>JAPPVO010000016.1:186261328-186861328 GCA_030407325.1 Camellia japonica | reverse complement strand
CATCTCCTGGAACTAAGGTGTTTCCCATCACCTTGCGAAGTACCCAATCGCCGATCTTGAACTGTCTTGGATGTACTGTTTTGTTGTATTTCCTGGATAATTCTTGCTGGTAGGAGGCGATGTGAACCAATGCCTTTTCTCTTCTTTCTTCTGCTAAGTCAAGTTCTAATGTGATGGCTTCTCCGTTTAGGTCTGGATCAAAGTTTTCGCTCCGAATTGTAGGAAGGCCAACTTCTAAAGGGATGACTGCTTCCATGCCATAAGCTAAGGAGAATGGAGTTTCTCCTGTTGACCGTCGTGGTGTGGTGCGATAAGCCCATAAAACGTGAGGGAGCTCTTCTGTCCACTTGCCTTTGGCTCTCTCTAATCTTTTCTTCAATCCATCCAAGACCACTTTATTCGACGCCTCTGCTTGTCCATTTGCTTGTGGATATGCCGGTGTGGAATTATAGAATTCTATCTTGTATTCTTCACAAAAGCCTCTGAAAATCCTACCATCGAACTGGGTGCCGTTGTCTGAGATTAGTGCCTTTGGTATGCCAAAGCGAGTAATGATGTTCTGCCAGACAAACTTCTTCACATCTTTTTCCTTGATTGACGCCAAGGCTTCTGCTTCTACCCACTTTGTAAAGTAGTCGGTTGCGGCAAGAAAGAACTTCCTGTTGCCTGGGCTGTTGGAAGTGGGCCTACTATGTCCAGTCCCCACATTGCGAAAGGCCATGGACTGGTTAGAGGTAGAAGTTCTCTGGCAGGTTGGTGTATTTGGTGTGCGAACTTTTGACATTTTTCGCACTTTTTAACATACTTCTCTGAATCCGCTTGCATGTATGGCCACCAATATCCTTGTGAAATCGCCCTTGTATGCCAGTGATCTTCCTCCTTGATGGCTGCCGCATACACCCTCATGTATTTCGAATAGGAATGCTTCCACTTTGCTGGGGTGTACGCACTTCAAGTAAGGTCCTGAGAACGACCTTTTGTATAATGCCAAGGATGGAGAGAGCCAAAATCGCTGTGACTTTGCTCTTATCCTGTTGCCTTCTTTCTTCTCTTCTGGTAGGGTGCCGTCTTTAAGGAATAGTATGATGGGATCCATCCAAGAAGGGCCTAACTCTGCACAACATACCTCTTCAGCTTCTGGGTCTTCAATGCTTGGTCTAGGCAGATAGTCAATTAGCAGTGGGTGAGGAATGGAGGTGTCTGCCATTGAGGCGAAGCCTGCTAGTTCGTCTGCTCTGCTGTTTTCCTCTCTGCCGATCTGTTCAATCCTCACCACTTCGAACTTTTTTATCTCTGTTCTGACCAATTCTTGGTACTTGGCCATTCTATCATCTTTTGTCTCGTAGTCGCCAGATATTTGGTTTACCACCAACTGGGAGTCGCTGTAAACCATTAACTCGGTGGCCTTCATGTAGTATGCTGACTTGAGACCTGCCAGAAGTGCTTCATACTCTGCTTCGTTGTTTGACGCTGGGAAGCCAAGGTTGATTGCCTGCTCCACCACTAGGCCATCTGGAGAGATGAGGACTACGCCAAGTCCTGCGCCATGACGGTTGGATGCTCCATCCACAAAGAGCTTCCACATTTCCCCTACAAACAACTTCCAGCATGTGGAGGGATCAGATGATGTTGTGGGGTCTGGAATGTCGCTGGAGTTTCCTTCATGATCCATAGTTGCAGTCTGCCCCTTGTCTTCTGATTGGACCAAGTCATTAGTTGTTGGTGAGTTTTGACTTGGTGTAGTAAGGTCTGCTTCCTCCTCGCCTTCTCTACTCTGGTCTGCTTTGGGCTCTGGCTGAGTTACCTGTACTAGGGGTTGCGCTATTCCGGCGTCAATCTCCAACCCTAGTTCGGTTGTGTCAGTCAGGTCGATTGGGCAGACTTGGTGGCTTCCAGGAGTGAACTCAGCGACGAAGTCTGCCAGAGATTGGGCCTTTACTGCGGTTCTGGGTTGGAACTTGATGTCATATTGTCCCAATTCCACTGCCCACTTCAAAATCCGCCCAGAAAAGTTTGCCCTTTCAAACAAAGCTTTTAGGGGAAAGGCTGTGAGGACGACAATGGTGTGGGCGTGAAAGTAGTGCGCCAATTTCCTGGAGGCCATCATTAAGGCCAGCGCTAGCTTCTCTAGAGGTAAATACCTTGTTTCGGCTCCCAGCAATGTCTTGCTGACATAGAAGATAGGTAGATGTTGGATTCCATCTGCCCGAACCAACACCGCACTTACTGCGTGCTGAGAGACTGCCAGGTAGAGGAAGAGTTCTTCTCCAGGTATTGGAGTGACCAGTAATGGTGGAGAAGACATGTATGCCTTCAAACTCTCCAGAGCTCGGTCGCATTCTTCGTCCCACTCAAACTTAGCTTTTAATGACTGAAAGAATGGACGCAATCTGTCTGAAGACCGGCTGATGAATCGGTTAAGTGCTGCCGCCATGCCGGTGAGATGCTGCACTTCTTTCACTGAGTTAGGCCTTTCTAACTCCTGAATTGCTTTGATTTGGGAGGGGTCTGCCTCAATGCCCCTGTTGGTTACCAGGAAACCCAGAAATTTGCCAGACCCTACACCGAATGCGCACTTAGAAGCGTTAAGGCGCAGCTTGTGTTTCTTCAGGATCTGGAACATATCGTCTAGGTCTTTTAGATGGTCATTCGCATCCTTGCTTTTGACCACCATGTCGTCGATGTAAGCTTCCATTGTTCTGCCTAACAATGGCTCGAACATCTTTGTGACCATTCTCTGGAATGTCGCCCCTGCGTTCTTTAGGCCAAAGGGCATGACCTTGTAGCAGTATAGTCCTCTTGGAGTGGTGAAGGATGTTACTTCCTGATCAGGCTCGTGCATGGCTATCTGATGGTAGCCTCTGTATGCGTCCAGGAAGCTAAGCCTGCTGTGCCCAGCTGTCAGGTCCACCAATTGATCTATCCTTGGTAGAGGAAAGCTATCTTTTGGGCATGCTTTGTTGACCGTTTTGTAGTCGACGCAAACACGCCATTTGCCATTCTTCTTTGGCACTACGACGGTGTTGGAGATCCACTTGGGGTAATGTACCTCTCTGATTGCTCCAGCCTCCAGTAGGTTACCCACTTCTTCTGCCACTATCTCGGCGTGGTGGAGTGCCGATCTGCGTGTGCGTTGAATGACTGGTCTGGCAGATGGGTGGACATTCAGTTGGTGGCAGATGAGGTTTGGATCAATGCCTGGCATGTCGTAAGGCGTCCAGGCAAACACTTCGATGTTGGAGGTCAGGAATTCCATGACCTCCAACCTCTCAGCGCTGGACAACGACGAACCAAGCAAGAAGAACTTATCCGGGTTCTTTTCGTCGATTCTTACCTCCACCAAGTCTTCCACCGCTTTCTGATCGGCCGCTTTGCCAACCTCTGCGAACAGTTCATTACTCTCAGGTTCTTCAACCGAATGAACATATCCTTTGGCAGCGCGGCTGCCATTCGTTGTGACGAAGCATTGTTTGGACATAATCTGGTCCCCATATACTTCTTCAATTATTCCGGTGTCGTTGGGAAATCGCATCACTTGGTGGTAGGAAGATGCCACCGAGCGCATGGCATGCAGCCATGTTCTGCCCAAGATAACGTTATAGGTGGAGGGGACCTTTATCACCCAAAACTCCACTTGTTTCGTCACACTCCCTGCTCTGACTGGGAGGATAATTTTGCCGACGGGCCATTCTGGCATGGAGTTGAATCCGATAAGGGGAGATACGGCGGGTGCCAAGTCTTTATCCTGTAACTTTAGTTGCTTGAAGGTTTCATAATACATGATTTCACAGGAACTACCTTGGTCGATCAGAATCCGCTTGACGTCAAAATCCTTGACTCGAAGAGTGACGACCAACGCATCGTTGTGAGGGCAATAAATTCTTGTCAAGTCTTTATCTGAGAAGGACATGACATTTGTGGCCTCTATCTTCCCCTTTTTGGCGACTGGTTGGACACTTAGTACCTCTCTGAAGTGCTCAGCCTTTTTGATTGAACCTCTGAGCTCACATACGCGCTCAGGTTCAAAGACTCCATGTATTACGTTGATGACGCCTTGAGGTGGGGCGTCGTTCGGCATTCCATTGGGCATATTGTGGTCCTGGGGGGCTGGCTGTGCCCCTCCTTCTATGTATTTGTCAAGGTGACCCGCTGCCACCAACTCTTCCAGATGCTGTCTTAATGGTGTGCAATTCTCAGTGCGGTGCCCCTTTTCTTTGTGAAAGGTGCACCTCGATCTGTCATCGTAGTCCTTCTGAGCTTCGCCTAACTTAGCTGGCCACTTGACGAAAGGCTCGTCTCGAATTTCGCTAAGTATACGGTAGATTGGTTTCTTGAAGACCGTGGTGATGGCAGTGCGGACTCTTAGCCATCTTTTATCTTGGTCCTCTCCGTTGTCTCTCTTGCCACGTCCGTTTCTGTTCGGACGGTCTACTGTGTTGACCTTTGCTGAGGCCTTCTTTTCTGGTGCTGCGACCGTGCCAGATTTTGCTTTGGCACGAGCGCCATCCTCTTCTACCCTGATGTGCTGATGCACTCTCTCCATCAGGGCCTCCATGGTGAGGGGTGGCGTCATGGTGATAGAGTCCCTCAGTCTGTTCCCGATTGGGAGGCCTCTTTTATATTGCGCAATGGCAAGATTGGTTGGACAGTCCCCAATCTGGTTAAATGTCTCCCAGTAGCGACTGTTATATGACCTCAAAGTCTCCTTATCACCCATATCGATGGAGAGCAACTGGTCGATCTCCACTGGGGTTTTCGTGTTTGTTCTGAATCGTGTTACAAACGCCTCCGCCAGTTGCGCCCAGGAGGCTATGCTGCCCTCTGGAAGCTTCTCAAACCAAGTTAAGCCTAGGTCACCAAGGCTTGAAGGGAATAGGATGCACATCAAGGCCTCATTCCGCCGGTATACAGCCATGACCTGGCGAAAGTGGCTTAAGTGTGAGTAGGGGTCCGTCTTCCCTTCATATGTTGTGAATTTGGGCTGGAGGAAGCCTGACGGTAGGGGTGCGTTCTCTATTGCTGGGACGAATGGTGAGGTCTGCAGCCTCGCCAGAGCCTTGTCCGCTGGTTCGTAGGCCGGGCGCGGTATTGGCATTCCAACCTCGACGCTTCCATGCGTCCGAGGAGCCAACCGCTGTAAGGCAGAAACTCGGTGTGGATCGCGCGCCCTAGCGTCCTCCTTCCACCGTGCTTTTTCTTCTAGCACGGTGCGTAGGTCGGACGATCTGGGCAACTCTGTCTGCCTAGACCTTGTTTGGTGTGAGTGTGAGGGCCAATATGTACTTCCCTCAGTGTTTGACCTCTCAAATCTCGTCCTCTCAGACCTGGAGTGACGAGTTCTGGAGGACCTGGATCCAGATTGGGCGTCGCCTGTCCTGAGGCTTTTACTTTCCGCTTGAAAGGGTGTAGTATTCCGACTACGACTCTCCGAGTGGCGAGGGGGCGTCTTGTTTGTGCGTCCCTCTCCTGTCGCCACTTCTTTTCTCTTCACCTGGCGCTTTAGGGATTCCATGTCTGCCGCCATCCGACGGATCAACTCGTCTTGTTCTCTTACGCGCTCCTCCAAAGTTGGAGGATCAATTCTGCGTCTTTGTCTTTCTGGGCTTTGCGAACGAGAGGGATGAGGGCTGTTATTCCGCCTTCGTCCCCTTGCATCCCTCCTGGAATTTTGTCTGTGTGGATCCAGGTTTGCCATGGGAGTGACCACAGGCAAGCCTTCGCGCCTTGCTCCCCCTTCTGGAGTTAGTCCGTCGACGGCGGACTGAGGTAATTCTTCGTTGTTCGCCATTGATTTTTTTGGGGAAAAAAGCTTGATCAAGAGGTTGTTCTTGTCTGAGTTCCCACAGACGGCGCCAATTGTACGGGAAAGAAATACACCTTCTCGTATAATCCTGTTGACCAAGTCTGCGCTCCTCCGTACGACGTCGTTCAACTACCTGAAAATACACACGTGAGCTAGCCGGCGGGTGTGTGCCGGAAACCTCTCCGATGCCTAAGTCAGTAAGCTTGACAAATAGACAAAAGCTCTATGAATTCAGGGAGTAAAGTTGCATTACCTCTCCAAAGGTGATATTGGTGAGCTTATATAGGTTTCGCGTGGCACAATCCTGGTTGGACTCTTATTCCCCTAAGTAGAGTCCTTCTAGGATTACTCCTCCTTGCGTAGAGTCCTCCTAGGATTCATACTCCTGGAAGATAATGCTTATCCTCCAACACCCTCCTCACTGCTTAAACCAAGTGAGATGGTTCTTCTTATGGCCGGACCACTTTCAGGACCGAAGTAACCATTAATCCGGCCCTTATTTACTTCCCTTACCTCGGCTTTCCCATACTAAGACCGACTATCCATAAGAGAGTTAAAACCGAGCTATCCGCAAACCATAGCTTACTTCGGTCTCTCACATGCTACAACCGAAGTAATCACCGAAGACCGAAACATTTGAGCTACTCCCCTCAACCGGAGTAAACCAAGTCCTCCTAAGACCGGGCTATTCACCATGGCTGCGTGATCGGTCCATCTTCAAAGCTACATCTCCAAACCGGAGTAACTTTACGGCCCTCTCTGCGCGAGCCTTTTTATCTCGGGCCTAAAGCCCAACACCCAGCTCGGCTCACTTGTATATAAATTACCCTCTCAATTGCATTATTATGCTTGATTGTGCTCTATTTGTGACTTGTGTTGAATTGTGGACTGTATTTTTTTTTATTTTTAATTAATTACTTAATGTGAATGTGAATGGTAGCATACCTGTGTTGTGCTTGGTTGTGAAACTGTGTTGTGCTTGGTTGTGGAGCTCTGTCTTCTGCTTTAGTTACTTTCAGTTCTGTGTGTTGTGCTTGGTTCTGAAGATGAGATATTTCGTTGGGTATATATAGCTGGGTTCAAGAGCCCTGAGGGCATTATTGGCATTTTTGGGATTGTCTTGGATTACCTCAACATTTTCTATTACTTGTGCTAACAGAAGTTACAACAGGGGGAATCTGGAGAATGTCAGGTAAAGTAGGGGAGATTTATGTAATTATTTAAACCACAGGAGAGGTCCCTGTATTTGTTAGAAATCTTAGGGGAGGCGAGTGTAATTTACCCTTAAAAATAACTAGTGAAAACCCGTGAGATGCACGGGATGTGAAAAAATTAATAAAGTATGTTTGTATGAAATAATATAAATGGTAGTTTTATAATTTTATTACAATTTATGTAGTAATTTTTAATTTGTCACAACTTCAATAATGTAACTTTCAACCCCATCGCTAAAGTTGTAAATTTGGACGAGTTGAACCGAAGTAACTCGAGTTAAGGCTGTAAATTTTTAAAGATTATACAATATGATTTTTAATTTGGTGAAAACCTATGTAAAATTCAAAAATTCGAATATATTTGAATAGAATTGGACAAAGACACCAAATAATCTGAGCAATCGAAACAAAATTATATATATTCTAGTGGGACCCGCTGTTTTTTTTTTTTTTTGGATTCTATCCATACATTCTTTCTGAAAGGTCGTCTAGATCTGCTGCCGAAAGTTGGTCGTAAAAGTCATCCCCATCTTCCATATCGGACAGTTCTTGATCATTTTCTCCCATAGTTGATGATTCATGAATGACGCAGTGTTGATAGTTGGGGTACTGGCTTTCATCGACAAATGTTTCTCTGCTAAATGGATAACCCGGATGGCCAAATTGCAATGTATCTTTTGATATTTATCTTCACAAACTAGATGTCCGGAATATCCATTGTAGGCTATTAGTGTGTTACTGGCAAATTTTCTCCATTTATTGAGCTGGTCTTTGAGTGGAAATCGTCGGCATGGCCAGGGTCTCCTATTGAGAAGTCCTGGGTATCCTGGGAATGTAGAGGTTCCTCTGAGGTACATTTTGTGTTTAGCTGGATTGCACCGTATTCCCTTCCATTCTGGTAGTTTGCTATCTATCATAACTTCTACATATGGCTGAAATTCTTCCATTACACACAGGACTGCATGAGCAAGCTTGTGTCCAAAGCTATCTGTCTGATCTGGATCTGTGAAAATTAATCTAGAGACAAAGCCGTAATCTAACAATTTTGTGGCTGTTAGATAACAAGTCTCGCCTCTTATTTGTATCTCCAAAGGCTTGAATGTAGCTAGATTTATCTGGCAAAGGCAAATGCTGAAGTCTAGGTTACACTGACACCTATCAAAATGCTCGGAATGCTTTCTGCATTTTTCTTTTGTTAAGCAGGGCTGCTCTTCTTCTTCATTGTTATAGATCCATTGATAAGCTAGGCCAGGGCAATCGACTCTTGCTATGGAAGATCTTGAAGGAATTGCTGAATAATGACTAGCTCGTTATTTCTGCTATCTTCGGCTAAGGTGTAAATAATGGGTTTTAGGTCTTCTATTTCTTGGCTTTTCTCACAAAAGATCGAATGATAGAATGCCTGAAGAAATACATTCTAGCACTCAATTGGTCAAATTCCTCACTGGTGAGTTTTTTGATTTCTGGGCTAGGTAAGGAGGTAAGTGTTCTTTCTGGAGCTAAATTTTTAAGCTGAGTAGTTAGGGTTCGAATGGTTGCTCTCAATTGTTTTTCTTCGTCTCGGAGCTGGTCTAGCTCTTCACTGACTCTTTTGCCTTTATCCATAATTTTCTTGAAATTTCTGGAAAGGCCTTCACAATGTCTGCACATCTGGAGAGGATTCTGAAAATCTGTCTGAGGGTTAGAACTACTACTACTGCCTGAACTACTGCTTCCAATTATCTGGCTAACTGGAGCTCCACTGGTAGCAAAGATGGTTGACTTCATCTTGCTCAATGTGTCCAGGTAATCTTTAGCTATCTGGCTAATAAAGTAACTAGTTCCTATTTGTCTTCGGGCATAGGTACTGGCTGACTCAAAGTCATAGAATCCTTTAAACTGAGGCAAAGGACAAAGTTTTATTAAGGGATCTACTTCTGCCCAATCATGGTAAATACCTGGCTTGGTTCCTTTAGCTACTACATAGAAAGAAAAACTTTTTGATAAAGGTTTATTTTGGATTTTTGAAAAATATATACTGAGAGAGTTTAGGGCTGAAAGGCGTTTAGCTGGGTGGTTCTGACTGGTCCAAAGGTTATCTAAAAGACACTGTTGAACTGGGTCTAACTCAATTCCTGTTAATGGTCTGAATTTTGTTCTGCCTTCATGAATGGGAAGAGAGAATCCCCCAAAGTTCATGGTCTTGCTGTTCTCCATTATCTGCACAAAAATTAAACTGGTCATCATCTTTTTCTAAATAAATTTTTCTACTTAACCAATCTGTTAATCTATTGTCGCTACCTTTGATATGTTCGAACTCTACTTTGTATCCTTGTCCTACTATACAATCTAAAAATTTAGCCCATCTTCTGGTGCTTAATTTACGCTCATTGAGTTTGTTATGGAATCTTACTATAGCTTCACAATCTGTTCTAATTGTAAAAGGTTTGTGCAAAAATAATCTAAATTTATTTATTGCATAAACTACTCCTAATATTTCAAAATCTAAGCTGGTCATGGTTGTATCTTTTTCTTTAAACTTTCCGAACTATATCTACAAATGCGTTCTTTATTTTTGCTGTCATACTTACTAGGTTGGCTAATAATATTGTTCCCCATCCTAATTGACTTGCGTCTGTTTCTACAATATATACTCTGATTCTAAGGGGAGTTGTAGGTCTGGTAAATTTTTACAAATGTCTTTTATTTTTCTTACCAGGGCTATATCTTGCTGGTTAAAATATTTTTGTCCTGTGGGTGTGGTTTTACTGTAAAGTGGTCCTATTATTTTACTAAGGTTAGGAATATACATTCGTGCATAATTTAAAATTCCTAAAAAAGACTGAAGTTGTTTTTGTATCTTCTAGTTTATCTGGATAATCTAAAATTTTCTTACTATATGAGGTTGTAATCTAATTTTCCCATCTCCTAACTCCATTCCTAAAAATTCTATGTGAGGTTTATTTAATTCCATTTTCTTTTTGCTAATTATTATTCCATTATTTATGAATTCTTCTAAGGTTATATACAAATGATCTATATGACTATTTTTATCTGGACTAAATACTAATATGTCGTCTATGTATACCAGTATAAAATTGTATTTATTAAATATACTATCCATTTTACGCTGAAATATAGAAGGTGCATTTTTTAATCCAAAAGGCATGACTAGCCATTCATAATGTCCTTGTGGGCAACAAAAGGCTGTCCATGGTATGCTTTCTTCTTCCATTTTTATCTGCCAAAATCCTGATTTACAATCAAATTTACTAAATATCTTTGCTGTCTGTATTCTATTTATAAGCTGATCTTTATCTGGTATATTGTATTTATCATCTTCTGTATTATCATTTAATCTTTTATAATTTATTACCATTCTAGCTTTTCCTCTCTTTATTTCTGCATGATTTCTAACCATAAATGCTGCGCTTCTATGTGGACTATTACTAGGTTTAATTACTCCTAAATCTAATAGTTCCTTAATCTGGTTCTAAATTCTTCTATATCTGCTGGCGTATGATCTATTTGTGCTGAGGTAATCCTATAATCTCTATTTTTTATGTCTAAGCTAGCTAAAATTTTATTTCTCTCCCAATATTTCATGGGTTGTTCTCCTAAAATTTCTGTTGTTTCAGCTAATCTAATTATCTCATCTAACTCATTTTCTGTTCTTCTGTATATTGGTTTTTTCTTTATTTTTCCTATTTTTGCAAAAATTAACTTTAAGTTAACTATTTCTTGGAAATCTTCTAAGTCCCAATAGTCTCCCTTATCTTCAAAATGAACTTCTTCAAAATCTTCTAACTCATAATTTTCCATATCTAATTTTTCTAAAGAAGTGTTTGTTATCTCATTAGGTGTGTATGTTTGGGCTAGCTCGGGAAAAATTTTTCTACTAGGGAATAAAAAACTAGCGGGAACTGAATCTACTCCTATGGTACCACCACGCTTCGCACGCAACTCTGATGAATGGGCTATAGTGCTAAGGGAATAAGCTGTGGGTGTGTGAACCGTTCGTTTAAAGAAGCTGATGTTGTGTTGACTAATAAACATGCCGCCTTGTAAGCTAAGGATGAAATTAAGTCCTAAAATGAAAGGGTGATTCTGTCGGGAATTGCCTATCCAAACTTGAGGTAAGGGGAACCATTCTATGTGCTGATCTTGAGAACCTAGATGGTGAAAACTAATCTGGGCACCATTGATGGAATGTGTGTATGTCTGTTTAGTGCCATCTGCTATGCTAACTAAGGCTGGGGTTGCTAAGGCTGTGCTCCATCCTGATGGAACTACATGTTGTTCTATATATGATTTACTGGCTCCTGTATCTATCATGGCATCTATGCTAAGGGTTTTTTCTACAAACTTAATTACACAAGAAATTTCGACTAAATTGGACTTAGGTATAACAGGGTAATTAAATGGTAAATAGGTATTATCTGGTTGTTTCTGAGAGTATTGACTAAAGGGTTGAGAATCAACTAGGTTGACTAATTCTAAAGAATTCATATGTTCTTCAATCAATTTATCTTTTAAAGGATATTTAGAGTAAAACTGTTCTAACTGTTGTTTGAGCTGCCTATTTTCTAATTCTAAACATTCTATATCAAAACTAGTCTTAGTTTCTATCTCTCTTATTTGTATTTTGAGTTCTCGTACTTGTATTTCTAATTCTCTATTTGCTAGTCGTAATTCTCTGCTTTCTATGCTGTTATCTTCTCTGGTATTTTCTAATCTTATCTTATGTGTCATATTTAATTTTTCAAGACAAATAATACAATAAGTTATGCTGCATAATAAACATTGAGCTCTTTTATCTTTAGCTGGAAACCAATTACAATAGCTGCATCTAGTTGTATCAAATCCTAATCCTATCTGAAAATTATGTTGACATTCAGTATCTGCATTACATTCCATCATAAAGAAAGTATCTTGAGAAGGAGTTGTTCCTATTTCTTGATTAAGTTGTCCTAAAAGATTATCTATATCTGTATCACTTTCTGAATCACTATCTGAGCTTATAGCTTCTAATTGATATTCATAGTTACTGACTATACTATATACATCTGAATCATCACTATTTATGCTGACTATATCTTCTTCTAAGTCTTCTATAATATTTAATCTTTCTATCTGTTTATTAGTACTAGGCTTGTATCTTTTTGGGCAGTTTTTTGCAAAATGATTGGGTTCTCCACATATAAAACAATTACATTTTTTACTATTAGGTTTCTCTACATATCTTTGTTTTCTTTATCTTTTTCATCTTTGGGTAATCTCTTATAATTTGTCCTATTAAAGGTTCTACTTTTCCTAATGAATTTCTGTTTTTTCCATGGTTTCTATAATTTTTCTTCCAATATTTATCTTTTCTATATTTTCCATATTTTTTGTATTTTTTCTATTGTATTTGTCTTCATATTGCTGAGGGGTATATATTACACTGCTACAAAAATCATAATTTTGTTTTTTCAAATCTTTCTGTATTTTAACTTCTACACATTTCTCTCTGAGCTTATAAAATGTAAATACTATTCTAGGTCCTATTCCTAAAGTTCCTCTATATTTAATTCTCCTGTGGCTATTTTAGCTGGTAAACTGGCACAATAAATTGCCCATTTATTTTCTATTTCTCTTCCTAGTTCTCCGGGTAATTTTCTAAATTTTCAAATCTTTCTGTATTTTAACTTCTACACATTTCTCTCTGAGCTTATAAAATGTAAATACTATTCTAGGTCCTATTCCTAAAGTTCCTCTTATATTTAATTCTCCTGTGGCTATTTTAGCTGGTAAACTGGCACAATAAATTGCCCATTTATTTTCTATTTCTCTTCCTAGTTCTCCGGGTAATTTTCTAAAATATTTATTCCTATTTCTTCATCTAAAACTTTTTCCCTATTTCATCAAAACTTTTTCCTGTTCTGGCTGCTATGGCTAAATACTCTCTACTGAAAGGTACAATATATTTCCAACTTCCTAATATTATCTGGTCTAGTTCAGTTAAAGCTACGCTTTGAGCGGAATCATTTCCTCTAGACGGGTCATATCCTATAAGTATCTCTTTAATAAAACTGGTGAAATTCCACGGGTTATTTCCTAGGTCTTTAAGCTGTTTAATTGTTTCTTCAAATTTTCTTTTAAAGGTTAAATAAATATTATAAGCTGAATCTCCTAAAAGAGTCTCCATATATTCCCACATATCTGTTGATTCATAGGGGCTGGTCATCCATGCTTTTACTGCATCTTTTTCCCATCTTTCTATTACTTCGTGCCATACCTGAGGGTCAAATCTAGCTAAGTCTAAAAGGGTTCCTTGATTATTAACTGGCTGTAATTGTATGCTCATATCTAATGGTCTACGCTTTCCATGAAACCTATAGCTTTTATTGGGATCTGCATGACTACGTCCTGAACTGGTTAATGGTCTTCTTCCTCCTATTGCATATTGCATTGGTTCTACGGGATCTTGTACAGTTGGTTGTGGGTTATTAGTGCTTGTGCTTTCTGTATTCATATAAAAAGTATCTTCTAATTGAGATTGTTCTGGTATTTTAATATTTTCTACCTTAGCTTGTTCTGGTATTTTAAATATTTTACTGGGATGTATTATATCTTCTATGATATCATCTACATATTCTGTATGGAATTCTTGATCTAAGAATGATACTGCTTCATCATGGGTATCTCCTCTGGCTAAGTATTCTAGGTATCTGGCATCTAATATCTTGTTCATGTCTTCTAGAGTGAAATTTTCTAAATCTATCTCATCAATATTATATATCTTATTTTGTGATACTGTTTTTTCTTCTGTCATTACATAAAGCTGATTTATTTCACTATGATTATCTTGATTTTCTTCTCTGTCTATACTACTAAATTCATCATCTTCAGATTTTTCTGGGGCTACATAAGTATACTGAGTAAATCTTACTGCATAATTTCCATCTGCTGCCTGATATAATAAATTATCTTGAGGGGCTAATCTCTTTTGTCCTAAAAAGTCTCCTAATTTCCAATCTAGTGCTGCATTATCTTCTGAATTAAATTTTTTAGCTGGTAATGCTTTTATTCCTTTTGCGCCTAATAATTTAATTATGTGATCATTTGTAAGTCTATAATGAGTATTGCTTTCTGAAACTGCTAGTCCTAAAAATCCTGTGCAAACTAATAAATTCTTTTCTCCTTTTTTCATTTTGTATCCTCTACTCTTTATTCCTATTTTTATCTTTTTATGAAAGGTTGAGGTTGGTAATAAGAAATCTGGTGTAAAATAAACTATTCCTCCTTTTGAATTCATATCTAATTCATAACTGCCTAAAATACTTTGTCCTACATCATTAAACTATCATCATAAAGACATACAAAAACTTTGGTTCCTAAATTTTCTCTGGTTAATGCCTTAACTCCTACCACTACTAATCCTAAGTGAGTCATTTTAAGGTGTTCATTACTGCATATTTATAACTTTCTCTTTCTATTAAATTTAGCTCTATTTTTCATCTTCTGAGTTACACTAATCATTTGTTCACCATAATGTTTAAATAAATATTGTTTTTTATGTATTTTCCTAGTCTATACACATATTTAGCTGGAATTAATTCTAATTTTTCTTTCTTAAATTTTTCTATTTGTTGTTCTACATCTATAAACTCTTCTACTTTAACATCTTCATTGTCATTACGCTTTTTACTACTGCTACCTTTAATTAGCTGTTTAAACATATTTATTTTCTGTAAATTCTACACGCTGGTTTCCTAGGTAATTTAAGCTTTTCAAAATATTTAGCTATATCTTCCTCGTTTACTTGAGACTGCGGTTTGTTGGATTGTCCTTCTATTCCTTTTCCTTTCTGAAGTACTATTTTTTCTAAAGACGCTAGACGATTTTCTAAGCTATGTAGTTGTTCTGATAGGTATTCAATTTTTTCACACAATCTAATTAAAAATAAAATTTCTATATTATTTTGTCTTACTGTTATTTTATCTGATTGACTTACACCTTGATAGCTACTAATTCCTTCTGGGTTATTATGAAAATCTTCTGCTTGTTTTAAAATAGTCAGGTAATCTCTATTAGCTTTTTTATCACTACTCATAAACTAGGATCTTACTAATTGTTCTAAAATTTCTAATTTCTGTTTTAAATTATCTTGAATTTGATTAATTTGTTCTATTTGTTTAGCTATTTGATTAGTGGCTGAAATTAAAGTTTCTATTTCTAATTTTGTAGGAAATTTATCTAAATTTAAATCTATTCTTTTTTGTAGGATGGAACTACACTGGTCTTGAATATAATCTAATTTTTTATCTTGATCTTTAATTATACTACGATTATTACGGAGATGATCTATGGATGAAATAAAA
This sequence comes from Camellia japonica, assembly GCA_030407325.1. Lineage (NCBI taxonomy): Eukaryota > Viridiplantae > Streptophyta > Magnoliopsida > Ericales > Theaceae > Camellia > Camellia japonica. The sequence goes on along the minus strand of JAPPVO010000016.1, from coordinate 186,845,969 downwards.
AGATTACTAATTTTATCTATGTCCTTTTTAATATTTTCTGCAAAATTAATCTGATAATCTATGATACTATTTAGCTGAGGATTATTTTCACTATGAAGCTGATGTGTAAAACTATTTTCAAAATTACAACAGAAATTATTTTTATTTATGTTAAGACGATGGTTATAGCTGCTGAGTTCTAAATCTAGATACTCTACTCTTTTCATACACAAAATTAACTCCTACTTTAAAATTATTAAAAGCTACTATAATATGAAATTTATAACTAAAATCTCCAAAAATAAAAACTACTCTATTACCATAAGCAAAATGCATAAACTAACTTAAACTGTCCTAAAACCGAACACTGCTCTGATACCATTTTTTTTTGGGGTTTGAGTTAGTGGTCTACCACTATTTGGAATTGGGCTGAGAATTATCTAATTAATTCTACAGTTATGCTAAAAGATCTTTAAGCTGTTGTATGGCTAATTTTAAAGCTTCTTGTTTTATAACTAGCTGTCTATTTATCTGAGAAATTTTTAAACTGTAATTTTCTAGGGATCTGCCAGAAGCTAAAGATAAAAGAAACTGATTTTTTAAACTGTAATTTTCTAGGGATCTGCAAGAAGCTAGTGATAAAAGAAACTGATATCTGAATTTTTGATCTTCTAATTCTTGTATTAATTCAATACTTATTTTAATTTTATTCCTAAGGTCTTCGTCTAAGGGCATATACTAAATTTTTTTTTTTTTTTTTTATTTTTTATTATTTTTTTTTATTTCTAAAGTCTAAATTTAGTAAGTTAAAGTCTACGTCTAAATGCTAACAAACTTTGATTTTCTGAAATTCTATTCTTTGATTTTTTGAAACTAAGGTCTACATCTAAGGGCCTACAAACTTTAAATTTTTTGAAATTTTTTTTAAAGTTTTTGTCTAAGGGTCTAAGATCATACAATTTTTTGATTTTTTAAAGTTCTTATATAGACAATATTTCCTTAATATTTCTACTCGGGTTGTTCTCTTTTTATTCTAAAATTCTTTTCTATGGCAAAAATTCTTTTTAGGAAATGTTTATTTTCATTACATGTACTCCCACCTTGAGACTAAGCCTCATTCAACATAGTATATTTTTATTTTCCATTTTTTACTTTTCCCTTTCTGCCTACAATTTGCCCACCAACGCCTAACCACGGCTCACACGGGCTCTTCAGCTAAGGTCACTCAGTAACAAAATAGAAAACTGAAGATACTACGAAGGTTCAAAGCATGTAATATTAATGAGCAAATAAGCATTCCATAAACTTAATTTTTTCCAAAAAGAAAATAAATTTTTAGAATAGAAGAGTTACCCTTTTGAAATATTTAAGGAAAAAGAGAAACTACTCACACTTCATATTAATAAGAAATATACTTACAAAGATTATATTACAGACTCTGAAATTCTGAAAATACACTTAGAGGTTTTTTGAGAGGGGTTGGAAATTTTACAAAGCAGAGTGAAGTGGTGTTCTGTATTTTTCATTCTGCCTTCTCCGTTGGCTAACATGCCAATTTATACAACTCTAAGGAAAATAAAACAAAGTTTCAAATCCTATCTCTACGTCCAAAATTTTTCAAATAGTCAAAGACCTATGCAAACCTACTTCCTAGGCTTTTGAAAATTGAAAACAAAAGACAAACTAAATATATATGCAATTATATGCATACTTTGACTCATATCACTATTATGGATAAATTTTATCAATAAAAGATTAGGATAATGATATCGGGTACTACTTGTGGGCCCCATCGCATATCATTCAATCCTTCTTTTTTGACAAAATTTAGACACTACAATTTATTACAAGACACGTATAAAGATTTTCACAGCTTTTCTTTAATAAAGCTGGGTAAGAGTTATCCATACTTTATTAAAGTAGTGAGTGAAGGAAAATCTTTATCACTGACAGACTCAAATAATTACAGACACAAAAATATCTACAAAAATCTTTTTGTCTTTTCTTGGCGTGCATTTTTCTGATATCTGAAGAGAATCTTTATCTTCTATGGACTTTGTCTTTTTCTGCCGGAGAGCCAATTATTGATGGCGACTTGTGGAGTGATGCTTCTTGGCGGGACATTGAAGGTTCTGCAAAGATTGAAAGTCTTGTGGGATTTGTTTTCCAAATTTTGATGGAGTCTTCTAGTGGGACCCGCTGTTTTTTTTTTGTTTTTTTTTATTTTTTTAATAATAAATAAGATTAATTAAAATTTTAATATTAATGAACAAAAGCAAATACACTTTTTAGAAATGAATCATTGAATAAGTTGATATTAAAAAAATTATATTTTATAATGACATAAAATAATTTAAATATAATATTTCAAAAATTATTTTTAATTAAAAAATTACAATAAAATATTCACTAAATTTAAATATTCTTTGTTTTTGATAATTTGCATACAAAAATTTAACTATTTATATTATTTTGTATAAAAATATATTATTAATTTTTTTTACATGTCATACATGGCACGAGTTACCACTAGTTATTATTATTAATTTTTTATATAATTGTATTAATTTTTTTATATAATTGTATGGATTATATTGCGTCCATGTAAAAAATAAGTAAATATATGATTGTATACAACCGTAGTATACCAATTACTTTCACAAGACTAATAGCTCATATATAAAACTCACAAGTAGACAGTTGTTTGGGATGAGTGTTTGGATTCAAATAGTTATATAAGATAAAATATATTATTTTAGTTAAATAGGATAAAATATAATATTAAATTTATAATTATTTTATTTTTTTTTCATAAAAATTAAAAAATATCAAAAAATCTATTCTAAACGAGACTTTTTAACCCTAGACAATAATCAAAAAGTAAAAAAACTAACCCACATCCTAAACTAACCTTAGCCTCATGTCATGTGTTGTGTAATATATATATACTAATGTATACCCGTACCTAAAGATACGATGTGAATAAAAATAAGTGAACAAAAATGAGAAAAAAAAAAAAAAAGGACGAATAGAGAGAAAAATAAAAATGAAGAGAAAAATGGGAGGAAGGTGGGATCATGGAAGGATGGGTGAAAAAAGAAAAAAAAAAGAGAGAGAAGCGAAAAAGTAAAAAATATACATGTAAGGCATTTTAAAAAAAATATCTTAACTATTATTTTATAATTTAAACAGATTTAAACTATCTAAATATCCTAATAAAACAAAAATATATTGAAGATTAAAAACGACGGTGCTTTATTGTATATAGATATTTAATTCAGTTTTTGGCGATACACAATTTTGATTACTCATAAAGATAGTTGTTCACGATCAGAGATATTAATTGGACGTTATTATTAATTGGCAGAAGCCGTGATCTAGAGAGAGAAAATCAAAATTTTGACTTGAAAGGGGTGAACTATGAATATTCACTAAAATGATTTGCTTATGAGTGATCTCAAATCTCACCAAAAGGAATTTTAACACCTTAATTGAATTTAAATTTTAACACGTTGGTTATTTGTTTGTTCTAAAATTGACCGCCAATCGGATGGCGCCACGTGTTCATTTGGTGACACAAAGCTTGTAATTTTAATAAGCCCCAAATGATGATAGATTTGGAGTTCCGGAATGGGTGTGATGTAATGATGGTATGATTTAGTGATCAAATCTTTAGGGAATTGGGATTCACGTGGCCTCATTTCTCTTTCTCTTATTTATATATATCTTAATTATGATATGTTGTTAAATAATGAATGCAGAAGACAGGTGGCAGCCATACAAGATGTTTCATATCCATTATCTAGAGTAATCTAACGGTGATAGTTTAAATATGTTCAATAGCTTTTACAAAGGAGGCATGTGTTAATCAAATAAGGACACTTGTCATCCATCCAAGAATCCTCATTCATAATCTAATGGTTCATGTTTTCAAGAGTATACGGGTCAACCCTATATTTGAAGAACAAACCAACCACTTGCATGGAAGGGGGAGGCTGTTGAGACAGTTGTCGGCTCAAGAGGTTGTCTAACAACCCACTTTCAAGATTTTATAGAGATTTTCAAGAGGCTGTTACAGATTTTCAAGAGGTAGATGATTTTTAGGAGGCTTTATCATCTATAAATATAAGAAATGAAAATAGAGTATCCCCAATCAATTCAATATTCAACACAACTTAGTATATAGCTTAGTGCTATTTATTCTTAGTTTAGCCCTAGTTTAACTCAGGAGTAGACTTGAAAGACATCGTTGCAAAAGTTTTAGTCTTAGATGATGACATCCATATCAAATTAGTTATTTTTTGGCCTTCATAGGCATTGTTTTGGATCTTAAATTGTGTTTCAATTCTATTTTGTAACTCAATTTCATGTTTTCAAACTTGTTATTATGTTTTTGTAATTTTCAATCCGTTGAATTTATAAAAGTATATGTTTTGATATTCATTTCCCTTTATTTATCTCTCTTTTTGACATTAAAACTCCATGGAGATTTTAAATCCTTTTAATTGAGGCAAAATAAAAATCACGAGATCTTTTATCCTTTTGAGTCTCACACAACCTCCTGCTTTCAGAAATGATTTTTTTTAAATATATTTCCACAACTTAGGTATTGTTGACTTGGTACGCCTACAAATCACGCAAAATCTCATGATTTTAACTAAAACTTGTGTTTTAGTCAAAAAGTATATTTTTATATTTTTTGCACAAATACTATTGTTAATTTTTTTTAATGTTCTTTGATTTGATTGCATTTCTTTTTTAAAATTAACGCTTCATAATATTCATGCGTTTTTATATCATGGATAGGGTAGGCCCACTTATTGGATTGGGTACATTAAAACCCAAATGTAAATTGAATATAAGAGGTTTACACAAAAGAACATTAAAACCCAAATGTAAATTGAATATAAGAGGTTTACACAAAAGAGATAAAAGTAAGAGAAAGAATAATGAATACAAATTTATTTTTAAAACAAATTGTGGGTATTGATTTCCGACCACACTGCCAAATAAGAACTCAACAGGAGAGCACATGCAGAATAGATTGCGCCCGAACAACCTGTCACAGAAAGATAAGACTCCAGCGGTGATTCGTCCACCCGAGGGCATTCCGATGATTAAGTCAGTACTCAGTTTATCTCTCAAAGATAGCAAATAGTGCTTAACTCACAAGTCAGAATACAAAAAGCGTACCTTAAACCCATAAGGATGCCTTACTTTTATAGCCAGCACTAACATGTTCCTAAGTTTAGCTTCAATGGACTCTGGCTTAATGCTCATCTTAGACTCCCCGCCAAATAGAGATAAACTCCCTAAGAGCTTTATCTTTATTTAGACTGAGGTCCTTCCCCATTCTAAGGCTCTTGTCCCTTATCTTTTTATCTCGGATTCCAGTATCTCCGCAGATAACCTTGGCGCCATGACCAAGACATGTGGTACATCGCCTGACAATTCGGTGTCACCTTAGCCATGTGTTGTCATTTACAAAATACGCCCCCACACAAATTAAAGTATTTTTTTAGTTAAAAACATTAACTAAATTTTGTAAATTATTTATAAATGATTTTTTATTTATAAACATAAACATAAACATTGATTGAGTTTATTACATCTATATTCAAACGATAGTCTTATTTAGGGTAATTTTTGAAGTTACATATAAATTTTTTATACAAGAATATATTTTAAAATATTGGATGCAACTAGTACTTATAGCATATTAAGATAAAAATAACAAAAAAAACTAATTATTTAAAATTAAAAAATTAATTTTCTATTTTTCATGATAAACTTTTAACTTAAATAAATATAAAAAGCCCATAACAATAAAGGCCCATTTGCATTGGAGGCTTTGATGAGCCCAGCCTAATAACGCTGCATAACTACGCTATAGTCAAATTATTAGCTGACAGAGTAGTGATCCAATGGGCTCAACCCCAGAGTAGAGTACTCAAAGACGTGTCAAGTACTCTCATTCTTGAAATAAAGGCTATCACAGTAAAAAGGTATTTGACCCGATTCAGTTGGGTCCGGTTCAATCCAAACGCTTCAGACACAGTTGTCAGAATAGAGGGAAACTCTAAAGAGAGAGAGAGAGAGAGAGAGGAGCACGAACGAAGATGGAGGAAGAGCGCAGCAACAACAACAGTAGCAGTAGCAGTAGTAGTAATGGTGGTTTGGATACTGGAAAATCGGAGAGATCGGTGTGGCTGATGAAGTGCCCACTCGTAGTGGCGAAGTCATGGCAGTCTCACTCCGCCGCCGCCTCCTCCGACTCTCCGCCTCTCTCCAAGGTCGTCGTCTCCGTCGACGCCCTCCGCCCTGAGGATTCCTCTTCCCTCCAGGTAACTTTTCATATATGTATTCGTATATATGTATTTTTTTTTGGAACTTTCAAGCAATTTCTTTGATCGTCAATGGAGCCGAAGTTGTTAATCCAGTGGAATATTGACCTGCTTTGAATTCAATGGTTTAGTTTAGATAATTGGACATTGATTATGGAAATCGAAGGAGTTTACTGTTCTGCATTTGTTAAATTTATCATAATATCGTCTACACAATACTGGTGAATCCTTAACATATAAATTTACCAAACAGGAGGCAAAGCATTAATTATTTCTTTTCTATACATATATGTAGAATTGGACAGTTGGATTCACTGATACAATCTTTTCATTTAAGTAAAACATTTTAAATTTCTAGCGCAATTAGAGGAGAAAGTGGCACTATTGCTTATTGCATCATTGTATTACTCTTTGTGTGCAATCCATGAATAATGATTCGGATCAATGCAAGTGTTGTTATTTTCTTATTCACTAGTTTAGTAAAAATAAGGAGGAGTTGTTATTTGTTGGTTTCTTTTTATTTGTGAAGTTTGTGTTCTGATTAGTTCAGCCCTACTTTGGTTCTTGAAAAGGTTGCAATAATGTTTATAAGGGGATATTATTTCTGTTGGCTTTTAACTTTTGATGGTGGAGAGTTGAGGCAAACATTCAGCCAATGCTAATTCACTGGCAGTTGGTGATTGCAAGTACTGTGGATCGGAGCTTGTATGTTCCAAGGAGTAACATTTGCTTCTTTGATTAATGTTTTCCCCATTTGTTCTCTTTATCAAATGAAATGGATTTACTATCGCTTCAATGTTGATGGAAGCTACAGAATTCAATTCCATTTTGCCCCCTAAGCCTATGTTTGTTTGGGTGGGCATGAGGTTGGGATTGGACTAATTGTCCAATAAAATTATTAATCTGATGTTTGGTTAAACAATTGAAATACTGATTAACAATCTATCCGGATATAGTATCTCATATATGATGGACTATTCAATCCCACAGAGGGAGGTGGGATATAAATTGGAGGACTAAGCCAAAGTTTGGACTATTAGTCCCTCCTTATAATCTTAACTCAATCCAAACATATGATAGGATACACAATCCAAAGGGATTCGTAGTCCTAGGACTATTAGTCATGAGAATGCTAATCCAACCTAATCTAGTCCGCCTAAGCAAACACGGCCTAAAATTATTGAAATGTGAGGAGACCAAAGCGTTTATTGGTATTGTTTGTGGTTCTTATGTGTATAGAGATGCTCTCAGTTGCAGGATAGATTTAATTGTTTGTTTGTTATCTGGGTGTGTCCTCAGCTTAAATCATTTTTTATACTTGCATTGATCTTGAATGATAACCAGTTCACAATGGAGATGGCTAGCAATGAGATTGGGAACATGCCAAAAACCTACTCGTTGAACATGTTTAAAGACTTTGTTCCAATGTGTGTTTTTTCTGAGACAAATCAAGGTGAGGATCGTCATATATTAAGTTTAATATGTTTTCCTTGTTGAGTTTTTCTATATTTAATTTTAATTTTTTTAAAATTAATGATTATTGCTGTCTAATTATTTTATATTTTAGTGATATATGCTACACGAAAGTGACATTAGAATTGATGTCACTGTGTAAATAGACTAAGAGTACTTAAAAAGGAAAATTAAAATGAAATTATGAGCACATTACAAGTGGTTTAATTAAAATTTTGGAACAACTAAGATAATTGAAGCAGCTTCATTGTCTTTGAACTCAGGATATTAAGTGACTTGGAAAAGTATCACCTAGTTTGGTTTTAGATTTTTGAGACTACTAGTTTGTGGAAAAAAATGAATTCAATCTAACCAATTCATGCCTATGTTGCACCTAAATGCACTTTATCCGAAGAGAAATTATTTCTTAATCATACCATATTGGTATTATAGTTATTTATTTCTTATCAAGCACATGTCAGATTTTTCTTTTCTAATATATATTTTTATCATGAACAAATTCAACTCATGGAACTCTTTAAGCCAATTAGTAAGAGATCTTGCATTTATGTGCATTAAAGCTTTTAGCTCCCATTGCCTGGATCTATACTGGCTTGTAGCTTCATCCATAACCTACGACTGTACCCAATGAGAAGCATTCGACATGTTGCTAAAAGTTGAAAGCGTACCATATTACTATTGTTCATTTTGCATGATGCCTTCTTGAACATTTTCACAACCTATATTCTGCATCTAAGGAATATAGGTGATGGTTCTAGCTTTAATTCCTTTTGCATAGAAAAAGAAACCATTTGGTTGTGTTTTTGTTGGGAGGTCTTAAATGTAGTCAGACACTTTGTGATACTTTGACTTCTGTGGTACATGTGCAATTTTTTTTTTGGTGGTAAGTTTGGTTTTGAATTAGTTTAACTAATTTGGTAGGAAATGTCAATCTTGTAGGAAAGGTTGCAATGGAAGGGAAAGTGGAACATAAATTTGACATGAAGCCCCATAACGAGAACTTGGAGGAGTATAGCAAAATGTGCCGTGAAAGGACAAATAAATCAATGATTAAGAATAGACAAATACAGGTAGCATATGTTTCTGACTCTCTGTTCATTTCCTTGAGCTGTTACATTGTCTCCTTTTTCCCCTCCCTCTTGTCTCTTTCTGTAATGGAATTTTTTTTCTTCTTTTCCCTTGGCTATTCAATAGGTGATTGACAACGATCGTGGAGTCCATATGAGGCCTATGCCTGGAATGGTTGGCTTGGTTGCTTCCAGTTCTAAGGTATTCATATTCCCTCCTGATTCAAGAACTTATGTTGAAGTTTATGCTATCATTTTCTTTTATATAGCTTTTTTATATCAGCTTCCATAACCAACTTTTGGAGTTCATGTTGTCTTGTTAGAAAAGAAAATTCTGCAAACAGCAAAGGGGCAACCTGGCCTGTCCTAACAGGTTATAATTGGTGTCCTGTTTAGGTTTGTTCTGGGCTCAAACTTACTTTGAAGCCCAATTATTTATGTTATCTGTGGTTCATATTTTCATTTCTCCTGGTAAAGTAATTCAAAGCTTTTAAAGGCAAATGTGTAATGCGAGGCGTTTTATCCTTCGTGAGGCGAGGCATAAGCCTTAAGGAGGTGTAAGCATTTAAAATTTTAATATTTAGTAAATAAACAAAATATTTTACAATATAAAAAAAAATAAATTAAATGAAAGGTGTAAATACTTTTCTGCTCAAGGCGTTGAACATTTCATTATAAAGAAGGAAGCTTGCTCTCATCGAAAGGAAAGTTGGCATTCTTAACCTTAGTCATCAAGTTTTTCTCTTGAACTTTAGTTTTGTGTTTTTTCTTGATTTGTTGTTTACTTAATTTTTTCTATGGAATATAGTTGTAAAAAGAGGTTGTTCTTTTTAGACTAAGTTTAACAAGAGCTTTAGACAAGCTCTTCATATGCGTACTCCTCATATGTTTATGCGCAAAAAGCTTACAAAGCGCATGCACACCTTAGACTATGATGTGCAAGCCTTCCGGCAGTATCATCTAAAAATCATAGCCTTGATGCGTTCTTCCCTAGCTTCGTCTTGAGGTGAGCCTCAGTAAAGTCTTTTTAAACTTATCTCTCCAGTGATATTCATTTATGCAATTTATATGCTTTCCATCATTTGCTAACCTAAAATATCAAAAAGTGTGTGCATGGAATGCAGAATTCCTAACTTCATCATCAACCATCTGTGTCTAGGATAAGAAGAAAACAGCACCCATTAAGGCACCAGAAGTGAAAAGAACTAGAAGGGATCGTGGAGAACTGGAGGAAATTATGTTTAAGCTTTTCGAAAGACAACCAAATTGGGCCTTAAAGCAGCTAGTCCAAGAAACAGCTCAACCTGCAGTATGACTGATTACTTATGTTTGTCATTAATTTTGTTAAGTTATTGACTCTTTTCCCAGAATGCATTACTTTTTAAGATCTGCACTTTGTTGCTAGTAAAAGTATAAGATAAGCATTAGTGATGGTTTCAATCTTAAAATAATTTTGTAAAATATGAGATGGCAAATTTTTTTTTTCCTTTTGTAGGTTAGATTACATAATCTCCTGTCCTACTGGTTGTATGAGGAAATGATGATTATATGGTTCTGCATATCTTATTAATAATACTATCACTTAAATGGATTTTAACTTGTCAGGAATCTCTTGGTCTTTATTTGTTTTTTATTTATTTATTTTGCAGCAATTCTTGAAGGAGATTCTGAATGAGCTTTGTGTCTACAATAAAAGGGGAACAAACCAAGGAACTTATGAGCTCAAGCCTGAATATAAGAAATCTGTTGAGGATACAGGTGCTGAATAAATTGTCTTTTCTCTGACTGTATATTTGATTGTGCAAGATAAAATTAAGCTTAGGGAAGAAAAGTGGTGTTTTCTCCATTGGCATCACCTCTGTTCTTTACAAAATCCACATGGTGTAGTCATTAACTTTTCTTGTCAAACTTAGGAGGTTAGAGACAATAAAAGAGACATCTACTCTTATATACTTGCTTATCAACTCTATTACTCTTCTCTTTTGCTTATAGTTGTTTCACTTGCTAAATGAATTCTGTCATTTTGTTTAGCTTGCATATGAATTAGGGCTACATTTCATGAACATGCAATTCCACTAGCTTCTTGTATTCCATGTAAGACCATTTGACTGAGAATTGTTTCGATCTGGGTTGCAGGAGCATGACCAAATCAAGCAAAAGACTGAATACTAGATATGACCTTAAAATAAGAAGGGGAAGAGTAGGAATTATAATTAATAGTGCTTGCTTTTTCTTTCTGCTTTTATTTTGTTTACTATTTATTTCATGCAAGAATCAAGTTTGGCAGTATCCTCCGAAGCTCATTGTCGTATGCTTGTAAAAGAGTCTCATTAAGACATTCTAGTATTTTGTTGTCACAAGAAGGTTTTTTCTTTTTAAATTTTAAATCATAGCTAGTTAGCCAAGATAGATATCCTTCTCCTTGGTCAAACTCAGTATGCTTGGATGGAAAAGGGATTGCATAAGGCTTGTATTACTGCCCTCTCTTCTATTCAAAAGGAACAAAAGACCTGAGAGTCTCGCTGTGTGGAGATTGTTATTCGGCTGAGAATCCTAGGCCTTGCTGATGGAACCAAATAAAGAAAGAGATTTCATTAGAGAGAGAAAATCTCTAAACATAGATACAAGAGCTCTAAGCTCTAAAATACAATTCAAAATATCATAAAACTGGGGACCAATCACCTATTTCTAGGATAAAAGACCCAACTAACTCTTATGGTACTAAAACATAACAATCATACTAAATTTAACTGCATCACTTGCCCCCAGCCTAAGACAATAAACTTGAGTTGTTAGTTTACTCTCCATTCTAATTGGATGATCAAAGCATGCACCAAATATTGTTAGTCGTTTGCTTGTGAGTCGTTTAGTTGTTTAAGCATCGAAGCAGAACTGTTCAGTATATCCATCTATGTTCCTTGTAATCAGGCTGACATGTGGACTATGCAATGGTGTGTAAGGACACGTAGGAGTCGATGTGTCAAGGACACTTGCTGGGTGCTCAATACTCACACTAGGAAGAATGGATTCTTGGGTCTGTGATGTTTTCTATTATCTCTTTTTCCTTTTCTGTGTGGAAAGTATTCTTGCACATTCCAATTGTGAGAACCATAGTATGTCTACTTTTCTTTGTGTCCGAATCAGTGTTACCTGGAATGTGGATCATTCCAATACGGAAAACAAGAATGGGAACGTGGTACACACCACATGCTCCAAAATGTGGTACAATAGGGGTATACTTGTACATATTACACTTGAGCATTTATGATACTTTCAAAGTAATTTTCTTGTAATCATTAGCCATCCAATAAAATGTATATTTTTTTTCATGTAGCAAAACATATCTATGAGCATTATGATGCATTTTTTATGTTTTGTCTTGTCAAAACTCAACTCAATTTTAGCTCATTATATTTGATTTTTTTTTCCTCCTAAGGAAACATTTAGGAAATATATTGGAGATCATTTCGGATTACTAAATTTATTGTTTTGGAATGAAAGTGTACCATCTTTTGGAGCGTGTGTACCAATATGTAATTCGCTAAGGCTTTGTTTGATTAACATGATTAATAGTGAAAGGATTAATAATCCCATAAATTAGTGTAGGATTAGTTATCTAATTAAATTAGTGAGATAATCATTTATTATGTATTCATTTTATTTTTTTTCTTTCATACTTGAAATTGGAATCCCTAGCCCCTCTCAATATTAAAAATTTATCAATTTCGCCAGATTGAATATCCACCGTATATATAATTCAGTTAATAAAATTTGTAATCAAACATGGGATTGTAAGTCCATGGACTAACAATTCCAATCCTATCCTATGATCCTTGTAATCAAACATGCCCGAAGGCCTCGTTTGTTTTCAGAGGTAAAATGGAAGGGATTCACAGTGAGGGATTAATAGTAAGGGGATTAAGTAAAATTGTGTTTATTTTGATGATAGTTGTCTGTGTAGGGATTGTTAAATTATTTTTATATAAAATAATAAAACACAAAAACATTAAAAATTAATGTTAAAAAAAAAATGCCCAACATGTAAAAAATTTAAAAAAATAAAAAAATTTCTGAAAAAAATAAAACAAATAAAACAATGATTTTTACTTAACAAAAAATATAAAAAATTAAACATTAATGTTTAAAAAAAAAAAAATGCCCAACATATAAAAAATAAAAAAAATAAAAAATTTCTAGTCTTTGGGACTATTTTTCTAATACCATTTCCACCTCCTCCATCTCAATCCCCCCTTCCAAGGCCTATCCTAATACTAAAGGATTAGGAGCCCCCTTCCCATCTCTCAAAACAAACACCCCATATAGTGGGTTCCATCTCCCTATCAATCGCAATCCCCTCCCTATAACCCCAAACAAACGGGGGGTACTAGCTTTTTCTGATTCATCAAAAAAAAAAAAAAAGGTACTAGCTTTTTCTGGTAACATAAGTCTGAATGTTGTTCTTAATTTAATTGTTGTAGTTGCAAAGTAATTTTTCATTATATTATTCTCCCAAAATTGAATGCAGACTTTTCTAACAAGTAAAGGAAAATGTTAAAAAGTGAAATACGGTGCCTAACTACAGCTGTGTGCCTGTTACTATTTGGCCTGGAATATTATGGACTATAGAGAGCATGGTTTTGGGTGCAACCCTGTATATCGTTTGAAAGATGTTGTTTTGGATTACCCTCTTAGAAATGGTATTGCAACTTTTTAGATGGAACTATGATAGTTTGAGGTGAACATCATGGATCAGTCAATTTGGGTTAAAACAGGATGGTGAAAAGCCAAGGTCCTTCGTAATGTAAGTTACAAGATTTTAAATTTTTTTAATGATCATGTTATAGCTGAGGAAGATCCTGGTTTTCTGATAAATCACTTCAAGGGTAGTGTCCAAGCAGAGTACCAAAAGTACTTTTAGGCCTTGTTGAGAGGCTCTACTACCGTGATGGCTGGAAGAGCCTTGTGGAAATGGAATCAACAGAAATCTTATTAACTGATTCGAGTGAGTTCTGTATGACCACAGTGGTGATGAATATTTAGTGCCTATCCTAGTAAAGATAGTTTTGGATGAAAACCATTTAATTTTTGACAGCTCAAATAAACTAGAGTCTGTCTAAGGTGGTAAACTACGTTTCATGTTCACTACTGGTAGAAGGTAGGCTGCTTGTCTTGATTTTCTGGATCCTAGGCATAACTATACTTACTGATTGATGCCTCCCTGTGTCAGTGAGCCACTGTAAAGGACACCTCAATTTGACTTAGAAACTCTGTGATCATTCAGTTAATTGGGTTTATTCTGGATGCCGTAAAATATTGATTTTCATCAATCTGTTTTTACTGTTAATGGCCAAATGTTGTAAAAAAATCACTTGCTTGCCACTTCATAAAATCCTAGAATTACCCAAGAGTTTCTCAAGGCCCCATTATAAATGATGAATTGTACCTCAAATATCATGTAAGATACATGGTTGTTATGCCATCCATTGACATTAAATTGTGCCCTTTGATAATAAGATTCATTCAAGGACATTGAGGTCTGTGTTTTAGTTACTGTTGTAGCAAATGAATAAGACAATAAGATGTTACAGGGTTAAGGGATCTTCTAGCCTTGTAACCCTTTTAAGATATACATACTGTTTCACCTTCCAGAGATATCCACTAGCCCTCCAGAGATAGCCACTAGCCCAACATGTACATTCATTATTCTAAAACTTATGATGCTGTTGCCGCTCTTTTCTCAAATATCATCATTATGTGCATTTTATGTTAGTGCGGCATTCACGTCAGCCAAATTAGTTCATTCTTCCGAGTTCTATTATAGTTTGTTGATTCGTGTTGGAATCTCTGAACAGTAATTCTCCGTGCATAAATGCTTGGTATAGATCAATAGTCTAGGGCAGTCTCCTCAGCATGCATATGAGGTCTAACCTGCTACTGTACCTGTGAAAAAAAGGGAAAAAATCCATATATTTTGAGCATTTTGAGGTTTAGTGACTTGGAGACCATAACCTTTCGAATTTGAGAAGAATTTAAGTTGTGTTTGGATCATGGATTTGGGTAATGATTTTGAAAGGAAAAGGAAAATGCAAGGTAAATGGAGAATGGAAACATTTGCTTTCAGGAAATACATTACTGAAACTATTGGAGTAATCCTCTCGGATAGTGTTTGAACCATTTTTGTCTGCAAAATGATCGTTTTGATATCTGAGTTAATGAACTTTTTTCTCAACAAGAGAGAGTAGTGATCTAGCCCTTTTTTTTTTGGTTTTGTTTTGCTAAGTAGGTTGGTCTACCTTCTTGTTAAGAAGAAAAGTGCTAATAATTACAGACCTTGTTTGTCTCCCTGAAGATTTTCTGCACGTATGCTATACGTTTGTTCCTTATGGCACTTTGCCTAGAAACTTAAGAGATGTGTAAGCACATCTGCATTGGCTTTGATGTGCATGGTTTTTTTCATGTTAGCACTAATTAAATTGTAGCTGCTTGAACTTCTAATTGTCATTTAACATGTTTTTCAAAAAATGTGTCTCGTTGAGTACAAGTTGAACACAAATATGCTCAGAATGAGTTTTTGTTGACATGAAAGGCCACCAATGTGTCCCACCATTCATTTTGTCAGATGCACACACAAACAACAATGAGGATCTTGAAAATGACTGGCTGGGAATCTTCTTTGTTGCCTTTGTTAGACCTTCGAGCCATCCCTTGTCCGGAGATTCCTATACGATCTTCTCAAATGAACCACTGGGCAATGAATCAACTTGACTTGGAACTTTATTTAGAAATTGTGGCCTATGGTACCCCAGTTCTGGGACCCTTCTTTATGCATAGTGCTTGTTAAAGAGAGTGATAATGGAGACTTCGTCACTGCCATGAACATGGATATCAAAAGTGGGTAAACAATAAATGAAGGGAGAGAAAGTTTGTCAAGATTGTATTGATGAGAGTAGTGAATATGGTACTACCCGTGTGTATCTATACGATCATGTTTGTTAAATTTTGTGAATTGCTGCTTGCTTTATTTTCACTATGCTGCTGGGATATTTCTTGTTATTTTATTTACCTTGTTATTTTCTGTCTGGTTATATTCTCTTAATATATTGAATTTATTATCTTCTGTTCCTTTTAAACCTGCAAAGTGGTGTCATGAGATTTACACATGTTGGCATTGAGCCATATTGGGGATTCTTTGATTAGATATTGTAGTTATGCAAGTTTGAGTGCCATTTTAATTGATGATAACATGTTTATAAGGTTTTCATGACTTTGTAACAGGTTAGCTAATTCCAAATCTCTTTAGGTTGTGTTTGGATCTTGAATCTGTTGAGGGAAAATGAAAGGGAAAAGAGAAATGAAGTAGAAAATCTCTCTCTCTTTCTTTTACAAAACTATGATCCAAACACATAATGCAGTTTTTTTGGGGGGACACAAATTGTAGTTCCTATGTGGCTTTTTGTTAGCATGTTTTTTAATCAAAGGCACTGCACCTCTCAAGGATCTAATATTGACGCAACGGAATAAATCACACGAGATTAGATATCGTTTTAGTAGATGAAACAGAGACTAGATATTGTTCTCGTAAACAAGAATTCTTGAATCCACAAGAACACCCTTAAATCTATAAGGAAGATAGAAGAATTTTTTTTAAAAATATTATTGATTGAATAAATCCATTACATATGCTTGTAGGCTTCTTTATAATAAACTAAACCTAATACTTGTAGGAAAAGTAATTCTAAAATAATTTAGGAAACTTAAATCAACATAAATTAAGAAACCTAAGAAATTAGAAAAACAAAATCAAAACAAATTAAGAAACCTAATAGTTCTAAAATATTTATATTAAATTACAAGAATCCTAATAAAATAATATATCAAAAATATTAAAACTAAAAATATTAAAATTCTTAAAATCTTGTCATACATCAGGCTCCTCTTCTTTGAAAGAACTCGTTCTTGAGTTCATATTAGAGAAGTATCATCGTCCATGCCAAATAAAAAGATACTTGGAATATTTCAGTTGTTTGTCCCTCTTCCAAAAATTATGTGCAGAGAAGTCTACTTTCTAAAAGTTATTCTCTATATGTTTCAATTGGTTGACAAGATCAATTAGACAAGTATTGAAAATTAAATTAAATTGTTTCACATCAAGAAAATCAGCCAAATTTACTTTATATAGAACTTGCATGCTCTCTTGATGTTGTACCATCTCATATTCAATTGATCATTCAATTATCAACCTTGGAATATCAAGTGTAGCATTAACCAATTTCTTTGTTGCACGCAGTGGTTGTATTATCTCTTCTTCTATTTCTTCTTTGTTACTGGGCTCAATCAGATTTCTTTCTTCTTCAATATTTTTATGATTTATTTGTAAAACTTTCTTCCCAATATTCAAATTATCATGTGTTGATGAATTATCAATACTCGAACAAGAATTTGTATCTTCTTTATTTGTTTTGCAAACAATCTCACTACAAATAATATTTGGATGCAAATTATTTTCTTTTGCAACTACAAATTCATTGCAAATTTTTACCTACTCCATGGAAGTATCTTGATTTGTATATGAAAATATATCTTCATGGTCATGAAAGTAAAATTTTGTTACTAAAAACTTTTTTATTATTAACCATGAATGAATTTTATCTTTACATTTGCAAACTCGATAATCTTGTAATCCATTCCATCACTTCAATGCAATTTTATCAAGTTTGTAGGATGCAAATATAACCTTCTTTTTATGAGGAATCTTCACAAATTCAAAGAAATTTTTAAGATCAAGCAACCAATCAAGAAAATCTTCTTTTTGAAACTTACTTGAATTGTTAAAATATGAAATTTTTACAAAATAACGCAAGTTAACAGGTTGGCCTTGAGTGAATCCTTTTACTGCCAACTATTGGTTGTCTTTGGTTGATGATTAGTCCTTAATCGGCAAGTAGATTACAAATCTCATTGTGAAGTTTATGCACCTCTAGTCGATATTTTTCAATCGCATCCCATATGGTTTCCATTCTATGATCAATGTCAATAGGGATTGTGTGTTTTCCATTGTCTTGTGTCATTGAGCTAGGCGAATCCATGCTCTGATACCACTTGACGTAGCGGAATACACGAGTACTAGATATCATTCTAATAGATGAAAGGGGCTCTCGAATTCAAGAGAAAAATAGAATCTTGAATTCACAAGGAAGAGATAATATCTTAATATTATTGAATAAAAGTTGAACAAAAGTCGTTTTTTATTATGAGGCTTACATAACTATTTATAATAATGTAAATCTTGGAGACTAAGTATTCTTGGACACCAAGAAAACTCAAATTAGGAAACAATAAATTAATCTAATTCTTAGAAAACAAGAAACCTAATAATTTTAAAATTTTATATTAAATTACAAGAATCTTAATAAAATAATATATCAAAAATATTAAAATTAAAAGTATAAAAATTCTTAAAATCTTCTCGTACGTCAAATATCCATGAAGGAATTGAATTATAAAATACATCTGTTATCTTATTATCAATTTGGTAGAATGGAGAGCAATACAGTGGACTGGGTTATATGGTGATGGTTCACTTTGAACTCCATATTGACTAGAAGACATGTATGCAAAAGAATAGATAATAATTTATTTATTTTTAATTCGAGGTTATTGCAAGCCTTTCATGTCTTGTAGTTTATATATTTTAAACCATGTAGAAAAGCTTGATTGAGGAGTTGAGCAGAGTTGATAACATTAACATCTTGTGTGTGGAGATCTTCTATGAAAAAGGTCACTCTAATCCAATTCTTAATTATATGATTTCATCATAATTGTTTTTTAGTATTTTTTTGAAAATCATATTTATTGTTCATATGTTTGATGATAAATTTTGTGATCATGATTATCCGCCGTAGACGATAAATAGACTGGATCATGAAAGTGGCCCTACAGTAGGGTCGAGTCTAGAGACAAACCATTATCTTGAAAGTAAAGGGTAAAAAAAATCTAAGAAAAGCAGAGGAAAGATGGTCAATTTTGATGACTGCAAATGCATGCCCTAATCCTTAATAGCATTCCCAGTCAAAAAAGATGAACTGATAGCGATCAATATATCATCATCATCATCATAACTCGGAACGGACGGTCCTTAAGATGCATAGAATAGAATATTTAACACGCAACTCATGATTCATGAATCACATTGAACCTATCTAATCAATCAAGGTTCGGCCTCCTGAAGGGAAAAAATAAGCATGAGAGACAGTTTTCACCGAATGAATATATATCTTTTATTATACTCTCATATAAATACTCAAACATTTGTTTCGCTTCATTTCTATTCAAAACACAAAACGAGAAAGGAGAATGAGGCTCGAAATCGGACCTTGATTATGGTAAAAAAAGTTCTTATCATTTGAGTGGCGCACAATATACGTGTCTTTCTTTTATTATAAAACAAATAGTCACAGTAGTGTAGACGAAATCAGTTCACACTATAACTGCTTTCAATAATTTCTGTAACTGCATGGAGCAATTTTTGATCCTATTTAACTCTTTCAATTCGTACTTGCCAAACAAATTATTTTACTCGTGAACACAGTGTGTGTAAATACTACTACATATATATTTATACTATTATATATGCGAGCACATAACTTAGTGTCTAATAGCGTGATGGCTTTTCCTTTTGCCACATGGCAAATTTTTCTATTCTAAAATAAAACAATATTATTCAAAGGCGTGAATAAAATTTGAACCCAAGACCTTGAGTTTCATTAAGACCGCTCTTATCATATCATTTAGACAACATACATATTATGATATTAATTTTTATACTTACTTATCTGAATTATACACGCATTACATGTGTCACCCACTAGTGTCTATATATATATATATATATATGGACTTCACTCTCAAATCTGAGTCTCAAGCAGTTGGTAGTGCGTGGGGTTGGGGATAGGGTTGGGTGGAATGGAATCACTTTATTATGTGACAAAAGAAAGGAACCAAAGAAAAAAAGCAATAATAAAAATAGAATAGGATGGTAGTGCGTTTATCCACTAGCAGTTAGAAACTAGAAAAGAGCCAAACCATATAGTGATATTGCTGGTAGGATCTTCCATTATCAATTTCATTTAATCCCACAGCTATAGAAATAGGGAAATTTATTTTTGTTATCTTTGTTTTTGATCTAACAAAGTGAACTTTGAGATCTCATTATTTTGTTTCAAGTTGGTCCCAAAGATATTACTCTCTCTATCTGATTTTGAGAAAACTTAAAAAATGCTTCAATAGTGCAACCATCAATTCATATCCTTGATGGCCCCTTGGCCAACTCCAATAGCTTCTATTCGAATGAAGATTCCTTCTCTTATATATTATTAAATTTTCTGTCTTCTCATGGTTTACTTTTATTTTATATCATTTAACAATTTTGTCTATTAACGTCATTCATTTTGTGTGTGTCTTTTTGTTGTAAAATAAACAAGAAGAAAAAAAGGATCAAGGGTACAAAATGACACATTTGGGTTTTAGGTTGTATTCCCAAATATTTTCTCTCACATGGCTGGTTATGAGATTGAGGGTTGTGCAAATAGTCATTGATATAATCTCCTAAAAAAAACAAGTGATTAGTCCATTTAAACTAATACAAAATTTTAGTGCTGTGCTGGCTATTGATGGTGGGCATTTCTTTTTCTTTTTTTTAATTTGAATATTGTTTGAATGTTTTATTCATTTACGCTTTGTTAGGGGGGGGGGGGGGAAATTAAAACTACTGAATATATTCAATTTTTGTGGGTATCAACCAAATAAAAGGATTTTTAATAATGGTATGATATCCATATTTTCTTATAATATTTGGTTTATCATTTTAAGTGTCAATACTATATTGGTAACCAAATGAATGGTAGGATCTATTAAACTAAGGCCATGTTTGTTTGGGTGGACATGAGCTTGGGATTGGACTAATAGTCCAATAAAATTATTAATCCGATATTTAGTTAAACAATTGAAGTACGGATTAATTATTTTAAACTTGACTATTAGTTAAGATAGGATACATAATCCAACGGATTCGTAATCCTAGGACTATTAGTCATGGGAATGCTAATCCAATCTAATCCAGTCCGCCCAAACAAACATGGCCTAATAGTATTGTACTGACACACAAGATAGTAAAAATGATGAACCATTTTAACAGTCCTTTTTTGATTTTTGACAATTAAAAATTCATGTTCTTAACCCAACTGGCCAAAAAAATAAAATAAAAAAAAACACTTTCTTTCACTATATATATATATATATATATTGAAAACACAAATCCAAGATTCATGAACAAGTGATCGATGATTAAAGTGTGAATTATAAGAAGCACTAGTTGTTCAATTAAAGTAAGTAGTGATGGTCGACTTACCAAGAAGAGAGAGACATGATATAACCTACCACCTTCAATCTAACCTACCACGTTCAACTTAAATTGATTGCAAATATGAAACATGAAACTTAGCACTTGACTTTCAAAGCCCCTTGAGGCTTTAGCTTCACATGGATATGTATGGAGAATCTCCCCAGCAATGAAAGTGACTTATCAAAGGGCAGCCAGCCAATGTGATTTAAACACCATTTGTCTGCCCCAATTAGAGAGGACACGATATATATACCTTTGGAAACACAATGTTTCATTTCAAGAAACTCCCTAATGAAGTGTTAATTACCATGAAAATGACAATACCGTCCTGTGTTTGTAATTTTTTTTATTATTTTATTTAAAGACGGTGTAAGGGTGAGTCAGGATTTTTGTTTAGTGAAGGCAAAATCTTGCATAGAGATACTTTCTTTTTCTTTCTTTTCTCCTTCTAAATGTTAAACCCCTTACATAAACAAACTTTAGCAAATCAGTAAAACACAACATCTAAACATAATTTAAAACAATTTGTAGTGATGGACTTTGTTACAAGCACGATTTGGTACTAATTAATTTAATTAATAGTAATATGATGACAATCATAAGTCAAGTATAAATTAAACCCTAAATTTATTTTTTAAAGGTCTAGTGCGTTAATTGGGACATTGGAGCAAATCATAAAATTTTTATTTTATGGGAGAGAGAAATAAAAAAAAGAGATAAGAAAAGGTTATATATATATATATATATATAAAAGAGTGAGATAGAAAATATCGAAATCTCCTTAGATGGGCATAATATATAATTCAGTGGAGGCAAATGGTATAAAAAGTATTTTTTTTTTCAAAAAATAAAAAAATATAAAGCAAATTTTAAAGTAAAGTGGGGCGACCATCCTCCACTTGCCCCCAATATAAATTCGCCCATGCTTCATAGTCTTTGATGAATTTTGTAACCTTCGTGAATTGTGTAAGTTGGCTAGAGAGCATTAACATGGAATTATTGTAAAGTAATTACATCAATTTCAATGTATGATACATGCAAATTATGCAATTGTGCCTCTCTATTCACCATGGCTGTGGGTAGGCCCTTAATGCAATTTTATTTTATATTTTGTGTTTTTAAAAAATAAAACAATAAAAAGTTCAACAAATTCATCATTTTTATACCATTCTCATTTTATGCAAAAAAAAAAAAAAAGTTAAAAATTTCAAAAACAATTTTTAGAAATAGCTTATCAAATAAGATTTTTGTGAAAAGTTTTTAAATTTTTTTTTAAAGTTTTCAAAAATATAAAACATGAAAACGAAGCCATCCATGCCTAGCCTTAAATTGAATAGATAAAATATGTCGATACCTTTCACAAATGGTATCATCTTTGTCTATATTGATGCAATTTGTCTCCCTGTAGACTGAATTGTCAAGTTGGATCTATGGGTTCACCATGAATCTCACTTTAATAAAGTAATGTGGTTAAAATTAACGAATTAATCTTATTCACGGAAGGTTTACAAATATAAACAATTAAATTATTAAAATAAAACCCGTGTTGAATCCCACGTAGCCAACTTGAAGGTTCAGTCCACCTTTGAAAGAATCTGCTACCTATCAATGTATTGAAAGAAAGAGCACTATTATACTTCTTGTGCGGCGGAGCCTTCATTTGGACATATGGGGAACATTTCTTTCTACTCTAAAATCCAAATAAAAGTTGAAAGTTGAAAAAGTGTATATATATATAATTCTTACTCACTTTTAATCTTTATCTTTTGCATTATACTAAAATCACAATAGTTATCACCAAATAATTATGATCAATTGGCGAGTCAAACTAGGTGAGTGAATCGGATCTCAACTGGGGTGGTCTGGCCCAAAGATTCTCTCGTGGCAAACCAAATCGATTTTGAGTTGTCATGAATGTACTTTTGTAACCCTAAAGAGAATTGAAGATATGAATGGAGATAGAAACCTTACAACCTGTATTGGTGAGTGTGGTGTCCGACCGGTTCTAGCCGGCCGGGTCAGACCTCTCCTTCTCTTCCACCATCTCCGAAACTCTTTTGCATGCTTTAGCTTTTAGTAATAATAGTTTTGTTTTTTCACCTATTATTATGTTTATAATCGTAAGGATATCACTATCAAATCATTTTGGTTGCATTTTATGCATAAAAATTATATTTTGAAAATCATTTTTATTATGTTTTTTGAAGGGGGTAAATTACACTAACGTGTCTTGAGGTTTGAAGAAAATATACCAAATTCTACAAATTTAATATAATTTTATTATAATTTTTTAAAGCTTTAATTCATATAGCATTTTGTTCCATTTCATAAATTGTTTTTTTCCCCATCTATTTTACACATAAACTGGATTTTTATTTTTTATTTTTTTATATTGTGTTTGCACACTATTTGCATTGGTTCTAATCATTTTAGCCTTATTAAAACAGAGTTAGGTCAATGTAATCATTTTCATTATTTTTTGTTTATTATGTAATGTGTCATTATTGTTTTGATAATAAAAATATCACGAGACTCATTAAATTAGCATAGTAGTGATACATAAAATGATAAATAATTTATAATATTTAAAGGGTAACAAATGCTCTTAGGACACAACACAAGTAAAAGACAAAAAATTTTAAAAACACAAGACATATTTTACTAAATTCAACGTATTTTTATTGAAATTAATACACTTTTTAATAATTTTCTATATTTTCAAGACACTTTATACATACTTTCCAATATTAAACAATACATATTACTTATTGGCATTTGTCATACTTAAATGTGATCCTCCTAAAATTATTAGATTTATTTTTCCTAAAAAACATGCATGGTTGTCAGATAAAAACACATTTTTGGAGATTAAAAGGTTGCAAATATATTCTTACTGGGCAAGCTTTAGACAAAACTTTCTAAAATTCTTCAAAATATGAGAATGATGGTGGTCTCTCAATTACTTGGGGGGGCAACATGTCTCTTAAAGTGACGGAGTTTGATGTCAGACCATTGAACCAACTTTGGGAGTGGTAACACTTGATTAGGTTTGTCAAGAAAAGGATTAGTATGTTGTTGAAGGAAAGAAAAAGGACCATTCACTTGAACTTATTAAGATATGCTATTTTTCAGTCTAAATTTCTAATCAATACACACACACACACACACACACACACACAAAAAGAAAAAAAGAGCTTTATAAAGAAAGATTCCTCCTGTTTGCTGCTGCTTTTTACAATATGGTCCTTGGCCGATCAAAGTGGTACACATTTGTTGACATCTTTTAAATTCCCCCACATTAATTAATGATCTTCAACCTTAAAAGATCTACCACTACACTCGTACGAAAAATCGTTCGAACCGAACTTATCATTTGAGACTGTTTAAAATCTCAGTTTTTGATCAATTTTTCATAAAGGATGGTTTGTTTTTCGATTCTAAAAAATTTCATACAAATGCTTACCATATTTTGATTCTTTTCAGCATTATAAGATAAATAATCAATATTATATGTTTTGTAATAAAATTAGAAGGTTATGTATTTATAAAAACAGACTTTATATCTTCATTTATTCTTGATGCACGATTCTAAAAAGAGTAATGTTATACAAACTAACAAATATTATAAAATTAAAAAATGATATACAAGTCCACTTTTTTAATTTATAAAATATTTTTCTTCTACAAAACATAATAAAAGTCTTAAAGTAGTCGATTTTGGTTCTTCAACGTACAAAATCAAAGGGTTTGATTTGGTACTAAAATTTTTTTTTTCTCAACTTGATGAAATGGATCCTTTACACCCCCTTTATACAATTATCATATTTGTTGAAATATTTGTAATTTTTTTTATTGGATAATCTTAAAAATCTATTAGTGAAATCTTTTGCCAATTGAATCCTTAAGAGCATGTCTAATTCAAAATGCATCATAAGTAATTAAAGGATTTAAGAATAAGTGGTTGGTATGATGAATGAAGTGTTTATTTATTACGTGTCCGTTAGCAAAAATTAAGTTTAGGTCAAATCAATAGAGGTGATTTAATAGGAAAAATTAATTTTCACAAACAGCAGATTAATCAAGCAATGTGGTTGGTATCTTATACCTTGATAAATTTAAGAATTTCTTTAGAGGTTGTAATGTGAAGAAATAAGTGCAAACAGACTAAGAATTTGATTTATAACACTTAAACTCGCCACTTAATTATAAGAATTAAATTACAAGTTTTATAGCATTACAATCGACAGGTCCAAACTGAGTTACAAGAATTGAAATTACTGCTGCTACTCCTAAGTATAAGAACTACTATTATAATAAGTTAAACTACTCCTAAATTTCACAAGTGTGTGAATTTGGTTGAAGGTCTTTCTCTTTTCAAGTTCTCAGCTCTTATATGGCTTTACTGGCCATGTCATACTGCCACGTGCCTATTGACTGGTAACTTTCACTTGCACATGATCCCATGATCTCTCTTAACCTGTAATTGTCACTGCTTAACTGCTGCAACTGCTCCCATGCTTCTAAGCCTTCACACTTTACAAAATTATCAACTTTCTCTGTCAGTCCAATGTTCCTTTATGTTGCCACATATTCCTTATCACTTTGAGCCTTAGATTGACAGGATAAAGCTCCTTATTTTGCAAATGTTCCTTTCTACCAGCAATCCACTAAGGGGTTATTTGGAGTGTTCTAAATAAGTGCACTTTTTGTCTTTTTAGACTAAAAAATTGAGAAAAAAAATATGGATGTTTCGGTTAACTTTTTGACTTTTTATGAAAAAATGTGTATTAAAAAATTATATAAATAAGTGTGTAGGAGAAGTTAGTGAAGTAGGCCGTGCAAGTTGGGCAGTGCAGTCGGCTGGGTAAGAGATAGGAAAAGATTGCCTCATTTTCGAGTTTTAATTGGACGGTGTTGTTCGTCTTGTGGGGGCCCACCACGGGTCTCGTTTAATCGGAACCGTTTAATGTGTAGAACTCGTCGAGTACTATATGCTTATAAAAAATCATGTTGGTTGGATATCGATAGCTATCTGATCGTGTTAGTTTTTTTTTGTCAACTGTTAACTATAACACCATCCATTTTTTATACAAAACTGATTTGGTCATATAGTTAGCAATATTCGATAGACGTGACTTTTTGCAGGCATATAGTACTAGACGAGTTCTACATATTGAACGGTTCGGATTATCAAAACGGGACCCATGGTGGGCCCCAACGGGTCTAACTTTACCATCCAACTTAGTGAATATACACATGTAATTTTTTTTTTCTCCTTTCAGTGCCTTTGCTTTCATGTCAATACCTAGAGTGGCGTGAAGTTGATTTGTATTTTAATATCATGTATATTAATTTTTTTATATATTTTTTTGGTGAATAGTGATAATTTTTTAAATTTTTTTGATAATTTTTTGATTTTTTAACTTTTTTTAAAGTTCCCAGACCAGGCCTAAGTTTACGACTTAGCTTAATAACTGCTCCACCACTTGGATTATCCAATGCACATGACCAACTCCTTTTATGCCACCTATCCCTTTGAGTGATGGAAGACTCTCATTCTTTGTCATATGTCACCATCTGATTGATCCACCTGTTGACAAGAATTTAACAAAAAGGAATGCAAACAGTGTTGCTGTTATGTGATGTATCATATTTTTTTTTAGATCTTATTAATATGTGTTTTTAAAGTACATGTTAAAAGAACTTAAAACAATTATATATTTTTTAATACACTTACTATTGTGTAACATGTACAATATTTTTAAAATTCTCAAAAAGGTACATTAAGGTGTCGTTTGGTAATACTTACGTTTTCAGTTTTCTATTTATATTTACAAAAATTAAAAAAACTCAAATAAAAACTTGTTTGGTAAAATTTTTGATTTATAAATCAGTGGTCTCAGTTTATAAATTTGGCCAAAAAATGAAAACACAAAAAATGTGTTTCCATTTTGAGTTTTGAGTTTTTGTTTTTTTTATCACCCAACACTAGCCGCCACCACCACCACCACCACCACCCACTCGCTACCACCCACCACCCGCCACCGTCACCCATCCACCCTCCACCACCCACCACCACCAACTACCCACCCCCCACCGTCACCACTTTCCACCACCGTTTTCCGCCGCCAATTGCCACCACTTGCCATTTTTCACTCTTTTTTATATTTTTAAAATTTTTTAAAGATTTTGTCAATTACCAAACGCGTTTGTAGTTTATGTTTTTCTAAAAATAAACAAAAACCAGTTTATAAAATTTTTATAAATGTAAACTGAAAACGTAAACGTTACCAAATATATCCTAAGAAAGCTCTGAAAATTTTAAAAAAAAAAAAAAAAAAAAAAATCAATGAACCCTTGACAATGATTTAGCAATAGGGAATGGATCAGATTAATATGCGGTGGCCTTGAAACTATGCGTCATTTGTACTCCTTCACAAAATTTGCAACGTAAAGCTGAATAAATAAAACATCGACATTCTCTTTAATATAAGAACGTGACAAAGAACGTAAAGATCACTTTACAAATGTCCATTTATATACATGGTCCAAACAAATGTTTATATTAAAATTTATTTCCCAATTATTCGAGAGGGATTCTGAATCCTGTACGCCGGTGCTACTTGCACACACATTTTTTACAAAAACTTTGCACAATTCTTTTTGGGTGTGTTTGTTTGAACGGACTAGATAAGGGAGATTGTAATTTATCAGACTGTTAGTCCTGAGATACATTATCTTCAGACTATTTGGTTAGACTGAATTCGTATTTTATGTTTGTTTAGTGATGAGATTAGATATCTGGATTGGACTATTCTATTGAGTCCTATGTTTGTTTGGGATATTATGGAGAAAGATAAATGCTCAAAAGACTATTTTGCCCTTTTGAATTATTTACTAAATAATAGGAATATTAAATCTGAATTATAAATGTTATTTTATTTTTTTACTAGAACTTTTAAAAAAATTAAATAAATAGAATATTAATAAAAATTACATAAATTTATTTTAATTTGTAGTTGAGATTTTTAAATTTTATTTTACTTTACCAAGTATAATTAATACCATATTATTAAAATAAATAATTTAATAAAGTATAAATAATTTAATAAATAAATTTATTAAGTATAAATAATTGAATAAATAAATTTTATTTTTAAAAAGATATCAAATAATAGAGGTAAAAAATGTAATTCCGTACCTAATCCCATGGGATGAGTTATCCCATGATTTGTATCCCACCCCCTATGGGATAAATAGTCCAACAGATTTGGGATAAAAAATTTTTGAACCAAACAACAAACTATTAGTCCTATCCCATGACTTAATCCTTCCAAACAAACACCAAATTTATGTTTAATTTCTTCAAAGTTCAAAATCTTAACAAAATGTATTGGATTCTATAATTTTAATCAACAAAAATTAAGTAGAAGTAATATGTGAATTTATTCCAAAATAGCCCCATAATTTTTTCTCATGAAAAGTTATTTGTTAGGTAATTTTGGGATATGGCCACATACTAGTGTCTCAAGAATGTTGTTGGTGAAGGAGATAGGACCTACAATTTTATGAGAAAATTATTCAATAATTTTGGAATACTATGTGACCATACTCCAATTCAATTATCAATTACTTACCCTCATGTTGTTCTCTCATCCCCAACATAAATCATGGGTCTTTACCATTCTCTACCAATCAAAACCTTATGGAGCACCACGTATTCATATTCTAAAAATACTGAATAATCATCTCTAATTTTATGTTGGGTTATAAAAAATAACAATGGGTGAGAGACATTTGCTCCTGAGCTATCAAATAATTTTTCTGAATTTATATAGTATTATTAGTTAATAAAAAAATTAAATAAATAAGCTTACTTTTTTTTGTACAGAAAATAAATAAGCTTTATACCTACTATTTACACTTTGTATTTGTCAAAAAAAAGCAAAAAATTCGTAGGTGGTGGGGTTTGAAGAGACACATGGGAGTGCCAACCTCCCCCGTGCGCGCCATCGATAGTTGCTCGGCAACAAGCGATGAGTTACTGGTTTATCAATGTCACGTAACGCTTTACATATATTATAATTAATAAAAAAAAAAAAAATTTATAATTTTATATTAAATAATTAAAAAGTATTAAAAGAAGTAATAATTTATAATTGATCGAAGATATAACCACGTCTATCTGTGAATCAACTAATAATTTTTCAACAATGCTAGGTATCATGAAAAATCTTTCATGAAAATAATCATGAAAATTTTGTGACCCTTGGATTACACTTAGAATAAAGTACCACACACAAATCAAGGTAATCCAAGAATCATAAATCTTTTATGATCATTTTTATAAAAAAATTTTTATGATTCCCAACATTTTTCATAATTTTTTTTATTTTTGAAGTCAGCTTTCTCTCCTTCAATTACAATCATCATTAATGAGATGGCATCCATCCTGCCAAAATAGAACCCGTTAACATAATACATACACATCTTTCTCTTTCTATCTCTCCTTTTCTTCTTCAGTAGTGCGATGGGGGTTGTCTTGTCAGCTAATTAAGAATAAGAGGGTGTGTTGTAAGAGATCACAAGAATGTGGGAGACAACCCAAAAACACTTGATTGAAGAAATCCCGTATACCATCTCTCACTCACTTGACTATACGTCTTTTTGGGCCTTCTTGTGGGACTACCCCCTTCACTCTCCCCCGCCTATATATAATCTCCCTCCTCTTCCCTTGCCTCTCCACAAATATTCACTCACTCACTCACTCCCTTCCTTCTTTCTCTTTCATTTCTTTCAAACTGATCATATAGCTTAGTGTCTCTCTGTTTCTTCAATGGCGGACACTACTAACTCAGCCTCTACTACTATTAAAATAATGGGTTGTTCGATCCCCGAAAGGCTCCAACTGCACATGTCCATGTTGGCCTTGCAGTTTGGGTATGCCGGTTTCCATGTAGTCTCCAGAGCTGCCCTTAACATGGGCATCAGCAAGATTGTCTATCCCGTCTACCGCAATGTTCTCGCTCTTCTTCTCCTCTTGCCTTTTGCTTATTTTTTTGAAAAGTGCGTTTTTAATCCAACCCATTAATCAAATTAAATTAATTCTCTAGTCCATTATGATTTCTTATTCAAATTAACAAGTATTAATAACAATATGCTCTTTTTGTTCTTTCTTTTGAATATATCAGGAAGGAGAGACCACCACTCACTCTTTCTTTACTTGTCCAGTTTTTCCTCCTTGCAGTTATTGGGTATGATCAATGAATTTCTCATGTGCATATACTTAGCTATATATATATTGTCAGTGATTCTCTGTTCACCAAATTCACTGTCTCGTGTCCCAATTGTTCTTCTAACTGTGTCATACAACCAAAATTTTGAAATCCTTGGCGTACGATCATGATCATAACAGAAAATCCTATAAATATATGCTCTTATGTGGATATATATATGTAATTTATCTCATGTCAATTGAATTGTTATAATAATTCTAATTGCATTAATTTTATTCTTAATTTTTTTTAATTTTATGTTAATTTAGTCAAATTTATAACAATTTTTAAACATTAAGTTGAGGAATATTCATTCTTTCAAAGTAATTCAACATGAAATGATGAATTCTCTTTTGAATAGATCATTTTACTTTTGATTTTCAGTTTAATTTCTCAATAAATATGATAAATTGGATTAAATGGACATAAAATAAAAATTAAAATACAAAATTTGTAAGGTTTTGAACATATATGAACTAAGTTGGTTTTTTGTTCGTTGTATTTCTTTTGTGGGACAGAATAACTGCGAACCAAGGATTCTACTTGCTGGGATTAGACAACACATCACCCACCTTTGCTTCTGCCATACAGAACTCTGTTCCGGCCATCACTTTTCTCATGGCAGCTTTACTCCGGCAAGCCCAGATTCTCCTTGCATTAATATACTAAAACGCATATACCTTTTGTTGAATTTTAGTAGAGAATATTTGTACGGAATTTTATACATAATGATATTTCTAATTGTGATTTCATCCTTCCAAAACAAAAGGTTCATCACTTGGATTTTTAATTTTAAAAATGTTACTATCACATCATTTTAATCAAGAATTTTATAAGAAAATTCATAGGTTGTAATTTTAAAAATGTCTTTGTCACATTATCTTGAATAAGAATTTTGCATAAAAATTCAGTTTCCATATTATTTTCTTTTTTGAGTAGTGATCTACAACAGAATTTTTGTACATAATTTCTATACAGAAGGACATATTCCATTATTTCAAAACAAGAAACTCATCAATGGAGCTTATAATTTTTAAAACGCCATTCTGATCGATTTTGTATTTATTTATTATTTTTTTTAATAATGTATTAAACCTTCAGGATAGAGCAAGTACGATTAAACCGAAAGGACGGTGTGGCGAAGGTGGTGGGAACGGTGTTGTGCGTGGCCGGAGCTTCAGTGATCACACTGTACCAGGGTCCGACCATATACAGTCCAAGTCCGCCACTGCAAAGGGCTTTGCCGGCGATGCTTGTGCTTGGAGACGCTAGGGGAAAGAATTGGACACTGGGTTGCCTCTTCTTGATCGGCCATTGCTTGTCGTGGTCCGGCTGGCTCGTGTTGCAGGCTCCGGTTGTGAAGAAGTACCCAGCTCGGCTTTCGGTCACGTCTTACCAGTGTTTCTTTGGGGTGATACAATTTCTGGTTATAGCTGCGTTCATAGAGAGAGACCCACAAGCTTGGCTTGTTCACTCTGCTGGAGAGTTGTTCAGCGTCGCCTATGCGGTGAGTGACTCACTCTGCTAAATTTTTATTTTGACAAAAATATTTTACGTCAAAACAAACGCAGTCTTAAAAAGGAAAAAAACTAAAAAATTAAAAAAAAAATCATTGAAAACAAACATATCTAATTTTCTTGAAAAAGCCAACGAAAATTTCCTTGTAAAGATTTTCATTTGTTTTTCTGTTCCAATACCAATTCCATGCCCAAAAAAAATCTAATAGTATAATAACACCCTATTTTAAAAATAATTTAAAAATAAAATTATATTAATTGAATAGATCCTATCATATTATTAATACAATAATGACACATAAATATTGTGATGGTAGCATTTCAATTGGGGGGAATGTTTTAAAGTTATTCAATGCATGTGAAATAAAAGGGTAACTTTGTCCCAAATGGACAATTCAAGTTTGAAAGGACTAGAGGAGGAGACTGGCAAGTGGGGCAGGAAGAACTTACTCATCACCCAAGTTCATGTATAATGGGGAGGATGATGAGTCAATTTCTTTCATTTATGTCTGCTTTCTTTTGTTATTGGTTTATGATAGTACATAATATATATATATATAGATTGATATTGATATGTAAGTGTAGTTAGTTAAGAGAAGTAGGTGCTGAAAATGATAGGAGACAGAGAGAGAAAGAGGGGTTGATAATATAGATAATAGCTAATTAATTTTATAAGTACATGTGCTGTTGGGGAAATGTAGGGAATAGTGGCATCAGGGATAGCATTCGCTGTACAGATATGGTGTATTGACAGAGGTGGGCCAGTGTTCGTGGCGGTGTATCAACCTGTTCAGACTTTGGTCGTCGCTATCATGGCCTCCCTTGCTCTTGGCGAAGAGTTCTACTTGGGAGGGTACTCTCTCTCTCTCTCTCTCTATATTTCAATTAGAAAAATTACAGTGGAATTTTTTAAAAATAATTATAAATTAATGAAAAAATTATTAATATTTATAAATTTTATTACAAATTTATAATTTTTTTTTAAAAAAAATATCACTGATTTGATATTTTATCTTTCAAATTCTCATTGCATATCATGTAGTAGCATTTGATGTAATGATACACTACATAGTAATTTACTAGTCTTTCTTACCGGTCCACACTTTAAAAACCTATCCCATTTGTTTCAGTTTTTAAAATTATTATTTTTAATTTTTATTAAAAAACCAAAAATTAGTTAAGTAAGAAAAAAATCTCATCATTTTTATATGGTTCTCTTTTTGGGACAAAAATAAATTTTAAAATATTATTCTAATATTTTTTTTTTATCAAATTAGTTTTTATTTTGAAAATTCTACCAAACATTGTAACAGTGTTAATGGACTTTTGTAGTATGCAAATAGAAGCTCTCAAAGATCACTGTTTTAGTAGAGTTTCAACGAGTGAGAGCGTATTTGGTAATATAACAAAATCTATAGGATATTAATGTAAAATATAATATTTTGATGGAGTCTCACTGGAGACTTTTTAATTGTGTTGGCTGGTGCGATGTACAGGATCATTGGCGCGGTGTTGATCATAGCAGGGCTGTACTTTGTCCTGTGGGGTAAAAACGAAGAAAGAAAGTTTGCAATTCAAAAGGCACTGATTCAGTCCCCCGCGGACCACGATAACAACCGTACCACAAGCCACATCAAGTCGCCCATTGCTCAGCCGCTGCTTTCTCAGTCGACCGAAAACGTTTGACCAGCTCAACCTTAACTTTTAACCACAATGTTTGCTGGCAACAAGTTAAAAAACAAAACAAAAAAACCTATTAATACTATATTAAGAAAAGCTTGTTGTGTGTATGAAGTTTTTTTTTTTTCTTTCTTTCAAGCTTTCTCTCACTAGGAATGGAGCTTAAAGAGGAGAGAGAGGGAGGGGGGATGAATGTGATGGATATTATGTTATGATGTGGGTTGTGGGTAATGGGATGATGTCCCATATGTATTTTTTTTTTTTTAAAATTTTATATGTTAATTTTATGGTTTGATTCACCAGAGAAAAGATATGCACATTATCAAAGCTAAATGTTTACGATCGTTGTGGCATGGAAATGAAAGGACCCAAGATTTTGTATAAATAAATATAATTAGGTAGTAGTATTAAATATATATTATATTATATATATATTGCTAAAGATGGCAAATGTAAGCATGCCTCTTTCCTTATGCATCATTCCAACACTAAACCACAATGCTTTTATCTGGAACAAATCATCTAAATTTGGATTTGGTCTTGTCTAGTCATGATTTTGTTTGTAAGGTATGCAGCAAATTATTAAGTGGGACATTGTTAGAGCTCAAGAGGATCTTAAAATTGTGTTTAGTTAGGGAGAGAGATTTAGAAATAAAATTGGGAAAAAGTATGTAAAATTATGTGAAATATAATTATATTTTATTTACATTTCACATACCTTTTCTCTTTTTCTTTTCAAATCTCTGAACCAAATATAGCGTAAAAACTCTAGAACATGACCATTCGTAATTGGGAATTGAGAGGGGAAATAGATGGAAAACAGATATAAGAAGTGTAATGAGTGAGTGTGAGATTAGGTTGGATGTAGTGTATAAATCTTGCTTGTTTGGTCACTAAGAAAACTCCTATATAAATGGTAAACCAAAGGTAAACATAAGGGTATATAACCCTCTTTTCATTCGCTTCATCTCTATCTTCAATTTTGAATATCTAAAGATTTATCATATATATATATATATATATTAATTTAATTATCCAAAAGTCTTAAACTACCATCACACCAATACCACTCCGATAACTTTTTAAAACTTATACGGGTGATCAATGTCTATTACATCAACGGAAAACTATGCCAATCATTTTTTGCCAAAGCATCTAAATTTTGCACCAATTGGTTAAGATAACAAGAACAAACAAACCAAAAAAGAATTGCAAAAATAGGCCCCTAGTCCTCATAAGGTGCTGTACAATAAAGCAGTCCACACTTGGTGCCAATGGGAAATCTTACAAATGCATAACACTAAACTAGCTTCGGTTGGGTCCCAAATCTGCAAGGGTTACACTTAGGTCAAGACATATATGCATAATAATGGCCGACCATATGTGATGAGATAGCTAACTAGCTAGCTATCTTCTCCATCACTTTGACGATTCTATGTTGGAGTTTTCCTTTCACATTAATTATCAATTGTTTAAAAAAAATAAAATTATGAACAAAAAAAAGTCCGAGAGAATGAAAACAACTTTGTTTCAATTCTTTCTTAGTGATGTGAGATCAATTTGCATGGTATTTGACCCAAACTATCACAATACAAAAATTTTAAATTACGATGATGCAATTAAGAATTTATTAAAAAAAAAAAAAAGAGGAACATAAATTTTAAAAAATTGCTTTGTTTCTTGTTCCATAATTTCCTCCCCCAAACAAGCTGACTTCAGCAGTTTAAATTTGAAAACTAAATTTTTTTAAAAATGAACAAATTTACTTTATATCTCATAGAAAAAGAAAATGGAAAAACGAAAAGTTCTCACAAGTCATCCAATCACGAGTAAAAATTGAAAAGTAAAAGTTATGAGATATCTAAACACTATAAAGATAGAATTAACAGATCCCAAGATGGCATGATTAAAGAGCAACAATCATTTTGGATCATGATAACCACATTTTAATGCTTTTTATTCTTTCAAAGGCATTTCTTTACAACATTTTTTTTTAAAAAAAAATGGAACCCACCACCACCACCACGCTACTGTCAAGTTTTCACATTTTTTAAACATTTCAATGACATATTGTACGTCTCTAGCTGATTTTTTTGAAATTTTTTTCGAACCTTGTTGTTTGATATCTAGTTAAAAAATATTATATATATATATATATTTTTATAAAAGAAATTGCATTTAATGATTTTTTATTTGAACGTGTCAATTTATTTTTCCCAGTTCATCTAGGAAGAAAAATGTAAAAAGTAAAAAAATAAAAACTAAAAAAATCTATAAAAAAATTACAAAAGACAAAAAATTACTATTTATTTATTTTTTTGGTTCCTACTAAAAATTTTTTTTTTCCTCTTTTTTTTACTCTTTGATTTGTTACAAGAGAGTTTGTTACATATGGCAACAGATAAAAATACTAGCTATAAATCTAACAAAATATAAAATACTAATAAGAACATAATTATCAAATCAACAATATTAGGAACTAGAATATATTTTTAAAAAAATATTCAGAAATGGTTGAAATGAATTTCAAAGGTAAGTTACATTACACAAAATTAAATCTATACCATTCACTATCATCTTGGATAAATTTCTTGAAGTATTTTTTTTTTGGGACCATAGTTTTTCAATTATCGAATATATCTCGAATTTTTTTCATAAAATTTTAATGACAACACCCTACTTTGAAGTTCCCCTTTTCATCCCCACCACCAACTTTACAACCGACCTCGTTAACAAGAAATTATTCAATACAAGTTCAAATGCTTCTTTAAATTTGTAATTATTGATCTAAGTTATAAAACACATAATTATTTTATTTGAGTCTTAGGAGACAGTGTGAAAGGTGACAAGTTTTTAAAGGAATGAATCATTGCTCCAACAAAATTGAATACGTTCTCCTCACTAAACATGGACTTAACCCTCACATTCCTTGCAGACCCATCTCTTCCCTCGTACCTCAAAGCCACCAACAAGTACAGCAAGAACTTAACGGCGTTAATCCCCGTCAAAATCCAGTAAAAGTAATCGAGCCGGCTCGCATTAAGACTGTTTCTCAGCCACCCTTTTTCGATCCCACCAGTTGCACTCTCAACAATCTTGTTATAAGAATAGAGAGCGATAATATGATTCTGTATATTTTAATGGATGAATATGATGGGTTATTTAAATGAATACTTACTTTTTTTTAATGGGTTATTTTAAAAAATTATTTTAATTATTACTTTTATCTATTATTTGATTTTGTTTAAATTTTTTTTTCTAGAGTTTAAGGTTTTAAAATAATAAAAAATAATGATATTGATGATAATGGTAAGTTTTGGAAGTGTGGATTGAAGTTTTGGAGGGAAGAAGAAAAAGAAGAAGAAAAAGAAAAAGAAGAGAAAATAACTTTGATTTCTTAGAGTAGAAGATACAGAGATTTGAATAGAAATAATTGATTATAGTATATCATGAGGAAAAAAAAAATATTTTAAAGTTTGATATGTGTTATTCTTATTAGTGAATTCACATTATGATATAATAGGAATTAAAATTTATAAATTTAAATCGAACTTACTGAGATATTTTTTGGGTTGAAATAGAACCCCCCGTACCACATACGCAAAAAAAAACTTGCACCATGTTGAAAATGCAATTATTTTTCTATTGATCCATTGAAATGTAATTTTCTCAACTTACATTTTATTTGGTTCACTATTATGGATGTAGAGAAAATTGTTGAAAAATTCAATTTAAAAAGGGTACAAGACATTTAGTTCAGTGAATATTTTTTTGTTGGTAAGAGGTATACCCTTTTTGAAATAGTTTGATAATAAGTCCTTTTGTTGATTTTTTTAAAGGATATTTTGTTTTCAATTTTACCCATTAATTTATCTGTTAACTTTTTTTGACTATCTGTTTAAATTTATATTTATCTGTTCAAATTATTTTCTATCTGTTCAATTTTTTTTGACCATATGTTCAAATTTATATCTATCTGTTGAATTTTTCCCCCCATTTGTTCAATTTTTTCCCCATCTATTCAAAATCTATAGGTTTATCTATCTATTTATCTATTTAAAATCTATGGGTTTCTCTTTCTATTTGTTTAAAATCTGATGCTAGTGTTGTTTTTAAATTTTTTTTTTTCTATTTGTTGAAATACTAAGCCAAATATTTGTTTAGACTGTTCATTTTTTTTTTTTTTATATCTATTCAAATCTTTGTTATTGTCCAAGCCACTATCTGCTCAACAATAATAACAAAAACTCCATTATCTGTCTCTCTACTGAGATTTTGACAAGAATCAAAACAAAACAAAATTCCCTTATTGTTATCAGTTTACTAGGGTTTGCAAATTCGCCAAACTGAGTTGTTACTTTAGCTGCCGTTGCCGATTTCCATATCTCTTTTCAAATTCTTCCCCAACTTTGCCAATATATATATATATATATATAGAGAGAGAGAGAGAGAGAGAGAGAGAGAGAGAGATGGGCTAAGAAAGGAAAGATTGGTATCTCCTCATTGGGATTGAAGTAGAGAAGCAGAGATGGTAGCACAAAAGAAAGAGTAAGATATGTATATCTATATTGGTGAGAAAGATCAAGATCAGACTAGAAACTCATCTGTAAACCACAAGTTACCTACCCGTTCAAAACTCTTTGTCTCTCTGTCTCTCTCTGCAAACCCATTTCATTAGAGTCTATCCTTAGAGTTTCCAGCTCTACTTATATCTGAGTTCGCCGGCGTAGCTCTGGCCTCCTCCGACCCAAATCGATAACCTTCTTTGTCTTTCTACCTTCATATCAACACTCACACCCACATTCCCCTCTCCCGTCTCCTCTGTGCACCTTCACCGCCGTCTTCAATTCCACCATCAGCTGTGACCGAAGCCTCAAAGCCAACTGATCTTTGTTATCACTAGTGTTATTGAAGTAGAGAGAAAAGAGAAACTCTATATATTGAATTAAATGAATGAATTTATGAGTGAATACAAGACTCTTTTATATAGGAGAAGGAGAAACTAATATGAGAAGTAATGCACAATATGGTAAGGTGTACAATATGGCAATATAGATATATACAATGGCAATATAGATATATACAACTAACACTCCCCCTCAAGCTCAGGTGGCAATGCAAATATCAACTTGAGCTTGGAAAGTAAGTCAGAAAAACATCCTGGAGGATGAGCCTTGGTGAAGATATCGGCTGTCTGATCGGCAGAGATAATAAAGATAAGGCGAACAGTGCCACTAGTAACATGTGGCTGTATGAAGTGACAATCAATCTCAATATGCTTGGTGCGATCATGGAAGACATCATCATGTGTAATCTGAATAGCACTCTGATTGTCACAATAGAGGTTAGTGGCAGCAGGATGAGAAACACCCATATTAGAAAAGAAAGAAGCCAATGAAGCCACACAAGCTCATGAGTAGTGTCAGCAAGAGCACGATACTCAGCCTCAGTACTAGAACGAGCAACAAGAGTTTGCTTTTTGCTACGCCAGGCAATGAGAGAGTCACCCAAGAAGAAGTAGAAGCCTGTAGTAGAACGGCGATCAGTAGGGTTTCCTGCCCAATCAGCATTAGAAAATGCATGTAACTGGAGGGAAGAGTGAGCGGAGTAGTGAAGACCATGAAACATAGTGCCTTTCAGATAGCGTAGAATGCGAACTAGAGCATCATAGTGCAGAGAACGAGGAGCAGCCATGAACTGACTAACAATGTGAACAACATAAGCAATGTTTGGACGAGTAACCGTGAGATAGACAAGATGGCCAACTAACTGACGATATAAAGGAGCATCAGACAACAGGTGATCGTCAAGAGGTGTGAGATGAGTCTGAGGATCAACGAGAGTAGAGGCAGTCTTGCAATCGGTAAGACCAGTATGAGCCAAGAGATCAGAAGTATACTTGGCTTGGGAGAGAAAGTAACCAGATGGATCATAAGAGATTTCCAAGCCGAGAAAATAGCTGAGAAGACCTAAATCCTTCATTTCAAATTGGCAGCTGAGAAACTGTTTGAGACTAGAGATACCCACTGTGTCATCCCCAGTAATGATCATATCATCCACATAGAAAAAAAAAAGAATAGTACCACGCTCTGTATTATGAATAAAAAGGACAGAATCATAGACACTGGAGGAGAATCCAAAATCACTAATGGTGGAGCTAAACTTGGCGAACCAGGCACGAGGAGCTTGTTTTAACCCATACAAAACACGATGAAGTTTACAGACTTTGGAGGGCGGAATAGAGAAACCAGGTAGAGGTTGCATATAAACTTCCTCAGTGAGATCGCCATTGAGAAATGCATTCTTCACATCCATTTGACAAAGTTTCCAGTGGTGAGCAGCAGTAACGGTAAGTAAGCTACAAACAGAAGTCAAACGAGCAACATGGGCAAAGGTTTCTTCGTAATCAATCCCATATTCTTGCATAAACCCTCGGGCAACAAGACGAGCTTTGTAACACTCAATTGAACCATCCGAATGAGTTTTGAGCTTGTAAACCCAATTACAACTAACAACACTTTTGCTAGGAGGAAGATCAACCACATCCCAAGTATGAGTTTTATCAAAGGCTTGTAATTCATCAGTCATAGCTTGCTGTCAAAGAGGGTTAGAACAAGCCTCTCGATATGAAGTAGGTTCATGAGAGAAAAATGCAGTAGAACCAACAATGAAATCACGAAGAAAGACAGAAGGTTATGTTACTCGAGTAGAATGACGAAGAGGTACCTTAGAAGCAGGACTAGGAGGCGGAGCAGGAGCCTTAGGATGGGTCAGAGGTAGCAGGGCAGGACGAGTGTTTATATCAAGCTCATCAAACAAAAGAGAGGGATTTGTGAAGAATGATGTAGTGGGAGGAATGAACAAATGAAACTTAGATATAGAAGAGAACATCTTGTCTTCCCAAAAGACCACATGACGAGAGACACAAAGATATTGAAAAATAGGATCCCAACAACGATAGCCTTTATGTTCAATTCCATACCCCAAGAAGCAACAAAGACGGGCTTGAGGTTCTAATTTAGAACACTCATGTGGTTGAAGGAGGACAAAACATGCATATCCAAACACAAGGAGACGAGAATAGACAGGAGGTTGGCCATATAAGCACTTATATGGGGTATGATTGTTGATGGTAGGAGAAGGAACACGGTTGATAGTATAGGTAGCTGTGAGAGTGGCTTCTCCCAGAAGCGCTCAGGACAAGAAGAGGAAATTAAAAGAGCACGGACAGTATCTAAAAGATAACGATGTTTACGCTCAGCACGACTATTTTGTTGGGAGGTACCAGGACAAGAATAGTGAGAAAGTGTGCCATTTTGACGAATGAATCTCAAAAAATTTGTTTCTTTGTATTCTTGGGCATTATCAGCACGGAAAACTTTGATGGTGAAAGAAAACTAAGTTTTGACCATTTGTGAGAAATCGTAGTGTATTTGTTGTAACTCAGAACGAGACTTCATAAGAAATAACCAGGTAAAATGAGCGAAATCATTTACAAAAATGACAAAGTATTTAGATCCCCCCATAGTGGTATTAGGTGACGGTCCCCAAACATCAGAGTGTATGAGATCAAAAGGTACATGAGACACAGAAGTGCTGGATGGAAATGGTGAAGCAGATTGTTTTGCTAGTTGACAAGATAGACAAACTACTTTATCATTTGGAACAGGAGCTAACTGACCGCTGGAAACTAGAGATCGTAAACGACCAAAAGAAACATGACCTAACCGAGAATGCCATAAGGCAAGAGGAGAACTAGCAATAGTAAGAGTAGCAGTCTGGACAGTGGAAGGGCTGGAGGAGGGAATGCGAAGGTGGATGAACTCATACAGACGTCCATCTCTACGATCGATCCCAAGAGTCTATCCCGTCTTCGAATCCTGCACAACACAACCAGTTGGAGAAAAGAGAACAGTGAGGCCAAGATCACAGAGTTGACCAATTGAAACAAGATTAAGTGTAAGATTGGGGATCAGATAAGTGTGGGGTAGAGAAATAATAGAGGTGGAAATATGATCTATATGACTAACATGCATTTGAGAGCCATCAGAAGTGTGAATAACAGGTAACGTAGAAGAAGATGTAATAAAGGAGAAAAGTGTAGGGTCAGAGGTCATATGGTTGCAACAAGCAGAATCAAAATACCAAGAAGAGGTATTTGGAGTAACTGAGAGGACAGTAGAGGGTGTACCAGAGGTAGAAATAACCCTTTTGACAATAGTTTCAATGTCCTGAAGAATGTAGGGTGGTGATGGGGCAACAACGGATGATGAACCAGAGGCAACTGTAGTAGATGTGAAATGTGCTGAAGACTGATCTCGGCTGTATATTGTGAAGGGTCTAGAATAGCGACTGTACTGAGGATAATTGTCTGAACGAGCCATGATGTGATTAAATAATAAATCACAAAGGAGAACCAGTGATGGCAGAGTAGAACTGGATAAAACAAAGGGCACCAGTGAATTTGGAACGTCGAAAATAGTCGGAAACCAGGCCAAAATGATCAGAAAAGGTGCAAAAAATAAGCAAAACAAGCCTAAAATTGAATTTTGGCCAAACAGGTTGTAGGGCTGATGTCAACAAGAGGGAAGCTGATGTGAACAGAGGTGTGGCTCACGTTAGCACGGCTGAGGCGCAACACAGTGTAGCAGAGAAGGCGTGGCGCATATTAGCAAATAGGGGGCAGCGGTGTACGGAAGGCCAGGGTTGACGTTAGTGATGACGGCAGAACACGCGGCTCACGTTAGCAGGTGAGGCCGCGACGTAAGATAGCGCGAGGCAGGGACAAAATGGCGAATGGGGGTGCGTATAAAGTGTCACAGTGCGTGACTAATGTTTAGGAGGCGCGTGGAAGTGCGTGCGGCATTGTATGCAGGTGATTCTGGCGACATTGGCTTTGTCTTGAAGAGACGAAGATGATGGTATAGTCCAAACATTGAATCAAGGATGGACTAAATACGCAGAAACCAACGTGAGACAGAATCAAGCTACCAAACAGAAAAAAATGAAGAGAGGGCTATGAGAGAACCCTAAGCTTTGATACCATGTTATGAAAGTAGAGAGAAAAGAGAAACTCTATGTATTGAATTGAATGAATGAATTTATGAGTGAATACAAGACTCCTTTATATAGGAGAGGGAGAAACTAATATGGGAAGTAATGCATAATATGGTAAGGTGTACAATATAGCAATATAGATATATACAATGGCAATATGGATATAT
Source organism: Camellia japonica (assembly GCA_030407325.1). Classification (NCBI taxonomy): domain Eukaryota; kingdom Viridiplantae; phylum Streptophyta; class Magnoliopsida; order Ericales; family Theaceae; genus Camellia; species Camellia japonica. Next base: position 186,803,010 of record JAPPVO010000016.1, on the reverse strand, counting down.
ACAACTAATAACTAGCCCAAACGAGATCAATTTTGAACCTTAACTCTTGATCTTGCGACCTTGATGCTTGTGACAAAGACGATGTTGATGTTGATGTTGATGCTGATGCTGATACTGCCAATGATGAAGGGATCTGATCGTTGATGGTCTTCAGATCTGAGGGAGGCGACGGAGATGAGCACCAGCAGATGGATCTTGAGTGGTGTTGACTGGAGAGAGAGGCGACGATGGAGAACCGAACACTGAATGGAATATACTAGCGGCGGAGATGACGTTAGTGGTGACGAAAACTGGATGGCGGCTGCGAAGATGATCTGTAATAGCAATGGAAAGGAAGGATTCGGAGAAGATGGAGGGTTGAGATTGGAAGGGAATCGAAGTTGGTGGTGGTGATGGTGGAGTATGTGGGTCAACCATTGTTTAGGGTTTTGCTCGGTGATTTGAAGCATAAATATTGTAATAATCCCGACCTCCAATTAATGCTAATCCATGATTAGTTATGTCTAACAGTAATTTAGAAGGAATCCGGAATTAATTTGCATATGTATTGCATTATCTTTGCGTTTCTATCTGTTGGCCATAAAATGATCTGTTTATGTTTAGACTTTGAACTGCGAATTGAAAGCTTTATCGGCGCCCGATTTCGAAATTGATTAGTGTTTCATACTAGTTAGAATATATGTGATTTTATGGTAGATTTAATTAAAATTTGATTTGGTATGATTAAATTAGATTAAATAATGTTAATTTACACTTGTTTGAGTTATTATAAGTTTGCCACTTAGTGGCTTGATTCTAGACAACCTTTATTTTGCTTTATTATATATTGGATGCATCATTTGTTCATCTTCTTGTGACCAAACCGAGAGAAGGAGAGTGTAGGAGAGAACAACTTGATTTCAACTAGGATTTGGCTTGAAGTTAAGAGAATTGAAGATAATTTGCATATTTGAGCTTCCGTACCTAGAATTGAAGACCTAAGGTAGGGAGTTCATCCTTTTAATTATGAATTTGAGTTGTCCTTGCTAGATTCATGGTGAAATTGGTATTTAAAGTCTAGACTTAGCTCAAGGTGTTGTTTTGAGAGTCAATCCATGCATGCATTCATAAATTTCCTTGTTTTGAGTTTGAATTCTAAGATTCCTTCCATGCATGTGTTAATTTCACTCACATTATGGTCATTCAACTTGTTTTCCCATCAAATTATCAAGTTTGATTATGTTTTGGAGGGTTTGAATTCAAAGAGGTTCTTGCATGTTGAATTAATAGCATATTCATAAAGTTCATGTTGATTTTGCACAAATTGGGTTGCTCTTGGGCCATGATTTCTTGAAATGATTTTTAATACATGCTGTTTTATGAGTTATTATATGCTTCCTCAAATATTGGCACAGAAAAATGAGTTTTGAAGGCTTAAAGGTTGAGTTTCATGCTTGGAGGTCAATCTGGATTTTCCAGAAATTTGACCCACGCTCGAGCGGGGACTTTTACGCTCAAGCGTGAAGCCTGAGTACATGCACTTCCGCTCGAGCGACGAGAGTCGCGCTCGAGCGTGAAATGCGTATACCCAGAAGTTTGTGTGTTTTGCAGTCCGCTCGAGCGGGAGAAGCCACGTTCGAGCGAGGGTCTGTGTCACACGCTCGAGCGGGGGTCGAGCGTCCGTCGAGCGTGAATTTCATGCATCCAGCACTTTTTCATAAGTTTGCAGTCCGCTCGAGCGGGGAAGTCCACGCTCGAGCGGAGCTGTATTGTCTGCATGTCCACTCGAGCGAGGAAAGCCACGCTCGAGCGTGGACCTTATCTTCAGCAAAATTTGAGAAATAGTTTTCAATGCATTTTTGCATCCTCATTCCATCTTAGGCATTCCTAGGCCATGTTTAAGACCCCATAATGAGGATAGGAGATTAGAAACACACTAAGAGCCAACGAAATAAGTTTTGTACAATTAGAACGTGTGTCTCAAGTGTGCATCTGTTATGTGTTGTGTAGGTCACGTGCCACGTACTGTTTGACCAAGTTTACTCCGTTTGTCTGTCTCAAGGCCCACTGTGAGTAATAACTCTGTAAAGTTATGTTTAACTTAAGTATTTTCTGACTGGTACAGTATGATCTGTTTTCTGAAATGCTATCTTACGAATTATGAATGAATGTCTAATTTTCTAAAAAGTATTTGTGGCACCCTTAGTTCACGTGGCCCTCGCCCGGGGGTAACAATACCGCGGCCAATCTGCACGTGGCCCTCGCCCGGGGGTAACAATATCGCGGCCAATCTGCACGTGGCCCTTGCTTGGGGGTAACAATACCATGGCTACTTGCACGCAAGATATGGACCTTTATGGTCGTTGGTACCAACTATGTATGTGGGTCTATGGACCAAATTGATCTGATAGCTAATGGGTGTACCACGTATGATCTTATGCAAAATCTGAATATGAACATGAGTGTGTATCTAAATCTATTTCTGTTTTGAAGTCTGAATATGTACTGATTTAAATACTGAATCCTAACTTGTGCTGGACATCATTCATAAAACCCCTTTACTCTGTTATTATTCACGGGGCTTCCGCTCACAATTTATATTATGTATGTAGGTGAGCCGGCGGGTGACCAGGGCCAGATTTGACGGCCTTCTGTTTTGTTTTTGTCAACCAACCGTTGTGCCTCCTGAGGAGGTTCCGATTGAAGTCTCGCTATATGGCTATTTTTGTATTCATGCTAGTCTCTATGACTATTTTGTAAAGTCAGGTCTTGAATGTGCACTTCCGTAAATACTTTGTAAGTAGTGGTGTCCCTTGGACTGGCATGCTTATGTATATATATAAGTTTTGAAATCTTCTATCCCATGTACGTTATCACAGCTCATTGGACCTTGTCTATTTTGTACTATCGCTTCCGCAGCCCCTTACTATATGCTTATCTGTTCAGAGGCCTTTGGTAATCTACGGATTACTGGTCGGTTGCGATGCCTAACCTACAGGGGCGGGTTTGGGTCGTGACAAATATATACTTAGAGAGAAAGAGAAGGAGAAAGAGAAAGATAGAGAGAATTCAATTTCAACAGATAGAGGCACACATAAATCCTAGGTATATATATATATACTAATTTAAAAATCCCTGTGTAAGGCCCGTGCAATTATTACAGTATGTTTAAATTTTGTATTTTAATAATTTTTAAAAGTTGGAATATTGTTTTATGAAATTGAATATAATAAATGATTATATATATGATAGAATTATATAGTATGATATGTATCATTTTTTTGATTTGTTATACACTTACGCTGTGTTTTGTTGGGGGATTTGGGGAGGGATTTGGAAAGGGAAAGGGAAAAGGTGTGTGAAACTAGGTGAAATATAGGTATATTTTATTTACATTTCACCTACCTTTTCCATTTCCCTTTCCAAATCCCTCCTCAAATCCCTCAACCAAACACAACATTAATGATGTAAACTCCAATTCTATTACCATATCATTTTGGATAAATTTATGAGTCTTTAACATTTCTTCCGAATTTATTAAAAAATAAATAAACTATGGTATGTTGCTTTTCTCATTAGATAAATATAAAACAAATGCTAACATAATTCTCTCATCTAAAAAAACTACTAAGATAATTCAATGAAGTAATAAAGAAGTAGAAGAAAATACATATATATACAAATAACTAATTTTATTAATACATAAATCATACTTGCATAACAAATGACCAATTTTATTAATAAGTAAATTAACAATTTTTAATGATATGAAAAATATTTTTTCAGTTAACCATTTTATTAATAAACAAATCATTAATTCAATTAGCTGTTTTTAATGATATGAGAAATATTTTTCAATAAACAATTTTGATAATTTATTATTACATAGGAGAATAATTTTTTTTCCCTGAGTATTGTGTTAAATTAAAATTTGTAACAAACGATAGTTGTAATTTTTAGTATTATAGGACCGATTCATATTTTAAACAAACTTTATGGGTGTATTTGTAATTTATTAAAAAATAAAAGATTTATATTTCATAATTGATCAAGAATATTTGCGTAATTACGGAAAAATCTATTTCATAATTGACCAAGATTGTTTGCGTAATTATGAAAAAAACCTGATGCATAATTGACCAAGAATGTTGGCGTAATTTCGAAAAAATTTGTTTCATAATTAACCAAGAGTGTTTGCGTAATTACGAAAAAAATCTGTTGCATAATTGACCAAGAATGTTTGCTTAATTACGAAAAAAATTCACTCAATATATATGTCACCATTAGTAAATTATTCAAAATGAAAGGATAAAATCGGAAAGAAAAGAAGAATCTCAAGCAGCTAAGCGGTTCTTATATATATATAGATATACTAGTTGAAAAAGTCCCATTACAATATATTTAAGTTTTGTATTTTGATAATTTTTTTTAAAATTAAAATATTATTCTATAAAATTGAATAGAATAAATAATTAAATATATAATAGAATTATGTGGTATGGTGTGTATCATTTTTTAATTTGTTATACAACCAATGATGTAGACTGTAATTTTATTACTATATCATTTTGGGTGAATTTATGAGTCTTTAACATTTCTTCCGAATTTATATATATAAAAAAATTATGATGTGTAGCTTTTCTCAATAGATAAATATAAAACAAACACTAAGATAATTCTCTAATATAAAAAAAAAAACTACTAAGATAATTCACTGAACTAATAACGAAGCAAAAAAAAAAAAAAAAAAAATATATATATATATATATATAAATAACTAGTTTTATTAATACATAAATCATACTCGCATAACGAATGACCAATTTTATTAATAAGTAAATCATTAAGTAAATTAACAATTTGTAATTATATGAAAAATATTTTTCAGTTAACCATTTTGTTAATAAATAAATCATTAAGTCAATTAATAATTTTTAATGATATGAGAAATAATTTTCAATAAACAATTTTGATAATTTATTATTGCGTAGGAGAATTGGTTTTTTTTTTTCTTTCCCCTAAGTATTGTGTTAAATGAAAATCTATAATAAACGGCAGTTGCAATTTCTAGTATTATAGGACCAATTCTTATTTTAAACAAACCTTATGGGTGTATTTATAATTTGTTAAAAAAATATTTATATTTCATAATTGACTAAGAATGTTTGCGTAATTATGAAAAAACATATTTCATGATTGACCAAGAATCGTGTAATTACAAAAAAAAAAAAAACCTGTTGCATAATTGACGATGTTTACGAAAAAATCTTCACTCAACATATAGGCCACAATTAGTAAATTATTCAAAATGAAAGGGTAAAATCGAAAAAAAGAAGAAGACGAATCTCAAGTAAATAAGCGGTTCTTATATATATATACATATATACTAGTTTACAAAGGCACATGTTACAGTATATTTAAGAATTATATTTTGATAATATTTAAAAATAAGAATATTATTTTATGAAATTGAATAGAATAAATCATTAGATATATGATAGAATTATATAAATTGTATTATAAATAATGATAATTAGAAAAAATATAATAAGTCCTATTATTTTAACATAATTACACTCTTTCTTTTGTAGTAAGACTAAAATGATAGAAATTATTCCAGAAGGTATGAAGACACAAAGATAAATAAAATAAAATATACATTTTAGTATAAAATAGATAAGGTAATTCCCCATCTAAAAAAAATTCTACTAATAAAGAAACAGAAGAGAATACATATATATACAAATGACTCATTTTATTAATAAATAAATCATAATCGCATAACAAATGATCAATCAATTAACAATTTTTAATGATATGAAAAATATTTTGCAGTTAACAATTTTCTTAATAAATAAAGCATTAAGTCAATTAACAGTTTTTAATGATATGAGAAATATTTTTCAATGAAACATTTTGATAATTTATTATTGCATAGGAGAGTAGTTATTTTTTTTTCCTGATTATTGTAGGAAATTAAAATTTATAACAAACGATAGTTATAATTTGTAATATTATTGTAGGACTAATCATATTTTAAATAAACTAAGGGTGTTTGCGGTTCAGTTGTGGCCAGAAAACCTTCAATTCACCATCTATCCACTGGTTTGACGAATTAGAAAAAAATCAATCCGCATCCGTTTGTCGGATTGATAGATGCTGATTGAGCGGATTTGCGGATAGATGCGAATCAGTTTGGTGGTTTAAACCTTTACCAATTTTGAACATAATACAACAACTTGTCAACATTTTTTTTTTTATAACAATCCAACTCAACATAACCAAAAGTAAATTGTCAAATATCAATAATAAATACGTATAAAAAAATCATGCATTATCAAAATAATTTCATTACCTTTTTTTTTAAATTTAAAATCTATTTAATTTGATTTTTTTTTAAATGGCAAAATTAAGCCTTATGTTTTTCACATAAAAATAAAAAATATCAAATATCAATACTTGCCATTTGATAAAAAATTTCCAAATTGAAAACACAACAGAATATGTAACAACCCCGATATATGATTAACTGTTAAACCATGATTAAGGATGCATACTAAGTAATTAAGATGAAATTACGAATTAATTGCATGTATGTTGCATTATTTGTGTTTTTATTTGTTCATCGTAGAAAGATCTATTTGTGTTTCTGTTTTGTTCTGCGAATGGAAGGCCTTATCGGTATCCGATCACGAAATTGACTTGATTTATGTGTTATTTGGGATTTTTTAAAAAATTATGGTAAGTTAAAGTGAAATTCGATTCAGAACCAAATAATTAGAATAAATTGATTCAACTAGGCTAGATTAATTAGTGTTAGTCACTCTTCATTAGTACATGCTAATTAAGCTTATTTAAGGCTCAAGTTGTGTCACGACCCAAACCCGTCCCCTATAGGTTTAGCGTTCTAACCAGCCGGTAATCCTCGGATTACCAAAGGACTCTGACCTAAATATCATGAAATATAGGGGCTAGCGGAAGCAAATAGAGAAACATACATAGTCCATTAAGCTATGTAGACATATAAGGGACAGAAATTTAAAACTTAGATACATAAGAATGACATCATATATATATATATAGTCACACGTCACCAAAACTACATATACAGAACTTACAAAACATGTTTGGACAAAACATAAGAAGGTACAAAAGTCCCAAAGACTTGTTTTCATAAACTTGATCGGATCACAAAAGGGAACCTCCTCGGAAGGCGCAGTGGCTGGTTGACCCAAACTCTCCAGGCAGTAGCTTAGGCCTGGTCACGCACTTGATCACCTACATACATAATATAGATAGTGAGCAGAAGCCCAATGAATAATAACGGAGTAAAGAGTTAATGAATGATGTCCCATAACAGATTTCATATCAGATACAAATTCAGATTCGCGTACTTAATAGCAGTTATATGTGGCACATCTATTTAGCTATCATATCATATCAATTCTTGCGTAGTCAGTACCGACGACCACATAGGTCCACATCTTGTGCACAAGTAGCCATGATATTGTTACCTCCAAGCAAGGGCCACGTGAACATAAACCTCGGTATTGTTACCCCTGGGCAAGGGTGTAGACGCGCCCGAACGTCCTGGGAAAATCCCGTTTTGTTTATTGGGCTCACTACAGTTCGGACTCAATGTCACGGTTCTTAATCTGATCTTGCAAAGTGCAATGCGAGATGGATAAATCACCAAAGAGTCCAAATCCGGCAAATCGTTTTGAAAAACTGATTTTTAGAAAAAAGTGCCAAACATGGACTGCTTTGCCAGATACAGAGTCGCCACCTAAATATTTTATTTTTGGGAAATTTAGGAAACCTTGACTCGTGCCTAAGGCTACGTGTCCGTCATCACCAAAGTTGCCTCAGCTCGGGAACTTGGGTACGAGAGGGGAAGGTCATGCAATGAGCACCCTCGCTTGCCCGATCAAAGATCGGCCTTTACTAACATGATATATTGTTTTTGAAAATACATATGCTCTTATTCCGGTTATTAAACTAGAATTACTATGTGATGCACACAGCATACAAGTATAGACTGGATCGCCTAAGTTGGAACAAAACATCTCATATTTATTTTTGAAAGCGGTTTGCTACTCCCAAGCAGGCTTAAAATGTGGATTTTGCCACCCTCAAGTGGGCTTAGAAAACATGGTGTTTTGCCACTCTCAAGTGGGCTTAAAACTCGCACTCAATGAATTGTTCCAATTTAAGTAATCCAACCTTCACCCACAGGCATTCAGGCAGTTATATCACATAAGCAGTTAGCCTCATGGCAAGCATGCTATCATGGCAGTCACTCACACACATGTAAGAATGCTAAAGCATAAACACTCACCGAGTACTCCAAGCCAAAACAAAAACTAGTTAGTAATCAATGCATGATCCTAGTTCATGTTAAGATGGCTAATGCAACACATGCAAGAATGCAACTAAGATAGGCTCGGCTATTCTAAAATGTCATGTGAAATGCAACTTGATACATGTATTCAAGCAGGAATTGAAATAGAATGTAGTTAGTATGATGCGCCGAGCCCGGTGCATGCAAGACAAATGAATGGATGCAAACATGCGAGCATAAGGATGCTAATTGAAACATGCCCTAAAACTAACCATCGAAGCTGGTAAATAAAAGGGAGAAAGAAATGGGGGTTGGAAGACATGCATCACACACACGCACACTTATTACAATAATTGTGCCCTCTCGACGGAGGGTCCGAATAACAAGCTAACTAGCTAATCTAAGCTAATTTAATTAAACTAATTATTACACAACAAAATGAATAACAAGCTACAACTATTTATTACACAACTCTAATTAATCAACAAATTAACTAAGCAAGCAATTTAAATAAGCATGTAAACTAAATGAAGTAGGCTGCCCTAGCTCTGCCTTGGATGACAAAGGATGCATGCATGCTCGAATCGCCTTGCGCAGAAATCCATCGCGATGCCCCAGCTTGCCTCTGTTTGCAAATGTTTTCAGAACACTTCACCAAGCTCCACAAAGCTTCCACACCACCTAGGAGACCTCAAGGGATGCTGCCGACCAGTTATTGCTACTGGAGACCACCTGCCGACCACTTTTTGTGGTGAAGACCAGAAAAAGTGGTCGGCCAGCCACTTTATCTGGTTGGCCGACCAGTTTTTGCTGTTGGTTTTTGGTTTTCTGCAACAGAGGGCAAGAGAGGGGCATGGCAAAGTATTTGCAACACATGTGTGCACAACCATCCTCCCTATCATTACATAAGCTTAAGGGAGTATAGTTCTCGATCCTCGGGCCATCAATCACACATCTCGATGCATGATGGCCGAGGAGCCGAATTGCGCAACTCAATATGAAATGAATGCACATATGAACACGTAAAGTCTAAAACTCCATCATGTATAGTCAAGAGTGTCGGCGACCGAGAATTGAGGTACGTTTCATCACTTCGAGTGTGAAACGTCCCTCGTTTCCCGTGTTTGGGCTAACTCCTATCCCAAACACAATGCAACAAACATGGCATACACAATGCGACTTTAAGTATGCAACCTAATGCGATACAACTTAGACATGCAAACATGCAAGGGATGGACATGCAAACATGCGACTAGCATACACAATGCTATGAATTACATGGCATACACAATGCTCATGACGCTTGCATACACAATGCACATAGTAACTAACATACATAATGTGATGAAAATGGCATGCACAAGTGTAATGATCAATCATGCAACAACATGGCATACTCAATGCACAATGGACTTAAACCAAGATGGATAAGCCTCAGCCATGTCCAAATCAGTGGCCAATGGTGATGAAACCAAGGCAATAAAACACATACAAGCATGCACAATGGAAGGGCCCAAGCCTAAGGCACAAAACACAACTTTCCAAAAGCATTGAAAGGATGCAACATGGAGTACAATGGCATATGTTCCAGCACTGAAATGGCATGCAAGATGACTTAGAATTATGCAAAACAACTCATGTAATGCATGTTGAAAGGCTCAAGCATCAAAAGCTAGTGAAGCATATTACACTAGAGGCATGCAAGGCGAGCATCATTTGACCAAGGGGCCTCAAAACAGAGCTAAGACAGCCCAAAATATGAACAAAATCATGTTGGAGCATGGCCAAAATATGCTAGAATGGTGAGCCAAAACATCATGCATTCAAAGCTAGTGAACAAGATTTACACTACAAGCATATGAAGCATGCAAGAGGCTATTAAACCAGCCATAAACAGAGCCATGACATGCCAAATGATGACCAAAAACTCACTGAAATGGAGCTAATACATGCTAGATTGACATGCTACTTTGATGAGCCACAAATGGGATTACACTACACATACGAGAAGCATGCCAAGGGTAACCAAACTAACCACGGACAGAGTCTAGGTAGGCCCTAAAAGTCACTAAAAAGTTCCTGAACCAAGCCTTAAAAGTATGAAGATGTATGCTCCTTTGATAGGCCAAAAATACAAGCAAACAAAACAAGAAGAGAGGGGATCACCCCCCCTCTAATTTAGGACCTCAAAACTGCATGCCTACCACTGAAAATCCACTGGATTTCAGTGGCTATGAGGCCAAGCAAGGACTAGCTCAAAGGCCTTAAGGTATGGCACAACACAAGACTAAACAAGGAATGCAAGAGGGTAGAAGGTCCTCAACACCAAAAAGGCCTTAAACAAACATGCTAAGGACTGAAAAATAGAGCTTTTTGTAGTTCAATGTTAAGCCAAGAGAAGCATGCAAATATGGCTAAGAGAGTGATCAAAACAAAGCTTAAAAGGGAGAAAAGAGGTTACCCTTGAAGCACTGCAATACCAGCAAATTTCTCAGCCAAGAACCAGCTTTTTAACCTCCAAAATGTCCTCCAAGAACCTCAGTTCAATGATGGGGGTGTATGGTTAAGGGTTGTGGTGCAAAAGTGAAGAACAACACACTCTTTAGGCACCAAATATAGAGATATAGAGAGATATATGCTTGTGCCTTAGGAAAATTTCAGAACCCTAATCATGGAGAGGGAGAGCCTCTCTTATAGAAAAACAAAGGTTCAAGCTTCTTGGAGAAGCTAGAACTTGGATGAAATCCCTCTATATACGTGTATGGAGGATACAGTCTGTGCCCTCTAGCTGGCACAGCTGGCATCCACTTAATCTGCCAAAATAAGGGGAAAGCTGCCGACCACTTAAAGTGGTTGGCCTGCTGCTTGCAGTGTTCGGCCAACCACATCAAGTGGTCTCCCAGGGAAAAAAGTGGTCGGCAGAGGGAATTGGTGGTCTCCACACTGAAAGCAAGCCAATGATGTGGTGGGAGACCAGCAAATGTGGCCCAAAGACTAAGAAAACCAGTTTCCCGACCAGAAAACCGGCTGGTGGGAAGAAAAGTGGTCTCCAAGGAAAAAACTAGTCTTCCACCCTCGTACTACCTTCCAAACAAGGAAAACAAGGTTTGTACCAAAAACAAACCAACACGGATGCAAAATGAGAGTCGGGAGGCAAAGCGCGCAGCTGGGAGCCTCGAAAACTAGCTGTTGAGCACCAAAAGTGGTACACAACCACAAAAGTGGTCTACGACCACAGAGAGATGGTCTACAAGACCTCTCTCTCCCTCTGGGAAGAGAAAACAAGGTTCGGTCCACAAACCGAGCCAAAGCACAAAGAGTTCGGAGACCCGGAGGCAAGGCTCTCAGCCAAAACTCCGAAGCTCGAAACGAGCACAACATGCACTATCACCGAGTGCTCAATCGATGACGTCTGAGTCTTAAGGTCGGTCAAAAATGGGGTGTCTACAAAGGGCCACATGAGTATAAGTCACAATATTGTTACCCCTGAGCGAGGGCCACGGGCATATTGGCCACGGTATTGTTACCCATAGGCGAGGGCCATGTGAACTAAGGATGCGACAAATACATTTTAAAAAAATGGACATTCATTCAAGATTAATAAAATAGCATTTCAAAAAACAGATCGATTAATTTAGTCAAAAAATACTTATATTCAAACATAGCTTTACAGAGTTATTACTCACAGATGGCTCTAATTGCAGAATAGATGAAGTAGACAGATCAAATAGTTTACGGCGCGTGACCTACAACCAACACATAGCATGTACACATTGAAACACACGCTCGGGATTCATTACAGTCAATGCGTTTTGTTCTTAGTGTGTTTCTAAGTCTTATCCTCATTATTGTGTTTTAATCATGGCCTAGGAATGCCTAGGATATGATGAGGATGCCAAAATGCACTTTGAAACACTTAGTCAATTATGCTGAAAATAGGGCCTCGCTCGAGCGCAACTTCCTTCGCTCAAGCGGTCTATAAAAATCTGAAAAAAAGAGTACTAGTTGCTTGATTTTTTGGCTTGATGCATGCTCGTTGGTCGCTCGAGCGTGAGACTGAGGCCTTTGCTCGAGCAGAACTCTTGTCGCTCGAGTGGTTTGCAAAATGTGTTAACTTCTAGGAGCATGCAATTTTCGTTCGAGCCAACTTTTGGTCGCTTGAGCAGAGGTGTAAAAACAAAGGTGGTCGCTCAAGCGTAGGATCTGTCGCTTGAGCGAAGAGACAGAATTCTGGGATTTCCAAATTGTATTCCCAAGCTCAAAACTCGAATTCAAAGCTGAAATTCATGATCTTTTGGGCCAAAAACTGAAGGAAACTTGTACAAACTTATAAAACATGGTGAACTCAAAAGCATTTCGCAAAATCAAGCCCAAAAGCTTTGCCTATTGAACTAAACCAAACTTGAAATGGTAAAAACCATAACATTACACATCATACATGTAAAGATGCAAGTTTAAAGCTTGCAAAACATGATCAAATGAGAAAATTGATGGAAAACAAGATGAATTCTCAAAACAAAGGTAGAATGATAACATGCATGGGAGAATTCTTTGAAAACTTCCTCAAGATGCCATGATATATATATGTATGCATGGTATGATCTGTATTCTTTAATTTTAGCTCAATTCTAGTATTACACAACTTAATTCTCTAGAATTCATGGGCTAAGTGATTCAATTCCAAAGTTACAAGGTTGAATTCTTACCTAGAATCCTTAATTCCCTTGATTTCTAGCAAGTTTTGCTCAATACCACCAATTTCTTGAATTTCCAAGCTCAATCCTTTGTTTGAACTCAATTCTCTCTTAGTCTCTCTCTCTCTCTCTCTCTCCTCTCACGTTTGAAGTCAAGAAGATGAGAAATGAGAGTGTGTAAGGTGATCTAAGGCTTAACATTAGCCTTATATAGGCTCCACTAACTAAATTATACATAATTAATCTAATTATTTGATTTCGAATCGAATTTCAATTAAACTCACCATAAAATTCTACAAATTCCAAATAACACATATATCAGGTCAATTTCATGATCGGATGCCAATAAGGCCTTCAATTCGTAGAACAAAACAAAAATACAAACAGATATTTCTACAGCAGATAGATATAAACACGAATAATGCAACACATATGCAATTACTTCAGAATTTCATCTTAATTACTAATTAGGTACTCATAATCATGGTTTAATAGTTAATCATGGGTCGGGGTTATTATAGTCTTCCCCCCTTAAAGAGTTTGGTCCTCTAACTCGAATTACCTTCATTTTGGTAGAATATCGAATCCAGAGGGAATAAGTCTGGCTATCTTTTCATCATATCCTTTTCGGTCTCCCAAGTCGCATAAGTCCCTCCATGGTTTTGTTAACCAACCTTTACCAATGGTATTTTTTTGCTCCTCAATCTCTTGACTCGGCTATTTACAATCTAAATTGGCCTTTCTTCATACGTATAGTCATCTTTTAGAAGCACATGAGTTGGTTCAATCACATGAAGTGGATCTCGGAGATAGTCCCGAAGCATCAAAACATGAAAAACGTTATGCATATGTTCCATGACCGGCGGTAAGCCTACCCGATAAACGTCACTGGATTAATCTTCTCGAGAATTTCATATGGGCTAACATATCTCGGTGCTAGCTTGCCTTTTACACCAAACCGTATGTGGCCTTTCATTGGAGTCACTTTTATGAACACGAGATCCTTGACTTCATATTCTCTATCTCGCCTTCGGACATCTGCATAACTCTTTTGGCGACTTTGTGCAGTTTTCAATCGTTTCTGAATCAATTTCACATTTTCAATGGTCTCTTGCACAAGTTCCAAGCCCAACAATGGTCTCTCACCTACCTTGGCCCAACAAATTAGAGAACGTCACTTCCTACCATACAAAGCTTCATAAGGAGCCATGACAATACTCGAATGGTAATTATTGTTATACACAAATTTGGCCAATGGTAAATAGGTTTCCCAACTGCCTTGGAAATCTAGGGCACACATTTGTAACAAGTCTTCCAATGTTTGAATAGTTTGTTCAGATTGGCCATCTGTCTGTAGGTAATAAGCACTGCTTAGTCTCAATTCAGTCCCCAATGCTTGCTGTAGACTTTGCTAGAATCTTGAATTGAACTTAGGATCTCTGTCAGATACAATAGACACTTGCACACTCTAACAATCTTGACCTGTGACTAGTTGATCAACCATGATTAAGTATGCTTAATAAGTAATTAAGATGAAATCCTGAGTTAATTACATGTGTATTGCATTATTTGTGTTTCTATCTGTCACTCGTAAAAATATTTGTTTGAGTTTCCGTTCTGTTTTGCAAATTGAAGGCCTTATTGGCATCCGATCATGAAATTGACTCGATGTATGTGCTAGTTGGAATTTTTAGAATATTGTGGTAGGTTTAATTGAAATTCGATTCAGAATGAAATAATTAGAATAATTAGTGCTCAATCGGGCTTAATTAATGAATTCTTTAATCCAAGCATATAAAAGGCTTATACACCGTCTTGAGTCACTTATTACTCATTATTTTGAGCCTATACAACGTGAGAGAGAGAAAGAAAGAGACCAAGAGTGAGAGTTTGATATCAACTCTTGAGATTGGGAGGAATTTGCTAGAAATTGAAGAAATTGGACTTAGAAGCACAAGAATCAAGCTTCTAGCTCTCACCTTGACAAGCCTAGATAAGAATTCAACCTTTAGATTGTACAATTATGATGCATAAGACATGAATTCTAGGGAATTAAGTTGGATGATACAAGAATTGATGAAATTGAGCCATATCTTGAATGCATGCATAATTCTCATGATTTTCTAGTTGAATTCAAAGAATTTTCTCTTGCATGTCCTCATTTTGGCCTTGGTCTAAGAATTCAACATGTTTTTGAGTTAGACACCTCATTTAATCATGTTTTGAAAGCTTTGAACTTGCACCTTTACATGCATGATATGTAATGATATGTTTTCATAATTTCAAGTTTGGGGTATGACCAATTGACAAAGCTTTTGGGCTTAATTTTGTGACATGATTTTGGAATTTACCATGTTTTATCAGTTTACAAGTGTTTTCATAAGTTTTGGGGCCAAAAAGTTGCATTTTAAGACTTTGAATTTGAGTTTGGAGCTTGGGAGTGCAATCTGGAAATTCCAAATTCTGCTTCTCCGCTCGAGCAGCAAAACTTGCGCTCGAGCGTCCACTCTATGATTTTTCACTTCTGCTCGAGCGACCAAAAGGTAGCTCGAGCGTGAAATACTTGCCCCCAGAAGTTTACATGTTTTGCAGACCACTCGAGCGACAATAGTTATGTAACAAGCCCGCGGGGGACCTCGCTACAGCTCGGACTCGATTCGTGTCACGGTTCTTTATCTTGAACCGAAGAGTCCAAATCCGGCAAATCGTTTTGAGAAAACAGATTTTTTTTGAAAGAAGTGCCAAACATGGACTGCTTCGCCAGATACAGAGTCGCCACCTAAATGTTTTTTAATGGGAAATTTAGGAAACCCTGACTCGGTGCCAAAGGCCACGTGTCCGTCATCACCAAAGTTGCCTCGGCTCGGGAACTTCGGTACGATTGGGGAAGGTCACTTCGTGAGCACCCCCACTCGCCAGGTCGAAGACCGGCCTCTACTAACCATGATATCTGTTTTTGAAAACATTGTATGTTCTTATTCCGGTTATTAGCCTAGGTTACTATGTGATGCGCATAGCATACAAGTATAGACCGGGTCGCCTGAATTGGAACAAAACATTTCATGTTTGTTTGTTTGAAAATGGTTTGATGGTGCTACCCGCAGGTAGGCTAAGACGCGATTTGCCACCCTCGGGTGGGCTTAGAAAACATGATTTTGCCACTATCTAGTGGGCTTAAAACAAACATTTGATGAATTGTCCCAATTCAAGTAACACAACCTTCACCCACAGGCATTCAAGGCAGTTATATCATATAAGCAGTTAGCCTCATGGCAAGCATGCTATCATGGCAGTCACTCACACGCATGCAAGGATGCTAAAGCATAAAACTCACCGAGTACTCCAAGCCAAAACAAAAGCTAATTAGAAATCATGCATGATCCTAACTATACAGAGATGCCTAATGCAACACATGCAGAATGCAACTATAGCAGGCTCGGCTATTCTAAACATGGCATATGGAATGCAACAGCTATCATGTATTCAATTTGGAATTGAAGTACAATGCAGTTTGTATGATGCGCCGAGCCCGGTGCGTGCAGAACGGATGAATGATGCAAACATGCTGTCATACTGTATGCTAATTGAAATATGCCTTATATCTAACCATCATAAGCGGGTAAATAAAAGGGAAGAAAGACGTGAGGTTGGAAGACATACATCACACTCACCCACACTTATTACAATTATGCCCTCGCGCAGAGGGTCCAAATAAATAATACAGTCCCAAATGAAAGAATATTACCGTCCGAATAATATAGAGATCCCTAATTAATTAACAATTAACTAAGAAAAACTGTAAACTGGCATGCAAGCCAGGGCTGCCTTGACTCCGCTCCGGATAATGAAGTGATGCATGTTTTGGGCTATTTTGCGCAGAAATCCATTGGGATGCCCAATTTAGCCTCTGTTTGCAATGTTTCTCGAAATGCGTGCCAGACTCTGAAAAGTTGCTGATTCTTCATTTTGCTGCAACAGAGAGCAGGAAAGGGGCATAGCAATGTATTTCACAGATATATGCATGCCTCGATCCTCGTGCCACCAATCACGCATCTCGATGCATGATGGTCGAGGAGTCGAATTGCACAACTCAATATAGGATGAATGCGTATGAATGCTACAACAAAACCTAACTCCATCCTGGATAATCCGGAGCGTCGGTGACTTGGGAATTGAGACCCGTTCCGTCACTCGGAGTACGAAATGCGCCTCGTTTCCCGTGCTCGGGCTAACTCTTATCCCGAACACGATGCAATATGCATGATATGCATGAAATGCAGCTAATATGCAATCCTAACATACACAATGTCATGGAATGGCATACACGCTATACGAGGTAATGTACAATCGGGCATACACAATGCTACGGATGAAATGGCATGGAATGCAATAATGGGTTTACACCAATGTGAGTGAGCCTCAGCCACACTCACACAGGAGACCATTAGATGAAAATGAGATGCCTCGAAATGCGTGCACACGGGCACACAAACCGGGAAAATGGCATACGGAATGCAATGAGACTAAAATGGCATACATAATGCAAAATGGGCTTACACTAACATGAGTGAGCCTCAGCCACACTCACATGAGAGGCCGATGGATGAAAAAT
Organism: Camellia japonica; assembly: GCA_030407325.1. Classification (NCBI taxonomy): domain Eukaryota; kingdom Viridiplantae; phylum Streptophyta; class Magnoliopsida; order Ericales; family Theaceae; genus Camellia; species Camellia japonica. Next base: position 186,785,384 of record JAPPVO010000016.1, on the reverse strand, counting down.
GAGGTGCCTCGAAATGCGTGCACACGGGCACGCAAACCGAGAAAATGGCATACGGAATGCAATGTCATAGGGAATGATATGCAAGCACGCCAATGGAATTTCAGCATTGAAACATGGGGGAAAACAGTCCCGAAAGATGGCGAAATGACACCAAATGCAAGGAATGGTCCCGAAATGCGAATTTAGGCACCCGAAATGGCCTATAGCTACGCAATGTATGCACAATATGGTCATGGAATGAAAATACAGTAGCAAGGCAGCCCCAAGACAAGTATTTTCCAGTCTAAAACATGGCCAAACAGCAAGCATAGATAGGGCAACAATGGCATGCAAAAATAGGGGCCAAGAGAGGGGTATTGAAGTAGATGGTAAATGAAAAGCCCAAAAAACAAAATACCCTTATACAACACTGAAGAGGGACCAAAAATATGAATATTTACAGTTTATGACATCCCCCAAATCAGTATGCAAACATGCCAAAAATGCAATGCAAGATTAAGGATAATAAGAGGCTATAACATGAGGTACCCCAAACATTCATCAAACAAGCAAGGACCCTTAAGGAGACATGCCAAGAAGGTCAAAATATGACCATTTCCAGTTCTGATGATGGCCGAAAACAGAAGCTAGATAAGCCTAAAAAGGCATGCAAAAATGGGGGCCAAAGAGGGGTATAATGGTAGGTATAACATGGAGGCCCCAAAAAAGGTTGATCCCTTCTACAATGTTGTAGAGGGACATCACATAAGCTTACTCACAGTTCATGACATGCTCCAAAATAATTTACATATAGGCCAAACAAATCATGCAAATTTACGGTAAATAGGAGAGATTATGAAGAAAGTACAAGATGGGGGGCCCAAAAAGGGTTGATCCCTTCTTCAATGTTGAAGAGGGGCTCAAAATAGGCCCACTTACAGTTTACATTATGCTCGAAAATAGATCACACATAGGCTAGAAATCTCATGCAAAATAATGGCATACCAAGGGGTATTGAAGCAAGTACAAGATGATGATCTCAAATAGGGTTGAACCCTTCAACAATCATGTAAAATGGTTCAAAATAATGACCCTTTCAGTTAGGGTCGAAGCTCAAAACAACAAGAAAATAGGCTAGAAGAATGGTGCAAAAATGAACTACAAAAGGGGGAAATGGCAACTTACCCTTGTAGAGAAGTCTTGGCTGCCTCTTGCTTGAAGAATGGATGCCTCCTAGCTGCTGGAAAGCTCTCCTAACTTCTGGAAATAGAGTAGTGGTGGTGGTGCTTGATGATGATGAAGAAATGAAACCAAAACTTGAGAATTTGAGAGAGATGGAGAGAGATATGAATGTGAGGCCTCTTAGGGATTTTTTGTAACCCCAAAACAAGAGTTGGGCAGCTGGTTATAAAGGCCAAAGAGAGGGAGCAAGGTAGGAGGAAAATGACACCAAGTTTTCCTCCTCAAGTCTTCCCCCGGATATAGATATTTTTGGGGGAAAACAGCTATACAGCTGTAAAGTGCCAATTGTGAGGATCAAGGCCGGCTAGGTATTTTGGTTGCAGGTGGCCGGCCGGCCAAGGGGCAAAAATGGGAAGTTGAATTAATGGCCGGCCATAGGAGAAAGGTGTCCTCCCAGGTCTTCTCAACACAACCCTGTGGTTCAAATTTGGCAACTCTAAAACAGGAGAGAGAATAGGCCATTTTAAAGAGGGGTTCAAAAGGGTCAATAACAATTACTGGCCGGCCATGGACTTTTAGGGTCCTCCCATGTGTGTACAACACAAATATGTGGTTTTGGCTTGAAGAAAATGCTCCTAGGGTGGTCAACATTGGCTCAGAAGTGAGAAAAACGGACGTCGGAGGGCGCCGGAGGAGCATAACTGATTGCTGAGACAATTGCTGGCCTCCCACCCTTCAGTGACCTTCCTGGTGATAAAATAGAGGTACCTGCCAAAAATGAACAAAAACCAATGCAAGACGAATGCTCGGGGGCCAAAACACGCAGTTCGGGGTCCCGAAAATAGGCTGTTAAGCACCGAAAGTGGCATTCGGCCACGAAGTGGGTCTCTCGGACCCCAGTGTCCCTCAAAAGGGAGTAAATAAGATGCATGCCAAAAACCGGAGGAATCAGAGATGGTTAGGCGGTCCCGAACCGAGGCACACGGCCTGACGGCTCCGAAAACCGGGAACCGGGCTCCGAAATGGGCAAAATGGCCTACGGCCACGAAATGTAGCCCACGGCCATTGAGAGATGATCTGCTAGACCTCTCCCTCCCTTCAGGAAAAGAAACAGAGAAAATCGAGTCTGGTTCGCAAATCGAGACAAGGTACAGAAGAGGGTTCGGAAGTCCGGAGGCAGGGCTCACGGCCGCGACTCTGAGACTTCTGAACGAGCACGATATGCAACATCACCGAGCGCTCAATCAGTGACGTCTGAGCCTTAAGGTCGGTCAAAAATAGGGTGTCTACAGTTGCGCTCGAGCGAAGACCTGAGTCTCACGCTTGAGCGTCCATCGAGCGTGAAAATCACACAACCAGTACTTTGCAGAGTTTACAGACTGCTCGAGTGACCAAAGTGCACTCGAGCGACCACTTCACATTTTTGAACCTCCGCTCGAGCGGATGAAGTTACGCTCGAGCGGAGACCCTATTTTCAGCAAATTTTCCTAAGTGTTGAACAACATAATTTGGCATCCTCATTGTATCTTAGGCATTTCTAGGTCACGATTAAGATATACTAACGAGGATAAGACGTAGAAACACACTAAGAACAAAACGAGTTAAGTATATTCGGAGCGTGTGTTTCAAATGTGTATCTATTATGTATTGATGTAGGTCACGCGCCGTAAACCATTTGATTAGTCTGCTCTGTCTGTTTACACCCGGAGCCATCTGTAAGTAATAACTTAGTAAAGCTATGTTCAACTTTATTTATTTTTTGTACGATGAAATAAGATATGTTTTCTGAAATGTTATGTTCTGTACAACGAATGATTGTCCAATTTATGACATGTATTCGTGCCATCTTTAACATCATGTGATATCTGTTAGCTGTTACCTGGTATTGAAGGTTCCATCATAGAACTTATTATGCCTGTTATCTGTTACCCGTACCGGAGGCTCAATTAAGAAGCTCAATGTATTTGTTTTCTGTTACCTGGATCTGAGGTTTCTTTATGGAACTGGTTACTCATAACCACCATCTGTTCTGCATTTGTTTTGTGTCTACTCTGTTAGCGCTAATGGATGTACCACGTATGATCAGGTATGAACTCTGATTTTTGTATATGATTTGAACAAGAATATGAACATGAATCTGTTTCTGAATCTAAATTCTGATTTCTAAATCTGGTATGGGCATCATTCATTAAAACCCTTTACTTTGTTTTTATTCACTGGGCTCCTGCTCACTATTTATATTATATTTGTAGGTGAGCAAGTGCGTAACCAGGCCTAAGCTATTGCTTGGAAAGTTTTGGGGTCAGCCAGCCACCGTGCCTCTCAGGGAAGTTCCCGTGTATAGAAGTCGAGTTTTGTGGACCATGTCAAGGGTTATTTTGTGTATCATGCTAAGAATGTTTATGTTTTGTCCTATCTTGTTTATCTACATACTGGGCTAAGTCCCTTTTTAGATGCTTGCACGGTGTTGCGAGACTTATGTGGACATGGTATCTCATATGTATATATTATAAAGTTTCAAATTTGTGTCCCATGTATGTCTACACAGCTCTATGGACTATGTATATTTTGTGTATTTGCTCCCGCAGCCCCTAATCATATGTTATTCAGTTAAGAGGCCTTTGGTAATCCAAGGATTATTGGCCGGTTACGAGGCTAAACCTATAGGGGCAGGTTTGAGTCGTGACAGAGTGATATCAGAGCACATGTTATACCGCACACACAAGTCCATAAGAACTATAGGATGTTCTAGAAAAGAATTAGGGACATTTTATCTGTATGTGTGAGTGTGTGATAAAGAACTGAATTCAAACCTGAACAAATGAAATTAGAAAAAATGAACAAGATTATTCCTATGCTTATTATTACCTTGTTTTCTTATAGCATCATGGAAAATGCAAGGAGTAATGAGACAAATGAATCATCGGAGGCTCGCATGAGTTGTATGGAACAAATGCTTGCAGCCCTAACAGAAGTAATGATGTAACAACAAAGGCAACATTATTTGTCCCCATCGCCTCCACCAGCACAAAATGAGCCAGACAACAATGATATAATCAACTTAACTCAAAAATTCATGAAGAGGAAACTGCCAACTTTCCTGGGAGGTATTGAACCATTAAAGGGTGAAACATGGTTGTTGGACATGGAGAAATTATTCGAAGTGTTTCCTTGTTTCGAGATTCAGAAAGTTCTTTTGGCCACCTATACTCTGAAGGATAAAGCTCATAGATAGTGGTTATTGATTCGAAATAGTAATGGGAATATGACATGGGCTCAATTTAACGTGATCTTCTATGATAAGTACTTTTCTCAGTGCTTTCGGGATCGAAAGGTTTTAGAATTTCAGGAACTCAAGCAAGGCAACATGTCTGTAGCCGAGTATGAGGCTAAATTCACTGAACTAGCTTGGTTTGCTCCTCATATGGTGGATACGGACTACAAGAAAGCTCGAAAATTTGAGGGTGGATTGGATTTGAATATATTTGATCGGGTAGGTGTCCTTAAACTACTTACGTATATGGATGTGCTCGATAGGGCATTGATGGCAGAAGCCAATCTAGCAGCAAAGAAACAAGTTAAAGCACCAATAACAGAATGGAAGGGTAAGAGGTCTGGATACGGTTTTAGGAAGGGTCGTTCTTTTGTAAACAAGAAGCAAAACACAAGGTCTACAAGTAGTTCAAGTCAAAGCAGTGGGTCCATACTAGTTTGTCTAGATTGTGGAAGGAAACATCGGGGTGTATGTTACCGTACATCTGGTGCTTGTTTTCGATGCGGCAAGATAGGTCATGTAGTAAGAGATTGCCCACTTAGATTTGATAATGCCGACCATCCTGCAGCAAGTTCAGCCGGGTCCGCTTCTGCGGCTAGAAAAAAATACAAGAGCTAACACGGGGAGAGAAACCTTGAGACAAGGCTAATTTTTTGCACTACTGCTTGGTGATGTACAGAACACCTAAGCTGTGGTGTCAGGTATACTCCCTGTTTGTTCTCAAAATGCATGTGTACTGATAGATTCTGGTTCTACTCATTCTTTCGTATCGCATAATTTCTCTCAGAAATTAACTAGACCATTAGAACCTATAAATTATTTGTTATTTGTATCTACGCCGTCTGGAAACTCTATGGTATATGCATATGTTTATTCGACATGCGATATTGTGATCGGTGGCATGACATTATATGTTGATTTATTGCCTTTGGAAATTGATCATTTTGACTGCATATTAGGTATGGATTGGTTAACTAAGTACTGTGCATCTATTGACTATGTGAATAAATCTGTTGTATTTCGTCCACCTAGGTTACCAGAGTTTGTGTTTGCTGGGAATGAGGTAGTTCCTTCCCCATACTTGATTTCTGCCATGCAAGTTGTTAAATTGCTTAGGAAAGGATATAGGGGCTATATGTGTTGTGTTCTGATTGAGACTTCTACTAGTCCTAATGTGGGAACCATTCCTATTGTTTGTGAATTTTTCGATGTGTTTCTGAATGAATTGCCAGGGGACTTAATTGATAGGGAAATTAAATTCACCATTGATGTAATACCCGAAACACAACTAATTTCTAAAACCCCTTACCGAATGTCAACTTTTGAATTGAAAGAATTAAAAACTCAGCTCCAAGAACTCTTAGACAAGAAATTCATCCGCCCGCGTACTTCACCATAGAGTGCTCCAGTTTTATTTGTCAAAAAGAAATTTGGATCTTTGAGGCTGTGTATAGACTATCGGGAATTGAACAAAGTGACTGTCAAGAACAAATACCCACTACCGCGAATAGTGACCTATTTGACCAACTCCAGGGAGCCTAAGTTTTTTCTAAAATTGACCTTAGATCCGGGTATCACCAGTTAAAAGTCAAGGCAGAAGACAGAGAAAACTGCATTCATAATTAGATATGGGCACAATGAATTTTTGGTAATGCCATTTGGGGTAACTAATGCACCTGCAACGTTCATGGATTAATGAATAGGATGTTCAAACAATTTCTGGATGAATTTATTGTTGTCTTTATTGCTAATATACTGATTTACTCCAAAAGCAAAGAAGAAAATGAAACTCATCTGAGAATTGCCTTATAAATCTTGAGAGAAAAGAAATTGTATGCAAAACTTTCCAAATGTGAATTTTGGCTTGACAATGTAGCATTTCTGGGACATGTAATCAACAAAGACATCATATCGGTGGACCCACAGAAAATCGAGGCCATTGTAGACTGGCCAAGGCCAACTAATATGTCAGAAATTAGAAGCTTTCTAGGACTTGCAGGTCATTATCGCAGATTCGTGAAAGACTTTTCAAAGCTTGCTATGCCATTAACATAATTAACACAGAAAAATGTTCCATTTTATTGGACCGAACAGCGGGAATCAGCCTTCAAAGAACTAAAGACTAGACTAGTAACTGCACCAATTCTGATGTTGCCCAACGGAACCGACGGGTTCTAGATTTATAGTGATGCTTCCTACAAAGGCTTGGAGTGTGTGTTAATGCAAAATGGGAAGGTAATTGCATATGCTTCTCTGCAACTCCGAACGCATGAAAAGAACTATCCAATGCATGACCTTGAATTAGCAGCTGTGGTGTTTGCTCTAAAAATTTGGCGACACTGTCACGACCCAAACCCGCCTCTAAAAGTTTGGTCCATGACCAGCCTGTACCTAGGCCTCAAATAAAATTTCAAAATAATATTTATTCAAATATGGGGCCTTAAGCGGAAGCAGATACCAAAAATAATAATAGAACGTCCATTGAGCAGTGCTTAAATGACAGGATGTTAAACATTATATTATATATACAAATGTCACATACACAGTTCATGCAAACACTACAACAAAATGCACCTTTGGCGACCAAAATTGGCGACTAAAAAAAATTTAGTCGCCGAAAGTTATGGAATTGGCGACCAACATTTTTTTTAGTCGGCAAAAATAAAATATTTAGCTACTAAATTTTTTTAGTCAGGGTATATTCATTATTGGCGACTAAAAAAAAATTTAGTCGCTAAAAATGCCAGAATTGGCGACAAAAAAAAAACTCAGTCGCTGTATATTGACTTTTGACTACTAAAATATTTAGTCGCCGAATGGGAAATAAAAAAATTATTTTTTCTCTTTGGCGACTAAAGTTTTAGTCACCAAAAACTTACTTTCAGCGACAAAAAAAAATTTAGTCGCCGTATATTGACTTTTGGCTACTAAAATATTTAGTCGCCGAATGGATAATAAAAAAATTATTTTTTCTCTTTGGCGACTAAAGTTTTAGTCGCCAAAAACTTACTTTCAGCGACAAAAAAAAAAATTTAATCGCCTTATATTGATTTTTGGCTACTAAAATATTTAGTCGCCGCATGAAAAATAAATTTTTTTTTTTAATCTTTTGTAACCTATCTTCAGCGACTAAAATTTAGTCGGCAGTTGTGTTCAAAATTTTACTGGGAAATATTTCATATTGGCGCCTAAATTTTTGCCCAAATCTATTACTTCTTCACGCAGTTCTTTCTCTCTCTTGCTCTCCCTCTGTCTCTCTCTTTCACATAGAGAATCAATCACCACCGCCCCTCATCTCAGCATCGCACACGACCAGTTGGGAAGAACCCAATCATTGATATCGACAGTTTTGGGGTTTCGAGAGTTTTGTTGCCGAGAGAGATATTTGGGAAGAACCTAATCGTTGATATCGTCGGTGGTAGCGCTCAGCCGTCGGATGTTTCATTATCGCCGGAGAATTTGTCGGAATTGTATGTGCTGCCGAGTCATTTGTTATCGCCGCTGGGTCAAGAAATCTGATCTGAAGCGGCCGGGAATGGCGTACACAGATTCGTTCTTGCTCTTTGTTGTATAGCATTGTATCTATAGGTACAAGATTGATCATTTTTCATCATAATTATTAATTTTTTCTTTCTTTTTTTTTTCTGAGTTTGTTTGTGTATTTTTGCGATTGATTATCATACGAGTAATTGAATTTGGGGCTACAAAATTAGCCTTTTTTTTCTTTTTTACTCTTCTGATGATGATGTTCATTGTGTTGATTTTGAAATAATTTAGATGAAATAGGACCAATTTTGCTTGTAGAATTGCATTTTGTTGTTGTAAAAAGATTGAATTTTGATCATTGTTATCAACTCAATTGTGGATTTTGAATAAGCATATATTTGGGGTTTCTTTCTAGTGCGTGTTCATTTTAATGTCTAATTGTAACAAAAAAAATTATATAATTCTAACATATAATAAAAAAAATTCAATTAGTTGTATGTATTTTATTTTAAGAATAATACTAGCAATTTGATATGAGTAAGTATAGTATATTTTTTGAAAGCTAATCAAATTCATTGGCTGTTGAAAAAGTCATTTAGACATTAAAATTTCAACTTCCTAGATTATTAGTTAGTGTTTCTACAAGTCAAGATAGCAACCATAGAATATTGAGTTAAATAATAACTAAAAGCCCCATTATTAGTTTATGAGTTGCACTATAGAGTTTTATGTGTACTTGACATGTTTGCTCAAGGCATGTCCAGTTAGTCATGTCAAACACATGTACCTTATCCAAGCGTTGCATGTCTAACATAGCTACTTCATGCTTTTAGAGAAGTCCATGTAACATATCTAGTAAATGTGACATGTTAGAGGAATTGAAGACTCTCACACATGCATGTGTGTGCATACAATACAACTATACACCTAACTTCAACAAAAGATATAGAATGTTTGAATCCTCAACTTTATCATCCTAGAAGTCCAAAGCAAACCCTATCTTCTTTAAGAGAATGTCCGTGATTTGCCAGCACGAAATCAAACCTTGAAACTAATTGTGGCTGAACATTGTACGAAATCAAACCCTTTTTGTGCTTCACTAGGGAAGCTAGTTTGATGAGATATGCTTACAAACCTACTCTGGTCCTAGTCCTAGTTCATAGAGATGTCTGTTTTTACCTTTTCAATATAGAATCTCACTACTGAACACCAGTGATAAAAGAAACAGCTAATTTTATGCATAGAAGAGTATCTTATTCACCAATCTTTAATTTGATTGTAATATTTCACAAGCATATATATGTGTGTGTGTGTGATTTGTTTTCTATGTTTTGATGATCTACAATGATTATAACAGGTTACTCCATTCAAAAAAAAAAAAAAAAAAAAATTCCAAAATTAAGGCAGTGGAAAACAGACTGAATCAACTATATAAAAGGTATGTAGTTTGCATTTCAACCTTGATGTAGTGTCCTTTATTTCTATTTCTTCTGTTGATTGATTTGGATTTGAATCCTAGATATTAATTTTCAAAATCTTATTGAAGTCAAAGGTCTTGGGAAGAAATTTTATTTATTTAATGTGTTTTTCGCAATTTCTATATTAAACTTGTTGAGGATTAGGGAGGTTTACGATACCCAGAAGGAGAAGATGAATAATTCGGTGTCGAACCAGAGTTTTTACATTGAGAGCAAAGATGAAGATCAGGAGAATGAATTTAACAAAGGTGAAGATGATGGGAATGATTTAGATTCTTCCAATTATTCAAATGAAAACTGGTAGCACAGCAAAACCGGTTCTCTCAACACCACCACATGGCCACAAAGTTACAGGGCTCTCTATCATTTTTCTCTGTTTTGCTTTGCTCAGTTTCATGCATATCTTAGTTAGTGATCTGGAATTTGTTTATTGAATAGGGGAACCTACGGATTTTTCATTATCTTTTTCTGTGTTTCTTGGATTGTTGTGATCTGAAAGTTTTGTTTCTTCTGAAAAAATATGAATGGTGAAATCTTTTTAACTTGGATACTCTTTAAGCTCCTGCAATGCTATAGACCCGAAGATTAAGATTAAGTGTAGTGAATTTAAAAGGGTAACTTCGTCCTTTCACTTTATGTATAGAATTTAGAGGGAATGAAAACACCAGTTCAGCATATACTCTTGGATTGGCATGAACTTGGGAAAGTTTCTAGAACATTAGAGTTAAATATTGTCATCTTCTTAATGTGAAAACAATCTTGAAATTAACAAAGCATACGTGAAGAAATAAAAAACAATCTTGAAATTAACAAATCATACGTGAAGAAATAAAAATTATAATACTTGAGAATAGTTCAAAACTCTTTCAATTATTCCACATGTGAATTGGACGTATGATGGAATCCTCAAATGTTAGCTTTTCCTTGTGATGTATAACGTATTGCTTCTATATCTACTTCCAAAAACTTAATTTTTTTCTCAACTAAATTTCTAGGCAGTCAATTGATCTGTATAGTCTCGTGCCATCTCCAAGTATACAATTTCTTGGCACTTCTTCATTATCAAGATTAAGTAGTTCATTTCTTTCCTCATCACTAACAAGGCGACACTCCTAAGTTTCTACCTTCTGAGTCTAAACCTCTGTTGTCAACACTAGAAGATGAACAACAACCGAAACAAAGATGTAGTTCACATTCTCTGCTTCCTCCTATTCCATCAAGGAAGTCTTCTGTGAGGAAATCAGTCTAGATTTCACATGAACTTCCAGTTTCTCAACATAGCTCATATGGACAAGCTGTGCTAAACGGTAAGTTACATGAGCTCATTTTCAGTACTTATATATGTTAGTTACAGATTTAACTCGTTGGGATCATATATAAAAGGCTCCACATAAGTCAACTGATAGACTGAATCTACCATATTAATGTCTGGATACTGCACATGGCTATTAATTGTGTGCTTGTAACCTTGGTACAGACTATGACTTGGTGAAGCTACTTAAATTTTGACATTTTAGTAATTCATAAAGTATGGTGTGTGAAGAACTGCTAACTTTTTGATGATCCTGAGGGATTCTTGCATGATTTTTTAAGTGTCTATAATACCCTTTGCTTTGAAGAGAACTGAGCACTGCCATTCTTAGAAACTAATTCTTAATATGTCAGTAAATTTTTATTCTCATAAGAAAGAAGGAACAAAAGAAAGGTTTATTATGTTCAATTTTAGTCGAAGATTGAATGGATTGCTGAGTCTATGTTGTATGTTTGATCTTTTTTTGTCAAGCTTCATAAATATTAGTAGTATGAATTCACTTTAGGAAATTGGGGTGACTTGTGAAATTGAAATTTTCTATTGTAATTTTATTGTGTTTCTATATGATCATAGATGCAGACATGTGGAAATTTTTGACCATTATCACAAATGATTTAAGAAAACTTTGATAATGCTTTCATGCTAAGTTTGTCTTTCCATCCCCTTCTTTGGTAAGTTTTCATGCTTTACTAATTGTTTGATAATGCTCGATTTAGAAGCTTGATTGGAACCCGTCCTTTGGTTGGTCTTGCTATGCTGTTTACAGCATTAAATTTTCATCTTTTTGAACATGTTAATGATTGCATTAGCATATCTGTTTCTAGTATGAAAGGTCTGGTGATGGCACTGATTGGATCTTTACTTACAATGGTAGTAGTAAGTATTTGTGTACCGTTTTTACCCATTTTTTTTCTCCTATTGCTTTCACTTCTTTCCGAGTAATCAAATTCAGAAAATTTGTGTTCTTTACATTGTACTGACTAAATTTTCTATTACAGACCTTGATACTTCCTTGTGCCTGTTATTTGAGCATCTTGAGGGGGAAAATAACTTGCTTTCAGGTATGGCCAAGATGCAACCTTCATTTGCATTCATTTATGTTAAACATAACAATATCAGTTACATACTTTTAAACTGCTTAACTTTTAGTTCAAAATAGCTTCCCCATGACAAATAGGACTTCTCACAATAGACGGAATGTAATCCGGATTAGTAAGTTGGGAGTTAGAGCCGAATACGTCCAAAACTTAGTCGAAAAAGGGCGTTTTGGGGGCGAAAAATCAAAACAGCCCCCGACCCACCTTGTGGTTCACACGGACAGTTCCCCCATGACAAATAGGACTTGTGATAATTGACGGAACGTAATTCAGACCCATAGGTAGGGAGTTAGAACCGAATACACCCTAAACTTAGTCGAAAAAGGGCGTTTCGAGGCGAAAAATCAAAACAGCCCCTGAACCACATGTGGCTCACACGGACAGTTCCCCCATGAAAAATAGGACTTGTGAGAATTGATGGAATGTAATTCGGACCCGTAGGTTGGGAGTTAGAGCCGAATACGTCCAAAACTTAGTCGAAAAAGGGCGTTTCAGGGGTGTAAATTCAAAACAGTCCCCGAACGACGTGTGGTTCACACAGATAGCTTCACCATGAAAAATAGGGCTTGTGAGAATTGATAGAACGTAATTCGGACCCGTAGGTTGGGAGTTAGAGCCGAATACCCCCTAAACTTAGTGGAAAAAGGGCGTTTCGGGGGCGAAAAATCAAAACAGCCCTCGAACGACCGTGTGTCTCACACAAATAGCTTCACCATGAAAAATAGGACTTGTGAGAATTGACGGAATATAATTTGGACCCGTAGGTTGGGAGTTAGAGCCGAATACCCCCTAAACTTAGTCGAAAAAGGAAGTTTTGGGGGCGAAAAATCAAAATAGCCCCCGAACGACCGTGTGTCTCACACGGATAGCTTCGCCATGACAAATATGAGACACACGAATAGCTTCACCATGACAAATAGGACTTGTGAGAATTGACGGAACGTAATTCAAACCTGTAGGCTGGAAGTTAAAGCTGAATACACCCTAAACTTAGTCGAAAAAGGGCGTTTCGGGCGCGAAAAATCAAAATAGCCCTCGAACCACCATGTGGCTCACACGAAAAGTTCCCCCATGACAAATAGGACTTGTGATAGTTGACGGAACGTAATTCAGACCCGTAGGTTGGGAGTTAGAGCCGAATACGCCTTAAACTTAGTCGAAAAATGGCGTTTCGGGGGAGAAAAATCAAAACAGCCCCCGAACCACCATGTGGCTCACACGGACAGTTCCCCCATGATAAATAGGACTTGTGATAATTGACGGAACGTAATTCGGACCTGTAGGTTGGGAGTTAGAGCCGAATACGTCCAGAACTTAGTCGAAAAAGGGCGTTTCGGGGGGCAACAAATCAAAACAGCCCCCGAACCACCGTATGGCTCACATGGATAGTTCTCCCATGACAAATATGACTTGTGAGAATTGACAAAACGTAATTCAATAAGTTGGGAGTTAGAGCCGAATACGTCCAAAACTTAGTCGGAAAAAGGGCGTTTCGGGTGTGAAAATTCAAAACAGTCCCTGAACGACCATGTGGCTTACACGAATAGCTTCACCATAACAAATAGGACTTGTGAGAATTGACAGGACTTAATTCGGACCCGTAGGTTGGGAGTTAGAGCCGAATATCCCCTAAACTTAGTCGAAAAAGGGCGTTTCGGGGGCGAAAAATCAAAACAGCCCCCAAACGACTGTGTGTCTCACATGGATAGTTTCGCCATGACAAATAGGACTTGTGAGAATTGACGAAACATAATTCGGACCCATAGGTTGGGAGTTAGAGCCGAATACGCCCTAAACTTATTCAAAAAAGGGCGTTTCGGGGGCAAAAAATCAAAACAACCCCCGAACGACTGTGTGGCTCACACGGATAGCTTCACCATGACAAATAGGACTTGTGAGAACTTACAGAACATAATTCAGACCCGTAGATAGAGAGTTAGAGCCGAATACATCCAAAACTTAGTTGAAAAAGGGCGTTTCGGGGGTGAAAATTCAAAACAGCCCCCAAACGATTGTGTGGCTCACATGGATAGCTTCACCATAACAAATAGGACTTGTGAGATCTGACGGAACGTAATTCGAACCCCTAGGTTGGGAGTTAGAGCCGAATACGCCCTAAACTTACTCGAAAAAGGACTTTCCGGGGGTGAAAATTCATAACAGCCCTCGAATACGCCTTATACTTAGTCAAAAAACTTGCAACACTTAGTTAAAAAAGCAACAACTTTATTAAAATAATATCTACATATTCTAATAATTGCCTTTATATATTTATAGGACGAAGAAATTACATATTACATTGTTTTTGTAGTTGGTTGGAATAAATATTGCATGATACATATATATATATACACTTTCTTTTATTTCCAATAAGACATTTCTTGATTGTTCTACCTTAAATGCATGTTAGAACATGTTCCATATGGCTGACTGAATTGATATTTTGTAACCAATTCTAATGTTTCGTTTTTTATTTTTCTTTGTAGATGGTTTTGTTGCGTGGACTTGTGGATAATCCATATTGGTGTATGGAGAAGAATTTTCACTTTTGTGTAGAACTAATATAATACTTTTGTCATCCTCAGCTTTTGTGTAGTTCATTATTACTGATACAGAAAACTTTTGGCAATCAACAGATAATGATTGTCGTGGTACATAGATCACCTTCTGTCATGGTACATACATACCATTTGTCGGCGTACATATAGGACGTTTTGTCATGGTCCATAGAAAACTTTTGTCGTGATACATATATCACCTTTTGTTGTGGTACAGGATTACGATGGTAATTTGTACCATGCCAAATGGTAATTTCGCGTAGTAGTAAATGTATTTTTTTGTATACGGAGGGCTTTGATTTTTGTATGACATATTTTGTATGGAATTATTATTTTAGTTTCGACAATAGTTGATTTGTATGGACTTTGATATTTAATGTTATTTATTTTTGGTATATGGATGCAGATTGTGGAATGATTGATAGTATGTATCATTTTGTTTTTATACGTATTACATGTTGCATTGTATACAGACAGGTTGTGGAGAAATTATAATTTCACGATAAAACATAATATCATGTTTTTGGCGACTAAACAATTAGTAGCTAAAAAGAAATTGGGAAAAGACATTTGGCGCCAAAAAAAAAGAAGACATTTGGCGACTAAAAGTTTTGTAGCAAAAAAAAAAAAGAAGACATTTAGCGACTAAAAGTTTAGTAGTTAAAAAAAAAAAAAAATAGACATTTGGCAACTAAATTATAAATACACTTTTGCCGACTAAAATTTTAGTAGCCAAAAGAGAACTCTTTGCCAACTAAACATTTAATAGCCAAAGATGGGGACTTTCGGCGACTAAATTTTTAGTAGCTAAAAAAGAACTCTTTGCCAACTAAAATTTTAGTAGCTAAAAAGGTGGGACTTTAGGCGACTAAAAGTTTGATCGCTGAAAATGGTCTAATTTAATTTAATGTCCAACCTTTTGGCGACTAAATATTTAGTCGACAAATGAATACATTTGGCGACTAAAATAATTTTAGTCGCTAATTAGCTTTCTTGACTACTCTTCGGCTACTAATTTTGCGACCAAAAAAATTAGTCGCTAAAGCCCTTCGGCGACTAAAAATTGACTTTTGGGGACTAAAAATTTAGTCGCCAAAAGTGAAAATTCTTGTAGTGAAATACAGCCCAAGTCATATAGGTATAGGCAAAAGTTCACAACTCAAAATTAACATATGAACCTAATGTGCAACACAAGCCGTCATAGCCTGAACAAAATAAGCTTGGTAACTTATACTATGTCTCCACGGAGACACTTCTTGGGTGGCTTGACAGAGAGGCGGACCTCGGTACAAACTCTAGTGTTGATCCTCGATGGCTCACCTACATATATATAAAATAAAATGGTGAGCTAACGCCCAATGAGTAATATTAAAGTAAAGAGGTTAATGAATGATGTCCCCAACATTAAGAAAACATATTTCACAATTCTGAAATGTAATGTAAATCTTGTTAAAACAAACATTATTGTATCAAAATCGATGCTTTCTCAAATGGAATGTATATTTGAAATCATCACAAAACATTTTGCGTGGTACGTGATACTAGAATCACATTCCAAAATAGGACATCCATTCATGCATATCAAATAACCTTTCGTAAACATGAGTCATATAACGTTGTAAAACCATTCATGTTTATATTATAGTTTCGGAACGACCTCGGGTCCACGTATAACAAAACGGCCTCGAGCCCAATCATATATCAAACGACCTTAGGTCGAAACGTATCATATCGTATCACCGTATCTGATCATGGAGTAGGTGGAACATCGATATGTCTCCACCTCTCCTTGGGCCCAATTCATGTATGTATGGACCCAAGAGGTGTCTCGTACGGACCCTAGAGGTGACTCACACTGTAGCACTTAGTTCCGTACAGCACTTTGTTCCATACGAAAATGATTAGGTTTTAAAGACCGAACAATTCATATCATGCCATAGCATAAGCAGAATAGATAAATAGAACGGCCTTGGGCCCATCATATCATATTATAAACGATTCACATTTCTTATTTATGACTCATTTTACTTTTCTTGGAAACTTGTGTATTTCAACAAAATACAACATTTAGAGAATCATGTCACACATTAACAAGATACGATATTTAGAGAATCATGTCACTGTAGACACCCCATTTTTGACCGTCCTTAAGACTTGGGCGCCACTGATTGGATCATTCGATGGTGCAGGCTATGCTATGCAAAGGTTCGATTTCTTAAGCAAGGAGAGAGAGTCAAATCCAAACCTCACACCCCATTTTTGGACCAAAAAGATTTTAGAACTTAAAACCCTCTCTTTCAAAATATTTTTGAAAAAAAGTTTCTCCGATGTTCCGAGGCTCGCATTTTGTTAAATGTTGCGCTTTTCGGTAAACCGAGCAAGGACAAAGTGGAATAAATGAAGGAGAGGTGAACTCTTTGAAAAAATATTTAAAACATCTTGTTTAGAGGTTTGGAGTTGAAGAAAATTGGAGGAGAGGGAAGAAATCAAGTTGGGGAAGAAGATGGGCATGAACCGTTAAGAGAGAATTGAGCAGCCTTCACCAAATCAGGTCTATCCTTTTGTACACTTGGACTTAAGTTGTGAGGCCACCATCGTTGGAAAGAGAACTTCTGGGGCTTCATTTTTCACTCAAGAATCTCCTCAAGCCATGGCCAGATGAGAGAGATATGGCTGGTTGAAGTTAGACATCAATCCGGTTGGACCAAAACTGAGCAGTCTTCACTAAAAGTGGGATATCTCTTAGCACACATGGAATTTTGATGTGAGGCTGCCACAATTGGAAAGCTTACTTCCGGGGATTCAATTTAGACACAAAAATGACTTGAAAAGGAGTCCAGATGAAGGAGTTATGCCCGTTTGAAGTCGGGCCTAGAAGTAGATTTTTGGTGGCCGGCCGGCCACCTGAAGTGGCCAACAGCCATTTTTCTGCTTTTTCAGCCTTGTTGGCCACCTTTGGGTACTTTTCGGCCATTTGTTCCCCTCACCGGCCACTTGAAGTGGACGGTCGGCTAGAGGAGGTGGCCGACAACCATTTTTCTGTTTTTTCAAATATTTTGTGTGCCAGTTGTTGATCACTGAAGCCATCCTCCATACACGTGTATAGAGGGATGGAAACAAGCCTTTTGCTTGCTTTTTCTATATAAGGGGAGGTCCCTCTCCCTTTTTGAGGGTTCAGAATTTTGAGGAGCAAAATTTCACTCTCTCTAGAACTCCCTCCCCCTCTCTCTCTCTCTCTATATATATATATATATAATGCTTGAAAGTGAGTTTTCTTTGTATTTTTGCACTAAGACCCTTAGCCAAACACCACTACCTTGGAGTTGAGGTTCTTGAAAGTTTGTTTGGGCTCTAAAAGTTGGTTTTAACTCAGAGTTGTAGCTGTTTTGCTGCTGTGCTTCAAAGGTAAACATTTACCCCTTTTAAGCTTGTTTTTTGTACACTAGTTTGGCCACCTTTGCATGCTGTTTTTGGCCTAGTTGTCAACTAGAAAAACCTCTATTTTTTAGTGTTAAAAATGATAGTTTGAGGCCCTTTTGGGGTTAGGGGTGGTCCACCCTCTTTTGTAGTTTATTTGCTAAGCTTTGTGCCATCTTTTAAAGCCTTTGAAACAATTATTTTTTGGCCTTTTAACCACTGAATTCCAAAGGAATTTCATTGGTAAAAACTTGGTTTTGAGGTCCAAAATGGGAGGGGGTGGCCTCCCCTCCTTGTGTTTTGTTTGCATGTGTTGATGGCCTAATAAGTGAGCTTCTATTTCTACCTTCTTGAAGCTTAGTTCAAGCATGTTTTAGGCTTTATTTTGACCTACCTTAACTTTTTTTTTGGCTAGTTGGGTCAATTCTTGCTTGCTTTTTGTACTTGTAGTGCAATCATACTTACTAACCTTGAATGACTAATGAGTTAGTTTATCATTCTAGCTTGGGTTAGCTTAACTCCAGCACATTTTTGCTACTGATTTGATATGCTTTAGCTCTGTTTTGGGTGGTCTTGGTCATATATGCTTTGCTTTGTATAGCTGTAGTGTAGTTGGCCTTTACTAGCTTTGTGTTTTAGGCCTTCTAGCATGCCTTATTTGTGATGTTTGCATGGTATGGAATCATTTAGCATGTGATTTCAGAGCATATACCTCTGTCACACTCTCACATATATCGCTCTTTAATTGCTTTTGAGAGTTGTGCCTTATGCCTTGTATGCGAGCCAACATGTGCGCATGATCTTCTACTCTTTTGTTCCTTAATTTCAACATGTTTAGGCCACTGATTTGGCATGTTTTAGATCTATCCATAGCTGGTTTAGTTGTTTGAGCTTGATATTTCATACTTCTAGTGTAATACACTTCACCAGCTTTGATGCCTTTGGCTATTAACATGTTGTGCATATGTTGATTGCATGATTTAGTATCTTTAGCATGCCATTTCAGCACTGAAAAGTCTGCCACCCCCCCTCTATTCTTCACTTTTTAATTCACTTTTGAAAGTGCTCTTGAGCCTCTTGTTGGCTTGAGTGTGAATTTGAGGTTCTCATGCCCAATGGTTTTAACCCTTTCTTGGGGGTTTCTACTAACCAACAGCATGAGACCTCTTTCATGCTCAAAGCACTTGTGGCTTAGAATATCTCTCCAATTAGAGAACTTTTCACATTGGACTTAACCGGTTACAGGATTAATTGGTAAGTTAAAATGTGTAAACAAGAAATGGACCAAGTAAAACATGTGCAAGATAAGCATTTGTGTTGCATTGCATGTGTTTGGATCGGACGTTAATCCAAACACAAGAAATGTGGGATGTTTCATACTTGAAGTGATGAAACGTGTCACATTTCTTGGTCGCCAACACCTTTGATCATGCATGATAGGGTGGAGGCTCTTTGTGTATTGTTTGTGCATTCACTAAGCTTGCACAAGCTTGGTTTTTGGGCCATCATGCATTGAGATACTTGGTTGGTGGGTTGAGAACCAAGCGCCACACTTCTTTGAGCTTGAGAAATGATGAGGAAAGGGGCAGTGCATACATTTCCAGCAAAATGCCTTGCTTTGCCTCTGTTGTTCTCTGTTGCAGCAAAAATTGCATTTTGGAAAAGCAGGTGGCTGACTGGCCACTTACACTAGCCGACCGGCCAGTTAAGGTGGCCGGCAGCCACTTTTTGTGGCCGATCGGTCACCAGTCTATTTTTGTGCAAAAATGGTCCTGTTTTGGAGCAAAAGCAATGTGGAGGTTGGTTCAATGTTCAAAAACCAAGGCGGGTGCAAACAGAGGCAATTGATGGCAAAGCAATGGATTTTCGGGAGGACGCCAACCGAGCATGCATATCTCTCTCACCCGCGAAGCCACTTTATCGCTCTAATAGTTAGTTGTAGCTAATTATTTGATCCAAGTGTTGCAATATTTTAATTAGTTTGTGTAACTAGTTATTCAATTCCAATAATATGTTGTAATAATTAATTAGCTTAGAATAGTTAATTAGTTTTGATTTGTAATTAGCTTAGCTTAGCTTAGTGTAGCTTAGCTTATTTATTTGGACCCTCCTTCGAGAGGGCACAATGTTATAATAAGTGTGCGCGTGTGTGTGCATGTCTTCCAACCCCACTTCTTTCTCCCTTTTACTTAATCGCTTTCGATGGTTAGTTTAGGGTCATTTTTAATTAGCATACCTTATGCTTTGCATGTTTGCATCTATTCATTTGTCTTGTATGCACCGGGCTCGGCGTATCGTTCAAACTGTATTGTATTTCAATACCTCTTTTAATACATGTATCAAATTGTTGCATTCATATGCCATCTTAGATAGTCGAGCCTATTAGTTGCATATTGTATGTGTTGCATTAGGCATCTTGTATAGTTAGGATCATGCATATTTCCAACTAGTTTTTGTTTTGGCTCGGAGTACACTGTAAGTGTTTACACTTTAGCACACTTGCATGAGTGTGAGTGTTGCCATGATAGCATGCTTGCCATGAGGCTATTTGCTTAATTGCTAAACTACATGAATGCCTGTGAGTGAAGGCTTTGATTGCCTGGATTGGAATAATTCGATGATTGTGTATTTTAAGCCCACTTTGCGAAGTGGCAAACCATGTTTTAAGCCCATCATGTTTGGTGGCAAATCTGCGCCTTAGCCCACTTACGAATGGCACTTTCAAACCATTTTCGAAAAACAAACATGAATTGTTTTGTTCTAATTCTTGCGATTTTAGTCTATACTTGTATGTTGTGCGCATCACATAGTAAAGTTAGATTAATAACTGGATAAGAACACATGAGATTTATAAAACAAACATATCATGATAGTAGAGGCCGATCTTTGATCGGGCGAGTGGGAGTGCTTATTTCAGGACTTTCCCCTTTCGTACCCAAGTTCCTGAGCCGAGGCAACTTTGGTGATGACGGACACGTGGCCTTTGGCATGAGTCAGGGTTTCCTAAATTTTTCAAAAATAAAATATTTAGGTGGCGACTCTGTAATCTAGCAAAGCTGTCCAGTTTTGGCATTATTTGATTTAAAATATGATTTTCCAAAATGATTTGCCAGATTGGACTCTTTGGTGTTTATTAGTCTCACATTGCACTTTGTGAGATTAGATTCAGAACTGTGACAAGAGTCCGAACTGTAGGAGACCAATTTGCGCATCTCCGAAAGGGGGGCGCGCAAAGAAAGTCGGGTCTACAGTCACACATTGGTCAAAATAGATAATGAAAAACATTTCTTTACTATACTATTACTCACAGTGATGGGCTTCCGATAGCAGTTGGACGATGTCCTCGTCTTGACCTACAATCACAATTACACAACACAACATATGAATATAACTGATCCCATTCATTGCTCTTTAATCAATTGGTTATGTTGGTTCTAAACTCATTAGTCCTCAATAGGTCATAATCCATGTGCAGGAAAATAAGAGAAAACGAAAGGAAACTGGGTTAGAAGAAGAAATGGTATAAAACCGGTAGACAAGAAGTGAAGAACCTTCACTAATTTCGGCATATCTATTTGTGTACCTAGAATTTGGGAGTGAGACCACACCATTAGAAACTAGACTTCCAGGGCTTCAATTTAGGCTCAAGAATCACTTAAAATAGAGTCCCGATGAAAGAGATATGCTTATTCGAAGTTAGTTGAAATAGGGTTGTCTCGCACCTGCAGGAAACAGGGTCGCACGTACGGGAATTGAGCCGCACGTGCGGGACAAGGTAGTTTTATTTCAGAATCATTTTTGGTGGTGGAGGTGGACTGCCGCACGTGCGGGAAGCCCCGCCGTACGTGCGGCTCTGGGCAAAATTTGCTGTCCGAAAATATTTGTTGGCTCTAACACTTGTTTTTTCACTTTCTAAGCTTGGTTTCAACTCTAATCACTCAAAAACATGTAAAATTACCCCTCAACATGATAAACTAACATCATTCAAGTGTAATTTCATTTCAAACAAATCAATCTTTGCCTCAAGTTCAAGGTCAATGCTTCATCTTTCATAATCTTGAAAGTTCCCAAAACACAACCCACAAACACACTTGATCCTTGCATAATCTTGTTCTATGGACAACCTATGGTTCATTTCATATGGTATTCATAAGGTTGAGCTCCAATCATAAACAAAATCATAGGACCCAAGCTCTAATTTCTTAAATTGAGCTCAATTAAATACATACATAAAACCCTAACCCAAATGGGTTTCAAATCTTCCAATATCATTATGATTTCATGAAATTGATGCATTAAACATAAAGATTCAAGATAGACTTCCATACCTTAGTTCAATCTTTGCCTTTCTCTTAGCTCTCTTTAATTTCCCAAGCTTCCATGGTTGATCTTCTTCCTCTCTCTTTAATCTCTTCAATTTGTGTTCAAACCCCCATGAATGTTGAGCTCTCTCTCTCTTAGAGAAGCTTTGTCTCTATTTTTCCCTCTCTTTCTCTCCCTCTCCCTCAGATATTTTGGACTCCAAGTGATGAGTTCAACTCATATCATATATATATATATACATATACATAAGCTTATCACCATTAGGGAGAGCCAAACGCACCCTTACGAATCGTACGAAATCAAATTCTAATTAAACTTCCCAGATGACTCTAAAAATTATGCTATTCATAACTATGTACTCCATTCTGGTTTATGAAGCCTCTAAGGCCTTCAATTTGCAGTGCAAAGTTAACCACCCAAACACACCTTAACGAATCAGACGAAATAAATTTCCAATTAACTTTCCCAAATAGCTCTAAAAATTCCCATTAACATATCCAAGTACTCAATTTTGATTTCTGAACCCATAAAGGTCGGCAATTTCAGTTTTAAAGTCGTTACTCAACAGATAATTCTTCAATTCGAATAGATGTCATTAAATTAAAGCACATTAACCCATAATTACGTAAAGATAATTTTTGATACGCATTTTGGGGTCATTACATTCTCCCCACCTTAAGAAGTTTGGTCCTCCAAACTTGATTTACCCTATTACAAGTCCATTTCTTAAATCTCAATCTCTTATCATTGTTTATTTCGTGTCACATATACAACATTTCTACGAATCACAATTAATTTGTAATTTATTGGCCAATTGGTAACCCAATTGATAATAATATTCAGCAATATTAAAACAGCATCTTATTATTCACAATCCTCGTGCATTTCAATTTATTGATCCATAAGTCATAAGTCATATACCTCAAATGGTAAAACCTTAACGCCAAGAGTGTTCATAATCTAATTCTCTTCAAGTATTCAATTGCATGTAACTCATAAGCTATCAATCGCAAACAATCCCAAATATTATAAGTCTTCAAAGAATAAGGAAATACTCGCTACTTAATCATGCTCCCAATGGCACACGCATCCTATAACAATTGAACCAAAAAAAAAAAAAAACAAATGGGTTCTAAATCAACGACTTTATGGCTCTTTGCTTACTAATAAGTTAAGTCTTCACAACAATGGTCTTCGTCATTCAAAGGATGGGATAAATGAGGTTTAAACTGTTTACCAACCAAATTTAAGTTCCAGTCTTCTTGTCTCCACTTGTTGTAAATATACTTATCGATTTCTTTTACCACAAAATTTCTTTTCGTAGTCCTTGTCAATTTCATACTTACCTTTTCTACTTAATAGTTCTTACCAGTTGATTTTCTCATCACCGGAGTTTAACTCAATATCATCTATGTATAGATTATTAATCCAAATTGATTTAGTCACCAAAAATGATCTTGTAATGTCATAATGATTCACAGAGTCAACTTCATAGTAGTAAAACACAAAGCACATTGTCTATGAACTCATATAATTTTGTGTTACTATCCACATTTTCCCAATTCATATAATTCCCAATAATCATAGCTCAACTTTAAATGCCATCCGTGCTTACATTCTTTTGTTTTCCACAACCTCAATGTAGTCTAAACATTTAACATAACCTTAATATCAGATGCAAGCCTTGGTCTACAAATTCCTTCACTACATTAGTCCAAATAGTAGTTCCCGTACAGCTTATATGCCTTATTGATAAACCAATTAGATGGGTCTGAAAGTCAAAAATCACAAATAACTCACTTAGGAAAGCTAATAACATTTACTCATCATTTATTTCAATATTTTACATAAAGGCATTAACTCAAATCCGTATAACATTTCCCATAAAATAGATCTTTCGAGTAATAAAGAAACTTTTAACATATACTATTAGCCTGATGATCAACCCATCCTATAAATGAATGAGTCAACTAAACAAATGGGTTCTAAACTAATATTTTGCTCACAATAGCTCAACACATGTAATACTGATCTTAACACATCGAAGTGTCCTCAATTATCTTAGCATTTTAGCTCAAGTTTCAATTATTCACTCAAAAGAAATCTAAACTCTCCAATAGTCATTCTAGCATGCATAGGAACACTAATTCCAATGTAACACTTCGTACATTCATTAAATTTCTTGTCATTGACCTCTCGTACCATAACATTTCCTAACACATTCTTTGATTCATTTATTGAATTCACACTTAACTTCTTCTTTTGGTCTCATTGCTTCTCATGACATGTTCATATAGGTTCCGTCATATTTGTAAATCGTCCTTCTATTTTATCCAATTGCTTCAACAAGGACTCAACTTCCATTTCATATCAAACCATTTCCTACCTCTCACTCACATAGTCCCATACTCGTTATCAATCATCACGTCTCTTAATTGCCATAATTCCTTATACTTATTGATGAACAATAGCTTTAGCTTCCCAAAATTTCTCATAGTCTAATTCCGCATGTAACCCATATAGAAGCCAAGATTTAATCTCTTTCACATCATGTTCCCACAAACAAGCTGATACGACCAATTTCAATATCCTTGTAACACTAATATTCCATATCTTTCACAACCTTAGCCTTAATATCATACTCAACACATAAACCCATTCTCAAAATTCTACATATGGAGTATTCCCCATTACAGTTTATAAGTCTAATAAGCTTCTAAGTTTAGTCCCCCAGTTTTATCGAATGTTCAATTCCCATTATAATTATTACGTAACCATTGTGCTCGTAATCTATGTCAATTGTTTCATTATGCTCATAGTCATATCAATAGGCATCATAATGACTTGTTAATTACAGTGTGAGGGCTCATCAACCTATTCTGCATACCCACAAAGTCAAACATAAAAGTTGTTAATCAGTAGAGGTTTAAAAGTGTGCAATTCTAATACCATTTCGCATCGGTAATATCAAAGTGTCAAACGTAAGATCAATCATCCTATTACCATCGCACTTCATGCCAAGGAATATACGATTTTTTTTTTTTTTTTTTTTTACACATAAACATCGCATATAGACAAGAGGTTAATCCTATGGGGCTAACCAATCTAATACACGTGTCACAGATATTCGTATCCAAGAATATCCGAAGTAAAAATACACACATGCACTAGCCCAAAATCAATCAACACATAGGCATTCAGTCATGAACAGTATAAATACCTGGAGAAACGAGTTCAGTGTTCCGATTGTTTTCTGACACAAATGTAGTCACTCAATCCTGATTAGCAATCCGAGGACAATTCTTTACCATATAATCCATTGCACCACACCTATAACAAGCCCCTCAGTGTTTCTTACCACATTCATCACATGGTGCCATATTCCTTGTAGAGTTTGAAGTGCTTGATGATCCCATCTTTTGTCTTTTAAATAGTCTTTTCCTTATGACTTTCAACATATTCACTTGGTGCTCTTGTAACGATGGCGACAAAGATTCTTGTCGTAACGGTAATTGATGTTGTTGTCTTAAAATCTCTGCCATTTCTTGTACTATACCTTCCAGTCTATCAAGTCAGAATGAAGAAAAGTATTGCTGACTTTGTGGCTAGATGCTTACATTGCCAACAAGTTAAAGCTAAACATCAATGACCTGCTGGATTACTTCAGCCGCTTCCAATATCGGAATGGAAGTGGAAGCATATTACTATGGATTTCATTGTCGGATTGCCTCGTTCTTCTCGAGGTATGGATTCTATTTGGGTTATTGTTGATCATTTACCTAAATCTGCTCACTTTTACATGTCAAATCTTTGTATAATGCGGATAAGTTGGCTAATTTGTATGTCAATGAGATTGTGAAATTACATGGAGTTCCAGTGTCTATAGTATCTGACAGAGATCCCAACTTTATTTCGAGATTCTGGCTGAGTTTGCAACAAGCTTCGGGGATTGAACTGAGATTAAGCAGTGCTTATAGCCCATAGACAGATGGCTAATCTGAAAGGACCATTCAAACATTAGAGGACATGTTACGGATGTGTATGTTAGACTTCCAAGGCAATTGGGAGACCTACTTACCATTGGCCGAATTTGTATATAATAATAGCTACCATTCGAGTATCGGCATGGCCCCTTATGAAGCTTTGTACGATAGGAAATGTTGTTCTCTGATCTGTTAGGCTGAAGTAGGTAACAGACCTTTGTTGGGACCGGAACTTGTGCAAGAAACAACGGAAAATATGAAATTGATTCAACAAAGACTGAAAACTACACAAAGTCGCCAAAAGAGTTATGCGGATGTCCGAAGAAGAGATAGGGAATATGAAGTCGGGGATCACGTGTTTATCAAAGTAACTCGGATGAAAGGCCAGATGCAGTTTGGAGTAAAAAGCAAATTGGCACCGAGATATATTGGACCATACGAAATCCTTGAGAAGATCAACCCAGTGATGTATCGAATAGCCTTACCGCCAGTTATGGAAGATATGCATAATGGTTTCCACATCTCCATGCTTCGGGATTAACTACGAGATCCGTTACATGTCATTGAACCAACACATGTGCTTTTGAAAGATGATTACACATATGAGGAGAGGCCAATACAGATTGTTAATCGCCGAATCAAAAGACTAAGGAGCAAGGAAATTCCATTGGTGAAAGTTGATTGGCAAAACCACGGAGGGACTTATGCAACCTGGGAGATGGAGGAAGATATGATAAAAAGATACCCTGATCTGTTTCCTTTGGATTCAGTATTCTTCTAAAATGAAGATAATTCAAGTTTGGAGGACCAAACTCTTTAAAGAGAGAAGACCGTACCAATCCTGACTTGTGATTAGCTGATCAACCATGATTAAGTATGCTTAATAAGTAATTAAGATGAAATCTTGAGTTAATTACATGTGTATTGCATTATTTGTGTTTCTATCTGTCACTCGTAAAAATATCTGTTTGAGTTTCTGTTCTGTTTTGCAAATTGAAGGCTTTATCGGCATCTGATCACGAAATTGACTCGATGTATGTGCTAGTTGGAATTTTTAGAATATTGTGGTAGGTTTAATTGAAATTCGATTCGGAATGAAATAATTAGAATAATTAGTGCTCAATCGAGCTTAATTAATGAATTCTTTAATCCAAGCCTATAAAAGGCTTATATACCGTCTTGAGTCACTTACTACTCATAATTTTGAGCCTATACAACATGAGAGAGAGAAATAAAGAGACCAAGAGTGAGAGTTTGATATCAACACTTGAGATTGGGAGGAATTTGCTAGAAATTGAAGAAATTGGACTTAGAAGCACAAGAATCAAGCTTCTAGCTCTCACCTTGACAAGCCTAGGTAAGAATTCAACCCTTAGATTGTATAATTATGATGTGTAAGACATGAATTCTAGGGAATTAAGTTGGATGATACAAGAATTGAGTTAGAATTGATGAAATTGAGCCATATCTTACATGCATGCATAATTCTCATGATTTTCTAGTTGAATTCAAAGAATTTCCTCTTGCTTGTCCTCATTTTGGCCTTGGTCTAAGAATTCAACATGTTTTTGAGTTAGACACCTCATTTAATCATGTTTTGAAAGCTTTGAACTTGCACCTTTACATGCATGATATGTAATGATATGTTTTCATAATTTCAAGTTTGGGGTATGACTAATTGACAAAGCTTTTGGGCTTAATTTTGTGACATGATTTTGGAATTCACCATGTTTTATCAGTTTACAAGTGTTTTCATAAGTTTTGGGGCCAAAAAGTTGCATTTTGAGACTTTGAATTTGAGTTTGGAGCTTGGGAGTGCAATCTGGAAATTCCAGATTTTGCTTCTCCACTTGAGCAAGAAAACCTGCGCTGAGCGTCCACCCTATGATTTTTCACTTCCGCTCAAGCGACCAAAAGGTAGCTCGAGCGTGAAATACTTGCTCCCAGAAGTTTACATGTTTTGCAGACCGCTCAAGCGACAATAGTTGCCCTCGAGCGAAGACCTGAGTCTCACGCTCGAGCGACTATCGAGCGTGAAAATCACACAACCAATACTTTGAAGAGTTTATAGACCACTCGAGTGACCACTTACATTTTTGAACCTCCACTCGAGCGGAGGAAGTTACGCTCAAGCGAGGACCCTATTTTCAGCAAATTTGCCTAAGTGTTGAATTGCATAATTTGGCATCATCATTGCATCTTAGACATTTCTAGGCCACGATTAAGATATACTAATGAGGATAAGACGTAGAAACACACTAAGAGCAAAATGAGTTAAATATATTGGGAGCGTGTGTTTCAAATGTGTATCTGTTATGTGTTGATGTAGGTCACGCGCCGTAAACCATTTGATTAGTCTGCTTTGCCTGCCTGCACCCGGAGCTATTTGTGAGTAATAACTTAGTAAAGTTATGTTTAACTTTATTTATTTTCTGTATGTTGAAATAAGATATGTTTTCTGAAATGTTATGTTCTGTACAACGAATGATTGTCCAATTTCTGATATGTATTCGTGGCATCCTTAGCATCATGTGATATCTGTTAGCTGTTACCCAGTATCGGAGGTTCCATCATGGAACTTATTATGTCTATTATCTGTTACCCGTACTAGAGGCTCAATTAAGGAGCTTGTTGTATCTATTTTCTGTTACCTGGATCCAGAGGTTCCTTTGTGGAACCAGTTACTCATAACCACTATTTGTTCTGCATCTGTTCTGTGTCTTCTCTGTTAGCACTAATGGATGTACCACGTATGATCAGGCATGAACTCTAATTTCTATATATGATTTGAACAAGAATATGAATATGAATTTGTTTCTGAATCTGAATCTGAATTCTGATTTCTAAATTTGGTATAGGCATCATTCATTAAAACCCTTTACTTTGTTATTATTCACTGGCCTCTTGCTCACTATTTATATTATATCTGTAGGTGAGCAAGCGCGTAACCAGGCCTAAGCTACTGCTTGCAAAGTTTTGGGGTCAGCTAGCCACCATACCTCTCGGGGAGGTTCCCGTGTATAGAAGTCGATTTTTGTGGACCATGTCAAGGGTTATTTTGTGTATCATGCTAACAATGTTTATGTTTTGTCCTATCTTGTTTATCTACATACTGGGCTAAATCCCTTTTTATATGCCTGTACGGTGTTGTGAGACTTTTGTGGACATGGTATCCCATATGTATTTATTATAAAGTTTCAAATTTCGGTCACATGTATGTCTACATAGCTCTATGGACTATGTATATTTTGTGTATTTGCTTCCGTAGCCCCTAATCATATGTTATTCAGTTAAGAGGCCTTTGGTAATCCAAGGATTACTAGCCGGTAACGACGTTAAACCTATAGGGGCGGATTTGGGTCGTGACACACACCGTATAATCTCACAATCTCACTTACATATGGGTTAGCTAGCTTATTCGCATTATAAAAAGCTTTCACAGGTAGAAAATGAGTAGATTTAGTCAAATGATCAACTATGACCTAAATAGAATCCATACCTCGAGAAGAACGAGGCAACCCCACAATGAAGTCCATAGTAATGTGCTCCAATTTCCATTCCGGTATTGGAAGTGGCTGCAATAATCTAGCATGTCGTTGATGTTCAACTTTAACTTGTTGGCAATATAAGCATCGAGCCACAAAATCAGCAATGCTTTTCTTCATTCCCGGCCACCAGAAATTTTGTTTCAAGTCATGGTACATCTTTGTATTCCCCGGATGCATAGAAAATTTAGAGGTGTGGGCTTCAGTCATAACACGTTTTCTTAAATCCAAATAATTAGGAACACAAATTCTATTCTGGAATTTCAGCACATTGTTCTCCAGCACAAATCCTGGCTTCGGTTTTGAGTCTATTTCATCCACAATCTTTTTCAGAAAGTCATCTTGCAGTTGTTTTTCTCTAATCTCTTCAATGATTACAGGTTGAGTAGAAATGACGGCCAAGATCCCGCTCTATTCACGCAATACAATTTCAATCTCATTCTTTTCCAAGTCACATAATAACTTCTTTTGACCGGTGAACAAACAAGACAAATTCCCAATTGACTTTCTACTCAACGCATCTGCAATGGTATTTACTTTCCCTGGATGATACAGAATTTGCAAGTCATAATCTTTGATCAATTCTAACCATTTATGTTGTCTCATGTTCAATTCCTTTTGGGTGAAGAACTATTTCAAACTTTTATGGTCGGTATACACCTCGCAAGTCACAACGTACAGATAGTGTCGCCAAATCTTTAGAGCAAACACCACAGCTGCTAATTCAAGATCATGTGTTGGATAGTTCTTTTCATGCGGTTGGAGTTGCCGAGAAGCATACGCAATTACCTTCCAATTCTGCATTAACACACACCCCAAGTCTTTATAGAAAGCATCACTGTAAATCTGAAACCCATCAGTTCCGTTAGGCAATGTCAAGATAAGTGCAGTTATCAATCTAGTCTTCAATTCTTGGAAGGCTGATTCTCGCTGATCAGTCTAATCAAATGGCATGTTTTTCTATGTCAACTGTGTCAATGGCATGGCAAGTTTTGAATTTCACAAATCAGCGGTAATAACCTGCAAGCCCCAGAAAACTTTTGATTTCTGACACATTAGTTGGTCTTGGCCAGTCTATAATGGCTTCAATTTTTTGTGGATCCACTGGTATGCCATCTTTGTTGATTACATGCCCCAGAAATGCTACACTGTCAAGCCAAAAGTCACACTTGGAAAGTGTTGCATACAACTTCTTCTCTCTCAGAATCTGTAGGGCAGTTCTCAGATGACTTTCATGTTCTTCCCTGCTTTTGGAGTAAATCAGTATATCATCAATAAACACAACAACAAACTCATCAAGAAATTGTTTGAATACCCTATTCATTAGATCCATAAATGCTGCAAGTGCATTTGTTACCCCAAATGGCATTACTAAAAACTCATAGTGCCCATATCTAGTTTTGAATACAGTTTTCTCTATGTCCTCTGCTTTAACTTTTAGCTGGTGATACCTGGATCTAAGGTTTATCTTGGAGAACACTTGTGCTCCCTAAAGTTGATCAAATAGGTCATCTATTCGGCGTAGTGGGTACTTGTTCTTAATAGTTACTTTGTTCAACTTCCAATAGTCTATACACAACCTTAAAGATCCGTCTTTCTTCTTAACAAATAGGACTGGAGCACCCCAATGTGAAGTGCTCGGGCGGATAAACTTCTTGTCTAACAATTCCTGAAGTTGAGTTTTCAATTCTTTCAATTCAAAAGTGGACATTCTGTATGGGGTTTTAGAAATCAGTTATGTCTCAGGTATAACATCGATAGTAAACTCGATTTCCCTATCAATTAAGTCTCCGGGTAATTCATTTGGAAATACATCGAGAAATTCATTTACTACAGGGATGTTCTTAATAGTAGAACTATCAGAAGTCACAGTCAAAACACAACATAAGTAACCCCGGCACCCTTTTCTTAACAACTTTCTGGATTTCACAAAAAAAATCAAATACGGTGGAGGAATTACCCCATTCCCAACGAATACGAACTCAGGTAACCCTAGAGGTCGAAACACAATAGATTTATTCACACAATCAATAGTAACATAATACTTCGTCAACCAACCCATACCCAGTATGTAATCAAAATAGTCAATACCCAATGGCAATAAATCAACATACAGTGTCACATCACCAATTACTATTTCACATGCCGGATAAACATAAGTACATACCATAGAACCCCAGATGGTGTAGATATAGACAGTAAATAATTCGTGGGTTCTAAAGGTCTAGTCAATTTCTTAAAAAAGACATGTGATACAAATGAGTGTGTAGAACCAAAATCTATCAAGACATATGCATTTTGGTTACAGATAGAAATTATACTTGACACCACAGACTCGGTGTAACGCCCCAACCCTGGGCTATAAAAGTAAAAACCTGGACCTTATATATCATCGAGGCCTTTTCCCAGGTGGTGAGATCCCTAACAAAACTCTCTAGTTAAGCGTGCTTAGGCTGGAGTAATTCTGGAATGGGTGACCCACTGGGAAGAACAAATCCATGAGAGCGTGACTCAAAGTGGACAATATCGAAGGGTTGGGGCGTTACAAATGGTATTAGAGCCGACTCTCCGGAGTACCGAGTATGGGCCCTTAGCTTCTCTCGATGCGTGTGGGTGGGCTTGTGAGCTAGCAGGCTATTGCACGGGGACATGCAACCCTAATAGGGGTGGATTGTAAGGTCCCGGTGTCCCACATCGGGAATGGAGGGGGAGTTCTTGGGCTATAAAAGTAAAAACCTGGACCCTTATATAGCATCAATGCCTTTTCCCAGGTGGTGAAATCCCTAGAAGAACTCCCAATTAAGCGTGCTTAGATTGGAGTAGTTATGGGATGGGTGACCCACTAGGAAGAACAAATCCGTGCGGGCGTGGCCCAAAGTGAACAATATCGATAACATGTGTGACGGGTTGGGGCGTTACACTTGGTGTTCTATACATCCCCGGGTACTAGTGTGAATACTCTCCCCTATCTTAGCGTCTCATTTCCAGTGTTACCCCTGGCATTAGTTCTTGCATTGGACCTTGCTACTGAAGTAGACCCGACTGAACTTGCTGCAGGACGGTTAGCATCGTCAGATCTCAACAGACAATCTCAAACCATGTGGCCAGTCTTGTCACACCGAAACAAGCACCTGATACACGATAACATGTGCCTTTATGCTTTCTTCCGCAATCGGGACAGTTTGGAATAGATCTACTATTTTGACTAGAGTTACTGGAGGATCCTGTATTCTCTCTTTTTGAAAATGACCAACCCTTCTTGAAATTTAATCCGGATCTTTTACCATTCCATTCAGTTGTTGGAGCTGGAGCTTGTTTCTTTGCTGCCAAAATGGCCTCTGCCATCAATGCTCTATCAAGTACTTCCACATATGTAGGCAACTTTAGAACACCTACTCGATCGAACATGTCCAGATCTAATCCTCTTTCAAATTTTTGGGCCTTTTTGTAATCTGTGTCCACCATATGAGGAGCAAATCTAGCCAACTTGGTGAACTTAGCCTCATACTCGGCTACGGACATCTTTCCTTGCTTAGGTTCTTGGAATTCAAAAACCTTTCAATCCCGAAAGCACTGAGGGAAATATTTCTCATAAAAGATCACCTCAAACTAGCTCCACATCATAGTCCCACTATTATCTCAGATAAGTATCCACCAACGTCTAGTTTATTCTTTCAACGTGTGGCCAAAAGAACTTTCTAAATTTCCGAGCACAGAAACATCTCAAATATATTTTCAGTTTCTAGCAGCCATGTTTCAACCTTTAACGGTTCAATCCCACCCAAAAAGATTGGCAGCTTCATTTTGTTGAACTTTTGTGTCAGGTTAA
Organism: Camellia japonica; assembly: GCA_030407325.1. Lineage (NCBI taxonomy): Eukaryota > Viridiplantae > Streptophyta > Magnoliopsida > Ericales > Theaceae > Camellia > Camellia japonica. The sequence continues at coordinate 186,751,921 of JAPPVO010000016.1, read as the reverse complement.
TTATATCATTATTATCCAACTCATTTTGTACTAGCAGAGGTGGAGGAGGCAAGGGTTGTTGTCTTTGCTACTGTGTCATTGCTTCGGTTAGGGCTGCGAGCATTTTCCATTTGCTATAGGTAAATAGAGCACTTATAAACATAGGCAAATAGTCATTTTCACAATGTTCAAATCATTCAATCTCAGTTCGTTCATTTCAATTTCATGTGTTCATGGTCAGGTTTAGTTTTCACCTTTACCGAAATTAACACACACACTCACACATGCAAATGAAATGTCCCTAACTCTTACTAGGACATCCTATAGCTCATATGGACTCGTGCGTGCGGTATAACACAAGCTCTGATACCACTCTATCACGACCCAAACCCGTCCCTATAAGTTTAGTGTCATAATCGGCCAGTAATCCTCAGATTACCAAAGGACTCTGACCTGAATATCATGAAATATAGGGGCTAGCGGAAGCAAATAGAAAAACATACATAGTCTATTGAGCTGTGTAGACATATATGGGATAGAAATTTAAAACTTAGATACATAATAGTGACGTCATATATATATATAGCCACACGTCACCAAAACTACATATACAAAACTTACAAAACATGTTCGGACAAAACATAAGAAGGTACAAAAGTCCCAAAGACTTTTTTTTCATAAACTTGATCAAATCACAAAAGGGAACCTCCTCAGGAGGCGTAGTGGTTGGCTGACCCAAACTCTCCAGGCAGTAGCTTAACCATGGTCATGTGACTGCTCACCTACATACATAATATAGATAGTGAGGGAAAGCCCAATAAATAATAACGGAGTAAAGAATTAATGAATGATGTTCTATAACAGATTTCATATCAGATACAAATTCAGGTTTACGTACTTAACCAAAAATCATAACAGTTATATGTGGTACATCCATTTAGCTATCATATCATATTAATTCTTGCATAGTCGGTATCGACGACTACATAGGTCCACATCTTGTACACAAGTAGCCATGGTATTGTTATCCCCAAGCGAGGGCCACGTGAACATAAACCTCGATATTATTACCCCCGGGCAAGGGTCACATGAGTATAAACCACAGTATTGTTACCCCTGAGTGAGGGCCGCGTGCATATTAGCCACGGTATTATTACCCCCGGGTGAGGGTCACGTGAACTAAGGATGCCACAAATACATTTTAGAAAAATGGACAGTCATTCATGATTCATAAAATAGCATTTAAGAAAACAGATCGTTTCATTTAGTCAGAAAATACTTATATTCAAACATAGCTTTACAAAGTTATTACTCATAGATGGCTCCACTTGTAGAACAGATGAAGCAGACAGATCAGATAGTTGACCTACAACCAACATATAGCATGTACACATTGAAACACACGCTCGGGATTCATTACAGTTAATGCGTTTTGTTTTTAGTGAGTTTCTAAGTCTTATCCTCATTATTGTGTCTTAATCATGGCCTAGGAATGCCTATGATGTAATGAGAATGCCAAAATGCACTTTGAAACACTTGGTCAATTATGCTGAAAACAGGGCCTCGCTCGAGCGCAACTTCCTTTGCTCGAGCGATCTGTAAAAATCTAAAAAAAAGGTACTGGTTGCTTGATTTTTTCGCTCGACGCATGCTCAATGGTCGCTCGAGTGTCTTCGCTCGAGCGCAACTCTTGTCGCTCGAGTAGTCTGCAAAATGTGTCAACTTCTAGGAGCATGCAATTTTCCCTCGAGCCAACTTTTGGTCACTCGAGCGGAGGTGCAAAAACAAAGGTGGTCGCTCGAGCACAGGATCTGTCGCTTAAGTGGAGAGGCAGAATTTTGGGATTTCTAGATTGCACTCCCAAGCTTAAAACTCGAATTCAAAGCTGAAATTCATGATTTTTTGGGCCAAAAACTATAGGAAACTTGTACAAACTTATTGTCACGACCCAAACCCGCCCCTATAGGTTTAGCATCGTAACCGACCAATAATCATGGGATTACTGAAGGCCTCTAAGACAGACTAACATAATATTAGGGACTAACGAAAGCAAATAGCAAATATACAATATCCATTGAGTTGTGCAGACTTATATGAGACAGAAAAATTTTAAAATTTATATACATATATTTACACATCATCATATATATACAGACTAGACAGAAAAGGACTTGGCCTTAAATACAGAATAAACAAAAACCAGAAAACAAAACTGGAACTTTATGCACATAGCCATAACCACTTGACATATTCGGAACCTCCACGGGAGGCACATGGGTTGGCTGACAAAACAAAGTCCAAGAAGAAGCTCTAGGCCTAGTGTAGCTCGGCTTTTCGCGCCCCCTTTTGGAAGGTTTGAAAGAAAGCCCTACCGTTTGAACTCCCGTGGTTCTGAATCTAATCTCATAAGTGCAATGTGAAATTGATAAACACCAAAGAGTCCAAATCTGGCAAATCGTTTTGGAAAATTGATTTTGAATCAAAAAGTGCCAAAATTGGACTCATTTGCCAGATATAGAGTTGCCACCTAAATATTTTATTTTGGAGAAATTTGGGAAACCCATGACTCGTGCTAAAGGCCACGTGTCGGTCATCACCGAAGTTGCCTCGGCTCGAGAACTTAGATACGAGAGGGGAAGGTCATGAATTGAGCACCCCCGCTCGCCCGATAAAATATCGGCCTTTACTAATCATGATATTATCTTTTATAAACATTATGTGCTCTTGTTCCAGTTATTAAGCTAGCTTTACTATGTGATGCGCACAAGCAAGTATAGACTAGTTTGCTCATTTTGGAACAATTCAACTCATGTTTGTTTGCGAAAATGGTTTGAATTTGCCACCTCAAGTGGGCTTAAAGTTTGCAGATTTGGGCTTAAAACATGATTTGCCACTCAACAAAGTGGGCTTAAAACATACATTTGTTGAATCGTTCCAATTCAAACAAGCAACCTTCATCCACAGGCATTTAAGCAGTTTAACATTTAAGCATATAGCCTCAGGGCAAGCATGCTAATCATGACAACATTCACACTTATGCAAGTATGCTAAAGCATAAAAACTCATCTAGTACTCCAAGCTAAGAAGATATGAGTTAGAAAAAAATATGCATGATTCCTAACTATATTAATTGTCTAATGCAACACATGCAATATGCAATTAATAGGCTCGGCTACTAATATGGCATATGAAGCAATTTAAATAGCATGCGATTAAACACGTATTCAAAGAAGTATTAAAATGACAATGCAGTTTAAATGATACGTCGAGCCTCAATGTATGCAAGACAAGATCAATGGATGCAAGCATGCGATATGCTAATTAAAATATGTCCCTAATCTAACCATCAAAAGCGATTAAATAAAAGGGAGAAAGACGTGGGGTTGGAAAAGCATAAACACACGTACGTACACTTATTACAACATTACGCCCTCGCAAAGGAGGGTCCGAATGAATAAAAGCTAACCAGCTAGCTACACTAATTAAGCTAACTAATTATTACAAAACTTGAATTAATTAACTAGCTAACTAATCATTACAAACCGAATTAATTAACTATTTTAGTTAACTAATTACAAAACGAAATTGAATAACTAGTTAAACTAACTAATTATTTACAACACTTAATTAACTACAACTAATTAATTATAACACATATTTGATCTATTGCTAATTAAACTAATTAGCTAATCCTGGGAAGCGAGGGAGGCCCATGCATGCTCGGTTTCCACCTGAAAAGCCACTGCCTTGCTGCTAAATGCCTCTGTTTGCGCATTGAACACCAACAATTCTACCCACTTCTAGAATACCTCTGCTCCACCTTACCAACACACTGTGCAAATTTCACTGATGGCTGACAAAGGGCCGGTTGGCTACCACTGGTGGCCGGGCGACTACTGTGGTGGCTGTCGGCCACTGATAACCTGGACTTCCTTGCTGCAACAGAGAGCAAACAGAGCAAATTAGTGTATTTCTCAAGGGTTGTTTGCACACTTTGCGTCTCCTTTTCATGGGGAAATCAAAGGAGGGACAAAATTTGGTTCATATACCATCAATCAAGCAATTTCATTGCATGATGGCTTGTGAAACCAATTGTGCAAGTTTAATAAATGCAAAATGAGACAAAATGACCATCACCCTATCATGCATGATCAAGAGCAATGGAGACCTAGGAAAATGGCACATTTCATCACTTTTGAGTATGAAACGTCCCATTTTCCTTGTGTTCAAATTAACGTCTGATTTGAACACATGCAATGCAACACAAAAATATGCTTATCTTGCCACTTTTACTTGCCAATTTTGTTTACACATTTTAGTTACCAAATCATTCATTAATCGATTTGTCCATTGGTGAGTGTCTTCTAAGATGAAAGAAGTGTCAACCAAGGGATATTTTAAGGCATGAGAGAAGCTTCATGCCGTTGGTAATGAACCCTCTAAGGAGGATTAAACCATTAAGCATGAGCCTCAATCTCAAGCTTAAACAACCCTAAGGTTTAAACAACCCTCAAAGCAAATGACAAGGTGAAGAAATGAGGGAGATTGCAGAAATTATAAGTGCTGAAATTAGGTGAGAAAAAGCACTAAAACATACAATCAACTCAAACCAATGGCGGTTAAAGCCTTAAAACACCAAGCTAGTGAAAGGACTTACACTACAACTATGCAATACAAGACTCAAAAGACTTAACCAGCCAAAAACAATGGAAAAACAACTCAAAACAAAGTTCAAAACATGCTGGACTTGAGCCACAAAAAGCTAAAACATGGGGCTAACTAGGCATGCAAACAAGACACAAGGAGGGGAGGCTAACCCCTCCAATTTTGGACTTCAAATTGAGTTTTTTGCCACTGAAAAACCTCTGAAATTCAGTGGTTAAAAGGCCCAAAAAAGTTGGTTTGAAAGTGGTGAACAAAGGTACAAAAACTTTACAAACAAAGAAGCAAGAAGGGTGAACCACCCCTTAATTGAAAATGGCCTCAAACTAGCACTTTTAGGCCACAAAAACAGAGTTTTTGACAGTTCAAAACCAGCCCCAAAACAGTTGAAAAAGATGGCAAAGCAAGTGTGCAAAACAAGTATAAAAGGTTATTACAAACCGAATTAATTAACTATTCTAGTCAACTAATTACAAAACGAAATTGAATAACTAGTTAAACTAACTAATTATTTAACAACACTTAATTAGCTACAACTAATTAATTATAACACGTATTTGATCTATTGTTAATTAAACTAATTAGCTAATCCTGGGGAAGCGAGGGAGGCCCATGCATGCTCGGTTTCCACCCGAAAAGCCACTGCCTTGCTGCTGAATGTCTCTGTTTATGCATTGAACACCAACAATTCTACCCACTTTCAGAACACCTCTGCTCCACCTTACCAACATATTGTGCAAATTTCACTGATGGCCGACAAGGGGCCGGTCGGCTACCACTGGTGGCCGGTCGGCTACTGGTGGTGGCTGTCAGCCACTGATAACTTGGACTTCCTTGTTGCAACAGAGAGCAAACAGATCAAATCAATGTATTTCTCAAGGGTTGTTTGCACACTTTGCCTCTCATTTTCATGGGGAAATTAAAGGATGGACACAATTTGGTTCATATACCATCAATCAAGCAATTTCATTGCATGATGGCTTGTGAAACCAATTGTGCAAATGCAAAATGAGACCAAATGACCATCACCCTATCATGTATGATCAAGGGCAATGGAGACCTAGGACAATGGCACATTTCATCATTTTTGAGTATGAAACGTCCCATTTTCCTTGTGTTCAAATTAACGTCTGATTTGAACACATGCAATGCAACACAAAAATATGCTTATCTTGCCACTTTTACTTGCCAATTTTATTTATACATTTTAGTTACCAAATCATTCATTAATCAATTTGTCCATTGGTGAGTGTCTTCTAAAATGAAAGAAGTGTCAACCAAGGGATAGTTTAAGGCATAAGAGAAGCTTCATGCCATTGGTAATGAACCCTCTAAAGAGGATTAAACCATTAAGTATAAGCCTCAATCTCAAGCTTAAACAATCTTAAGGTTGAAACAACCCTCAAAGCAACTGAAAAAGTGAAGAAATGAGGGAGATTGCAGAAATTAAAAGTGCTAAAATTAGGTGAGAAAAAACACTAAAACATGCAATCAACTCAAACCAATGGTGGTTAAAGCCTTAAAACACCAAGCTAGTGAAAGAACTTACACTACAACTATGCAATATAAGACTCAAAAGACTTAACTAGCCAAAAACAGTGGCAAAACAGCTCAAAATAAAGTTCAAAACATGCTGGACTTGAGCCACAAAAAGCTAAAACATTAAGCTAATACATAGGACTAACTAGGCATGCAAACACGACACAAGGAGGGGAGGCTAACCCCTCCAATTTTGGACTTCAAAATGAGTTTTTTGCCACTAAAAAACCTCTGAAATTCAGTGGTTAAAAGGCCCAAAAATGTTGATTTGAAAGTGGTGAACAAAGGTACAAAAACTTTACAAACAAAGAAGCAAGAAGGGTGAACCACCCCTTAATTGAAAATGGCCTCAAACCAACACGTTTTGGGCACAAAAATAGAGTTTTTGACAGTTCAAAACCAGCCCCAAAACAGTTGAAAAAGATGGCAAAGCAAGTGTGCAAAACAAGTATAAAAGCAAAGTGTTATACCTCTTGAAGGGAAGACACAAATGAGGCAACAAACCAAGCGAAGTCCACCTTGTAGAGCTCCAAGAGGGTCTCAAGTTACCTTAGCCCAAACATAAGCAACTTTGGTTAAGAGTTGATAGACAAAAGTGGAGTGTATCCAAGCAACTATGCACAAAATTGCTAGAGAGAGATAGAATTTTGTTCCAAAATTGCCAACCCTCAAAAATGGGGAAGGAACCCCCCTATATATAGAAAAACAAGCCTTGAGCTTAGAAACATCCTACCATACACGTGTCGGGAGATGTAGCTCAGTGTGCTCAGTTGGCACAGCTGTCAACAAATATCTGGAAAAAGACATTGGTGGCCGACCGGCCACACCAATGGCCAACAACCATGAGCCATGGCTGACAGCCTATGGTGGTGGCCAACAAGTCACCACAAGTTCCAGGCTCAAAACACCAAGCTTTTGGTCCAAAACAAAGCACAAAATGGACAAGCTTTAAAGGCTCAAAGACAAGGCATTCCACCGAGGACTTTGGGCACTCAAAGCGAACAAATGTAATCGTAATCATCGAATACACAAGCGATGACGTCTAAGTCCTGAGGTCAGTAAAAAATAGGGTGTCTACACCTAGTCACGCGCCTGATTACCTACATACATAAATAACACGGTGAGGTGGAGCCCAGTGAATAATAACAAAGTAAAGAGTTAAATGAATGATATCCTGATGGGTCGTTGAACACATCAAAAATAAATACTAAACTATACCAAATTCAATCAGAATAATGGCAAGTCCAGGTATCGATCCACAGGGACTATTGTGAAATTAAACTAATTTAATTATTAAATTCCTAAATTAATTTTGATAAAAGAGATAAGACTGATTCTAAACCTAAACAGCAATTAAATAAAATTTAAGAATTATATTGACAATTAAAATCTAGGGTTTGAGATATTAATTTTCGGGAAAAATCCTAGGGCAGAGAATTCACCACTAACCACATGAATGAGACTTAACATCAACCATCAATCGCATTTCGGTTTGAATTATCCAATATTTCACAACTACAAGTTTGAAATATTGATCAAGAGGGTTTGTAACATTCAATGTACAAGCACGAATCATCCCAAGTAGTACGAGTCGTTTGCTCTAAATTATGTTAGCCAAACGATCCGTCTCTCATAGCATGACTCGTCTCATACTTTGAATACTAACACAAAGAATACTAATGTATGGAAAACATTAAACAATCACAGAGAGTAAAATGCTTGAAGAGAAGAACGAAACAATTATTTAAAACTTCTAAAACATCCATACATTCATTCAAACCAATGTACAATGAAAGCTCATGAAAAATCCATTACATGGCTAGGGTTTCATCAAAACCCTAGAAAAGACGACTAGCCACTCATGGAGGAGTGGAAAGAGGAAGAAGATGAGGAAGAAACCTCCATGGAAATGCCCTTCAAGCTTTGGTAGCCTCCCCTCTCTTTGGAACCCTAGTCTCTCTTTGTTCTGTATTCAATTTTCGAACCCTAACAAAGACACATTTTCTGTCTTTTATTCGGAGCAAAATAGACCAAAAAGTCCGTGCACGCGTCCCTAGGTGGGCCGCTCGTGCGGTGGTGTGGGCCGCTCGTGCGGTGGTGCTTGGCCGCACGTGCGGTGGTCTGGTGGTCTCGGATTTTTCATCTCTCGCTCGGAGAATCTGGTTTCGCGCCCCTTTTTGATTGAATTTTCATATTTCCTGCTAAACCTGTACAAGTGCACGAAACACATCATCTCCACCAAATAAATAAAATTAAAAGACCAAAAATGTAACCTAAGTGGCCTCAATGTAGTACCTTTCGGCTTACATCACACCCCCCAACTTACATTTTGCTAGTCCTCAAGCAAAACAAAAGAAATAAGAAAAGTAAAATACTCGCAGCCACTTTCGTAGGAAACACGATTGCATTTAGCATATGCAACAAGCCTTTAAACCACAAGGTTACCCCCAAGTGGACGAGTATAGTCTCGTGAGGGTTTTCAGAAATGATACCCACAAACATCAACATATTCAAATCCGCTCAACAATTAATCCACACTACTCCACACAACAACCAACTTATGTGCCACTATAGCATGATATTAAAACATGATGATTCATTAAAGGCATAGTGGACAAGTATGAAGGAATCTATTGAGATTAAACCACAATTCAGTTAATACAAAAGTAGAGTCCCCTGTACTTGTGAATGCTAGTAGACACATCATTAGTACCCTCGGTGTAAAGTGCAATCACCATATTAGTTAACTGTCCACTATAATAGCCCAGTGTAACTCATAATAACACTCAACATATACAGAAAAACTAAACTGTTGCAACCAAGCTTCTCAATTTTTTTTTTTTTTTTTATAAAAGACTGTGCAATGTCCTGATCCATTAAGCTTTCTATCCAGCCCATGTAGCAAGTATTGGGCCAATGACTCCCAAACCAGACGGTTTTAGGGCACTAGGTGTAGAGACACCCCTACGGGCTTAATAACTCGAGCTGAAAAGGCTACGAATCCGAACTAGTCATTCTCTTTATTTTTCCTTAACCGTGCAATGTCTAGGTCCCTTAAGCTTTCTAATTAACCCATGTAGCAAGTATTGGGCCAATGACTCTCAAACCAGACGGTTTTAGGGCACTAGGTGTAGAGACACCCCTACGGGCTTAATAACTCGAGTTAAAGAGGCTACGAACCCAAACAAGTCAAGTTTTTTTTTTTTTTTTTTTTTTTAAAGAAACTTGGCTACTCATTCATTCTTTTTGCAACCTCAACCATTATCAATGATGTACACCAGGGATTATAATAAAGAGGTCACTGCTATGATAGTGTGTCATGTGAATTAAGGCATACTCATGACAAGTGTACTAATATCACAAACACAAACAACTATCTAGTGCAAACATCACATGTGAATATTTACCCAATAAACCCTTTTCATACAAGCCCACTATGTTCCCCAATTAACATATGTTCATATCATTACCATACTGGCACAAAGTAAACATTAAGTGAAGTGGTGCAAATCAAGTGCAGCAAGTACAGACATGAATATTTATTACAAATACCCTCACCCCCCAACTGGAATATAACATTGTCCTCAATGTAAGCAAGTAGACATGAGATAGTAAAATGAGAGAGAGGATCGTACCAGACAACATAGGCGCACATCCAGCGAGGCAAGGACATCCAAACACAGTTTTTTTTTTTTTTTTGAAGAGAAAAGAAAAGAAAACAAAACAAAATAAAAGAAAATAAAAGAAATATACAGAAATCACTGATGTGGATCTGGTGGTGGTGGTGGGAAATACTGCTCAAAAAGGGCCTGCATTAGTGTCCGAGTCTCGAACACCTCATCATGAACCCGAGTACCATGCTGATCAATCTGCCGTTCAATTTGATCAAACCGCTGCCCACTCGAATCCCGGTTTGCATAGAAGTCAGTGTGCAAAGAGGCGACTGACTGCTGATACCCATCAAATGCAGCCCGTGAATAATCTCGGTCAGCCTGGTAGTCGTTCCGGAGATCAACCATAGATTGCTGAAGGGTGGCTTGATTATCCAGAATAGCCTGATATTGCGCCCTCGTCATACGGAATGGCGGTGGTGCCGGCGCTGGTGCGGCTGCAGGCTCGACTGGGGCATCATTAGGATTTGTCGGGGCCTCGGGAAGAACTAGTGGAGGCGGCAGGCGAGCAGTGGTTTGACGCCAATGAGTTCTACCATAAAATAGGGGCGGCGGTAGCTGAACCTCAATGGCCTGCAGTGGGTATGTCCCTTGGGCTTTAATGAGCGCTGTAATGAGGTTGGCAAAAGGGAGGGCCCATGTAGAACTACCTCGTGTAGGGCGGATTTTGACTTCATTTAGGATTCTATACATCTGATTGTAGATCAAGGTAGGGATGTCAATCCAAAATCCGTGGTCAAACCGATGTAAGGCACGAAGGAAGTCCCCTCTCCGCTCTTCCTTGTGGCCAATAGGAATGACATTCTTTTTCAGGACCACATCGAAGAAGAGAAGGCGACGTGGTAAATTAGCCCGCCTGATGCTCGTACGGTTGTCATCCTCCTGCCGCCCCTCATAAAACTCAGTCACCAATTCCGGGATGGTGAGTTCCCGAGTGAAAACCGGGAACTGCTCTGCATTGATAGGTTCCATGGAACAGTGGAGGACCTCGGCAATTGAAGCTGGAGTGACCACTAACTCCACTCCGTCAACAATGGAGCAAAGAGCTCCTGGGGCCTCGTCACTGACGTACATATGTTGATAAAAGAGGCGCACAATGCGCGAGTATGCCGGTTCAGTGACAGTGCAGATGCCCAGGAGGCCTCGGTCTTCAAGTTGTTGAATACTCCATGTAGTGGTTTGATGCCTACGAAAGAAGTCCACATCAAAGGATGTATCAGATACCACCGGTTTGGTGGCCCAAGCATCTGTTGGCATATCCCTAAATGCAATGTTGGCAGTGCGAGGCCGTTTGGGTGCTCGGCGGGATGATGAAGCCATACCTGCACAAAATAGTTCAACCAACACAACCAAAAATGTGGAACCATTATATTAACATTTATCAGAAATAGCATGTAGGCTATAATTCATTCAAAACTGGATCAACCTCACACCGCCATTTTTTTTTTTTAAAAAAAAAAATTTATTTTTATTATTATTATATTAATAAAATAAAATAAAATAAAATAAAATACAAACGAAAATAATGAAATAAATGAATAAAATGACATTAAATGAAATTAGCTAAACTAAAAATTAAATTAAACTAAACTAAACTAAACTATGAAATACTAAATTACAAAAGAGACTCAACTATAGAATATAATAACCTAAGCTAAAATAAAAATAAAAATAAAAATAAAACAATCCACAACTAATTAAACTACTAGAATTACTAACAAACAATTGAAACTAAACAAATGGAGGAAATAAAAATAAACTAAATTATTATTATCAACTTCTTCTTTTTTGTTTTTTTTTTTTTTTTTTTTAAAAAAATGGGCCGCACGTGCGCCGAGTGGGGGCCGCACGTGCGGCGATGGTGTTCTTGCCCAGAGTCGCAGATTATGATATGTTTTTTTTTTTTTTTAAATCAAATTAGTTAAACATAGTTAAGGTAATATACTATGACATGGCAATAAACATGGCTAAATAAAATAAAATAAAAGAAAGAAAGATCAACTAACAATAAACATGGCTAAGCTCTCTTTTTTTTTTTTTTTGGTGAATGAACAATAGATCTTAAGAAAAATAAACAGAAAAACAACATCAAAGACTCCACAATCTACACATAAAAGGGAAGGAAAAAAAAAAAATTACCTTGAAAAAAAAATGGAGAAAGAGAGAAAAAGAGTAGTGATTCGCCGGAAAAAATGGTGGTCGCCGGAGATTCGACGGACGGAGAGGGTTAAAGGACGCCGGCGGTGAGATGGTTTTGGGGAGGAAGAAGAAAGAAGAAGAAAAGAGAAGAAGAAGGAAGAAGAAGATGGTGAAGGTAGTGGGTTTGTGGGGCTTAGAGAGAGAGAGAGAGAGAAAAACAAAATCTGGGATTGAAAGTTGGGTTTGGTTGTGTAGATAAGATAAAGTCAATTTTGTTGGGCCCTTTTTTTTTTTTTTTTTTTTTTTTTAGTGAATGAACAATATAAAATAAATAAAATAAAATAAATAAAAGAAATTGAAGAAAGAAATAATTTTACTTCCCCCCCTTTTTTTTTTTGAAATAAAATAAAATAAATAAAAGTAAATAAGAATAATAATAAAAAAATAAAAAATAAAAACAACAAAACTTTGGGCCTCTTCAGCAAAATTTTTTTTTTTTTTTTTTTTTAAATTTTGGGCCGCTCGTGCGGCGCATTTGGGCCGCTCGTGTGGCGTTAGACAGTAGCCAACTCGAGCTGGGCCACTCGTGCGGTGAGCCCAACCGCTCGAGCGGTCTGGGCTGAGCATTTTTTTTTTTTTTTTTAACCTGGGCCGCTCGTGCGCCGAGTGGGCCGCTCGAGCGGTGATTTTGGGCCGCTCCTGCGGCGAGATTGGGCCGCTCCTGCGGCGCTAAGCAGTATGCATTTGGCAGTGGGCCGCTTGTGCGGCAAGCCCAACCGCTCGAGCGGTCTGGGCTCTCTTTTTTTCTTTTTATTTTTTTTATTTTTTTTTATTTAACAAGTATAACACCCCATTATTTTTATTTTTTTATTTTTTTTTAAACACAAAGAAATTAAACTAAGAATTTTATTTTATTTTATTTATTTATTTATTTCTTTATTTATTTTTTTTTTATTATTTTTTTTATTTTTTATTTTTTTTTGACAAATACAACACAGTTTTTTTTTTATTTGTGTATTTTTATTTGTGTAAACACAGAAAATAAACATGAAAGCATGCTCTCTTTTTTTTTTTACTAACTCTCAGCACCTAACAAAAGACACCAGAGTTATGGCATAAAGTTGCCACTTCAGAATCCCCCAAGTAATAATACCCAGCGTAGTTTATAGCCTTCGGGCTAGTACAACCGAAATATACTTAACCATATATACCTTTAATTGGCATCCGAAATAAATATAACACATAAGAACATAACGGAATGCCCACTGAAGGTATGATCTTCACGCGAAAACCACGGGTACTACTTTTCTCCCTAACTGTGTTTGTAACTTTCCCTATTCTCCAACAGGGTGACAGACTAGGTTGATTCGGTATCCAGAATCGAGGCGCATTAAGCTACCTCAACCTATGGGGCTACCATACAGAGTTCAAGCCGAGGTAGTTTTGAAGCAATCTCCACACCCCTGGGTATTTAAACCAGACTCTAGTCTCGGAAATCCCAAACCTTTGTGTTCTAGGCTTTGCCATTCGAACTCTAGTTTCCACCGTCTCAGTTGGTCTCCTAGGAACTCACTACAAACACGGTTAGGTGGCTATACCAGACCGTCAGATGCCGTTCGGGCACGGCAAACACCAAAGGAATTACACCTTTAGAGGATTTAAAGTCTCCTAGACGCAAGTAAAGCATGACGAGATCAAAGAAAAACAGAATAGCATAGAAGGGAAATAAAAGAGAACATCAAATCAATCTCAATCGTAGTAAAATGGGTCCATCAAAGCAATGGACTCAATCATATCTCCATTCCCAATCCCCTCTATATATGGTTTCAATCTTTGGCCATTCACTTTGAAAGTGTGGCCGGTCTTTGGATCTCGCACCTCAACGGCGCCGTGAATAAATGCCTCAACAACCTCAAAGGGTCCATCCCATCTAGACCTTAGCTTACCCGGAAAGAGTCTCAATTTTGAATTAAAAAGCCACACTTTTTGGCCGGGTTCAAAGGATTTTCTATTAATGTGCTTGTCATGAAATTCTTTAGTCCGAGCTTTAAAAACTCTCGAACTCTCATATGCATCATTCCGGATTTCTTCCAACTCATTGAGTTGCAATTTCCGGTTGAGCCCAGCTGCGGCCATATCGAAGTTAAACTTCTTTATGGCCCACAATGCTCGGTGCTCAAGTTCAACCGGGAGATGGCAAGCTTTGCCGAACACCGCTCTATATGGTGACATCCCAATGGGTGTCTTATAAGCAGTGCGGTAAGCCCATAATGCATCAATTAACCTTTGTGACCAATCCTTCCTATCCGGTCTCACAGTTTTCTCAATTATGTGCTTTACCTCCCTATTTGAGACTTCCACTTGGCCACTAGTTTGAGGGTGATATGGAGTGCCAACTTTATGAGTGATAGAGTATTTCTTAACTACCGACTCAAAGAACCGGTTACAAAAATGTGTACCCTGATCACTTATTATGGCTCTAGGAAACCCAAAACGACTAAAGATGTTTTCATGTAAAAACTTGATTACCACTCTATGATCGTTTGTTCGGGTAGCTATTGCCTCCACCCACTTAGACACGTAATCTACTGCCAAAAGAATGTACTCAAACCCGAATGACGACGGGAAAGGGCCCATAAAATCAATCCCCCACACATCAAATATTTCTACCACAAGAATAGGGGACATTGGCATCATATCACGCCGAGACATCGAACCCATTTGCTGACAGCGCAAACAAGTTCTACAAAATTGATGGGCATCTTTAAAAATTGTGGGCCAATAAAACCCACTCTGTAAAATCTTGGCGGCCGTTTTATGCCCACTAAAATGACCGCCACATGCAGAAGAATGACAAAATGTAAGAATGCTATGCACCTCACTCTCCGGCACACACCGTCGGATCACTTGGTCGGAGCAATATTTAAACAACTCCGGATCCTCCCAAAAATAATACTTGACCTGCGAAAAGAATCGATCTTTGTCTTGCTTAGACCAATTCTGTGGAATTTGCCCAATGGCCAAGTAATTCACAATATACGCAAACCACGGGGGGCTCGCTTGTGACAGCTCAAAGAGTTGTTCGTCCGGAAACGAATCATGCAAAATAAGAGGGTCACTATTATACTCAACAAGGATTCGGGAGAGATGATCCGCCACCACATTCTCAGATCCTTTCTTATCACGGATCTCTAAGTCAAATTCCTGAAGCAACAAAATCCATCTAATCAGCCTAGGTTTTGTCTCTTTCTTAGATAGTAAATACCGCAAAGCGGCATGATCAGTGAAGACTATGACCTTGGAACCTAGGAGATAAGACCGGAATTTGTCTAAGGCAAAGACCACAGCTAGCAACTCTTTCTCGGTAGTAGTGTAGTTCAATTGAGCATCCGAGAGAGTGCGACTAGCATAATATATAGCAAATGGTGCCTTATTGACCCTTTGGCCCAACACAGCCCCGACAGCATAATCGGAGGCATCACACATGATTTCAAAGGGAAGTGACCAATCTGGTGATTTCATGATTGGGGCAGTGGTCAAGGCCATTTTCAATGTTTCAAATGCCTTTAAGCATGCCTCATCAAAGTCAAAAGGTGCGTCCTTAACCAGTAAACTACACAAAGGACGTGATATCTTACTAAAGTCTTTAATGAACCTACGGTAAAAACCTGCATGCCCTAAGAACGACCTGATTTGACGCACGGAATTGGGTGGGGGAAGGCCTGCAATGAGGTCAACCTTAGCCTTGTCAACCTCTATACCTCGAGGGGACACAATGTGTCCCAACACTATACCCTCACGAACCATAAAATGGCTCTTTTCCCAACTCAAGATTAGGTTTGCCTCAATACATCGTTCTAACACTCTAGTCAAGTTCCTAAGGCATTCCTCAAAAGACGGTCCAAACACTGAAAAGTCATCCATAAAAACCTCTAAGAATTTCTCCACCATGTCGGAGAAAATAGCCATCATACACCGTTGAAAGGTCGCCGGTGCATTACATAGCCCGAAGGGCATGCGCCTGTAAGCAAAAGTGCCAAAAGGGCATGTGAATGTGGTCTTTTCCTGGTCAGCGGGGTACACCGGGACTTGATTATACCCCGAATAGCCATCAAGAAAACAATAAAAACCCTGCCCCGCTAACGCTCTAGGATTTGGTCAATGAAAGGTAAGGGAAAATGGTCCTTCCTAGTCGAGGAATTTAATCTCCTATAATCAATACACACTCGCCACCCAGTAGTGGTTCGTGTGGGGACTAACTCTCCTCCCTCATTCTCAACAACAGTGATGCCCGATTTCTTGGGCACCACTTGTGTGGGACTCACCCACTTGCTATCCGAGATGGGGTATATGATACCCGCATCCAACAATTTCAAAACCTCCTTCTTCACCACCTCTTTCATGTTAGGATTCAGTCTCCGTTGCATTTCGCGAGAAGGTTTGGTGTCCTCCTCTAGATGTATATAATGCATGCACACGGAGGGATCTATCCCTTTCAAATCAGCCACTGACCACCCTATAGCACTCCGATGTGCCACGAGAACACTCATTAACTGACTCTCCTGCTCCGCAGTCAAGTCAGATGCAATGATAACTGGTAAAGTCTCCTGGGGCCCTAAAAATGCATACTTGAGTGTGGCCGGAAGTGGCTTCAACTCAAGTGTAGGTGGTGTGACCAAAGATGGTGTGGCAGGCTCTCTCGACAGAGGAGGAAGTGACTCAAACCGGGCTTTCCATGGAGGAAAATCCGGTGTAGAAGAAGAATTAAGCAAGACATTTACCTCCTCAACTGACCCATCTATATCAAAATTTTCAAACCCAAAATGAGCTAGACAAGCCTCTAAAGGGTCCTCTACCATAATGGAGGGCAAAGCCTCCTCAACAATCTCATCCACAACATCCACAAATAAGCACTCCTCTCTCTCATGAGGTTGTTGTGATGCTTGGAAAACATTAAGTTTCACTTGCATGTTACCAAATGAAACTTCCATAACCCCGGTCCGACAATTAATGCATGCATTGGCCGTAGCCAAGAAGGGTCGACCCAAAATCACCGGGATTTGTTTCCTCGAACTGGCTACCGGTTCCATATCTAAAACCAAAAAGTCAACAGGGAAGTAGAACCTATCAACCTTAACTAATACATCCTCAATCATGCCACGTGGCACTTTGAGGGACCGGTCAGCCAACTGAAGAGTAACAGTAGTGGGCTTCAACTCGCCAAGCCCAAATTCCTCGTACACAGAGTACGGCAACAAATTGACACTCGCCCCTAAATCCAATAAGGCCCTATCAATGAAATGGTCCCCTATAATGCATGCAATGGTTGGGGCTCCCGGGTCCTTAAGCTTAGGAGGTGTGTCATTCAACAAGATGGAGCTTACTTGCTCCGTGAGTAGGACCTTTTGGGACACATGTGTCCTAGATTTACGCTTTTGCGTACAAAGGTCCTTCAGAAATTTGGCATATGATGGTACTTGCTTAATCGCCTCCAACAGGGGGAGGTTGATTTTTACCTGTTTAAATACATCCATCATTGCCTCCATAGATGCCGCTTTCTTATTAAAAGGGGACGGTGTGTTAAGGCACTGGGGGAAGGGTGCCTTAGGCACATATGGTGCCGTGGGCTCAAATGAAGTATTAGGGACTAAGTCATCCCTCTTAATTGTTTCCCCCTCACCCTTGCTCTCACTAGGTGAACCACCATGGTCACCCTCCCTAACTCTAGTTGCATCAGACACAACTGACTGAGGCTCTAACTTCCTACCAATTCTTAAAGCAACCACCGCTTGCACTTGTTCATGTTGCTTACCATTCCCACCCGAACTCTCTGCCCCGTATTGTCCCTTAGGGTTGGCCACAGTTTGACTTGGTAATTTTCCCTCCTCTCTCCGATTCATGTTGTTAGCCATTTGACCCAATTGGGTCTCTATCTTGGCAATAGAGTGAGTGTGGGAGTGAACTATCGGTGCTAACCCCTTGAGTTCTGAGAGAACTTCCAACACCTGAGTCTCAAAGGCAGAGTTGCCCTGAGGAACAGGCGGGGGCTGTGGTTGTGGTTGCCGATATGGTTGTGGGGGCCTATAAGGTTGCGGTGGTCGGTACGATGATTGGTTGGCAAAATTATTGAAATTCTGCCTTGGTGGTGGAGGATTGTAAGAAGTGCCTTGTGAAGGGGGTCTCCATGAGAAATTAGGGTGATTTCTCCATCCCGGATTATATGTGTTGGAGTATGGGTCATTACCCGGGTTGGAGAATCCTTGAGCCGCATTCACATGCTCTTGGACTAACTCCGGAAATTGTGATGCCGAAGGGCACTCACTCAAGTCATGAGCAGGGCTCGCACAAATAACACATGCCTCGTGGAATTGAGGCTGAACTTGCTGGGTAGGGGCATGTCCCGTAGCTAATAATTGGTCCATCTTGCGGGACAATGCCTCTACTTGTTGGGCTAACTCTAGGTTTTGCCCGACCTCATAAATGCCCCCTCTTTTCGGGGCTCCAACTACGGGTTGCCGGACTTGCCGAGCTGCAAAGGCATGGTGAAGGGAATTATCACTTAAGTTCTCAAACAATTGCCATGCCTCGGCATCACTTTTAGACATAAATGTCCCACCACAGGACGAATCCACCATTTGGCGGTGTGGCTCAGTTAAGCCATAATAGAATGTTTGAACAAGTTGCCAATCAGGCACTTGGTGGTGGGGACACTGTTGGAGAAGGTCTCTAAGTCTTTCCCACGTCTCATGGAATTGCTCGCCATCCATTTGAGCAAAGTTTGTGATGGCTCGCCTAAGTTGGTTGGTTTTACCTATGGGAAAGTACTTCTCCAAGAACCATTGCTGTAATTGGTCCCAACTTGTGATTGAATTAGCAGGTAAAGAATTTAGCCAGTGTTTGGCTTTATCCTTTAACGAGAATGGGAACAATCGCAACATTAAGGCCTCATTTGTGAAATTCTGGATCCTCACTGTTGAGCAAATTTCCAGAAATTCATTCAAATGCTTATAAGGGTCATCATGAGTTAGTCCATGGAATGATGGGAGCATTTGTATGGTGCTGGACTTAATCTCATAATGGGCCCGTTTGGTAGAGCTGTGGGAAAGTGATTATAGATTATAGCTTAACAGATTATAACTTATAGCTGTGAGTATAAGCTGCTAACCTGTTTGGTATAGCTGTGGGATTATAGATTTAAGCTGTAGAGTAGTGTTTGGTAAATAAGCTGTGAAATAGCTTTTTACTGTGTAAATGTCCATTTTGCCCTTATGAAGAGGAAATTGGTAATTTTTGTCATTTTCTTCTGTTTAAATATTTAAAAAGTTATTTCATTAATGAAAACTGATTACTTAGTACCTAATTTGGTACATTTCATTTACCTCTAAATTTTTTTTTTTTTTTTTTTGTATTTAATTTTTTTGTAATAATTAAATATTGAGTCATGCAATTTTTGTAATTTTTACATAATTTCATAATGTTAGTTTTTAAATATTGTATTTAATTTTTACATAATTTTAGTAATTAAATATTTTTTGTATTTGTTTGGTGTAAATGTGGGATTAAGAATTTTTTTTGTATTGAGGCATACCTCCATTAAAAGTTATTTCATTAATGGAAATTGATTAATTAGTAATTTTTTTTTCATTTACATAATTTCATATCTCTGACTGTGTCATGCAATTTGTAATAAATATTGAGTTGAGAAGAAAACAACAAATTTAATTGCAATGAAATTGTAAATATTAATATAAATTACCAAGAAAAAGGGCTCTTCATAGATATTTATAGAGCTCCTAATTTCGTCTGCAAATTGACATACAAATATTATGTCTCCTCACTTCCATTTCGGTGTCATCACATGCAACATCATTCCCATGGCGTGCTTGTTGAGACGAAGATCCTTCCTCTTCATTAGGCACATAATCCGTGTACCTATCATAAGAGTCAAATGCAATATCGCGGAGCTTACTTCGTCGGATGAAATTATGAATTGCCATTGTTGCACAAACAAGTTTGACTTGGGTCGGCCACTTGTAGTTTGGTGGGATATCCTTTATCATCGGCCATCTTGCTTTCCAAACCCCGAACGTTCTTTCTATTACACTTCTAAGTGAGGAATGTGCTTGGTTGAATTTTTCTTGTGCATTTTGGGGGGGTTGACCATGTTCAAATTGAGCTAGATGGTATCTCTCTCCTTTGTAAGGTGCAAGATAGCCTTTCATGTTTGGATAACCAGCATCCACCAAGTAAAACTCATCTATTTTAAAATTTCAAAATAAAATATAAGTAAGCAATTATAAATGTAAAAAAAAATATGAAGATGTGACTGTGGTGCATCTATTGTAGCAATCGAATATAAAACAGTTACCTCCTTGTGGTTTTGGAAAATTAAAACTAGGATTCCTAATAGCATCTAAGAAGATCCGAGTATCGTGTGCACTTCCTTCCCATCCTGGTAAGCAAAATGTGAAACACATATCAAAGTCACATGCGGCCATTATGTTTTGAGTCGCATATCCCTTTCTACCTATTAGACGAGCTTGCTTATCTGGAGATATATATGCTTTGATGTGTGTCCCGTCAATTGCTCCAATACAATCCTATGACATGATAATGAATAAAAAACATTTTTGCCACAGATTAGTATAAATATCCTACCAACATTACTTATATGTAACACCCAAGTTGCGCTTGTAGGTAATTATTTTACCTTGAAATGAGGATAATATTTGCGGTTGCGTCGAATATATGGATGCACACCATTAGTTGGTTGAGGCCTTACCCAGTCAATGGACATCTTTGTAACAGCCTTTAACACCTTCCTAAAATATTTTGAAATAGTCTCGCCAGAATGTTGAAATCTTTCTTGGACATTTCTGTTTCGAATGTCACCGCCAACAATAAACAAAAATATTGCAACTTGCTCTTGAACCGAGACTTTTCGTCCAGTTTCAAGGCCATAATTTGTTTGTAACAAATTACACAATTGATAAAATACCTCCCTTTCCATTCGAAAATTTTCATATATTCTTGTTCGATTCCCTTCTTGTAATTCCACCATCCACATCGCTGCTGTTAAACTAGATGTCCTACATGGTTCTTTTACCAAATAATTTGTTGCATATGTCGCTGCAACTGTAGCTGCCGTAACTAAGAGCATATTATTATTTTGTTGGGTTTGTGATGTGCTGCCTTCATCATCAGTATCTTCATCATCATGGTCATCATTCCATTGGTCTTCATCATTGCTACTCATCTTTAAAACTGTCAAGTGTGCTGGATAAACCATGTTGCAATTTAAAACTTTAAACAAAATTCAGTAAATGATAATAAAATATCATAACTTGTCCGGATTGAAGCTTTCCTTATTTATGGATGTGTTGTGCATTTGAGTGTTCTATTTTTTTTTTGGTAACAAATCTGTTTTCTTTTGAAACAAAAGTCTATTTATTTATTTTTATTCAACACAAGGAGCAACATGCAAAAGGATTGTTATACCACTTGGAAATGCTAAAGAACTCCAACAACATCAGAGTACAAGGAGCAACATGCAAAAGGATTGTATAACACTTGGAATTGCTAAATTGATAACAAGTAACAAACGCTAGCATCAAACTTTTTTTTATTTTTACTTTTTTTTTAAATAGTAGCAGATAATTTACAAATATTATAAAAAAAAAAATTCATCAAACTAAAATTTTAATTATGTAAAAAAAAAACTTAAAAAACAGTTCATGCTTAAATTGGACTCCAGATGTATGCTCTTAGTTACGGTTCATGCTTAAAATTTTAATTATGTACAGTTCATGCTTAAAATTTTAATTATGTACTTAAAAAACTTAAAAAACAGTTCATCAAAAAAATGTATCATTTAATAGTGCTAAATAGATCAAAATGGGACATGAATGCAACCTGTCATAATTAAAATGGGACATGAATGCAACCTGTTATGCTTTAACATGGGACATGAATGCAACCTGTTATGACAAATAGATCAAAATGAATGCAACCTGTCATCTACAAATTCGAACAGATGAAAATATTCTTTAACATGGGAATTCATATGTCAAAACCCATTTATCCATTTCATGCAACCTGTCATACAGTTCATGCTTTACATTTAAACCTGTCATATGAACAAATAATGGCCACACAAAAAATGACATAGGTGAAACATTAATGTAAAGTAAGAATTACACCTTCAACTTGAACAAAATTATTACCTGGAGAGATTGAAATGGAAAGGAAAAACAATGTAAAGCACAAATATGAATTGAGTAAACCATTCACCTACATATACATATATATAAGCTTCACCATTGAACAACTACTTGCATTCCCCAACCATTCAACAAGTCAACTAACATTCAACAACTACTTGCATTCCCCAACCATACAGGTCAGTCAACATGGCAAGCATTCACCAACCATACATGTCAGTCAACATGGCAAGCATTCACCAACCATTCAACAATTTAGTCCAACATAATTTAATAAAATTTGAAATAAAATAAGTCCACAAATAAAAGTCCAAGTAGTCAACAGAACAGTCCATAAATACTGAAATAGTCCACAGAACAGTAGTCAACAGTATAGTCCACAGTTACTGAAATAAGAAGTCCAACAGAACACTCCATAATTAATAGTAAAAGTTTGAAATAAGCAGTCCACAATTAGCCGTGATACCCTGCAGTGGCCTTCTCCATCTCCAAAATTGACAATTCCTCTTCTCACAATTTACATACAGTCTTCCTTTTGATGGCTTCTCGGATTCGGTTACCCTTATGGCAGCTCTTACACCACACTCACATTTCAAAGACTCGTACCTCAAATCCAAGGTCTCAGCACTGCAACCGTAGTTACTAGAGGATGACATGCCTCTGCAGTAATTAGGAAGAATTGAATCCAAATCCTCTAAAATTGATTGGGAACTATACGATGTTATACATGATTATGGTAGTCTATTTAACAGGTTTGTGATTTCTGACCTTCAGGTTGGCAACTATACATATTTGATTCTTGTGATTATTGTTATTTAGAAAGCTGGACTAACTGATAATTCATGCTGTAGGTGCATGTTGCTAAATGGAAAGCCATCACTTTTATGACAAGTAGACAGGGAATAGCATCAGGATGCCTATTTACACCACTTCTTTCGTTAATTTTGGTTAAATAATCAGCGGTAATACACAGAAACAAATGCATATGTAACTCATTGTCATTCCTCTATCTAACTGTCATTCCTCTATCTATCACCCTAGCTCAAACTGTTGTTAATGATAATGGTGCAGCTATGTCATTCCTGTTTCTACATCAGGGAAATTATAATATTCATTCCTAAAAAATAAGTCATCTTTTAAAAAAATGTTTCAAAAAAGAACTTCACACATACCATTCAAACAACTGAAAAAAAAATTTATGAAACTTAAAGACTTTGTTTTATTTGATTGATTTTTTGATAAATTAATAAATCATTTACTATTTGATAAATTATTTATCAATTTATTCATATGTTTAATGCATGTGATACCTGTCTTCCTTTTTTTGTCAAACTTCACAAACAAATTTAACTGATCATCAAAACACTAATTTATCACAAGCCAAACAAATCACAGGAAAAAATTGAATGAAAAGGCATACACACACAACAATCTTCATTACAAATTATCAATTATCTTTAAGATGTTATTTACGAAAATAAACTGAATGACATAAAAATAAAATCAATGTATAAATCATTTTCTTTAGCTTCAGTAAAGGAGAGACATGCAGTAAACAGAGCATAAATTTCATATTATCTTCAGATAAATTATACATATAAATTTCTTCAGTAAAGATCAGAGCATACATATTAATAAACATAGCAGAATGTGCTTCGAGAGAGAGAGAGATGACAGATACGGGAGAAAGCAAGCCAAGGGCAAGATGGAAGAGGAAATTTCAGACGGAGAGGGTGAATCGAAGGAAGAAGATGCGATCTGGTAAACCCTAGCTCAAATGTGTGTGTGTGTATATATATATATATCACAAACAAAAAGCCAAGAAGATGCGATCTTACCTTTTGTAGTGCAGATCTTGGAGAAATCTTCGAGAAATTTGGAATTCGATCGGCTGATCTTCGATCGGCTGAACTTCAAGAACGATCGTCTTCGTCGCCAAGAGGAAATCAGAAGACTAGTGTGAGGAGAGGAGTGGGCTAGGGCAACGACGAAAGAGGGCGTATATCGTGGCAAAACTGTAATTATTGAAATTTTGGAGTGGCATTTAAGTCATTTCATGCCCTTCCAAACAACTGCGCGCTTAATCCATAATTTTAAGCATCTCCGGAGCAACTTCGGAAAATTGGGCTAAAACGACTTCTTTTAAGCTATAATTTGCAGGGATAATTTTTACCAAACAGATACTTATGGCTTAATTTAAGCCATAAGTTGAAATAAGCTAAATTTAATTTTTACCAAACAGGCCCAATGAGCAGCAGTGGTGTTGGGCAATTGGATGCATGATGGTGATGTATATGCAGTGGGTGTAAAATAATCCTTAAGTGTCCGGTTGGGCACATTCGGGACATTAGGATCTGCCATCTCTAATGGCTCACTGTATGAATATGAATACTCAAGCCTAGGAACACGGGCAGAAGCCCTAAGTCTCCTAAGGGTCCTTTCTAGTTCAAGGTCTAAACACCACAATTCAGGGCGACAAGAACGACGCCCGTGCATACACTACCCACAGACACACAATAAGTTCGACTCTGTGCACTAAGTATGAAAGCGAAATACCAAAGGAAGAAATACTCACAGCGGTTTAACGAAAACGCTTTACTCGTCTTGCGGATGCTTGACGTGTAGACGTTGTCTCCAACCCCCAGTTGAGCTTTGACTTTCGTTTTAGCACTTTGGTGCTTTGCTTGTGAGTGTTCGCTTCTGTTTACTCACTTTAGTGCTGCGGGTTTTTTTTTTTTTTAAAGCTCGGCTGCGCTCCGCTTGCACTTCAATGATAGCTCCAAACGCTCTGCACACTTAGCAACACCAAAAGCATAAAATCCTAAACTAAAAATTAAAATAAGAATGTAACTTTAAATTAACTAATTTCGCCAGAAGTCCCCGGCAACGGCGCCAAAATTTGATGGGTCGTTGAACACACCAAAAATAAATACTAAACTATACCAAATTCAATCAGAATAATGGCAAGTCCAGGTATCGATCCACAGGGACTATTGTGAAATTAAACTAATTTAATTATTAAATTCCTAAATTAATTTTGATAAAAGAGATAAGATTGATTCTAAACCTAAACAGCAATTAAATAAAATTTAAGAATTATATTGACAATTAAAATCTAGGGTTTGAGATATTAATTTTCGGGAAAAATCCTAGGGTAGAGAATTCACCACTAACCACATGAATGAGACTTAACCTCAACCATCAATCGCATTTCGGTTTGAATTATCCAATATTTCACAACTACAAGTTTGAAATATTGATCAAGAGGGTTTGTAACATTCAATGTACAAGCACGAATCATCCCGAGTAGTACGAGTCGTTTGCTCTAAATTATGTTAGCCAAACGATCTGTCTCTCATAGCATGACTCGTCTCATACTTTGAATACTAACACAAAGAATACTAATGTATGGAAAACATTAAACAATCACAGAGAGTAAAATGCTTGAAGAGAAGAACGAAACAATTATTTAAAACTTCTAAAACATCCATACATTCATTCAAACCAATGTACAATGAAAGCTCATGAAAAATCCATTACATGGCTAGGGTTTCATCAAAACCCTAGAAAAGACGACTAGCCACTCATGGAGGAGTGGAAAGAGGAAGAAGATGAGGAAGAAACCTCCATGGAAATGCCCTTCAAGCTTTGGTAGCCTCCCCTCTCTTTGGAACCCTAGTCTCTCTTTGTTCTGTATTCAATTTTCGAACCCTAACAAAGACACATTTTCTGTCTTTTATTCGGAGCAAAATAGACCAAAAAGTCCGTGCACGCGTCCCTAGGTGGGCCGCTCGTGCGGTGGTGGGCCGCACGTGCGGTGAAGCTTGGCCGCACGTGCGGTGGTCTGGTGGTCTCGGATTTTTCATCTCTCGCTCGGAGAATCTGGTTTCGCGCCCCTTTTTGATTGAATTTTCATATTTCCTGCTAAACCTGTACAAGTGCACGAAACACATCATCTCCACCAAATAAATAAAATTAAAAGACCAAAAATGTAACCTAAGTGGCCTCAATGTAGTACCTTTCAGCTTACATCATATCCCTAACAGATTCAGAAATCAGAATTCAACCTCTGGTTCGAGAACTTGTAATATACTTGAGCCACGATATTGTTACCCTCGGGCAAGGGCCATGAGACCACGGTATTATTACCCCTGGGCAAGGGCCTTGCTTAAAAAGGCACGACATTGTTACCCCCCGGGCAAAGGCCTTGTACTTGTATGCCACGGTATTTTTACCCCTGGGCAAGGGCCTTGTGCTAAGGATGCCACAAATACATTTCAGAAATTTGGACAATCATTCATTCATACAAAACATCGCATTTCAGAAAACTGATCATTTTGTAGCATCATAAAATAGTTAAAGTTAAACATAACTTTACAGAATTATTACTCACAAATGGCTCTGCTAGCAGATCAGATAATGCAAACAAATCAGATAGATCAGGCAAAGGATAGCACGTGACCTACACAAACCCATAACGTATATACATTGAAACACAATATTAATTCCTTTATCAAACTTGACTTTTCTTGTCTTCTGTTTAAATAATCCGAAGGTCTACTATGCTTATTCTTTGTTTATTCAAATGAATCGGGTTCTCGTTTCACATATTCTTTCATTACTAAATTATTCTTTTCTAAATAAACCAATTTCTTACTTGGCTTCTTAATCAATTATTACTAAGTCAATGACTTATTCTTTAACCAACTAATTTATGTTGATTGGTAGTTTATTAATCTTGTTAAGTCATAATTCTTGCCTAAGAATGCTTGGAAGTGAAAGAGAACGGAAATTGAAATATGAAACTACTTTTCAAAATTTTCTGAAACAGGACTCTTTGCTCGAGCGCAACATTGGTCACTCGAGCGGACCCCTTGGTCTGCAAAAATACTGGTTGTTGCTTGCATTTTACACTCAAACGACAACTTCTTCGCTTGAGCGATGGCAACGAATTCTGGGTTTTCCAGAATATTGTTTAAACTTCAAAACACATTACGAGGGCTCCAAATTCACACATGACTTACTCGAATATGCAAAAGCATTCCCAATTACATTTATTTAAAATTAATTCCACTTATACTTCAAAATTCCATAATTTTAATTCACATTTAAACCTTGAGTTTCATGTGTAAAAAATCTTCTTTCAATTTTTTTTTTTGTTTCATGAAACTTAAAATTGAATCTATAAGGCCCTTTTCAAAAATATTTGCATGTATAAAATTAAATCAAAATCAAACTAATTTTTTATTCTCAAATATAAATTACAATATTTCTTATATTTGTTTGAATTTAAATTTAATTCATTTTCTTCGTATCAAGCCTAATTTCAAACCCACAAATTCTAAAACATAAATCAATCTTCCAAAACTCTTAAAAATTCATGATGCATGTACAATTGAAACTCAATTTCATGTTAAGACAACTAAATTCAAACCCAAAGTGATTACTTTCTAAATTAATTTCCATAAATTTGAATATAGCTCCAATTCCTCATTTTCTTGTCAATTTTCCTAACAAACATTGCATGTATGTAATTCAAATAAAACTAACTAATTTAATATATTCCAAAATTTGTTTAAATTAAATAAAACTCTCAAATTACATTACTTGCATGGATTAGGGATTAAAATCAAACCAATTTTTAGGTTCCAAAACAAAAATCAAAACCTCATTTAACTCCATGATTAAACCCTTTTCATGAACTCAATATTTTCATAACTTTTTCTTTCTCTTTTTCATAATATAAAATTGAATGACTTAAATTCTTTCCAAATTCATGATGCAGGTAAAAATGGAGTCCAAATTCATGAAAAATAACACAAATTAAACTCAATTAGTAAATTTCTTAAATTAATTTCTTACTTCTTGAACCTAATTTTTTTTTCTTCTTTTCATTATATTCAAATTTACATACAATGGGATTCTATTTCTTCTTGATTTGAGATGCAAGAGAGGATTTACTACAAGATTGGAGTTAGAAATCTTACCTAGAGTTGTTGAATGATTGAATCTCTTCACAAATTCTTGAGTCTCATTTCTTTCTTTATTTTTTTTTCTTCTAACTTTTCCTTAGTTTTTCTTCTCCATTTCCAGCAATTAGGAGCTAACTTGAACACACACATTCTCTCTCTCGTACAGTTCCTTCTGCAGGACAATCTTTACTGTATTTGTAAAATTAATTCTGTTGTATACTTAATAACAAACAGAATATATAAGAAATAAAAGAAAAAGGAGAGAATTGTTTGATTACAAAAATCAAACCAAGAAAATAAAATAAAATAAAATAAATAAAAACATATTTTTATTTTGTTACAAAAACAAAATCAAAATCTGATTTAAATAAATAAATAAAACAGAAAATAAATAACCAACTTACTTGATTAATTTCTTGAATAATATTCTGATCAAGTTCAGTGTTCGACACTGTGTCCTTAAGACAGATTCGTCCTCTCCACGGTGCTTTCAGAATATGGACGTCTATCTCCCAAGATGAAATGATCAACAACGAATAAATGCAGCACTACAATTTATTCGTACAATGAACAAACTAAGTGTTTACATTCTTTCCCACAAAAATTAAATGCAACAAAATGCAGAATATATTAGCAGAAGGGAAGTACGAATTTTCTGAATGAAAACATCAAATGAGGGCTGCCTATTTATAGATGCAGTGGTAGCTATTGGTTTCGAATTAAACAGGTGCAAAACCTGGTTGAACAGGTATGATACCTATTCAGTTTGAATAAACAAATACAAATCTGTTGGATTCAAATTTGAATAGATAAAAAATCGTAGGGACCTATTTGGGTGTAGGGAAAAATCGGAACAGAATATTTCTGGAATTAATTTGAATTCTGGACAGTTGGACTGATTTTATTTCAAAAAATAAAATAAAATCCAAATATTTTTGGCCCAAAAAGATTAGTATTGGGCCGAACAAGCTCAACCCAACCACGCACCCGCGCCCAGCCCAGCCCAGCCTGACCAGACGGCGGCGACGGCGAGCGCGTGTGGTGATTTTTGGGTCCAATGGATATAACCCATTTTGCCCATAACCTCCCCCTCTTCAAAACTTGGGTACCCCTTGGAGCACACCCCAAGTTCCAATCCCATGCCTTATAAACCCACTCAAAACTTCCCACCAAATCAATGTGGGACAAGCCATTCTTCAACCTTTAAGGATTTTCCACAAAAACTCCATTTTCATGGAGCACACTTTGGCTTCAATTTCCCATTCACTCAGTAATGGTTTTGAGCAATAAAATATACCACGTGAATCACAACGCGGCATAGAACGCGTTACCACTTTGACCCGCGAAAATCGACGCACGGGTCCCACCTAAATATTAGACCAAAGTTTAATAAAAATTCTGTTTTTACCCAGAATTTTCAAAACAATCTTTACTGTATTTGTAAAATTAATTATGTTGTGTACTTAACAACAAACAGAATATATAAGAAATAAAAGAAAATTGTTTGATTACAAAAATCAAACCAAGAAAATAAAATGAAATAAATAAAAACATATTTTTATTTTGTTACAAAAACAAAATCAAAATCTGATTTAAATAAATAAATAAAACAGAAAATAAATAACCAACTTACTTGATTAATTCTTGAATAATATTCTGATCAAGTCCAGTGTTCGACAATGTGTCCTTAATACAGATTCGTCCCCTTCACGGTGCTTTCAGAATATGGACGTCTATCTCCCAGGATGAAATGATCAACAACAAATAAATCCAGCACTACAATTTATTCGTACAACAAACACACTGAGTGTTTACACTCTTTCTCACAAAAATTAAATAAGGCAAAATGAAAAATATATTAGCAGAAGAAAAGTACGAATTTTCTGAATGAAAACGTCAAATGGGGGCAGCCTATTTATATATGTAGTGGTGGCTTTTCAATTTGAATTAAACAGGTGCAAAACCGGTTTGAACAAGTATGATACCTGTTCAGTTTGAATAAACAGATACAAATCTGTTGGGTTCAAATTTTGAACAGATAGAAACCGTAAGGACCTGTTTGGGTGTGGGGAAAAATCGAAACAAAATATTTCCGGAATTAATTTGAATTCTGGACAGTTGGACTGATTTTATTTGAAAAAATAAAATTAAATCCAAATGTTTTTGGCCCAAAAAGATTAGTATTGGGACGAACAAGCCCAGCCCAACCCAACAACACACCATGCACCCGTGCCCAAGCCCAGCCCGGACCGACTGCGTGGTGATTTTTGGGTCTAATGGATCTAACCCATTTTGTTCATAACCTCCCTCTCTACAAAACTTGAGTACCCCTTGGGGCACACCCCAACTTCCAATCCCATGCCTTATAAACCCACTCAAAATTTCCCACCAAATCAATGTGGGACAAGCCATTTTTCAACCTTTAAGGATTTTCCACAAAAACTTCATTTTCATGGAGCACACTTTGGCTTCAATTTCCCATTTACTCGATAATGGTTTTGAGCAACCAAATATACCACGTGAATCACAACGCGGCATAGAACGCGTTACCACTTTGACCCGCGAAAAATCGACGCACGGGTTCCACCTAAATATTAGACCAAAGTTTAATAAAAATTCTGTTTTTACCTAGAATTTTCAAAACATTTCTAACAATCCCCCATATGAATGGAATTTGATGACAACGGAAATGAAACAATATGCAGACTTTGTCGAAAGAGTATAAGTCGAAAATATCTTGCATCAAGATAGGTAGCTTTCGGCCTTGAACCTTCCCTAGTGATAACCTATCGGACTTACTAGCGAACCAATGGACGCGATGCCTTGAGTTGTTCAGCCGTTTGTGTGAGCCAAGACAATAGATTTCACATAAAATATCTTCTAACACATCGTGGTTCTCACTGTTGTGTTCATTTTGGCCTTGAATGCTCCTGATTTTCATAAGTGCTTGTAGAGAATTTAGCCTTTTCATTCTCATAGAACCGACCCCAGTTCTACACTTATATAGGTGATTCTTATTATGAGTATCTCCTTATACTCGTCTTGAATTTAGGCCTCAATCAAGATATAAGTAATCATTAAAAGCAAAGCTTATCTTTATACCCCTGCAGACAACACATGTTGCGGATATCACTCTCACCATAAGAATGGGTATGGAATTTTAATCCCTTGGTGGTTTCTGGTGAGCCACACATAACTTAGTTGTCCCTTTGAACTTAGTTCTTGGGATCTCCAGTCATATAAGTAGGGTTACCATTATGACGACTTGTATGTAATAGGCTTTAATCCCATCCCCTTCGATGAACTATACACTTGCTCTTTTGTCAAACCTTTTGTTAACGGATCCACAATATTCTCTTTAGATTTTATATAATCTATTGAGATTATTCCATTTGACAGCAATTGCCTTACGGTATTATGTCGACGACGAATATGTCGTGACTTACCATTATACATATGATTCTGTGCCCTGCCTATTGCAGATTGACTATCACAATGAATACAAATAGCTGGCACAGGTTTTGGCCACATTGGAATGTCTTTTAAGAAGTGACAAAGCCATTCTGCTTCTTTTCCTGCTTTGTCTAAAGCAATGAACTCGGATTCCATTGTGGATCGTGCAATGTATGTTTGTTTTGTGGATTTCCAAGAAACAACAGCGCCTCCTAGAATAAAGACATATCCACTAGTGGATTTTGAATCTTTAGTATCCGATATCCAATTTGCATCACAAAAAACCTTCGAGTACTGCTGGATATTGAGTAAAGTTCAAACCATGATCACGGGTAAATCTTAGATATCTAAGAACCCGAATGATCGCCTTCCAATGGTCTTCTCCGGGGTTACTAGTGTACCTATTCAATTTACTAATTGCATAAGCTATGTCAGGACGAGTACAATTCATTAGGTACATTAGGCTTCCAATGATTTGGGAGTATTTTAACTGAGACACTGCATCACCTTTATTTTTTGATAAATAAAGACTGATGTCGACAGGTGTTTTAGTTACATTCAAATCATCCTTGATAAATTTATCAAGAATTTTCTCAATATAATGAGATTGAGATATTGCATATCCGTTAGATGTTTTAGTAATTTTCATTCCTAATATAATATCTGCGACCCCATATCTTTCATATCAAATCTTTTGTAAGCATTTGCTTAGTTGATTTGATCATGTTTTGACCGCTTCCAATGATAAACATGTCATCCACATAAAGACAAACTATGACATATCCTTGGTCAATATTTTTAACATAGACGCATTTGTCACATTCGTTTATCTTAAACCCATTAGTAAGCATTACATGATCAAATTTTTCATACCATTGCTTAGGTGCTTGTTTTAATCCATAAAGTGATTTTACAAGCCGACAAACTTTCTTTTCTTGCCCCAGTACTACAAACCCTTCGGGTTGCTCCATATAAATCTCTTCATTTAGATCACCGTTTAAGAAAGCTGTCTTAACATCCATTTGATGTATTTCTAAATTAAACAACACTGCTATAGCAATAAGCATACGAATGGATGTTATTCTTGTCACAGGGGAATTTGTGTCAAAATAGTCCTGTGGGGATATGGTTTGGAAATACTCTTCAGATCCTGGAAGACGCTAATGATCCTCAGCTAGTCACCTGCAAAGATACAAATACTCCGGTCGGGGGTGCCGGAATTAGCACTCCGACGGACAAGTCAGTTCTTCTACTCAAGAAAGCTTGTTCACTAAGTTTTTAGAAGTGATTCTTACATACCTTTACTAGTCCATTGCCATTATATTTATACTCGTTTCTTCTGATCCTCGGGGCCAGGGCCTACTTTTTCAATCATTATCTTTTCCACTATTCGGCTCTAGGGATCCTTCCCCATTCGGCCTATTTATCCTGTTCGGCCCCTTATCCTTGCGGGATATTTGCCGTCTAGCGTCAAGCTTCTGAAATATACCTCCTTTATCTTCGCCAATTATTCGGCTACCACAATTGCCCTCCGAACTCCCTGTTGACGGCAGTCAATCGGCGTGTTTGGTTCAGAATTTGAGAAGTTTAGCGTCAGGCGGCTTCGCGTGCCCCAATATATGTCAGGAGGCGCGCGCCTTTTTGCTCATCATTACGCTTTCCCGCTCTATTCATGTGTATCTCAGCATTTATTGCGATTTGAAACTTTGGTCCTTTCGAATTCACATTTCGTCGATTTTCTGAGACTTTTGGATCGCCAGTGCATATCCCTCCGTAACTCGCGTTTTCTGCAACTTCTTCCCGTCTTCCCTTGTCTCATCTGCTCTTCGTAAGTTTCCTTATCCCTTCTTTGTAACCCTGTTTTCTGTTTGCTATTTTAGCTTCGGTGAATATTTAGTTCTTTGCTAAGATGGCCAAACATTTGAAAGACCTCCTTTCTGAGGATCGTATCTCCGGTTTCCGGCAACATTTTTCTATTCCTGACGACGTCCATTTATCCCTTGTAACGGACAACGCTCTCGACATGGAGAGGGAAGATCAAAACACGATCGTATTCCCTCTTTTATCCATTGCGGAGGGCGGGGTTCGTTTCCCCCTACACCCACTTCTTAGGGCCGTTCTCCGCTATTGGGGTTTGATTCTTCTCAACCCAATGTAAATTTCTTTCGAATCATCATGGGGGTTGTAGAGTTGAATCGACGCCTTAGGATTAACCTTGGGATTCCGGCCATTCGGCATTGTTACGCCTTAGCCAAATCCTCCGGTCGGCTGGGGCGATATTTCCTCAGGGCCAAAGATACTGACCATCACTTGGTGACTATGCTTGCCAGTTCTGGTAAACGGGTTGACGACGTGATGGTCAACGTCCGAGGTAATTGGGAGTTCGCTGAAGGGGAGGATCGCCTGGACCCTATTCCCAGACATAAGGGTGACCCAGGTTGCCACGCAATGTCTTGTTTGTTGGTCTATCTCTTATTCGGCTCTTTTCCCTGAATCGCTTTTTATCTTCTGCAGGTAATAGGTTGAAGAAAATTCTGACTTCGGTTGACGACGTGGTTCTTGGGGAAATCAAGACTGCACTCACATATTTCGGCCGCCCAAACGTACAACAGCAAGGGAGAGCCGCCCATATTCTCCTTCGGTACGAACCCACTTACACTACTTTCTCGGCTGCAGATAACATTCCGATTCCAGCCGGCAATCAACAGCTCTCGGCCCTTATCTTCCCCAGCTTCAAAAACCTTAGGCAGATCGGTCTCGTAGCTTCTGATTCGGGGGAAGACGCCGAGCCGGTTGTAGAGGTGATTGCCGATCCGGCTGGGGAGTCTACTGAGGGGGTTGTAGGGGCGACGAGGCCGTACGCTCGGCATTTGAGGCCACCGAGCCATCCGCCTCAGGACGAGCAGATTTCTCTTCCGGGGATATTTTTGCGAATTTGGGGGATCTACCCGGCGATTTCTTTGAGGGTATGGCGAAGGAAAGCTTAACGCAGATGGCACGTAAAAGAAATGCCGAGCGGATGGCCGCCCGAAAGAAGGCTGAATGCGCCGCATCAGATCCCAGCTTGATCAAGCCCTTCGTACCCGTTTCTGAGGGGACAGTTGAGGTTGCTGTGTCCGATACGGGAAAAGAGGGTGGAGAACAGGCCGATGGGGAACGGCTGATTCCGGAGCAAGGCCAAAAGCGTGGTGCCGAGGGAGAAGCGAGTTCAGAAGCTGGCCCTGATAGCAAACGGCCTCGGCTTGAAGAACCGGACGTGGTCGCTCCGTTCGTTATTCAGCCAAAGATCAGGGATATGCCGATTTTATCCGACGCTTCGGCCATCGAGGATCCAGCCGTGGCACTGAGCCTGGCGGCTTCAATTTCTCTGCCGGCTGACAACAAAGCCTTCGGTGCCGTGCCTGATATTATGGCCGTTGCCCTAACTGCTCAATCGGCACTCCTGGTAGGTCACCTTCATTTCGCTCTTGTTTGTTAAAGGCATCTAATCATACCGAATTGTTTTGCAGACGATCGGAAGGATCGCCGACTTGGGTCGCCGCCTGCGTGATGCTCTCAGGAGAATTGACCATTTGCAAACAGAGGTGCAGGGTCAAAAAAGTAGGGCCGAGTTCGAAATTATGAGAGCTGAAATGGAGAGCGCGCGAGCCGAAGCGGAGAAAGAGAGGGTTTGCGTCGCCGAACAGCTTCGTGTTGATGCTGAGGGTAGGGCAAATGCGAGCGAGGAATCGCTCAAACTTTCCAAGGAAGCACTTGCTGAAGCGGAAGCTCAGTTAGAGGAGCTTAAGGCGGCCCGCGAGAAAGCCGAATCGGAGGCCTTTGAGGCAGGGAGAGGCGCCGCTCTGACGGAATATGTTGAAGAAGTGTCCAAATTTGAGAATCGCGGGTTCAAACATGGGTGGCTCAAAGCCCTTGCTGCCGCTGAGGTTACATTGGATTTGCCAATTCCTTATGAGCAGGTGGATGTTGAGCCACTTGAATCCGATACCGACGAATGATCTGGGAGCCGTTTACTGAGCAGGCGTCTTTTTGTTTTTGTTTTTTCTTCTTTTGGATAGTGCTTTGTTGGTTCAGGTAGTTTTCATGTATAAATTGGTTAGCATCTGCGCGCAATTTATTAATGAAAATTTCCTTGTAATTTTTGCTACCACCACACACTTTGTATGAAAGAGTTCTGTGGTTTAATTTTAATGAAAGAGTTCTGTGTTTGTCAATGCATTTGGTAAAATGGAATTGCATATACTGTGGGGAAACCCTGATTTGTGAATCTGCCCTTGCCCCAGGGGGTTCATAAAAAGAATTCTAGCTCTGAATCAACTTGTGAGCCGGCTGGGGTACTTGGTCCGAATAGATTGATAAATCTGCTCTTGCCAGTCAACTCGTGAGCCGGATGATTTTACTGTGGCACGAATGATTTTATCTAGAACTCTTCTACACAAACCGTACATAGAATATCGTTTGTCCAAACTTTAGTTTTTTCCTTACTTGAATCTGAAGTCGCTAACCACTGAAGGTAGAGAGGAAAAGATTGGTCAATATCTGGGTTCCTGCAGATTCAATACATATCCCATCAAAATCACCATTTGCAATTTCACTGCCTACTGATCTTGGGCCCTTAGATTGATGAATCTGCCCTTGCCCCAGGGGGTTCATGATAAGAACTCTGGCTCTGAGGAATCAATTCGTGAGCCGGCTGGGGTAGTTTAGCCGAACAGATTGATGAATCTGCTCTTGCCCGAATCAACTTGTGAGCCGGCTGGGGTACTTGAGCCGAATAGATTGATGAATCTGCTCTTGCCCGAATCAACTTGTGAGCGGCTGGGGTACTACGCACTTAGGCTGCAGATCTTGAGCCAAAAGCTTGTCCTGCCGTCAACTTAGTCGGCGTCAGGCGATTGGGTTTCGCGATTAATGAACTTGCCTCGATCGTGCTGCCTCTGCGAGTGTTAAATGATCAAAGGTACAGCTTTTAAGAGTCTGGTAGGTATCTGATTCAGACTCCTGAGAGAAAATCTATTGTGCGAATGTCGAACAAACTCTTCTTTAACAGCAAAGGGGAAGCCAAGACATTGGCTGAGCTTGGCGGTGATATGAATCGAAGTGAACACCGTGGTGCGCCCTTGCGTGCTGGGAGTAAGAGTTCTATGGGTCGAGAGAGGCGTCAATCTCCTCGACGTCGTAGTAGGTCGCCCAGACGGGATAGGCAGTCCCAGGGGAGATCGCCACACGCCCAAGTCGAAAGGAGATCAGACGCGAATCCGTGCCCATTAAGTTTTGCAGTATTTGTGAAGAATAAGCCCATGACGGAAGCGGACTCGATCGTTCGAGATCCAGACGTGGCGGTCGAGTTTGCTCGACAAATATTTCCTCCGGAAGTTCAGCAGTCAATGGTTGGTCGTCAGGACTACGAAGTGTTTCGCGAGGGCATTCATGGGGCGGTGAAAGGGCTCTATACGGCTTATGAAGTCGGCATGCGATTGCGCGCCGCCCGCCGAGAAATGGAGAAAAAGAAGAGCATATCCGCAGTTTGGAGGCTCGCGTGGAGGCGGCTGAACGTGAGTTAAGAAAGATCAAAGCGGCTCAAGTACAACCAGCAGGGCAGGTGAATCCAATCGTGGAAGAGAGGGTTACCAGTCGGCTTATAAGCGCTGCCATTGCCGATCGTGAAACGGCGAGCATGTTCGCATTGGAGTCCGCCAAGGGGAGGTCTTATGAAAAAGGTTTTCACGAAGGGCGCTTGGTTGGAATCCAAAAGACCAAGGAGAAGCTTGCCGAAGAGGTTTGCCGATGTGAAAATCGTGGGTTCAGGCATGGTTGGATCAAGGCATCTCAAGTCGCCGAATCTCTTCGCTTGTCAGGCATCGATTCGGCGTCACCTCTCTACCACAGTAAGGATTTTCCGTTTTCTGCTTTCGAGGTTGAGAAGAGTGAGGATGAGGGCGACGCCGTCTGACTTTAATTATTGTAAGGTTCGAACGCTGGTCGCGTTTGCAATTATGTAATTTCTTGGTTTTTGAATAAAAGACGCTTTATTGAAAATATCAAATTGTCTCCCGCATTCGGCGTGTGCGTGTTTAATTTGATTGCATAAATGTTTGGATAGACGTAAATACATCAATCGGACTCGGCATGTTAAATCGATGCGCCGATTCGTTGTGCGTGATCGGCCTACATGTAATGGCCGTTTACTTTTGAATAAAGCCATTGCGCGTGTGTTGTTGAAATTTGAAGAAGCCGTGAGCCAAGATCGGAGGGGCTACGGCATTTTGACTTAGCTCGAATGCCAGATGTCTAGCCGATTGAGCTAGGTAATTTTTGCCCTTGCGCAGCCTATGCGCGCGCGTTTTAGCCAACCGTTGGGTTAACTAGGTCATGGAGAATGTTGACCGACGCCTGTCTCGTGGGGTTTAGTGTTGATAAAATCACTTCGGGATTTGGGCCTCGAGATCGCGGCCATTACTGAGAATAAAAGCGGCAGGCGCCTCATGCAATCAAACATATTTGGCTCACCAGCATCTATTGCGTGGGATGATCAAGAGTTCTCACCATCAGCTGGTGATGATAGTTGCAGGAGCTCAAATTCCGGCCGAACTTGGCGCTCAGATGGTTTGCGGCGGAGGATTCTCCGATGTGGGAGGTGGACCGCTGAAAGGAGAAACTGGAAACACGTCAGCCTCCAAGTCGTTGAAGCAGATCGCCCCGAAAGGAGACACAACGACCGCTGCCCCTAACCTCCCTTGTCTTGGATCTTGGCCTTGACATTGTCGATGGTGTCAGAGGCCCGGCGACATGCCGATTCGGGCGCGGTTAGATCGATGCGTTTTGAGCCGCGATGGTTGTTCAAATGACAAGAGTTGGGTCGATGGGGTGATTTGTCTTAGAAGTTAGAGATAGATATTGTAATGTTCGAACGCGGATTGCGTCTATGTAACAACTTTTTAATCAAATAAAAAGTGTTATTTCATATAGTTGAGTCTTATTCTGAAAATCTTTTGTTTAGCTATGCCGGATGAATGTTCCTGATCCCAACTTTTAATGGTTAAGCACGTCATTTCGTATGGTTTAATAGTTTGCTATCGGAAAGTTTGCAACCGGAACTTTTGTGTAGCTTAAATATTTTTGCTTAAATATTTTTCTTGTATTTAGGGATCGGCCCTTGCCTTAGGCGGGATGCGAATTTAACCGGAATTGGTCGTACTCGTGGGCCGGCTAAGGCACGCCTTGTCCGGCGAACCATATTAGTGATTCCGGCTTAATTAGTTGATTAAAACGGGCTCCGGATCCGGAGACTTATTTTGGCCAATCGTGATATCCACGAAGGGCACTCCGAATCCTGCACCAAAGGGCGCTCCGAATCCGGAGGCTTATTCGGCCCTAAGGTGTCATGCACCAAAGGGGGCTCCGAATCCGAAGACTTAATTGGGCCAATCGTGACATCCACGAAGGGCGCTCCGAATCCGGAGGCTTATTCGGCCCTAAGGTGTCATGCACCAAAGGGGGCTCCGAATTCGGAGACTTAATTTGGCCAATCGTGACATCCACGAAGGGCGCTCCGAATCCGGAGGATTATTCGGCCCTGAGGTGTCATGCACCAAAGGGGGCTCCGAATTCGGAGACTTAATTTGGCCAATCATGATATCCACGAAGGGCGCTCCGAATCCGGAGACTTAATTTGGCCAATCGTGATATCCACGAAGGGCGCTCCGAATCCGGAGGATTATTCGGCCCTGAGGTGTCATGCACCAAAGGGGGCTCCGAATTCGGAGACTTAATTTCGCCAATCGTGATATCCATGAAGGGCGCTCCGAATCCGGAGACTTAATTTGGCCAATCGTGATATCCACGAAGGGCGCTCCGAATCTGGAGGATTATTCGGCCCTGAGGTGTCATGCACCAAAGGGGGCTCCGAATTCGGAGACTTAATTTGGCCAATCGTGATATCCACGAAGGGCGCTCCGAATCCGGAGACTTATTCGGCCCTAAGGTGTCATGCACCAAAGGGGCTCCGAATCCGGAGACTTAATTTGGCCAATCGTGACATCCACGAAGGGCGCTCCGAATCCGGAGGCTTATTCGGCCCTAAGGTGTCATGCACCAAAGGGGGCTCCGAATTTGGAGACTTAATTTGGCCAACCGAGACATCCACGAAGGGCGCTCCGAATCCGGAGGCTTATTCGGCCCTAAGGTGTCATGCACCAAAGGGGGCTCCGAATCCGGAGACTTAATTGGGCCAATCGTGACATCCACGAAGGGCGCTCCGAATCCGGAGGCTTATTCGGCCCTAAGGTGTCATGCACCAAAGGGGGCTCCGAATCCGGAGACTTATTCGGCCCTAAGGTGTCATGCACCAAAGGGGGCTCCAAATCCGGAGACTTATTCGGCCCTAAGGTGTCATGCACCAAAGGGGGCTCCGAATTCGGAGACTTAATTTGGCCAATCGTGACATCCACGAAGGGCACTCCGAATCCGGAGGATTATTCGGCCCTGAGGTGTCATGCACCAAAGGGGGCTCCGAATTCGGAGACTTAATTTGGCCAATCGTGATATCCACGAAGGGCGCTCCGAATCCGGAGGATTATTCGGCCCTGAGGTGTCATGCACCAAAGGGGGCTCCGAATTCGGAGGCTTAATTTGGCCAATCGTGATATCCACGAAGGGCACTCTGAATCCGGAGACTTAATTTGGCCAATCGTGATATCCACGAAGGGCGCTCCGAATCTGGAGGATTATTCGGCCCTGAGGTGTCATGCACCAAAGGGGGCTCTGAATTCGAAGACTTAATTTGGCCAATCGTGATATCCACGAAGGGCGCTCCGAATCCGGAGACTTATTCGGCCCTAAGGTGTCATGCACCAAAGGGGGCTCCGAATCCGGAGACTTAATTTGGCCAATCGTGACATCCACGAAGGGCGCTCCGAATCCGGAGGCTTATTCGGCCCTAAGGTGTCATGCACCAAAGGGGGCTCCGAATTCGGAGACTTAATTTGGCCAACCGTGATATCCACGAAGGGCGCTCCAAATCCGGAGGCTTATTCGGCCCTAAGGTGTCATGCACCAAAGGGGGCTCCGAATCCGGAGACTTAATTGGGCCAATCGTGACATCCACGAAGGGCGCTCCGAATCCGGAGGCTTATTCGGCCCTAAGGTGTCATGCACCAAAGGGGGCTCCGAATCCGGAGACTTATTCGGCCCTAAGGTGTCATGCACCAAAGGGGGCTCCAAATCCGGAGACTTATTCGGCCCTAAGGTGTCATGCACCAAAGGGGGCTCCGAATTCGGAGACTTAATTTGGCCAATCGTGACATCCACGAAGGGCACTCCAAATCCGGAGGATTATTCGGCCCTGAGGTGTCATGCACCAAAGGGGGCTCCGAATTCGGAGACTTAATTTGGCCAATCGTGATATCCACGAAGGGCGCTCCGAATCCGGAGGATTATTCGGCCCTGAGGTGTCATGCACCAAAGGGGGCTCCGAATTCGGAGGCTTAATTTGGCCAATCGTGATATCCACGAAGGGCACTCTGAATCCGGAGACTTAATTTGGCCAATCGTGATATCCACGAAGGGCGCTCCGAATCTGGAGGATTATTCGGCCCTGAGGTGTCATGCACCAAAGGGGGCTCTGAATTCGAAGACTTAATTTGGCCAATCGTGATATCCACGAAAGGCGCTCCGAATCCGGAGACTTATTCGGCCCTAAGGTGTCATGCACCAAAGGGGGCTCCGAATCCGGAGACTTAATTTGGCCAATCGTGACATCCACGAAGGGCGCTCCGAATCCGGAGGCTTATTCGGCCCTAAGGTGTCATGCACCAAAGGGGGCTCCGAATTCGGAGACTTAATTTGGCCAACCGTGACATCCACGAAGGGCGCTCCAAATCCGGAGGCTTATTCGGCCCTAAGGTGTCATGCACCAAAGGGGGCTCCGAATCCGGAGACTTAATTGGGCCAATCGTGACATCCACGAAGGGCGCTCCGAATCCGGAGGCTTATTCGGCCCTAAGGTATCATGCACCAAAGGGGGCTCCGAATCCGGAGACTTATTCGGCCCTAAGGTGTCATGCACCAAAGGGGGCTCCGAATCCGGAGACTTAATTTGGCCAATCGTGACATCCACGAAGGGCGCTCCGAATCTGGAGGCTTATTCGGCCCTAAGGTGTCATGCACCAAAGGGGGCTCCGAATTCGGAGACTTAATTTGGCCAACTGTGACATCCACGAAGGGCGCTCCGAATCCGGAGGCTTATTCGGCCCTAAGGTGTCATGCACCAAAGGGGGCTCCGAATCCGGAGACTTAATTGGGCCAATCATGACATCCACGAAGGGCGCTCCGAATCTGGATGCTTATTCGGCCCTAAGGTGTCATGCACCAAAGGGGGCTCCGAATCCAGAGACTTAATTGGGCCAATCGTGACATCCACGAAGGGCGCTCCGAATCCGGAGGCTTATTCGGCCCTAAGGTGTCATGCACCAAAGGGGGCTCCGAATCCGGAGACTTAATTTGGCCAATCGTGACATCCACGAAGGGCGCTCCGAATCCGGAGGCTTATTCGGCCCTAAGGTGTCATGCACCAAAGGGGGCTCCGCATTCGGAGACTTAATTGGGCCTAAGAGGCTTGAAGGAGAGTGACAAAGAAAATCAATTTTCATTAAAACGTGGTACCAGTACAAGCATCAGATCCCACAAGTCGGGTCCGTAAATGGATCTTCATAAAGTCTGCGTTCACGCGGATTGCGGTGAGCCACGGATCTCCTCAATGCCACGGTCTGTTGGAAAGCGCATAAGCTGATGGTAGGTGCTGGGGACAGCCTTCATGATATGCAACCAGGGGCGCCCCATGATGGCATTATACGGCGACGGAAGCTTAACAACCAAGAATTCCACGTCAACCGTTTTTGAGCCCGCTCGAACAGGTAGCACGACCTTCCCCAACGGGTACTCTGGATTCGTGTTGAAGCCGAACAGTGGCTGAGACGACGGTGATAGGTCCGACTCGTTGAGGCCGAGTTCAACAAAAGTTCTGTAGTACAAGATTTCCGAAGTGCTTCCTGGGTCTATGAGAATGCGTTCAACGCTGAACTGACGTACGCGTAATTTGACGACCAAAGGATCGACGTGGCTGGCCACTGTTCCGACGAGGTCGGAGTCATCGAACTTAATTGTCGGAGTTTCTCTGGGCCTGCCGGTTGACATGTTATGTTTTTGGGGAATTGGGTGCGATTGGATTGTATGCACGGTCGGGGATGCCGGCAGACCGTAGATTATGTGGATCACACCAAGCGGAGGTGAATCCTGTCTCAAGGCTAATGCTTTGGTTGGCCTTCCCTTGCTCACGTATTGCTGCAGTCGACCATCTTGCACCAGTTCCTCCAGATGATCCTTTAGCGCATAACAGCTCTCGGTTTCGTGGCCGTGATCTTTGTGGTATTCGCATCGTCTGTCCCTCCTCCATGTGTCGGGAGGCCCCACCATCTTCGACGGCCACTTGAAAAATGGAAGGTGCTAGACTTTGGTCA
Organism: Camellia japonica; assembly: GCA_030407325.1. Lineage (NCBI taxonomy): Eukaryota > Viridiplantae > Streptophyta > Magnoliopsida > Ericales > Theaceae > Camellia > Camellia japonica. The sequence continues at coordinate 186,708,770 of JAPPVO010000016.1, read as the reverse complement.
TTATTGCCGCGATCGGCTCTGTCAACTCCGTATACTTCTTGTCAGTTCGCCTTGAGCGTCTGCTGTCGACTTGTAGTTGTTCGTTCGTTCGGTGGGAGCACTGATCGCTTGATCAGCGGGAGTCCCGCCTTTTATCTCGCTTGGTTCGTTGCCGGGGCTCAGGGCTCGGTGGCGGCACGGAGCTTATTGGTCGAGCAATTTCGGGGAGGGCCGTTTTGCTGGAGATTTGTCCGGCTTTTATCCTCAGGGCATCATCTTCGACTTTACAATATTCTTCAACTTTCTTCATCAACGCCCAGACTGTTTTGGGGGGCCTTCTGGTCAGGGAACTGCGCAGAGCACTATCAGGATGTAAACCCATTTTGAAGGCGGTGATGGCCATGGAGTCGTTGCAAGCGTCGTCAACAAGGTTGAAGCACTCCCAATATCGTGCCGAGTACGCTCTGAGCGTCTCTCCCGACTGGATCTGCATAGCCCAGAGGGAGTCGGCCTGTTTCGGTTGTACCTCGTTGGTGATGAACCTGGCCCTGAAGGATTTCTGCAGTTGTCGGAAGCTTTTAATCGAAGCTGGCTCCAATTGTAATACCACCTGACGGCTAGTGGACCTAGGCTGCTAGGGAATATTCGGCACATGAGGGCTTCATTGTCTGCGTGCAGCGTCATGGCCTGTTTGTAATGACGGATATGATCAGTGGGGTCTGATTTTCCGTCGTAAAGAGTGCACGACGGAGCTTTGAATTTCTTGGGCAGGGACGCCCTTGCGATCCGTCGAACGAAAGGATCGTGCTGGTCTTCCTCGTTTGAGCTGATTCTCCTGCGCTTGTTCCTTGTTCGCAGATCCTTTTCGGAGGAGCTGGAGGTTTCGGATCGTCCTCTTGCGTCGAGCTCCGTGGATGATGAGTTGGAGTTGCTATCGGTATCCTTTGGTCGGGCCCGAGGTCTTTGCCCGTCTGCCCTCGGAGGTCGCTCTGGTTCCTGGCGCATGGCCTCTCTAGATTTTGCTACCTCCAGGGCCAAATCTTGACGGAGTCGTTCGTTCTCAGCGATCATGTTCTCGAGCCTTTGTTCGTTCTGCTTTGCTTGTTCTATGATAGCCTGCATTGTTTCTTATGCTGAAGTTGTTGGCGAATCGAAGTTCAAGACGCATCGTGCCGCGATGGTTTCTTTTCCGAGCATATTAGCTGGGGTGAGGTCGTCTCCCTGTGTGATCTCGTCGGTGGCTATCGGAGGATCTTCGGTCACGCCTTCCATGGATGTATTCGAGTATTCCCACAGACGGCGCCAATTGTGGGGATATGGTTTGGAAATACTCTTCAGATCCTGGAAGACGCCAATGATCCTCAGCTAGTCACCTGCAAAGATACAAATACTCCGGTCGGGGGTGCCGAAATTAGCACTCCGACGGACAAGTCAGTTCTTCTACTCAAGAAAGCTTGTTCACTAAGTTTTTAGAAGTGATTCTTTTTTAGAAGTGATTCTTACATACCTTTACTAGTCCATTGCCATTATATTTATACTCGTTTCTTCTGATCCTCGGGGCCAGGGCCTACTTTTTCAATCATTATCTTTTCCACTATTCGGCTCTAGGGATCCTTCCCCATTCGGCCTATTTATCCTGTTCGGCCCCTTATCCTTGCGGGATATTTGCCGTCTAGCGTCAAGCTTCTGAAATATACCTCCTTTATCTTCGCCAATTATTCGGCTACCACAAGTGCAGACCTTCCTTTTGTCTGTAATCTTTAACTACAAGTCTTGCTTTATACTTGTCAATTGAACCATCTGCTTTCATTTTTCTCTTGAATATCCATTTATATCCAAGAGGTTTAGAACCTGGTGGAAGATCTACCAATTCCCAAGTATGATTTTGCATAATGGATTCAATTTCATTCTTAACAGCCTCTTTCCACAAAGGTGCTTCAGGACCTGTCATTGCTTCCTTAAAGCTTTGAGGGTCATTTTCTAACAAGTATGTCAGAAAATCTGGACCAAAGGATTTTGATGTTCTTGCTCTCTTACTTCGTTTTGGTTCATCATCAGTTAAATCCTATTGGTCGAGACCATTACTAGTCTCTTGTGTTTGATTGTCATTAGTCTATTGACTTTGTGTACAATCATAAGTTCTTTTCTGTGAACTTAATTCCTGTCATTTCTTGTAAGGAAAGACATGTTCAAAAAACACAGCATTCCTTAACTCTATAATAGTGTTCACATTTATATCAGGTATTTCTGATTTATAAGTCAGAAACCGATATGTACTACTATTCTGAGCATAACCAATAAACACACAATCTACTATTTTTGGTCCAATCTTAGTCTTTTTAGGAACAGGAACGTCAACTTTTGCCAAACACCCCCACACTTTTAAGTATTTGTAGGAAGGTGGTCGACCTTTCCACAATTCATAAGGAGTGCTGTTGGTTTTCTTGTGGGGTATTCTATTAAGAACATAATTAGCAGACAATATTGCTTCCCCCCACAAGTTCTGTGGTAAACCTAAACTTAGTAACATGGCATTCATCATTTCTTTTAGGGTTCTATTCTTTCTCTAAGCAACTTCATTTTGCTGAGGAGAATAGGGTGCTATAGTTTGGTGAATAGTGCCATGTTGTGCACAAAATTCATTTAATGGTGCATCATATTCACCACCCCTATCACTTCTAACCATTTTAATGGTTTTACCAAGTTGATTTTCAACTTCAGTTTTGTAGAGTTTAAACATTTCTAAAGCCCGAATCTGTTCAAATTCAAATTCACCCAAAATGGGTTTCTGAATTGTTTGAAATTCAAACCAAACAGTGCCTATAGATTTTCTATCTGTTTAATTTAAATTGAACAGGTATTGTACCTGTTTAATTCAAAATTAACAGCCACCAAGCCACCACTTCACCTATATAAATAGGTAATCCCTCATTTGGTTTTTTACAATAATTTTTGTACTTCTCCTCTGCTAAAATTCTCTGCATTTTGCTGCATATATTTTTGTGAGAAAGAGTGTAAACACTTAGTGTGTTCGTTGTACGAATAAATTGTAGTGCTGCATTTATTCGTTGTTGATCATTTCATCATAGGAGATAGACGTCCATATTCTGAAAGCATCGTGGAGAAGACGAATCTGTCTTAAGGACACAGTGTCGAACACTAGACTTGATCAGAATATTATTCAAAAAATTAATCAAGTAAGTTGGTTATTTATTTTCTGTTTTATTTATTTATTTAAATCAGATTTTGATTTTGTTTTTGTAACAAAATAAAAATGTGTTTTTATTTATTTTATTTTATTTTCCTGGTTTGATTTTTGTAATCAAACAATTCTCTCCTTTTTCTTTTATTTCTTATATATTCTGTTTGTTATTAAGTACACAACAGAATTACTTTTACAAATACAGTAAAGATTGTCAAACAATCTTAAGACAGATTTTATTTATAAATAAAATAAAATTCAAATGTTTTTGGTCCAAAAAGATTAGTATTGGGCCGGACAAGCCTTGGACTCAATGGGATGTGGTTATGTGGTTTGTGAACTTGTTCAACCACATTAGCCTTGGACTCAATGGGATTTTTGCCATTCCTCTTTTCAGCCTTTCGATTATCTTCCTCAATTCTCAATCTTACAATCAATTCATCCATGGTCATCTCCTTGCGTTTATGTTATAAATAATTTTTGAAATCTTTCCAAGCTGATGGTTACTTTTCTACTAGAGCAGCGACTTGGAAAGACTCGCTAAGAGACATACCTTTTGAATGAATATCATGCAAAATTATTTGAAAATTTTGAACTTGAGAAATTACCGTTTGGGAGTCTACCATAACAAAGTCCAGAAATTTACCGACAACAAATTTCTTCGTGCCGGCATCCTCTGTCTTGTATTTCTTCTCCAAAGAATCCCACAATTCTTTTGCTGACTTCAGAGGGCTGTAAACATTATACAACATGTTGTCAAGGCCATTGAGGCTGTAGTTTCTACATAGGAAATCTGAATGTTTCCAACCATTTACAGCAGCAACAACTTGCCGATCACTTTCACCCTCTTTAAGTACTGGAGCCTCTTTATGGAGAAACTGGGCCAAATTTAGAGTTGTAAGATAGAACAACATTTTCTTCTGCCATCTCTTAAACTCAGTACCGTTAAATTTTTCCCGTTTTTCTCTATGATTTATTGGTACTTGAACATGGTTCTGGATAGGGACCGGTATTGGTGTAACAATTGGAGTACCACTTCCAGTTGCAGTTTCAGTTGTAGTAGCTATAATATCTTATTACAAAAAATCAGAAACAACAAACCACAAATTAATTTTCTAGTTACTAAAACCAGAAAATAAATTATAACACAAAATAATTTTATTTTCCTTGTTACTAAAACCAGAAAAATAAAATACCACAATAATTTTCTGTAACACCAAATAATATTCTGCAATTTTTAATGACACCAGTATATTACTATTAGTTATCAAAGAAAATAGACAGTATATTACTATTATCTGTCAAATAGTTTATAAATACTATTTGTATTTTCCAACTAGAATATCACTTTGTGAAAACACAGAAAATTAAATACAATAAAGATACAAAAAATATTATGTCTTAAGATTGTTGGACAATCTTTACTGTATTTGTAAAATTAATTCTATTGTGTACTTAACAACAAATAGAATATATAAGAAATAAAAGAAAAAGGAGAGAATTGTTTGATTACAAAAATCAAACCAAGAAGATAAAATTAAATAAATAAAAATAGATTTTTATTTTGTTACAAAAACAAAATCAAAATCTGATTTAAATAAATAAATAAAACAGAAAATAAATAACCAACTTACTTGATTAATTTCTTGAATAATATTCTGATCAAGTCCAGTGTTCGAAATTGTATCCTTAAGATAGATTCGTCCTCTCCACGGTACTTTCAGAATATGGACGTTTATCTCCCAAGATGAAATGATCAACAACGAATAAATGCAGCACTACAATTTATTCGTACAACGAACACACTAAGTGTTTACACTCTTTCTCACAAAAATTAAATGCAGCAAAATGCATAATATATTAGCAGAAGAGAAGTACGAATTTTCTGAATGAAAACGTTAAATGAGGGCTGCCTATTTATATATGTAGTGGTGGCTTTTCAATTTGAATTAAACAGGTGTGTATGATACCTGTTCAGTTTGAATAAGCAGATACAAATCTGTTGGATTCAAATTTGAATAGATAAAAAACTGTAGGGACCTGTTTGGGTGTAGGGAAAAACCAGAACAGAATATTTCCGGAATTAATTTGAATTCTGAACAGTTAGACTGATTTTATTTCAAAAAATAAAATTAAATCCAAATGTTTTTTGCCCAAAAAGATTAGTATTAGGCCGAACAAACACAACCCAACCCAACCACACACCATGCACTTGTGCCCAAGCCTAGGCCCAGCTCGACCGGATGGACGGCGGTGGCGGCGAGCGCGTGTGGTGATTTTTAAGTCCAATGGGTCTAACCCATTTTGCCCATAACCTCCCCCTCTACAAAACTTGGGTACCCCTTGGGGCACACCCCAAGTTCCAATCCCATGCCTTATAAACCCACTCAAAACTTCCCACCAAATCAATGTGGGACAAGCCATTCTTCAACCTTTAAGGATTTTCCACAAAAACTTCATTTTCATGGAGCACACTTTGGCTTCAATTTCCCATTCACTCGATAATGGTTTTGAGCAACCAAATATACCACGTGAATCACAACGCGGCATAGAACACATTACCACTTTGACCCGCGAAAATCGACGCACGGGTCCCACCTAAATATTAGACCAAAGTTTAATAAAAATTCTGTTTTTACCCAGAATTTTCAAAACATTTCTAACACCTTCTTCCCCCTCTTTAGAGTTCTTGAACTCAATGACCAACTATTCCCTTCAATACACCACATTACATACATTACTCTTATCCCTTCTTATCGTCATTACACGTGCACACCAATTCTTGTAGGACTTCCAGCACAACACTTAACATGCACACACATATACAGATTTCTCAGCGCGCACACACACACACAAAAGTTCTCTGCACACCCATACCCAAATACATCCTCAAATTCTAAATCATTCTATAATTTAATTTATGATTAAGATTAATTTAATTAAATAACTTTTATTCTTAATACATCTTGATTAGCACATAATTAATCATAACTAATCATAAATCTCACATAATTTAGTTTGTCTAATTTGACTTCCATTAGAGCCCAATTAATTATATTTAAATTTATCATTCTGAATTACATTTTTAATCAAACTCCCAGAAGGCTCCAAATATTAAATTAAAATTATTTATATTCTCAATTTTGGTTTCTTAAATCATTAAGGTTTTCAATTTTAGATTAAACTTCAAAATCTTCGCCAATAAATTACATATTCAATTGAACACCTCATGAATAAATTTAATTCATAATAATCTTAATTCGTAATTCGTATAACTGAATTAACTTCAATTCGGACCCAATTAATCAAATCTGAATTTTATAAATGTCACGCCCCAAATTTTAATTACTTGAAATTGTTACCAAAGCCTTTAATTTAGGTCCATTTTTTTTGTTTTTTTTTTTAAAACAGACATCCATTATCCTTGAGTAATAGAAATACAGTGATACATATACTCTCTTCTCTCAATGAATACAACAATAACATTGATACATGCCAATCTCCTACTGAAAAGTTACAAATAAATAAAATATAATATTAACATACAACAATTACTTTCCTCACATTCACAACAAGATTCCACACACAGACTTATATACTTCGTAATTCTTCAACTATAGGATCCCAACTTCCTTCCTGTAAAAAGATAAAACAACAACGGGCTGAGCACTAATGCCCAGTAGGAATCTCTTAGTTCTAAATCAATGACTAACACATAGATAGAAATGATCATACATGCAAGATGATACTATATAGTAGGGTGACGTTTTATAATTTCAAAATACCTTACATAGACTATCTTTTTCTCAAAAATTCATTTGAACCCTTAAGGAAAACCTTTAACCATCAAACTATTCCTTTTCATTAGAAAACTATAAATCCTTTTTAAAACATTTATGTTTAAGGGACTACATCGTTTTATGTTAATTAGCTCATTCCAAAATATTTCTCATTTAATTTCCCATATTTAATATACCTCTTTTTCTTTCATCATTCTCTTCTTTTTGTTATATTCAATTAGAACTCCAATATTTCAAGTTCAAGTTTCATTTTTAATTCACTAATAATTCCCCTATACCCAATTCACTTTATTATTTACACTCTCAAGTTTCACTTCAAGATAACACAAGATTAATAAACCCTTTTCAATCCAACCTCTTGTTTATTTATAGAACAACACTCACAATCTATCTTTATTGTCACAACTAACTCATTATATTCACCATCGTCAATCCATAATCCCCTTACTCATTTCTGGGTTCCTCACATTACAAATAATGCCAATGTACATTTCCTTTTTACATCAATATACACATCAATCTACAATTCAAAGATTCATCACAAGTCACGAATAACATCATCAACTCAACACATATATATCAACACAATCCACATTTTGCCGACTTACTACGGCGGGATAGCGGGCACCCAATCCATAACACTTTCCACCTTTCACCGGCTACTATACGGCGGGAAGTGAACTCCCAAAAACCATTTTCTCAACAAACCATTTTCTTCCAAAAACATGTTTTTCCAAAACCATTTTTCAACTTTTGAAAACCATCCCCACATTTGCCGGCTACTATACAGCGGGATGTGGGCACCCAAAACATTTCGAAAACCATCCGTTTTTCCACTTTTGCCGGCTACAATACGGCAGGACTGTGTGGACACCCAAAAATCATTTTTTCACTTTCGCCGGCTACTATACAGTGGGACTGTGTGGACACCCAAAAACACCTTTCCCACATTCGTCCAGCGATAAGTCTAGACAGGGCAATTGGGCACCTTTAATCCAAAATCACCCCCACATTTGCCGGCTACTATACGGCGGGATGTGGGCCCCCAAAAACCTTTTTCTTCAATTTTCAAAACCATCCCCCACTTTTACCAGCTATTATACGGACGGTCGTGGGCACCGAAAAATGATTTTTTAACTCAACCCAAACTCAACACAACACCACATAACTCAACTCAAACTCAACCCAACCCGACACAACTCAATTCAACACAAACTCAACACGACCCGACACAACTCAATTCAACACAATTCAACTAGATGCAAATACGATTCAACATAGTCCAACATAATTCGATTCAACATCATTCAATCCAATCAACACTATTCAACATAATCAATTTAACACCACTAAATATAATTCAACATAATTCAAGTTAAATTCTTAAAGTTCATTTCAATATTCCATAGCCAAGTTTATATCATCCACATCATCAACAAATCTTTTCCCCCAATTTCCCTTCTCATTATAACATGATTTACAATGCTCATAACAAAGTTCATTCGCAAATTTTAAACATAATTTTCAAACATTTTCAAATTCCAATTAAACTTGTACATATATAATTCAACCTACCAATTTCATGATTCTACTTTCAATTTGGGCTAAATCATTGATTATCATCATGAATCAACCTAGGGTTTCAAGAAAATCTAGAAATTTCAAGAAAAATTCAAACTTCTTAACCCATTACTTTTTATTCCAACTTTCCCATTGATTATACACCTAGGGTTCATAATCCACCATTTTAACCCATCAATTGAACTCCCAACATCTCAAACCCTAAACCCCCAATTCTCATAATATACTCTATATGCTCAAAAATGTAGGTTTTGTATGTATATAATCAAAATACCACAAATCTATCTATTTATGGAAGTATTGAGGAAGAACAAGGACCCCTACCTCAAGAATCAAGCAAGAAAAGCAAGCTTTGAGAAGAATCCTCCACAAATCCAAGCTTCAATCGGTTGAAAATGTTGATCTTCTCTTGTTCTCCATTCTTGATGTAAGATCCATGGTGGATTTGTTGATAAAAGTGAACGAAATCAAGGTTTTTAGGACTAGGTTTTCGGACCTAGAATGAGAGGAAAGAAGAGGGGAAAAGAAAATGTAAAGAATGATCTAAAAATCACGTTTTTAAGCAACTGAATTCGTGCATTCCGCTCGAGCGTCCATTTTCCCGCTCGAGCGTACCTGCTTCCAGCGCAGATTCCGAAACTTCAAACATGCATAACTCTCTCATCTGGACTCCGTTTTAGGTTGTTCTTGTGTCCAAATTGAAGCCCTGGAAACAAGCTTTCCAATGGTTCCAACCTCACACCCAAATTCAAAGTGTAGAAAAAGAAAAGGGCAAAAGAGTGACGGCTGATCATAGGCAAATTAATCAAATTAAAGTTTTTGGTCCAATCTTACGCTACCATCATGTTACCACCTCAATTAAGGAGGTTCCAAATATACTAATAAAATGTCAAAAACGAACCCACATGCCTCAAAAATTCAATGATATAGGACAAGATTTTAAAAAAAATTATATTTTAAGTTTTAATATTTTTAATATATTATTTTATTAGGATTCTTGTAATTTAGTATAAATATTTTAGAATTATTAGGTTTCTTAATTTTATTATTTTAGAATTAGATTTTGACTAGGATTTTAAATAGTTTAGAATTTTAGTTTCCTATTCTCTTAGGTTTCCTAGTTTGTGTTGATTTAAGTTCCTAGTTTATTTTAGAATTACTTTTCCTACAAGTATTAGGTTTAGTTTATTATAAATAGCTATGTAAGCCTCATGGCAAAGACAACTTTTATTCATTCAATCAATAATATTAAGATATTTTATCTTCCTTGTGGATTCAAGGTTCTATTTTTCTCGTGGATTCGAGAGCCCCTTTCGTCTACTAGAACGATATCTAGTTCCCGTGTATTCCGCTGCGTCAAGTGGTATCAGAGCAAGGTTTCTCCTGGCTCGATGTCATTTATTGAAAGAGGAAGCACAAGCTCTATTGACGATGATCGTAGAGAAAGATTTAATAGGATTCGAGTCAAGGGACTTACCCAAGGCCAACCTGTTAGTCACAACGTTAATAGGAACCGCGCTATGGGATTTGCCCAAGGCCAGCCTATTAACCACAACGTCTTGAGACAATCTTCTTGTTATCAATACGATAGTGAGGACGAATCTGAAGATGAGTTATTCGAGGATTATGGTGAATACCAGTCGGTAAGGCGACAACGAAGATTCAGTGGTATGTTCAATAGTAATAATTGCATCAATCATGACTTTTCAAATTATCAAGTACCATTAGAAATTCCCTATTTTAATGCTTCTTGCCATGCCGTGGATTTTATTTATTGGTTTCGCAAAGTTGATAAATTCCTTGAGAATATGGAAATCTCTGAAGAAAAGCAAGCCAAATATGTCGCACGTAGGTTACAAGGTTATGTTTCTACATGGTGGAAACAATTGCAGTATGATCGAAGGCGACAATACAAACAACCTATAAGGACGTAGCATAAGATGAGGAAGTTGATGGGTTCTAGATTTCTTCAATCAAATCATGGGCAAATATTGTATCAACAATATCAAAGAAAGCTTGAATCGAAACAATTGTTCCAAGGTAATTTTGATTTACAATATTCTTCGCAATTCAATAATTATTATGGAATTGTGGATACAAATTATTTGAGGAACATGACTACGATTCTGCCAAGTTTAGGTCAATCAAGTCTTGTAGGTCAGCAAATTTGTCACGCTCAACCACACATTGAAGAAGAAAAGATTTTGAGTACCTCAATGTTTCAAAATTTTGAAGACCCAAATAGACATTCAATTGAAGTAGAAAATCAAGTTGATTTCAACAATAGAGAGAGCATTGAAATTGATGAAAGAAAGGTCACTGAAATTACTTTGATCAAGAAGTTTAAAGTAGACAATGAAGAGGTGAAGCAAGAGAAAAACGTTGAAGTTAGCCAAGAGCTTCTAATGACGGAACTATCATCTCTTGATTATTATGATGGTTATGAGATCGCAAAAGAAGGAGATCTAGTTGAACTCAATGAAAAAGAAGAAATAAAAGATGAGGTAATAAAGTTGACATGTGCACCAAAGAAGTTGATTGAGGATGCAATTGATGTTCGGAAGATGATAATTGAATGTCCAACTGAATCTAAGACAGAGCAAAGTTTAGAGAGTATCCAACATCAACATAAAATACCCTTTGTTGATTTTCTTGGTGTTGAGAAATTTAATTTGATTTTCAATACTTGTCTAATTGATTTTCAATACTTGTCTAATTGATCTTGTCTACCAGTTGAAGCATATAAAGAATAACTTTCAGAAAGTAGACTTCTCTGCATATAATGTTCAGAAGAGGGACAAACAATTGAAGTATTCCAAGTATCTTTTTATTTGGGATGGAAGATGGCAGATCTCCAATATGAACTCGAGGACGAGTTCTTTCAAAGAAGAGGAGTCTGATATAGGACAAGATTTTAAGAATTTTTATATTTTAAATTTTAATATTTTTAATATATTATTTTATTAGGATTCTTGTAATTTAGTATAAATATTTTAGAATTATTAGGTTTCTTAATTTTGTTATTTTAGAATTAGATTTTGACTAGGATTTTAAATAGTTTAGAATTTTAGTTTCCTATTCTCTTAGGTTTCCTAGTTTGTGTTGATTTAAGTTCCTAGTTTATTTTAGAATTACTTTTCCTACAAATATTAGGTTTAGTTTATTATAAATAGCTATTTAAGCCTCATGGCAAAGACAACTTTTATTCATTCAATCAATAATATTAAGATATTTTATCTTCCTTATGGATTCAAGGTTCTATTTTTCTCGTGGATTCGAGAGCCCCTTTCATCTACTAGAACGATATCTAGTCCCCGTGTATTCCGCTGCGTCATTCAAACTCAACCAGGCGACCCGCTCGAGCGCCCAACCTCGCGCTCGAGCGCGCAAACCAACAAAGCCGTCCGCTCGAGCGACCACTTCTACACTCGAGCGGGAATTTACAACTCTTAGAATCTCGAGCAGCTTGCAAAAATACTGGGAGCCTCACAAGTCCGCTCGAGCGTCAATTCCCCCGCTCAAGCGGAGAGAAAAATTATGCATCATTATAATAAATCTGAATCGAATATTTAATTGAACTCCCATATGGTCCGATACTCGAAATTAAAATAATTCAATTCACCATTTGTACTATCTTGAGCCATTTAGGCTTTTAATTTCTAATTCCAAAATAAATCATCAATAAAATCACATACGAATCAGTCTCCATAATTTTCATAAATCTCATATTAAATTAGAATAAAACAAGATGAATTCTTGCACTTATAAAACATGGTGAACTCAAAAGCATTTCGCAAAATCAAGCCCAAAAGCCTTGCCAATTGAGCTAAACGAAACTTAAAATGGTGAAAACCATAACATTACACATCATGCATGTAAAGATGCAAGTTTAAAGCTTTTAAAACATGATCGAATGAGACAAATTGATGGAAAACAAGATGAATTCTCAAAACTAAGGTAGAATGATAACATGTTTGGGAGAATTCTTTGAAAACTTCCTCAAAATGCCATGATATATACATGCATGCATGCATGGTATGATCTATATTCTTTCATTTTAGCTCAATTCTAGCATTACACAACTTAATTCTCTAGAATTCATGGGCTAAGTGATTCAATTCCAAAGTTACAAGGTTGAATTCTTACCTAGAAGCCTTAATTCCCTTGATTCCTAGCAAGTCTTGCTCAATACCACCAATTCCTTGAATTTCAAAGCTCAATCCTTTGTTTGAACTCAATTCTCTGTTAGTCTCTCTCTCTTTCTCCCCACATTTGAAGTCAAGAAGATGAGAAATGAGAGTGTATAAAATGATCTAAGGCTTAACATTAGCCTTATATAGGCTCCACTAATTAAGTTATACATAATTAATCTAATTATTTGATTTCGAATCAAATTTCAATTAAACTCACCATAAAATTCCCCAAATTCCAAATAACACATATATCAGGTCAATTTCGTGATCGGATGCCGATAAGGCCTTTAATTCGCAGAACAAAACAGAAATACAAACAGATATTTCTACAGCAAACAGATATAAACACGAATAATGCAACACATATGCAATTAATTCAGAATTCCATCTTAATTACTAATTAGGTACTCATAATCATGGTTTAATAGTTAATCATGGATCAGGGTTATTACAAGTTGATCCAAGAACCTTCCACATATACACATCTTCATCATTCTTGCTCATCAAAATGTATGTGTGAGAAAGAGATAGCATAGAAAGAGAGAACTCAAGAAGAAAAAAAAGGGAGTTGTTGGGATTGAAAGAGAATTGGTGGAGTTGAGCAAGAAATTGCTAGAATTCAAGAGAATTGAGAACTCTAGGTAAAGATCATGCCCTTAAACTTTGTATTCAAGACATGACTGGTTGAATTTAAGAGGGTTAAGTGTTTAAATTTGAGAATTGAGCTTAGATTAAGGAATTTGAGCATGATTCATGCATTGCATGCATACTTCATGAAAATTGAGTTTGAATTCCATCGTAAACCTCACATGCATGGAGTTATATTTGTTAAATGCTGAGAATTCAACATGATTTTGTATATAACATCTCATTCGTTCATGGTTTGAGGGGTTTAAACTCAAAACAATGCATGAATGTGTTATATATCAAGTTTCAAGTTTGAGTTTGAGCAATTGGCATGTTTTGGGGCTTTAATTTTGCAAAATGATTTTGAATTCCCAATGTTTTCCAAGTTTACACAAGTTTCCTTAAGTTTTTGGCCCAAAGGAACATAAATTGTAGTATTGAGTTGAGTTTTGAAACTTGGAAGCAAATCTGGATATTTAAGAATTCTGTTTCCTCTACTCGAGTGACAGAACCTGCGCTCGAGCAACCACTCTTTGTTTTGCACTTTCGCGCTTGAGCGACCAAAAGTTGGCTCAAGCATAAATTGTATGCTCCCAAAAGTTTACAAGTTTTGCAGACCGCTCGAGCGACTAAAGTTGCGCTCGAACGAAGACCGCAATCTCACGCTTGAGCGACCGCCAAGCGTGTGTCGTGCGAAAAAATCAAGTAACCAGTACTTTTGCAGAGTTTACAGACCACTCGAGAGACAGAAGTTGCACTCAAGCAACCACCCTTATTTTTGACCCTCCGCTAGAGCGAAGAAAGCTACATTCGAGCGAGGACCCTGTTTTCAACAAATTGGACCAAGTGTTGAACAACATGTTTTGGTATCCTCATTGCATCCTAGGCATTCCTAGGCCATGATTAAGACATAATAATGAAGATAAGGACTAGAAACACACTAAGAACGAAATGAAATAAGTTAATTACTATTTCAGTGTGTGTTTCAATATGTGTATTTGTTATGTTTGTGTAGGTCATACGCTATAAGCAATTTGATTTTTCTGCTCTGTCTGTCTACTTCTGGAGTCATCTGTAAGTAATAACTTTGTAAAGCTATGTTCACGTTTAAGTATTTTCCTATGTGATATGACAAAAATGATCTATTTTTTGAAATGCTATGTTCTGTATCAATGAATGATTGTCTATATATTGAAAAGTATTCGTGACATCCTTAGCACGAGGCCCTTGCCTAGGGGTAATAATACCGTGGTCTCATGGCCCTTGCCCGGGGGTAACAATACCACGGTTTAAGTATATTATCTATTCCTAGTACCGGAGGTTCCTTTATGGAACTGGTCAAGTATGACCCTTAATGCTCTGTATCTGATCTATTACTGCTAATGGGTGTACCATGTATGATCCTCTGTGAAATTGAATAAGTACATGCTTCTGAACTCTAAATAAGAATATGAATTTGTTTCTTCTTTCTGAATCTGATATGGGACATCATTCATTAAAACCTTTACTCTATTATTATTCACTGGGCTTTCGCTCACTATTTATATTATGTATGTAGGTGAGCAAACGCGTGACTAGGCCTAATCTGCTGCTTGAAGAGTTTGGGTCAGTCAGCCACTGAGCCTCCCCGGGAGGTTCCCGTTTGAAGAAGTCAAATTTTGTGAATCATGTTAAGGATGTTTTTGTTCATACGTACGCTAGGCTAAGTCCCTTTTGATAATATCTGTATGGTGACGCATGATTTATGTAATTTTGGTGTCATATGTCTATATATAAGTTTTACTATTACTGTCCCATGTATGTCTGCACAGCTCTATAGACATTGTATTTTATATATTTGCTTTCGCAGCTCTTATATTATGATATTCAGGTGTAGACACCCCATTTTTGACCGACCTTAAGACTCAGACGTCACCGATTGAGCGCTCGGTGATGTTGCATATCGTGCTCGTTCAGAAGTCCCAGAGTCGCGGCCGTGAGCCCTGCCTTTGGACTTCCGAACCCTCTTCTGTACCTTGTCTCGGTTTGCGAACCAGACTCGGTTTTCTCTGTTTCTCTTCCTGAAGGGAGGGAGAGGTCTCGTAGACCATCTCTCAGTGGCCGTGGGCTACATTTCATGGCCGTAGGCCATTTTGCCCATTTCGGAGCCCGGTTCCCGGTTTTCGGAGCCGTCAGGCCGTGCGCCTCGGTTCGGGACCGCCTAACCATCTCCGATTCCTCCAGTTCTTGGCATACATCTTATTTACTCCCTTTTGAGGGACACTAGGGTCCGAGAAACCCACTTCGTGGCCGAATGCCACTTTCGATGCTTAACAGCCTTTTTCGGGACCCCGAACTGCGTGTTTTGGCCCCCGAGCATTCGTTTTGCATCAGTTTTCGTTCGTTTTTGGCAGGTACCTCTGTTTTATCACCAGGAAGGTCATTGAAGGGTGGGAGGCCAACAATTATCTCAGCAATCAGTTATGCTCCTCCGGCGCCCTCCGACGCCCGTTTTTCTCACTTCCGGGCCAATGTTGACTACCCTAGGAGCATTTTCTTCAAGCCCAAACCACATATTTGTGTTGTACACACTTGGGAGGACTCTAATATCACATGGCCGGCCAGTAACTCAACCTAAACCTTTTGAACCCCTCCTAAAAGTGGCATGTTCTCTCTCCTGTTTTAGAGTTTCCAATTTTGAACCACAGGGTCTTGTTGGGGACACATGGGAGGACACCTTTCTCTGGTGGCCGGCCAGAAATTCCTCTGGACCATTTTACCCCTTGGCCGGCCGGCCATAGGGGGTAGCCGACCGGCCACCTGCAACAAAAATGCCAGGCCGGCCTGATTCTTCAGGTTGAGTACATTCCAGCTGTGCCTTGGTTTTCCCCCAAAAATATCTCTATCCGGGGGACCCTTTTGGAGGGAAATAAGGGCTCATTTCCCTCCACTTTGGCTTGGATTCTCCTCTCCCTCTCTTGTCTATATAGAGGGCCTCCCAACTCTAGAGAAAGGGTTACAAGAATTGGTTTGAGCATATACATACATATCATTCCATTTCCTCCAAGTTTAGGCTCCATTTCTTCATCATCTTCAAGCTCTACCATCACCACTCCATTCCAGCAGCAAAGGGAGGAATTCCAGCAGCTTAGAGTCATCAAATTTGGTCCAAGAAGTAGTCAAAGTATTGGTCTTCAAGGGTAAGTAGACTTTCCCTCTTTTGTAGCCCATTTTTGCACCAATTTCTTAGCCTATTTGCTTATTGTTTTGAGCTCCAAACTTAACTGAAACTAGGTCTATTTTGAGCTATTCTACATGTTTGTTGAAGGGCTCAACCCTCTTTGAGAGCCCCATCTCACACTTGTTTCAATATCTCTTTGTATGTCAATATTTTGCATGCTTTATCTAGCCTATGTGTGATCTGTTTTGGAGCATCTCATGAACTGATATTGTGCTTATTTTGAGCCCCTCTTCAACATTGAAGAAAGGCTCAACCTTGTTTTCATGCTCCATATGCCACTTGCTTTGAATCCATGTTTTACCCTTGTTTTTGCATGCTTTGCTAGCCCATTTTGCTTCTGTTTTTGGACCATGATCAGAACTGAAAATGGTCATTTTTTGACCTTATTGACATGATTTATTAAGGGTATTTGTCTGTTTGGTGTTTATTTTGCATACCTTATGTTATAGCCTCTTTTGAGCCTCATCTTGCATGACATTTTGAGCACATTTGTATACTGATTTTGGGGCTGTCATAAACTTTAAATGTTCATATTTTTTGTTCCTCTTCAGTGTTGTAGAAGGGTATTTTGTTGTTTGGGCCTTGCATTTACCATCTACTTCAATACCCCTCTCTTGGCCCCTATTTTTGCATGCCATTGTTGCCCTATCTATGCTTGCTGTTTGGCCATATTTTAGACTGGAAAATGCTTGTTTTGGGGCTGCCTTGCTACTGTATTTTCATTCCATGTCCATATTGTGCATGCATTGCATAGCTATAGGCCATTTCGGGTGCCTAAATTCGCATTTCGGGACCATTCCTTGCATTTGGTGTCATTTCGCCATCTTTCGGGACTGTTTTTCCCCATATTTCAGTGCTGAAATTCCATTGGCGTGTTTGCATATCATTTTCTATGTCATTTCATGCCTTAATGCCATTGCCTCGATTTGCGTACCCGTATGCACGCATTTCGAGGCATTTCACTTTTATCCGACGGCCTCCTATGTGAGTGTGGCTGAGGCTCACTCATGTTAGTGGAAGTCCATTTTGCATTCCGTATGCCATTGTCTCGGTTTGCGTGCTCGTGTGCACGCATTTCGAGGCATTTCACTTTTATCCGATGGCCTCCTGTGTGAGTGTGGCTGAGGCTCTCTCATGTTGGTATAAGCCCATTATTGCATTGCGTATGCCATTTCACCCATAGCATTGTGTATGCCCGGTTGTATATTACCTCATATAGCGTGTATGCCATTCCATGACATTGTTTATGTTAGGGTTGCATATTAGCTACATTTCATGCATATCATGCATATCGCATCGTGTTCGGGATAGGAGTTAGCCCGGGCACGGGAAACAAGGCACGTTTCGTACTCCGAGCGACGGAACGGGTCTCAATTCCCAAGTCACCGACGCTCCGGATTATCCATGATGGAGTTAGGTTTTGTTGTAGCATTCATATACATTCATCCCATATTGAGTTGTGCAATTCGGCTCCTCGGCCATCATGCATCGATATGCGTGATTGGTGGCACAAGGATCGAGGCATGCATATATTTGTGAAATACATTGCTATGCCCCTTTCCTGCTCTCTGTTGCAGCAAAATGAAGAATCAGTAACTTTTCGGAGTCTGGCACGCATTTCGAGGAACATTGCTGTAACACGTCCGCGAGGGACCTCGGCTACAGCTCGGACTCTTCCTGTTTTGTTTGGATGGTGCGGTTCTCAATCTAAACCAAAGAGTCCACCTCTGGCAAATCGTTTTGAAGAAAAACAGATTTTTGAAAAGTAGTGCCAAACATGGACTGCTTTGCCAGATTACAGAGTCGCCACCTAAATATTTTTTATGGGGAATTTAGGAAACCCTGACTCGGTGCCGAAGGCCACGTGTCCGTCATCACCAAATGTCTTGGCTCGGGAGCTTGGGTACGATCGGGGAAGGTCAGCTATGAGCACCCCCTTTCGCCCGGTCCGAAGACCGGCCTCTACTAACCATGATATCCTTTTTTGAAAACGTTATGAATTCTTATTCCGGTTATTAGCCTAGAATTACTATGTTGTGCGCACAGCAAACGAGTATAGACTAGATCGCCTAATTTGGAAATAAGCATTGCATATCCGTCTTGTTTGGAAAACAGATTGAAATTGCTACTCGCGAGTAGGCTAAAACACGGATTTCAATGAGTATTCCCAACTCAAGTAATCCAACCTCCACCCACAGGCATTCAAGCAGTTTATCACATAAGCACTTAGCCGCATGGCAGGCATACTGTCATGTTAACATTCACACGCATGCGACATGCTAAAGCATAAAACTTACATCGTACTCCGTGCCAAAACAAGAAACCAGTTAGCAAAACATGCATGACCTAGTTTATGTTAAGTGACTAATGCATTGCATACAGAATGTAATCTAGACAGGCTCGGCTATCCTAAGCATGGCACATGAAATGCAACAACTATCACGTATTCAATTTGGAATTGAAAGTACGATGCAGTTTGTATGATGTACCGAGCCCGATGTATGTAAACAAATGCATGAATGCACGCATGCATTGCATAAGGTATGCTAATTTAGATGTGCCCTAATCTACCATCATAAGCAGGTAAATAAAAGGGTAGAAAGAAATGGGGGTTGGAAGACATACACCCACTCACACACACTTATTACAAATGCGCCCTCACTCGGAGGGACCAAAAGAATAATACAGTCCAAAGAATAAATGAATAAATTATTATAAAATTCTAATTACTAAAATTAAATCAAGTAAATAAAAGAAAGGGGGCCTCAGCCCTGCCTCGGGATGCGCGAATGATGCATGCTCGTTGCGACTTGCCCGGAAAAGCCTACACCGTGCCACTGCCACCTCTGTTTTTTTACTGCCCCGTCTCTCCAAAAAATACCAAAGTCCCAGGAAACCTTCCTTGTGTTCTGCTGAGTGCCACCGGCTGGAGGAAACTACCACCGGCTGCTTGTGGTGGCCACCGGCTGCAAAATAGTCTATCGGCCAGCAATACAGTGCCGGTCGGCACTCTTTCCTGTCGGTCGGCACAAAATTCCTGCAGAAGACAGTTTGACAGCAACAGCAGGCAGCAGTGCATGGTATTGGATTTTTGAGCATATTTATGCATGGCCAATGCTTCCTATCATGAATGGGACTCAAGGAAACATGGTCTTGGTTCTAGGGCTATCAATTGTGCACCTTGGTGCATGATAGCCTAAGATACCAAGGTTGCATTTCAATGTAAAAATGCATGCAACACAAACATGAGAATTAAGTCCCTATCATGTTAATATCAAGGGCCCTAATGACATGGGAATTGAGGTGTGTTTTGTCACTTAAGGTACAAACACCCCTCACCTCCCACACTTGGTTTGACACCCCAAACCAAGTAATGAAATGCAATTCAAGCAAGCATGTATCAACAATGTATTATGGAAACTAGGATGCTAACACACTAAGTACCACGTAACCAACACATTAGGTATGCAAAATGCCAAAGCGCATGAGATGCTAGTGTGATGCAAACATGGGCCAAGTATGCAATGGAATCAATATGCTACAACACCTAGTGGACCAAGCATGCAACTAGCATGTGATGAGCATATAATGATGGTCTAACCACAATGAGGCAGCCCTCAAAACTCCCCAAAAACAGTAGCAAAATGGGCCCAAAATGATGACCAACACTCATGCAAGCATGCAAGGCAATGAGCCCAAAACCAAGGGCACCAAAGAGAGCACCTTATTACCATTTTCAAAATCATTCATGATATGAATTAGGCCACCAACAACAGAATATTAGCATGCAAAATTACACCTACAACCCTCCACATGGCAACCCCAAAATGCCTCAAGTATGCAAGCATGCACAATGCCAATTCCTAGACATACTAGAGCACACCCTTAGAGCATGAAATAGGCTACATATACAAACATTCAAACATGATTTATGGACTGAAATAGGGTCACAAATGATGCCAAATCATGAGGATGATCAATGTTGAACATGCTAGGAACCAAAATGCATGAGGCTTACAAGCCTAGAATACAAAACAACCATGTCAAGCACACTATTCATGGCAAAATCAGTGGCTCACAGCCCTAAAATATGGCAAATCAAGACCAAAATCTTCAAGATGCTAAGCTAAAAACATGGAGATACATGAGGCTAAACACATGGCATGTCTCTAAGCAAAATGGAACATTACAAAGCAAGTATGGGAAGCATGTTAAGGGCCACGAAACCAACCTTAGACAGAGGTATAACATGACTTAAAACACCCCAAAAAGTTCTGAAATGAAGCCAAATGCAAGCATGCACACATGCTACCTCATGAGCCAAGAATGAAAGCCAAAGATGGACAAAGGGGAGGGGGTGTCCCTCCCCTACATGAGACTTCAAAACACCTCCCTCACCACTGAAAACCCACTGGTTTTCAGTGGTGAGAAGACCAAAAACACTGAAGTTAGACAAAGTTCCAAAAAAAGGCACAAAAGGACCAAAACAAGGCCTAAAAGAGTGAGGTTTCACTCAAATACAAAAGTGACCTTAATGAATGTTCTTGAGCAAGTAAAAACAAGGTTTTTTTATGTTAAACACAGATCCAAAAACCCAATGCAAAAGGGGTAGAAAGCTAGTGCAAGAATGGGGAAACTAAAGCAAAAAGTTTACCCTTGAAGATCCAATGAAGAACAGGTGGAGCAGCCCTCCTCTAATGGTCAAAACCAGTCCAAGATCACACAAAACAAACCTCCAAGCCTCCCAATCTCGGATTAAGGTGTAGTAGTGTGTGTAATGGTGCAAAAGTAAGGTGAAATCACACTTTTGGACCCAAAAACACACACACAAGAGGAGAGAGAGGGAAAATATAGAGAGAGAGAGAGTGTATCACCCAGATATATAGATATAAGCTCTGGTTTTTGACCTCAAGATCCAACCTCAATGCCAAGAGAGAAGACCTTCTCTTATAGGCACTTGTAAAGCTTGTCAAACAAGCTTGCAAGGAGTGCATCCCCTCCATACACGTGTATGGAGGGGAACAAAAGCTATACAGCTGCTCAAAAATATCTCAGAAAGCAACTAAACAGTAGTCGGCAGGGCAAAATGGTCATTTCGCCAAAAAGAGTGCCGACCGGCACAAAAGAGTGCCGACCAGCACAATATAGTGCCGATGGAAAAACCAACCAGCCGGTGGCCTCCTGCCACTGCCGGTGGTGTGTGGGGATGCCTCACAAGGCATTCCTTGCCCTTCCAAGGCAAAACACAAGTGTTTGGTGCAAAACCAGACACAAAACGGTCGAGTTCGGAGGTCCTGAGGCAAGGCGCGTAGCCGAGAACTCCGGGAACTCCAAACGAACACAAACATGGATAATCACCGAGTGTTCCCACGGTGACGTCCAAGTCTTGAGGACGGTCAAAAATAGGGTGTCTACAATTGCAAACAGAGGCTAAATCGGGCATCTTAATGGATTTCTGCGCAAAACAGCCCAAAACATGCATCATTCCATCATCCGGAGCAGAATTAAGGCAGTCCCTGGCTTGCATGCCAGCTTTATTTTTCTTAGTTAATTTGTTAATTAATTATGGGTTTGTATATTATTCGGACTGTATTATTCGGACTGTAATATTCTTTTATTCGGGACTGTATTATTTATTCGGACCCTCTGCGCGAGGGCATAATTGTAATAAGTGTGGGTGAGTGTGATGTATGTCTTCCAACCCCACGTCTTTCTTCCCTTTTATTTACCCGCTTATGATAGTTAGATATAGGGCATATTTCAATTAGCATACAGTATGACAGCATGTTTGCATCATTCATCTGTCTTGCACGCACCGGGCTCGGCGCATCATACTAACTGCATTTGTATTTCAATTCCAAATTGAATACGTGTTAGTTGTAGCATTCCATATGCCATGTTTAGAATAGCCGAGCCTGCTATAGTTGCATTATTGCATGTGTTGCATTAGGCAAATTCTGTGTATTTAGGATCATGCATGATTTCTAATGAGCTTTTGTTTTGGCTTGGAGTACTCGGTGAGTTTTATGCTTTAGCATCCTTGCATGCGTGTGAGTGACTGCCATAAATAGCATGCTTACCATGAGGCTATGTGCTTATGTGATATAACTGCCTTGAATGCCTGTGGGTGGAGGTTGGGTTACTTGGAGTGGGACAATTCATCAAATGTTTGTTTTAAGCCCACTAGATAGTGGCAAAATCATGTTTTCTAAGCCCACCTGAGGGTGGCAAATCCACGTCTTAGCCTACCTGCGGGTAGCACCATCAAACCATTTTCAAACAAACAAACATGAAGTGTTTTGTTCCAATTCAGGCGACTCAGTCTATACTTGTATGCTGTGCGCATCACATAGTAAATCTAGGCTAATAACCGGAACAAGAACTCACAATGTTTTCAAAATAAGATATCATGGTTAGTAGAGGCCGGTCATTGACCGGGCGAGCAGGGGTGCTCACGAAGTGACCTTCCCCAATCGTACCCAAGTTCCCGAGCCGAGGCAACTTTGGTGATGACGGACACGTGGCCTTTGGCACCGAGTCAGGGTTTCCTAACTTTCCCATTAAAAAAAAAAACATTTAGATGGCAACTCTGTATCTGGCAAAGCAGTCCATGTTTGGCACTTCTTTCAAAAAAATCTATTTTCTCAAAACGATTTGCCGGATTTGGACTCTTTGGTTCAAGATTAAGAACCGTGACACAAATCGAGTCCGACCTGTAGCGAGGTCCCCCGCGGGCTTGTTACAGTTTCTGGCGACTCTGCTGGGGATTTAGAGAACTTGACTCGAACTCATGATATCTGGTTTTGACTACACTTGAGTGTTTCTTTGCATTGCCTTTGCATTGGTGCGCCTAGGACACCGTGTTTGCCATCTGCTATTCCTGAGCGGTTTGCCGGAGGCTTGTCTTGTCAAGGCATGTCCATAAGGCTGACCGGTTACGGGCTCTGCCAGTATGGGAACACAAACCCCGGTTTTACCGGGGCACCCTTTTTGACCATTCGACCTAGTGCATATTCGGATCCATAGTGACCATTCCAAACTAGGACAGGTTGCTTACCCGTTTATAGGTTGTTTGAAACCGCTGTGTGCGTAGTAAAACCCTAGTTCTTGACAAAATAGGACAGGGAAACCTTACCCCAACATAGGGGTGTTTTGGCTCTCACTTATCTGTTATGTGCTTTAGAGTGCGTCTCTACAGGAATGCATGTATCAGTCTGTGAGTTTGGGCATCCGGCCTGCGGGCATCAGTCAGTATCTGAGAATCAGTTGTCTGCGGATATCGGATTCAGTTTTGGGGAACAGTGATACAGGAACAGTGATCAATGATTGAGGACAGTGTATTTTCAGCTTTTCAACTGTGTGTTGTATGCCCAACTGTGTGTTGTGTGTATTTAATTTAAGCTGTTATGCTGCCCGTTTATCTGGTTATTTATTTCCTTTTCGCTTTATTATCTTTTTGCTAGGGCAGTTTTTAGCACGATTGCTTCCGAACCAGTAGATACTCCCCAAGCACTTTGGACACGAGGTCGCCGACTCAATCGATCCGAGGATCTGGTTGACGGACATCCAGTGTTCCACTCTCTACCCCCAATTATCAGAAGAAGGCCGAGGAGGCGCAGTGTGTCAGAACAGGGATTACCGGGACAGAGGGCTACTTTGACAGTAAACAGTCAGGTTGAGATTTCTGTGTCTGCCATAGAGATACATTTACCGGTCATTCAGATGGAACAGCAGAATACATCAGGAATGGAGGCGATGATGCGCCAGGTGCAAGAGAGCATGAGACAGATGCAAGAGGATGCCATCCGCCAAGCGGAATTTTCTAAACAACAAGCCGCAGTCATGGCCCAGCAGGCCGAGCTGATTACTAGGCTGCAACAGCAGAATGCAGCGTCTGCTTCACATCAGGCTCCTCCTCCACCAGCGGCTCCACTACCCGAGCAGGCACCTACTGGTTAGAATACCCCGCCAAACCCTCAGAATACCCTCCCGAACACCCAGAACACCCTACCCAATGTCCAGAATATCCAAGAGGGCACCAACCTTCCAACGGGGCTGGCTCCGCCCCCGCTTCTGCCTCAACTGTCCAAGAATCTTACACCCAACCACCCGGACTCTCCATTCGAGTTCGAGGTAGATCATACAGCTCTAAAACTGAGTAAGTTGGAGAAGCTTTTCAAGAAATCGCAGGGGGTGAAGGCCATCCCAGACATCGAAGATGGGTACACCGACGTGGCCGTAACATTGCCAGACAGATTCAAGATGCCACAAATTGACCGTTTCGATGGGTCCGGTGACCCTATGGTCCATCTTCGGCTATTCTCAGACATCCTGCGGCCAATGGGCCTAACCCGACCACAAAAACTTTCCCTGTTTGGCCGAACTTTGTCGGGTGTGGCAGCCATCTGGTACGCGAAGTTAGAAGATGAGGTGAAAAGAAGCTGGGATGAGATGGCTGAGGCCTTCGTTGCACAGTACTCGTACAATACACAGATCGAGATTACAACCCGTGATCTCGAAACAACGAGGCAGGAACCCAAGGAGACTTTCTCCGATTTTGTAACTAGATGGAGGGCAAAGGCGTCGATGATGACCTTGAGGCCTACAGACAAAGATCAAATCAGGATGATTGTGCGCAATCTCCAACCCAAGTTGATGCAGAAGATGATTGTACTCCCCTTTCCCACCTTCTCAGATTTACACGAGATGGGGGTACAGATCGAGGATGCAATGAAACAAGGTCTGATCGACCAGGATAAGGAGCAACCCAGAAGGACTTTCAACCGAAACAATAACGCAGGCCCGAGCGGCGCTGCAAATACAAGAGCCTCAGAGGTGAGCACGGTCACCACCACTCCCCCTCCCCCAAGACCCATGACAGCCACGCCTTTCTTTGGCGCATCTGGGAGCAATACCCACAACACCAAACATCAACCCAGAGGCCAAAGAACCTTCACTCCACTATACATGCCTTTGTCCAAGGCTCTCGGGGTGTTAATCAGAAAGAAGCATTTGACACCTTCAGAGCCGAGGCCACCACCAAATCCACTCCCTCCCTCTCATGACCCGGCAAAATACTGCGCGTATCACCAACAGCACGGTCATGACACCGACCGCTGTTTCAAATTGCGTCATGAGATCCAGGACCTTATTGACAAGCAGGTGATCGCGCCTCCCGAAAAACCTAATGTCACCACAAATCCCCTCCCACCACATAACCAAGCCCCTCCTCCCAACAGAATCAACTTCATCCAAACTGGGGTCGTGTCCTACGATCCTAGTATCTATATTACTCCCTCTCACCTACCCAAGCCGGAGGTGATCCTTCCTGACTGCACTGACTTGTGCATGTTGGACGCCTTCACAACCCAATCTAAGCCAGTGGTGGTGACCACCGAAGATGGAACAGGGCAGGTTTCAGAGGAGAGCAGAATTGTTGAGTCTGGGATGGAACAGCCTGGGAATCTTGCTGAAGGAGCCTATGATCCAAGCGAATACATCTTATCAGTGGGCCAGTCTGAGCTGAGTGTGGGGCTGCCAGAAAAAGCTGAACTGTGCATGATTCGGGGGGACAGACTTGAACAAGGGGCAGATGATCTGACAACAGTGGAAGGGGACTTTGCCAACTTCCAGTTCTTCAACGACCAAGAATCAGGGATGCTGCAATCAACTGGTTCGACTATGAGGAGTCGGAGAAGTTACCGGATGTTAGATGATCAGCCAGACGTTGCAGAATTTCAATCAGAACAGGGCCCGGCAGGGGCAAGAGTATCAATGATGGCCGGAAGGGCCGAGGGTCAGAATCCACCGCCGGAGAGCGCCGGCACTAAGAATTTCGCTCAGAATTTGGGGATTGTAAATGCAGGAAATATCGAACAACCAGCTGTACTGACGCAGTTGGAACAACAAAGATTTGAGGATTCCGAGAGAATCAGAAAAGCTAAGGCCCATGTGGGGGTCGAGAGTGCTGTGTGCACGGGAACAGAAAATGCTGCGGGCATGAAGACTGAAGGTGCTGCGAGTACGATCATCCCGGAGTCGGACAGATGTCTGTCGGCTGCCGACGGAATGTGGTGGGAAGACGATGACTTATGTCTTGCCCACACAGATGAAGATTGGGGAAGTATCCAACCAGATGATACCTGGTATGTTGACGAGATCGCTCATATGACAAGAAGTGGACGATATTTCAAGCCCCAGCACTTAGACCAACCTGAGGCATCTGGGAAAGACAAAGAAGCTGAGAAACAGAGAGAGAAACAGATTGAAGAAGAAGCTGTGCTCAAGCAATTGAAGAAGATACAAGCAGATATCTCCATCTGGGGACTGCTTATGGCATCGAGGGTACACAGACAGGCCGTCCTATCTGCCATGGACAAGGCCAAACTCTCTATAGACACTACACCAGAGCAGCTGGTTGAGTTGGTTTTTCCGGGAGGAGGTTCCCCGGCATTAACCTTTTCAGACAAGGAATTACCGCCTGAGGGCACAAACCATAATAAACCCCTCTACGTTTCTGTGGAATGTAGAGATAAATGGATACCGGTGGTACTTGTTGATACCGGGTCCGCCATCAATGTCTGCCCAGCCAGAACAGCATATGCGATCGGGTTGAAGCCAGTGGATTTCGTCCCGACAACTCAGGTAATCAAAGCTTACGATAATACGAGTAGGGAAGTGATGGGGATTGTCAAGATTCAAACCAAGGTTGGTCCAGGACAACACGACATCGAATTTCATGTCTTGGACGTTCCCGCAACCTTCAACCTACTCTTGGGGCGGCCGTGGCTGCACCAAGTAAAGGCAGTCTCTTCCACTCTACATCAGATAGTGAAATACCCCTATGGAAAGGGAGTAGCCATTGTGTTCGGGAACTCATCAATCCATCCGCCTCCGGAGGTATCTACGCCAGTCCTAGAAATCGAGCATGGCACAGAGGACGTATTCTTATCAGGATTCACTTTGGCTGAAGCCCGGGTAGTGCAAAATATTATGGCTGTGAATGAAGGTGTGTACGTCAGTGCTCAATCCGTCTACCTCATGAACAAGCTACAACATATTCCCGGGATGGGATTAGGAAGAAGCGGCAGGAAAGGAGTCGCTGTGTTGGCCGAAGTGCCACACAACCCGCATACCTTTGGACTGGGCTATCTGCCCACCAAAGAGGACTGGGTGAGGAAAGGAAAAGAAATGGCCGGTAGAGCCAGAGCGAAGCGGTCGGGGAAGCCATTTGACTTAATACACAGGCCCATTCAGGGTACCCTGAATGGACGCTTCATCCGGGAGGGGGAAGACTTTCCATTTTGTGGCTTCCCCGAGCCATGGATAAACGCGGAGAAGAAGCGCGTCCCGGGCTTCGAGATTTTCTTTGACTTACAACTATCCGGGGATGACGTTGCCACAGAGCAGACAGACCCACCAGCTGAGGCTGAGCAGTATAAAGCAGGGGATCCTGAGGGCACAGAATTTGAAATGGGGGTAGCACTGGCATGTCTACTCTCTGATCCTCCGATCGACCAAGAGTGCTTGGGGGATAACTTCGTGGTTTCCATGATTGGGGATGAAACGGCTGCGAGCCAACCAGCAGCTATCTTGGATGCATCAATCGCACCCTCTCTCACTTGGCAATACGAGGAGGGATTTTTGTCCAGCAGCACCGGGTCAGGTAGTGAGCCGGAATCTGATTCCACCGAGTCTTGTGAGTCGGAATCAGGTTCCAGCTCGACTGAGTCTGAGTTTGGTACTCCTGGGGATGATCACCCGGATGCCACAGTCCTATCTAGGTCGTCTTTTTCCTTTTCATTTGAGTCTGTTGTAACCAATGAATCGGACGATTCGGATGAACTTAATGAGAATGAGGTGAATGTGGTTTCTGAGTACTTTTCTGTGCCCTTGATTTATTGCATTAATTCAGACTTTCAAAACTTTGATGAAAACGACGAGGACGAAGTTCCTCCGGTTTTACAACGTTTAATTGAGCAAGAGCAAGAGAGATTTGTTAAACCATTAATGGATGAAATCACCACCGTGAACATTGGTACTGAGGAGGACCCGCGGCTGGAGATCGGGTTCACGTTGTCTTCGGAGGAACGCGAGCGCTTAGTCGCTTTATTAAAAGATTTCAAAGATGTTTTCGCGTGGTCCTACGAAGACATGCCTGGAATCGATCCTGAGATTGTACAGCATCGGATCCCCCTTGACCCCGAGGCCCGACCTGTCAAGCAGAAACTCAGAAGGATCCGCCCGGATTGGGCTCTTAAGATTAAGGAAGAGGTCACCAAGCAAATCGACGCAGGCTTCCTGCTGGTATCTGAATATCTGACTTGGTTGGCCAACATTGTTCCGGTGCCGAAGAAAGATGGCAGGATCCGGGTGTGTGTAGACTTCAGGGATTTGAACAGGCTAGTCCGAAGGACGACTTTCCCTTACCGCACATCGATGAGTTGGTAGACTTCACAGCAGGGCATGCATTGCTCTCATTCATGGATGGCTTCTCAGGATACAACCAGATAGTGATGGCGCCAGAAGACCGGGAAAAGACTGCATTCACCACCCCGTGGGGGACATACTGCTACCGGTAATGCCGTTTGGGTGAAGAACGCTGGAGCTACTTATCAACGGGCCGCGACCACAATATACATGATATGATCCACAAAGAGGTTGAGGTGTATGTGGACGACATGATTGTCAAGTCCAAAGAAAGAGAGGGCCACTACACCGCCTTGCATAAGTTTTTTCAAAGGATCAGGGAATTTCGGTTGCGGCTAAACCCTCAGAAATGTACATTCGGTGTTACAGCGGGAAAAATGCTGGGGTTTCTGATTACACAAAGAGGCATCGAGGTCGATCCTTCCAAAATCAAGGCCATCTTAGAAATGCCACCACCAAGGACTGAAAAGGAGGTGCGAGGCTTTCTGGGTAAAGTGCAATTCATAAGACGGTTTATTTCAAAATTAACCTTGACTTGTGAACCACTTTTTGGTCTCCTGAAGAAAGGCAAGAAATTCCAATGGGACGGCCGATGTCAAGCTGCATTTGAACAGATTAAAGAATATTTACAGAACCCGCCCGTGTTGTCACCGCCAGAACCGGGGAAACCGTTGATTTTGTATCTGTCAGTAACTGAAACTACAATGGGCTGCATGCTTGCACAAGAATCAGAAGACAAGGTGGAGAGAGCCATCTACTATCTCAGCAAGAAGATGCTGGAGTATGAGACCCGATATACACCGCTGGAAAAGGCTTGCTTAGCTCTGGTATGGGCTACCAGGAAGCTGCGGCACTACTTGTTAGCTCACTCTGTAATGTTGGTTTCACGACTTGATCCCATCAAATATCTCTTCGAGAAACCAGCGCTTACGGGTAGGCTAGCTCGTTGGTTGCTGTTGCTCTCCGAATTTGATCTCACGTACGTGACACGCAAGTCAGTGAAAGGAAGAGCAGTGGCAGAGTTCCTTGCCGACCATCCGGTTGAGGGGGATGAAGCAGTTGAGTACCTGTTCCCAGATGAATCAATTCTGCATATCGACGATGAAACTTGGACGATGTACTTTGACGGAGCGTCAAATCAACATGGGTATGGGATAGGAGTGTTGCTGATAGCACCCGACAATTCCCGTATCCCTCTAGCCTTCAAACTCCGATTCAAAGTCTCGAACAATGAAGCAGAATACGAGGCATGCATCGCTGGTCTAGAAGCAGCCCTGGAACTAGGGGCAAGACGGTTGGACGTCATTGGGGACTCGAACCTTGTTGTGTCTCAAGCTAAAGGAGACTGGAAAGTAAAAGAGGAAAAGATGATGATGTATCACCAGACCTTGGATTTGCTGATTCCTCGGTTTGAGAAGCTAAGTTTTACTCATCTACTAAGAGAGAACAACAGGTTCGCAGATTCTTTAGCAACTCTATCTTCTATGATAGACATCCCGTGTGGAGTCCGAATGCGTCCAGTCATCATTGACCAGAAATTTGCACCTGCCTATGAGTCGATTGCAGCCATAGATGAAGTTCAGGACGAACACCCCTGGTATTACGACATCTGGAACTTCTTGGAGAAAGAAGCATACCCGCCAGGGGTAAATGCCAAAGACAAAAGAGCAATCAGGAGAATGGCAGTTCAGTTCATCATCTGCGGAGGTAAACTGTATAAACGGGGTCATCTGGGAATGCATAAACTGTGCGTTGATGCCGAAGAGTCAAAGCGTCTGATGGAAGCCATCCACGGGGGAGAATGTGGTGCGCACATGAATGGGGTAATGTTGGCACGGAAGATCCTCAGACAGGGTTATTACTGGTCCACCATGGAGGAAGATTGTATTAGTTTCGTCCGGCGATGCCACAAATGTCAGATTCATGCAAATCGCATGAACATCCCGCCGTCAAAGCTATACAACATGACTTCGCCATGGCCGTTTTCAGTCTGGGGAATTGATGTAGTCGGAGCTGTCACGCCAAAGGGGTCGAATGGGCATGAGTTCATCTTGGTAGCGATAGATTATTTCACAAAGTGGGTCGAGGCCCAATCTTATGCGGTGTTGAAGGCTTCGCACGTCGCAAAGTTTATCAGAAACAACATCATCTGTCGCTACGGGGTCCCAAACGAAATAATTTCAGACAATGGTTCCCACTTCAAGAAGGAGGTGATTGATTTGTTGGAGAAATACAATGTGGCTTTTCATAAGTCATCTACCTACCGGCCGCAAACCAATGGAGCAGTTGAGGCCGCCAACAAGAATATCAAGCGCATACTACAGAAGATGGTGGAAACCTACCGGGACTGGCCAGATAAGCTACCGTTCGCTCTGTGGGGCTACAGGACTTCAATCAGAACTTCTACTGGGGCGACTCCGTACTCATTGGTTTATGGGATGGAGGCCGTTCTACCTATTGAGATTGAGGTTCCGTCATTACGAGTATTGGCTGAGTGTCAAATAGCCGAAGTGATTGGCAACAGAGCAGATTTGAGGAACTCATGCTTTTCGATGAAAGAAGGCTGAAAGCACTGTACCATATCCAAGGTTATCAACGCAGAATTGCCCGGGCTTTCAACAAGAAGGTTAAGTCCAGGAATTTAAAGGAAGGAGATTTGGTGCTCAAAGACAATCGAGCTCCCATCCACGACCCAAGGGGCAAGTTCAGACCTAATTGGACTGGTCCCTACATCATCAAGTCAATCTGGTCTGGTGGAGCTGTGGTTCTGATGGATCTAGATGGCTTAGAGTTTTCCCAACCGATCAACATGGACAAGTTGAAGAAATACTATCCCTGAGAGGCTCGCTAGGCCGAAAACCCGAAAGGGCGACCTAGGCAAAACTCAGAGCACAGAAAATTTGAAATTATAAAAACTAAGCTCGCAAGGCTGAAAACCCGCAAAGGGTGACCTTGGCAAAAGTTAGAGCGCAAAAGGAGAGTGAAAATACCCGAGCGAACCTGAGCCTGAACTACGTAAGGCTTGATTCCCATCTTTGGGATACGTAGGCAACTTCGTCTTGAAGTTCAGCCACAATCTTTTCCCCGATCAACTTTGTCCATTTGATCATCTCAGTCATCTCTATTCGTCAGCATTTATCGTGATCTCCTGTATAGTGCTATTCAGACTAGGGCAACTTCCCGTTGCGACGAAGTGCTGCGGTACTATTCAGACTAGGGGCAACTTTCCAGTTGCTAAGATCCGGGGTTGTGCATCTCAGTGACAGATCTCAGGCGTGTCCAGTTCTGATCCATATCGAAAATAGTTTTGAAAAGTTTTAATAAAAGTTGACTTCGCTCAAAATTAATCTTTTTACAACTAAGACCATTTTTGGACCAAAGCGGAGAATTTTCAGTACCACAACCTTCAATTTCATTGATTTCAAAACAGAGTTCTCTTGCTCTTGCATACAATTGAAGTTGCTTTTTATTACACTCATAATGAAAACTTGAAAGTACTAATAAAGCAATAAATCTGGGGCATAGTCAAGTCAGGTGTCCCTGCGCCCCCTGCCAGAGCTAGTTGAAGCCTCTGATGCCAACCTAGGCCCATCTGTGCCTCCTCATTGAGCCAATCCCAACACTCATCAGACAAAGTGCAACTGAAAACAGGGGCGGGGTAGGAGCTCTCTAGTCCTCCAGGCCGTAGTATGTCGGGCAAGGTGTGCACCTCGACCGGGAAAGTGACCGGGTACTCAATCCCCTCCGGAGGGCAAGTCTGATCATGACCAAACTGACGCAGAATACGGAATGGGAAATAGAATACACAATGGGTCAAGCCGATCAACCGGATCCCCGTATCCTGGAACATGCTATAGCTCATCGCCGGAAGTTAAGCCAAGGACAGCGCCAAGCAATGTGATCGGCAGACAAATTGCACATCCATTCAAACCACCATCCCTCATCAAGGGCGTCAACTAGGCGTTGTCGAAAGAAGTAGCCGCGGGCTGAGTAAGCAGGGCAAGAGTCCACAACTTGCAATTTATCCATCAACCATATCTGGGGAGGGATGAAAAATGAGAGAGTAAAGAATAGAGAGATGCGCGATGAGAGAAAAGTGAGATGAGGGTTTTGTGAGAAAAACCGAGCCTGAGGGCCGAGTGACGTGAGCAAATACATATGTGAGATTGGGTGGGAAACATTACCTGTAGCAGTAGTGGACTCCCTGCAAATCTAGTCGTCTCTTGGCGGCAGAAAGCATCCAAGCCCATCAGTGTCTCGGCCAATGTCATGGCGATACAACTCTTCCTTCCTCAAGCCTTGAGCACTTCAATCAAACGGATGCTAGCCCCTCCGGAGCCCGAGACAAACAAAAATGAGATAGCATGCACAAGCAGAGGGCATGTTGTCGGAAACCTTGCCAATGATGGTCGCTGCGGTCACCAGCATCAGAGAATCGGTAAATCAGGCTCGGGATATCCAACATCCCGTTACAGGTCAGAGATCGAGCATCATGCGCGTTGAGACCGCACATCCGCCCTAAAGCTTGGGCGTGGCCAAAACGAGACTGAGGCAAGATCTCTTCTGAGCGTTCAGACTCCATCAAGACTTGAAAATCTTCGAAGTGGGACATACCTCTTGCCCTCCGAAGCTGAAGACATGCGTCACGGGTTCCAAAACCTCGCCGCGGCATGGAGGAAAGGAAATGCAGTGAAGTCCGGCCCAGCGTGAATAGTGCATTCAAGCCGAAACCCCGGAAGTTCAACTTTTCCGAGCCATCTAAAGAAGAGATCCAAGATGTGAGATTTTCTACGAGAAATGCCTCCATTTTGTGCAAAGCAGTGATGAAATGAAAGAGTTCCAAGTTGGAGCTTTATAGGGGGGGTAAAAACACTATTCGAGGACACGTGTCAGAATTCTGAGAGTTGCAGGAAAGGTGGCCGGCCGGCCATCTATTCTAGCAGGCCGGCCATCTTTGTTTCAAAAACTGGCCGGCCGGCCACCTTTCAGTCCCCAGATGCAAAATGTGGCCGGCCATGCATTGGCCCTGTTTTGCCCTCCGGAAGGAAGTTTGAGGCATTTCTATGCATCGGGGATGTCGAAGGCCTCCATTTCTCTCAGTTTCGGATGCGTTCCATCATCCAGATCGTCCGTCCGAAGTACGCTTTGTTGTATTTTGCTTATCGAGTTGTTGCTTTGTTTATCGAGTTGTAAGTTTTGTCGAGCTGTCGCATTTTGTGTTTTGAGTTATTACCTTTTTGTTTATGCAATTTTGTTAAGTCTTGTTTATCGAGTCGTTAACATTGTTGTATTTTTGCTTATCGAGTTGTAAACTTGCTAAGATTCTGTTATTTCTTAGTGAGTCGAGTTGTTTGATTTGTTGCGTCGGTTCATTACCTGACCCGGTAAATACACAAGGCACATTCCCATTCAATTCCATTTTTGTGCGAAATGATATGATGCGATGCGATGCTAAGAGTTTCAAATACAAACACCTTTTCAAAAGCTGTTTCATCCCATCATGTTTTACAACAAAATAAAGGTACAAGTTTTACAGAAAATAAATGCCTAACAATGTGCAAAGTGCTACAAACTACTAGCAAAAGTAAAATAAAGCAGGAAATAACATCATATCCTCGGGGAGCGGGAATGAGGAGGCCCCCTCATCCTCTTCTGCGGGAACAACCTCTGCACCATCATCACCATCCGGGTCGGAGCTGTCATCCTCAGGATCCCCCTCAGCCTCACCTCCACTCCCGGAACCAAGGCCCGGAGCCCCCCTCCTCAGCAGATGTCTCTGACTCACGATCTGCGACCTCCTCATCCTCCTCCTCCTCATCAGGCTCTGCCTCAATAACATGTGCCCTACGTTTGCGAGACGACCCCGCTCCTCGAGCTCCTCGGAAAGGCCTGGATGGCCCTGCTCCCCGAGAAGGCCTGGATGGCCCAGCTCCTCGAAAGGGCCCGGATGGCCCAGCACCTCGACCTCTCTGAGAAGGCCCGGGTGGCTCGGCCCGCGGCGGTGCGTATACAGGAGGCATCTGAAAGTGAAGAGTTCAATACATCAGTTCAAATATGAAAAGCAGAATGTTCGAGAGTGGGATGTGTGTCAGATGTGCTCTACACAGCCTATCAATACAGCAGAACGTTCAAAACCAGTGAGTCATCAGAAATATGCTAAATACGGGGAAGATGGACAGTACCTGTACACCCATAATGGCCAGCTGTGCCTCCCTCCGTAGGATCATGCCCTCGAATGTGGCCAGCATTCCAAGCATCTCATCCATGTATTCAACTGGAGGCTACAGATATAAATGCAAAACTATCAGTAAAGGAATGGACGTCCCAAATATCCGACTGATAAATCAAAGCTGTAAAACATACCGGTGGTGAATCAGGGTCTCTAACATATCTGTGGTCAGGAAAGAGGAGGCTCTAGCGAGACCTGGTAAGGAGCCCGGAATCGCCAACTCGTCAACTCGCGGTTGGCATGTCTGGCCACCCAGGATGATGAAAAGTCGGTGGGATCGGGTTGGAATGAATCTGCGCCCACCTCTGGATGCACCAGCCCTGCTGGAGGAGGGGATATCCGTAGCACGAGCCCGGCTCGAAGATGGTACATCAGCAGGCCTCCGTGATGGAGCACGCACTCCCGTCAAGGGAGGCATCAGATATGTGTGACGATAAGTGGCGTAGTCCCCGTCCGTGTGAGATGTAGCAAAGCATCGGTGCCCTGCATAGCACTAATGACCTCCTGGGTAGAGAGTCTATCAGCAGTCCGCATAGTGGCTGGAGGTGCGGCAG
Source organism: Camellia japonica (assembly GCA_030407325.1). NCBI lineage: Eukaryota > Viridiplantae > Streptophyta > Magnoliopsida > Ericales > Theaceae > Camellia > Camellia japonica. The sequence goes on along the minus strand of JAPPVO010000016.1, from coordinate 186,672,956 downwards.
GAGGGTCCTGAGAAACGTACCCCCATACCTGACACAAAAACGTTCCCCCAGGAACCATGCCCTACCAACCGGCCCCTCGAGCAGGACCCTGTACTGGGAAGTGCCCGATCCTCCAGCATACTGAAATCGGAGACCATCGCCCAAGACTGCCCAGGGCTGCCACGTAATCTGCGGATAACCAGTGCATAAATCAATCAGAAATCGGGAATATACAGGGCAAATCAAAGATGAAAACGGAAGAGAACTGAGAGTTCTGAAATACCTCTGTCGTCGTCCGAACAGTGTCAAAATACTGTCGCAGGTAGAAGAGAGTCTCTCGAGGTCTTGGTCGGTGCTGGCCCTCGAATACCAATGAGAACGGGGTCGTAAGAAGCCCTGCCACCTCCATCTCCGGGGCTAACGTCGGAAAATATACGTAGACCCATAGCTGAGAAAAGTAGTGCGGAATGTAAATACAAAGTGCTGAGGGCAAAATACAGAATGTAAAGTGCGCCGTGTGTGCAATGAACAAGTAATGAGGAGCAGAAATGTAAATAAATCAAGGGACAGAACGTACCTCCAGGCTCTCCAATAGCCGCCGAGTAAGTCTCCCCGCCCGCGAGAGGCCGCGCTCATATAGCAATAGAGGGTAGCCAGGCCGGCGCCACCCCAGTCGTACCGACTGACCTGTGATAGGTCCACTAGAGCACTCAAAAGATACAACCCAACAGTGTTCCCCTATCAGCAAACAGAGTGGTGCCAAAGAGGAACATAAGGAAACCTCGGGCGTACTGCTCCGCCTCCTCAGGAGACTCGGGCTCCATCTCCGGCCTCCGAAAACGGGAAGAGAACCAGGTGTACCGGACTCTCCCAGAAGCTCTGTCCACAGGTGGGCGGGCCCCAACAGATGTACCCAAGCGGCCTCCCACTCGCCCATATCCTCGTCATAAGGAATGGGCCAACCTCCTATGTCTAAACGGTGAGTACGGCGAAGTCTAGCGGGGTCATGGTCAAATCCCCGGTGGCGGAAAAATGGAAAGAATTGGTGGTGTCCCACCATCTCTCCACCAAAGCTGCTAACAGTGTCCTACTGGCAGGACAATGTGATAACCCCATGCAGAAGGCCCGAACCCTGCTGAATCAACCAAATCCCGGACAGCCTCGGGAGAGCTCGGCATACCACTCTCTCGCAGCAGCAGTGGAGCCGTATCCTCGCACGGTACGAGAGCCAACCTGCATTCAGAATGAATGTGTCAGAATGAAATGAATGAGCTGTGTGCAAATGAATGAAATGAATGAGCTGTGTGCAAATGAAATGAATGAGCGTGTGCAAATGAAATGAATGAGCTGTGTGCAAATGAAATGAATGAGCCGTGTGCAAATGAAAATGAATGAGCTGTGTGCAAATGAAGTGAATGAGCCGTGTGCAAACGCAAGTAAATGGACTGTGTGTTCAGAAAATCAGTGTTTTAGGCTACGTGTTCAAATCTTAATCAATATCTGGGCTGTGTGTTCAGAAAATCAGTGTTTTGGGCTGCGTGTTCAAATCATAATCAGTGGGCTGCATGTTCACTTTAATCAATATCTGAGCTGTGTGTTCAGAAAATCAGTGTTTTGGGCTGCGTGTTCAAAACTTAATCAGTGGGCTGCGTGTTCGCTTTAATCCGGACTGTGTGTTCAGAAAATCAGTGTTTTAGGCTGCGTGTTCAAACCTTAATCAGTGGGCTGCATGTTCACTTTAATCAATATCTGGGCTGTGTGTTCAGAAAATCAGTGTTTTGGGCTGCGTGTTCAAATCATAATCAGTGGGCTACGTGTTCACTTTAATCAATATCTGAGCTGTGTGTTCAGAAAATCAGTGTTTTGGGCTACGTGTTCAAAACTTAATCAGTGGGCTGCGTGTTCGCTTTAATCCGGACTGTGTGTTCAGAAAATCAGTGTTTTGGGCTGCGTGTTTAAATCTTAATCAGTGGGCTGCGTGTTCACTTTAATCAATATATGGGCTGTGTGTTCAGAAAATCAGTGTTTTGGGCTGCGTGTTCAAATCATAATTAGTGGGTTGCGTGTTCACTTTAATCAATATCTGAGCTGTGTGTTCAGAAAATCAGTGTTTTGGGCTACGTGTTCAAAACTTAATCAGTGGGCTGCGTGTTCGCTTTAATCCGGACTGTGTGTTCAGAAAATCAGTGTTTTGGGCTGCGTGTTCAAACCTTAATCAGTGGGCTGCGTGTTCACTTTAATCAGTGATCTGGGCTGTGTGTTCAGAAAATCAGCGTTTTGGGCTGCGTGTTCAAATCTTAATCAGTGGGCTGCGTGTTCACTTTAATCAGTGATCTGGGCTGTGTGTTCAGAAAATCAGCGTTTTGGGCTGCGTGTTCAAATCTTAATCAGTGGGCCGCGTGTTCACTTTAATCAATATCTGAGCTGTGTGTTCAGAAAATCAGAGTTAGGGCTGTGTGTTCTACTCTCCATCAACTTGGGCTGTGTGTTCAGAAAATCAGTGACTTGGACTGTGTGTTCAGAAAATCAGAGTTAGGGCTGTGTGTTCTACTCTCCATCAACTTGGACTGTGTGTTCAGAAAATCAGAGTTAGGGCTGTGTGTTCTACTCTCCATCAACTTGGGCTGTGTGTTCAGAAAATCAGTGTTTTGGGCTGCGTGTTCGAATCTCAATTAGTGTGGGCTGTGTGTTCACCATTAACTAGACCTGTGTGTTCAGAAAATCGGAGTTTGGGACTGTGTGTTCTACTCTTAGTCAGTGTGTGTTGTGAGTTCACCTTCAAATTCGAGCTGTGTGTGTTCGACCAATCAGTGCTTGAGCCGTGTGTTCAATTCTTAACTAATGTGTACCGTGCGTTCACAATCAATCGATGAGCCTAGTGTTCAGAAATTCAAGTGTTTAAACCACATGTTCAGGATGCAAGCAAAGTACTATGTCATAGGCTAAACTGTGTGTTCAAGCATGGCAAAGGTAAGAAATGCACGAAAAATACAGAAAATGAAGTAAAATACCTCTCGTGCCTCATAAGAAAGGTGGTGCTCCGGCTCTCGTAGAAGTAGATCTCCGGGTGCCCGATCATTGAAGTCAGTAAAATGACGGAAAACGGCTCGCAGAAGAATGTGCACCGCCGGGGCGTATCTCTCGGGGATAAAGGGGCGGACCCTCGGGGGCAGCGTCATGATATCGAAATCATCCCCGGCACTTGGAGGACCTCCACCATGAGGGAAATTACCCGCCATTTCGAAAAATCTGCAAAAGGAGCAAAAATGAGCCAAATTGGAAAAAGTCAACAAAAGTCAACTCCCGGGAAATGAAAAAGTCAACAAAAGTCAACTCCCGAGAAAATCTTCCAAATATTGAGACAAACTTACCTCAAGTGGTGAAAATGAGAAAAGAAGCCCCGAAATCAAAATTTAATCGGTCCAAAGTGCTTAAAATCGAATGTTTTTGCGAAAACAACTTGCGTGGGAGGCTGAAAAACGCGTATAAAGTGCAGATCTGAAGGAAAAAATGGTTTGGGAGGCAAGGGGAAAAGATTTCGCAGCTGTGGGTGTGGTCTCGGATTGAATGGATGAGAGGATATAAAGAAAATGAGGCGAAAAGACAAACTTGCCCCCGGATTTGGGCAGGTGGCCGGCAGCCTCCCCTTAGGCAACCAGCTGGCCGGCCATGTCCCCCACATGCTCACCTAGCTCTCTGCCAATTTTGAGGAAGATTGGAGTTCCCGGACCTGAAAAAGTTCAAGAAAAGTGCACTTCCGCGCAAAGAATCGCTCGCGCCGGAACTTCAGCTGCAATTTCTGACATGTGTCTCATCATCACTCATCGAAATCAGAGTGTATCCTTTTTAAGCATGTTGTAACCTCTCAGGGAGGTGAACCAGAGGCCGCGATCGAGTCGCCTTCGCCGAAATGCGCGTTTCCTTGCTCGTTGTTTCGCAACAAACGGGCACCCTGATTTATGCTCGTTTTGCATTGTTGTGCACATAACTTGCATTCTCATGAGCATTTTGCATTGTCATGCATGTTTTCTTGGTGTACCATACCTCTGTGCTCGAGCATGCGTTGTCACGCACGTTCCTTTCTTGCATTGTGTTGCATTCACTCGCCGACACTGTGTGTGTCAAACTTTCAGGAATCACAGGAATCACATTGAATATATGTTGTTAGCATATTGTTCTTGTTGAATTTCTTTCTTTTGCAGGCACGATATTGTATGTACGGTTCATTTGAGGCTGGTGCGACCAGACGAATCGCGCAGGTATCGTATCTTCTCCGTGTGAGACGCGACGAGAATTGAATAATTCTCCGCATTCCTAACTGCATGAAATGTATTTGTTGCTTTGCATCCTTACTTAGAACTGTTGCATCTATTTGCGAATACTTGCTTCATTACAGCTTGCTGCACTTGCATGATCATTAAGTTACATCTGGCTCCGTGCATATCGCTTTGCATTTTGCCCCTTTTGCTTGCGGGCACGCCTGCGGGCACATATCTCTGTTCATCTTGTATGATTGTCTAAGTCTTCGGCCTTGTCAAAAATGGGTCGTCTCTGAGCTTTGACATTCACTCCCGTCACTTGTGACTTCTGAGTTCTGTCAAAGAGGGGCAACTGTAGACACCCCATTTTTGACCGACCTTAAGACTCAGACGTCACCGATTGAGCGCTCGGTGATGTTGCATATCGTGCTCGTTCAGAAGTCCCAAAGTCGCGGCCGTGAGCCCTGCCTCCGGACTTCCGAACCCTCTTCTGTACCTTGTCTCGGTTTGCGAACCAGACTCGGTTTTCTCTGTTTCTCTTCCTGAAGGGAGGGAGAGGTCTCGTAGACCATCTCTCAGTGGCCGTGGGCTACATTTCGTGGCCGTAGGCCATTTTGCCCATTTCGGAGCCCGGTTCCCGGTTTTCGGAGCCGTCAGGCCGTGCGCCTCTGTTCGGGACCGCCTAACCATCTCCGATTCCTCCGATTTTTGGCATACATCTTATTTACTCCCTTTTGAGGGACACTGGGATCCGAGAGACCCACCTCGTGGCCGAATGCCACTTTCGATGCTTAACAGCCTTTTTCGGGACCCCGAACTGCGTGTTTTGGCCCCCGAGCATTCGTTTTGCATCGGTTTTCGTTCGTTTTTGGCAGGTACCTCTGTTTTATCACCAGGAAGGTCACTGAAGGGTGGGAGGCCAACAATTATCTCAGCAATCAGTTATGCTCCTCCGGCGCCCTCCGACGCCCGTTTTTCTCACTTCCGGGCCAATGTTGACTACCCTAGGAGCATTTTCTTCAAGCCCAAACCACATATTTGTGTTGTACACACTTGGGAGGACCCTAATATCACATGGCCGGCCAATAACTCAACCTGAACCTTTTGAACCCCTCCTAAAAGTGGCATGTTCTCTCTCCTGTTTTAGAGTTTCCAATTTTGAACCACAGGGTCTTGTTGGGGACACATGGGAGGACACCTTTCTCTGGTGGCCGGCCAGAAATTCCTCTGGACCATTTTACCCCTTGGCCAGCCGGCCATAGGGGGTAGCCGGCCGGCCACCTGCAACAAAAATGCCAGGCCGGCCTGATTCTTCAGGTTGAGTACATTCCAGCTGTGCCTTGGTTTTCCTCCAAAAATATCTCTATCCAGGGGACCCTTTTGGAGGGAAATAAGGGCTCATTTCCCTCCACTTTGGCTTGGATTCTCCTCTCCCTCTCTTGTCTATATAGAGGGCCTCCCAACTCTAGAGAAAGGGTTACAAGAATTGGTTTGAGCATATACATACGTATCATTCCATTTCCTCCAAGTTTAGGCTCCATTTCTTCATCATCTTCAAGCTCTACCATCACCACTCCATTCCAGCAGCAAAGGGAGGAATTCCAGCAGCTTAGAGTCATCAAATTTGGTCCAAGAAGTAGTCAAAGTATTGGTCTTCAAGGGTAAGTAGACTTTCCCCCTTTTGTAGCCCATTTTTGCACCAATTTCTTAGCCTATTTGCTTATTGTTTTGAGCTCCGACCTTAACTGAAACTAGGCCTATTTTGAGCTATTCTACATGTTTGTTGAAGGGCTCAACCCTCTTTGAGAGCCCCATCTCACACTTGTTTCAATATCTCTTTGTATGTCAATATTTTGCATGCTTTATCTAGCCTATGTGTGATCTGTTTTGGAGCATCTCATGAACTGATATTGTGATTATTTTGAGCCCCTCTTCAACATTGAAGAAAGGCTCAACCTTGTTTTCATGCTCCATATGCCACTTGCTTTGAATCCATGTTTTACCCTTGTTTTTGCATGCTTTGCTAGCCCATTTTGCTTCTGTTTTTGGACCATGATCAGAACTGAAAGTGGTCATTTTTTGACCTTCTTGACATGATTTATTAAGGGTCTTTGGCTGTTTGGTGTTTATTTTGTATACCTCATGTTATAGCCTCTTTTGAGCCTCATCTTGCATGACATTTTGAGCACATTTGTATACTGATTTTGGGGCTGTCATAAACTTTAAATGTTCATATTTTTGGTTCCTCTTCAGTGTTGTAGAAGGGTATTTTGTTGTTTGGGCCTTGCATTTACCATCTACTTCAATACCCCTCTCTTGGCCCCTATTTTTGCATGCCATTGTTGCCCTATCTATGCTTGCTGTTTGGCCATATTTTAGACTGGAAAATGCTTGTTTTGGGGCTGCCTTGCTACTGTATTTTCATTCCATGTCCATATTGTGCATGCATTGCATAGCTATAGGCCATTTCGGGTGCCTAAATTCGCATTTCGGGACCATTCCTTGCATTTGGTGTCATTTCGCCATCTTTCGGGACTATTTTCCCCCATATTTCAGTGCTGAAATTCCATTGGCGTGTTTGCATATCATTTTCTATGTCATTTCATGCCTTAATACTATTGCCTCGGTTTGCGTGCCCGTGTACACGCATTTCGAGGCATTTCACTTTTATCCGACGGCCTCCTATGTGAGTGTGGCTGAGGCTCACTCATGTTAGTGTAAGTCCATTTTGCATTCCGTATGCCATTGCCTCGGTTTGCGTGCCCGTGTGCACGCATTTTGAGGCATTTCACTTTTATCCGATGGCCTCCTGTGTGAGTGTGGCTGAGGCTCTCTCATGTTGGTGTAAGCCCATTATTGCATTGCGTATGCCATTTCACCCATAGCATTGTGTATGCCCGGTTGTATATTACCTCGTATAGCGTGTATGCCATTCCATGACATTGTTTATGTTAGGGTTGCATATTAGCTACATTTCATGCATATCATGCATATCGCATCGTGTTCGGGATAGGAGTTAGCCCAGGCACGGGAAACAAGGCACGTTTCGTACTCCGAGCGACGGAACGGGTCTCAATTCCCAAGTCACCGACGCTCCGGATTATCCATGATGGAGTTAGGTTTTGTTGTAGCATTCATATGCATTCATCCCATATTGAGTTGTGCAATTCGGCTCCTCGGCCATCATGCATCGATATGCGTGATTGGTGGCACGAGGATCGAGGCGTGCATATATTTGTGAAATACATTGCTATGCCCCTTTCCTGCTCTCTGTTGCAGCAAAATGAAAAATCAGCAACTTTTCGGAGTCTGGCACGCATTTCGAGGAACATTGCAAACAGAGGCTAAATCGGGCATCCCAATGGATTTCTGCGCAAAACAGCCCAAAACATGCATCATTCCATCATCCGGAGCAGAATTAAGGCAGTCCCTGGCTTGCATGCCAGCTTTATTTTTCTTAGTTAATTTGTTAATTAATTAGGGGTTTGTATATTATTCGGACTGTATTATTCGGACTGTAATATTCTTTTATTCCGGACTGTATTATTTATTCGGACCCTCTGCGCGAGGGCATAATTGTAATAAGTGTGGGTGAGTGTGATGTATGTCTTCCAACCCCACGTCTTTCTTCCCTTTTATTTACCCGCTTATGATGGTTAGATATAGGGCATATTTCAATTAGCATACAGTATGACAGCATGTTTGCATCATTCATCTGTCTTGCACGCACCGGGCTCGGCGCATCATACTAACTGCATTTGTATTTCAATTCCAAATTGAATACGTGTTAGTTGTAGCATTCCATATGCCATGTTTAGAATAGCCGAGCCTGCTATAGTTGCATTATTGCATGTGTTGCATTAGGCAAATTCTGTGTATTTAGGATCATGCATGATTTCTAATGAGCTTTTGTTTTGGCTTGGAGTACTCGGTGAGTTTTATGCTTTAGCATCCTTGCATGCGTGTGAGTGACTGCCATGAATAGCATGCTTACCATGAGGCTATGTGCTTATGTGATATAACTGCCTTGAATGCCTGTGGGTGGAGGTTGGGTTACTTCGAGTGGGACAATTCATCAAATGTTTGTTTTAAGCCCACTAGATAGTGGCAAAATCATGTTTTCTAAGCCCACCTGAGGGTGGCAAATCCACGTCTTAGCCTACCTGCGGGTAGCACCATCAAACCATTTTCAAACAAACAAACATGAAGTGTTTTGTTCCAATTCAGGCGACTCAGTCTATACTTGTATGCTGTGCGCATCACATAGTAAATCTAGGCTAATAACCGGAACAAGAACTCACAATGTTTTCAAAATAAGATATCATGGTTAGTAGAGGCCGGTCATTGACCGAGCGAGCGGGGGTGCTCACGAAGTGACCTTCCCCAATCGTACCCAAGTTCCCGAGCCGAGGCAACTTTGGTGATGACGGACACGTGGCCTTTGGCACCGAGTCAGGGTTTCCTAAATTTCCCATTAAAAAAAAAAATATTTAGGTGGCGACTCTGTATCTGGCAAAGCAGTCCATGTTTGGCACTTCTTTCAAAAAAATCTGTTTTCTCAAAACGATTTGCCGGATTTGGACTCTTTGGTTCAAGATTAAGAACCGTGACACAAATCGAGTCCGAGCTGTAGCGAGGTCCCCCGCGGGCTTGTTACATCAGGTCAGAGGCCTTTGGTAATTCTAGGATTACTGGCCGGTTACGACGCTAAACCTATAGGAGCGGGTTAGGGTCGTGACAAAATATCTAAACTCTTTTTCAATTGAAAATACAAACAAAATATCTAAACAAATTAAAAGCACAAAGTCTTACAAATTACTAGGGGTGCTTGTGGTTTGGCAGTTCGCTTGCAGCCAAAGGAACCTCAAATTCGCCATCCGTCCAAAACTAGGTGGATTGGAAAAAATCAATTTGCAACCATCTGCTCGTCATCACACATCCGTTCAAAATACGGCGGATCAGATCGGTTCGGTTTGGTTCGATTCGGTTCAGTCGGTTTGGACGGATCGGAATATCGTTGCTCACCACTAAAATAAACCTTATGGGTGTTAAAAAATAAAATATTTATGTTTCATAATTGACTAAAAATGTTTACGTATTTATGAGAAAACCTTCACTCAAATTAGTACACAATCAATAAATTATATAAAATAAAAGGGCAAAATAGAAAATTAAAAAACAAGCCAAGAGCAAAATAGGCAACCCAAGGCAAACATTCTCAACTAAAGCAACCAAAATTTATTACATAATTTCCAAAAGGCTACCATCCAAATTGTTTTACCAACCAAACTAAAAGGCAAAATAGCAATTTCAAAACAAGCTAAGGAAAAATAGGGGGAAAAAAAAAAACAAGCCACAAGCAGCAAAACACCTCTTATATATATATATATATATATTAGTTTAAAAAGACCTGTGCAAGGCACGGACTATTATTATAGTATATTTAAGTTTTGTATTTTGATAATTTTGTTAAAATTAGAATATTGTTCTATGAAATTGAATAGAATAAATCAAGGAAAAATTACCCATAAATCCTAAATGGAGAAAAGTTAAACCATTTAGTCCTGAGAGTTTTCTTCTACACCAATTAGTCCTATTTATTTGGTAAGTTTTTTTATATGGGTTTGATTTTATTTTGATTTTACATGTACAACCTTGGTGTGATTATGTTTTCCTAATTCACTGATTTAGATTTGGAGTGGATAAGGAAATGTTATCGTGGATGTGTCAGTTTTGAATTGTTTAACATTGATCTCATTGCTTGGGGTTTTGGACATTTCTTCTGGTGACGGCTGTATTCAACATTGCATCTTTATTTCTGGTGGTTTTTGCTATTTCATGAGGCATTGTTTACGACAGTCATAGTGTAATAGGTGAGTAGTTTGATTGTTTGATGTCTTATATGTTTTGTGTTTATTTTGGGGGGTGGTGTTGGAGGCGTGTCGCTAGGGTGGGTTTGTTCTGTGGGGGAGTGGTGTTGTTTTTGTGGGGTGGTAACTGCGGGGGTGGGTTGTTGTATGGGTGTGTGTTTGGTGACGATAATATCACATACTTATTGTTGGGGTTATGTGTATGCACGTTAAATGTGATTTTGTTGTTTTGTGTTTTCCATAATGGAGTCAGAATGTTGGTGTAACAGGTATGGGTGATGGTATATTTTTAGTGTGCACGTACGGACAAGCCAATGTTCTTATTCGGTTGCAATACGAGTTGACATTCGCACAGTTGGTTGATGTTATTTGTCAGAAATTTAATGGGTTAGTGCCGGGGGCGGTGTGTATGTTATTTGATGTTTCAGGGTATAAGAAGTTTGTGGATAATGATGATGATATTCAGAATATGTTGTGTCTTGGTAAGTCATTTGGGATAAATCACATTGACGTCTTCATTCAGGCACGGAACATTAAGGGGGCAATGTAGAGGTGGTGGATTGCATGGAGGATAGTGTGAATCCCCTTGGTAATCTGAATTTTAGTCATGACGACCAAACGGATTTGTTACCAACATATTTCCCTAACAAATCGAAGACATTTTTGTCCGCTCAATGACCGTATGGTATTACCCATATGGGTCAATGTTTCGACGGGGGAGCCAATGAATTCCGTGAAGTTCTATGCAAGTATGCTGTGGAACATGGATTCCAATTCAAGTACATTAAAAATGATTCGGTTCGTATTACAGTAATGTGTAAGTTCGCAGCAGCAACGAGTTGTACTTGGTCAGTTCACGCGCAGGTGTTACTATCGAGCGGGGTGTTATGTGTGAAGAGGTTCGATAGTGTGCACACTTGTGGCACTGCAGTACGACTTATAGGAACATGCGTACAGGGTCTGAGTTAGTGTTTATTGTTGTTGCAGATCGGGTGCATGGTCAGCCATTGGTGCGGCCCACGGATGTGGTGTTTGATTTAAAAAATGACTATGGCTTGGACATTAGTTACCAGGTAGCATGGTTAGGTGTTAAGAAAGCGAAGGGTGAAGTTTATGGGGATCACGCAATGTCGTTCGACCATCTCAGGTGGTACAGTGAATCCATTATGGAAAAAAACCCCAACAGTTACATTAATCTTGAATTTGATCAAAAAAGTGGGAGGTTCGTTCGGTATTTCATATCATTCTGTGCTTTTATAGATGGGTTCAATCATTGTCGACCTTTGCTCTTCCTAGATGGAACTTTCCTCAAAGGCAGGCTTAAGGGTAATTTGCTTGCCGCGACCGCTAAAGACGGTAACCAAGGTACAGAGGTCGTCTTATTTTTTTTCCCATATATCCCTCCTCAGATAGTGTTTTGTTCAATATGTTTACAATGCAACTTACCTGCATATTTTTACCCATGTACAAATGGTATGGCATGAAGTTGACAACACATGGTAATGTAAAACATATTGACATTCTTAGTACATGGTTATTATAGTTTATTATGTACACGTTGCACAGATGATTATCAAACATGACAAGTGCAATACCATTTTTGAGTATACCATTTCCATGCCATCAAACTGATTGTATCATTTTTTATTATACCACTTGCTTTCATTCTATGTATGTAGGATTGTTTCCTGTGGATTTCGCTATTGTTAATTCTAAAAATTCAGCCAACTGGGAGTGGTTTCTTCGAAATTTGAAAGAAGTTGTTGGCGAAGGTCAAACGTTGAGTTTCATTTCTGACCGCCACGTTGGTCTATTACAATCTATGCTAAACATATTCCCGTCGACACACCATGGTTATTGTTTGTTTCATCTTCAAATGAATTTATGAGACCGAATGATTTACGTTAACGCATCGCACAGGATTGGCTTAATGCGCAAGTTACGGGAATGTGCTTACGCACCCACTATCGCTTGTTTCAATGAGAAATTAGAGGCATTAAAGAAGTGCAACCCGATTATGATTGAGGATTTTATGAAAGACTTGCATCCCAAACACTGGGCTAATGCGTATTTCGGGTAGTATACACTATGGAGAATGGTTTAGGACAGTGCGCAGTACTTTTCAATTGGCATCGTTCGTGTTAGGTACTTGTCTATTCATCATATTTTATGTCCTTCATTTGCATTCATATTGGTAATTTTGCAGGGGCCAACATTATGGGGAGATGTGTTCGAACGCTACCGAGTCTTTCAACAATTGGGTCAGTGATGCTTGTCATCTTCCCATTACTAGACTGGTTGATATGGTAAGGGGTCAAATCATGGAGCAAATGGCGGAACGTAAAGTTAAATGCACCAAATGGGGTGGTGTAATATGTCCAAAAATGAAAAAAATAAAATAAAATAAAAATATATCAAAGGCATACAATGATAGCAAGTCATGGTGTGTCAACCAGGCTAATGACAATGTATACGAGGTCCACTCCCATCCGTCGATGTTGGTAGACGTGGCTAGACGGACGTGCTTGTATTTTCAGTGGCAAATAAACGGGTTCCCATGTTCCCATGTTGTTGTCACATTTTGTAATAGCGGGAGAGACATTAAGAATCGATAGACCGTGCATTTCACATTGACACGTTCAAAGCATCGTACAGCGGAACAATATATCATATTCCAACTATGGAGAAGCCATCTTACACACCAGCTGACTGCATGATTATGCCACCAATAATTAAGCGTCAGCCGAGTAGGCCCAAATGGAAGAGGATTCCATCGAGGGGTGAAGTAGTATAGCGCATTTGATGTGGTCGTTGCTGAAAGTTAGGCAATTACAACAGGAAGACATGTAAAGAGCCAATAAAGACGCCCAATAGTCTTTTCATTTGTTTTTTCACAAACTATGTTTGTTACAAAAATCGCATTGATTTCATCTTCATTTTAATGTTTGTCTGATTTGTGAAACATTCATTGCTTTATGATATTAATTAATTTGTTGTGACAAACATAATGTCCAATTGCACATCATTTTCGTTAACACTACCCCACTGCCATACACTACATACTTGTTACCCATTTGCATTTTCCAACATATTTTTATTTTATTTCATGTTGTTGTTATGCATTACATTAGCTGACATTAACCCACAACCCACCAATTGAACATAAATTTTGGTCACAACACACACCAACACAAAGCAAAATTCACAGCGCTGAATCAAACAAGTTTATGATACCATAAAATCCCTTACAATAACAGTTGTCCATATCAATCCATTTAGAATTTAATTTTCAATGACCAAATGAGCAATTTAACCATTTCGTAATTGTTCGATATAGTTAACATAAGAACACGGTGTTCTTAACACTACCTTCACAGGTTGACATTAATATTCAAACATATCACAACCCCATCCATGCTGTGTTTATCACAGACAATGATGGTTCACATTCACATCAGCAACGACACATACCAACACCATGCACTAAACTACCTGAAACCAATCATATGTTCGTCTCTTATCATATCAAAACACTAACTGTGTTCATCTCTTACCAAAACAGAACCATGAAGGGAATAATCGCAAACCCTGCAACATATAGCAGAACATGTAACTACACAATAAAAATCCTAGCTACAAACAATAATGAGGAATAATACTCAAGCTAACCAACCCACATCATGGTGGCCCGCAATCTCACATAACTGTTTGCAACTGAATAAATGACTATGAATGCAAATCAAAAAACTAATCCAACATTAATTAAACCAACAAAGTTTGGGGAAAAACAACCCACTACGTATACGACCGTAATGTGGGGCCATTACGAATCAAAAACAATTACGCAGTTCACTAACATTAAAACAAAATGGACATTTGAGGGGGGATGAGGGGTGCTAATGATGCTTCTTCTGAAAACAACAAATTATGCTATCCTGGCATGCAGTCATCTTGCAGGTTCATTCAAGAACATTTTTACTATCGCGGCGCGTAGACCACTCGGGGTGACCCCGTCCATCGTGATGTTGATTTCCATCCCGTGCACATACTGTCGTATAATAAAACATATAACAATTGCATAATCTGACCTGGATTCACACACGACTATGCCAACGTCACAATCAACAATACATTCACACAAGAAAAAAAAAAACACATGGAACCAACAACACTTACAACTTGGGCAGTTGTTGTGAGCAATCCATAACTGACACAAGAGCACCATCAAAGTGATCCGTCCCAACATCTTCCATTGCAATTCTTGGCTTCACGAATTTGGTGTGATGGTCGGCCACCCATTGTTTCTGGTGTTCAATTTCGTGTTAGGTTTGTCGCGTTACATGTAATGTATTTGTCAATTAAATAATGTTTGCCACACATGTATACACAAACACAACAGTGCATTTTAAATAGTTATAAGCAGGGTAACACCGCCATACAAAAAAAAAACCTTGACAAACTTACCAATTTTAGAGCCTCGTTATAATGCTCGTCGCGGACCCTACGTCTTGGCCTCATGGAATTGTAATGTTTTCATTCACCACTTTATGCATCTTGGACCATGATAGTCCAATGGTTCGAATGGTATATCGGGTAAACTGTGTATATGTACCCTCGTGACACCTTCGTGTGAACGTTCAAGTACTTAGCCCTAGATAGCGCACTAGTGTTCCTCATCATGTCCTACACATATGGTATATGTTAATTTAGACACTTGTTTTGCATTGTTATCGGAACCTATTTTCAAATGGAAAATAAACATAAAAAATGCGTATTACATACAACACAAACACTACTGTACACGTATGTCGTGTCCTCATATTCTGTTCTTACAGCCACCTTTCGTTGCACTTCCATCAGTATTTCAGCGTAGGCATCAATTACCTATACCATATGACAGTCATAAGTTTTCCATTCTACTAGTTAAATATTACACATATTACCACTGTATGTCCGACTCATACATTACCATCACAATGTCATCATGTCTGCACACATTCCATTGTTATGTTAACATAAGTACACATAATTAATGGACACTGCAAATGCATAGGGTTTTTTCCTTGGGTTCCATACTATGCACACGGAGGCTATGACGATCTCCTACTTGACGTTCAAATGTGGACACCAATTTACTAATGTACATTTATGCTACACATCAACCCCAACTTATGATGACACACCCTTGCTATAGCATCTATTTATCCCAACCCATTACGCCCACATAGCAAATGTTTCATTGTAACATTAATAATATATTAGCCACAACCAAATCAAATAACAGCAACGTTGAAAAGGATACGAGATGCACGTACATTCCCGTGGACCGAGTTTTGTTGTACCAAGTCTTGCACATTCATGAAATGCACTTGCACTCCATTGTCACCACCATCCCATATTACTGCCCTGCAACCGGCACCTCAAATTTAATAACAAAACAAATGGAACATCATTTACTTGATATCTGAAAAGTATTATAAGAGATCAAAAAATATAACTTACCTGTCACCGTCCAAACTGTATATTTTTTCCAACAGGCTCACATTATCATCCTTCAACATTCTCCACACTGCATGCCTTCTACTCATACCAAAACCATGCCACGTTTTACACTCCACATCAACATCCTAGACAATATAAATCACCTCAGGCTCAAGAGATTTGCGCAACACCACTTTACTACTCTATTTGGCCCATCCCACTACACAGTGGTACTCGTAGTCAGACAGTTTAAATTCACATCTCAGTTTGCTCTTCACGCGTCTGACTAGTGACGTTATCTGAGGACCAGGATTTGCATCAGCTATTTTTCCCCTACATCCAGTTCTTATGTCACAAATACTAACACAAACACCACGCCCTACAGCTGAATCACCCCTTCCGTCACCATCCACGTCGTCCACAGTCAGATCTTCAACTTCATCCACATTTTCAACTAACTCCATTGCAGTCTTGGGCACAGCATTCGCTTGGGCTGTAAGGAATGAGAGCTGCTGTGCAATTTCCCCACTATCATTCGCCACGTATTGCGTCACCTCGTGCACCTCACGATCATCAAGATTATCCTCTAAACTGGATATTTTACCCTCAAACTCTTCAACTAGCTTGGTGAGCCGTGTAATTTCAGTATCCTTTCCAACAATAACGCTGTTGAACCCTGTAAACAGATTAGCAACCTGTGCCGCAAGTATCTTCTCCATTCATTCGACCCAACATTCCAAATCATATACACGTGCCTTCTTTGTTTTAACTTCCTTTTCCAAATCATTAATTCTCTCCCTAGCCTTTTTCAGCACATCCTTATGCCCGTCTCTTTTGGTCTAAACCATATTAGCATCCGATGTGCACGACAGATCTAGTAGATCCGGAAACAACACCGACTATGCTTCTCTGTCTGCAAGTCTCTTCCTGTCCATATTTTTCTTACTATCCGGCGTCATCCCATATAGGTTCTCAAGTTCACATACTTCATTCATCTCGACATTACCACTGTTAGGAGAATTTGGCTGCCACTAATCAAAACTTGGCTCCACATCAACAATATCGCTCATTCCGACATCAGTCCCATGTCCATCCCACACATTCACCGGATCAACATAAAAAATGATCACGATCCCCTCATTCTGGTTTGCCTCCTTCCTAATTAGTGCCGGTTTCAACAAGTAACACTCATATTTGTCCCAACAATTTTATCACAGTTAACTTGCAAAAAATAAATATTATCGCACACATAAATATTACCTTATTGACAACTAAATCAAACATTTTTTACATGTTTTGTGCCTTACCTTAATAGAGAAATTTGCCGACAAATTTACCCCTTTCAACATCCCTGTAAGCGAACTAATGTTCCATTTGCAAAATCGCAGCACCACATTACTTCGTTCTGGTTTCACGATGTACAAATGTTCGCAAATAAGAAACTGCAATAACATTGGCATCAACAAACATTAGCCAAACTCGTCCAAACCATAAAAATGTGTATGTGGAGCAAAATATATGTTGTGATCATATTTGTGGAATACGTACCAGCAATGAAACAACACAACTTGTAACCCTCTCTGGCCTGCCGTGCGTTTCATTTAGTGAATTTATTAGGGTGTTACGGATTGTCGCAGTCTAGTCATACAACCTTAAGGTTTCTAATTTGTCAATGGCATGCACAAACGCCCTCCCTATATGCTCTCTCGTAGTTGCGAAAAATAATTTCATGGATATATAAAGGCAAAGCAACTTGGCTACATCTTCCTCGTCGCGTTCAGTACGACCACGAATTGCCTCCATCAGCAAATCTTTAATGACTTTCGACAACATTTGCCCAATGTTCGGACATCGTCTCTGCATAAAATCTGAAGGTCCTTTCACACCTTGTGTCAAATTTAATGTCTCTTTCCTACACTGTATTCCAAACATCAGACGGATGTCGTTGTTCCTCAATGGAAGCCCACTCCCACCGATGTAAAACTTCTCATCATTCGGATGGTATGTTTGGATTATTCGGCACACCATCGCATCACACTTCATGTATGCTCTTAGATCTAGCTTATAAACACGGATAACATCAATCATTGGCCAGAACGGGGTTTTCTTCAATTACTAAATATGCCTATCACCCAATTCCAACTCAAGCACGATCTTGATAACTCCCAAAATGTTGGACCGGTACATTAGTTTTGCCGGGTCAATTTCAGAATTTTTAACAGTACCACTGTCCACTTTCTGTTGCTTGAATGGTAGTCTGGTTTGCCTCTTCGTGGCCAACCTGGTTGACATGTTACTGGTGTGTCGCGAACGTGGTGGACTACTAGCAGCGTTCCGTTTCCCATGTTGCCGGCCAATGCCACCTGCCAACATTGTCATACACATATCACTACGAAATTAAAAATTCAAACACAATGGTTATAGACGCAACGTAAATTGTACAAAAATTGTCCTACACATGTCACTAAAAACCAACCGTAATATCACACAAAAATGAAACTACATTAATTAAAAAATGGTTACATTCCCAACGAATCCACAACAAATCCGCAACAAACATTGGACAAACATGTCAATAAAACATACATAATATCAAACATCACATGCCATTTGACAATGCCACACTACACACTCCCAAAAAATCAAAAACTACACATGCAACGTGCAATCATGTGCACACACCAACATTTACAACCACTACAAAATATTACCACATAAGAAAACGACACACGTAATTTGTCAACGTAAATACCACCGTTAGACTCAACGTAACGTCTATACTATCAACCATCACATGTTACATGTCAATGCATAACAATCACAAGCCAACATGCAACGTGCACTCCTATACACACACCACCATTTTCAATCGTATGCACACACCCCTGTATAGAAAACCCAATCACCAATTACAGTAACCAGATAACGCAATACAACAACAAAAAACAGCGAAATCCAAAAGTCATTACCTCCACAGGTAAACACTGTTAACCAATCACAATTTCTCAAAATCATTTTCATCTAAACTCCAACAAGCCGTAGAAAACATTTAACTGACTCGACCATCACCACTACACAAAACCCTCAATAATCTCCACATTTCACCAAATTATTACACACGCCCGACCACTTTCACAGTTCCTAATTTCACAAATGACATTAGCAATACAAATTACCATAATGTATTATAGGCCAAATCAAAACCACAGAGGAACTACCCCTTCTACACACAAGGACAAAAACCACACCACATTCGCAACTAAGTAACATACCACTAGCACCAGGAAGTTTGACTTCTTGTTAGTAATGTGGGTTTTTGAACTTTGTTAACATTGTTTTTCATATTGATTAGTTAGTAGAGCGGGTTTTGTAACAGAGTTACTATCCCTAACGTAAATACCCCCATACAAAAAACCCAATCAACACTTACCATAACCATTTACCGCAAGACAATAACACATCGGCATCCAAAAAACCATCATTGCCACACTTAAATTGTAAATCAATCACAATTTATCAAAAACATATGCATCCAAAGCCCCTAAAAAATGCAAACACAATTTACATTACCCGACCATGATCCCTCTGTGAAAACATCAATAATTTCCACATTTCAAAAAAATATAACACACCACAACCCACTTGCACAGCTCAATCTTAACAACATAGAGGATATCATGTGTGCACATACGTAAGGAATAACTTGCCTGACGTCATTTGTTGATGACACAATCACCGGCGGCGACGAATGAAGGTTCTTTTCCCGTCACACGACACACACTGTCGCACTGCCTCTCCAACTTCACAATGTAAGCGTATTAACTAAACAAGGGCCTCGTCTGTTTCTAGGGTCTATGACTACCAGGAATGATCAGTTTACAGTCCGAATCTACTCGGATTCAACGTTGCCAATTACACATAGATCATAAACACACCAATCACTATCCCATAAACATCGGAACACAACAGACATTCCCATTCACGTCTCTTCCGTTCTGATTGCTTTGGAGGGAAACTAAAATTACCCTCAGAAAAGATTTGGGGCATAGATGTAAATTCAACATTAATAAAATCCACAATTACCCTTACTTTACGTGTTAAACCATGGGCCAATTCGTCTTTCACATTGGGATGGGACTTATTGGTCCATAAGATTAAAGTTAGGATTAAATGGATCAAAAGATTGGAATTTGGGATTTAATGGTGCATTTCCCACAAATCCATAGATATATGATAGAATTATGTGGTATGATATGTATCATTTTTTGATTTGTTATACACCTAATGATGTAGACTCCAATTTTATTACCATATCATTTTGGATGAATTTATGAGTCTTTAACATTTTTTCCGAATTTATAAAATAAAATAAAAAAATTTATGGTGTGTAACTTTTCTCAACAGATAAATATAAAACAAATACTAAGATAATTCTCTAATATATAAAAAAATAAAAATAAAAATAAACTACTAAGATAATTCACTAAACTCATAAAGAAGCAGAAGAAAATACACACACACACACACACACATATATACAAATGACTAATTTTATTAATAAGTAAATCAACAGTTTTTAATGATATGAGAAATATTTTTCAATGAATAATTTTGATAATTTATTATTGTATAGGAAAATAGTTTTTTTTCCCTGAGTATTGTTTTAAATTAAAATTTATAACAAACAACAGTTGTAATTTCTAGTATTATAGGACTGATTCATATTTTAAACAAACCTTGGGGGTGTATTTGTAATATGTTAAGAAATAAAAGATTTATGTTTCATAATTGAGTAATTATGAAAAAAAACCTGTTTCATAATTGACCAAGAATGTTTACGTAATTACGAAAAAACCTGTTGCATAATTGACCAAGAATGTTTACGTAATTACGAAAAAAATTTCACTAAACATATAAGCCACTATTAATAAATTATTTAAAATAAATGGGTAAAATAGAAAAGAAAAGACGAATATTAAAAAGTTAAGCAATTTTTATATGAAAAATGTTTAAGACCACTAATTTATGTGGTCTAGAAGAGCTCTAATTGATAAGACCCACCTCTTGATGTGATGTCTTATCTTTTTTCTTTTTTCTTTTTTCCTACCAGCTCATTAGAGCTAAAATCCTTTGTGTGTGTGTGTGTGTGTGTGTTGAGGGGGGGGGGGGGGTTGTGTGTGTGTGTGTGTGTTGAGGGGGGGGGGGGGGTTTGTATTTTCGGGGGTTGGGTTTAGTTTAGTATTTTCGCACAAGCATATCCTTTTAATGCGTGGATGGACTTTTAGACTTATGAAAAAAAGTTAGATTTATGGAGTGAGTGCTCATGAATGTAATGGAATATAATGGTCACTTATTAAGTTCTCTTATGTAATAATCAATTTTTTTACAATGATAAAAATAATTTTATATGCAATATATTTTTTATTTATTTTTAATTAATTAAATATAAAAATAAATATTGTGATGGAATTACTACTTGATGTCATTCAATTTCAATGAACCTGACACAATCTTAGCTACAGAAACTGCTCCACAAAATGCTGCAAAATAAATAAGGCGAAGTGCAGCTACAAACGATGAAGAAATATTTCAGGCCAATAAAAAAAGAGAAATGTTAGGTGGCTGGAAAATTTTTAAGGAAAATGGTAAGGAAAACTGTCTTCACCGTTAGATCAGATATGATCTCATGATCCAACGGTACAGATGAGTTTTCATGATAATTTTCATGAAAATTTTCATGACACGTAGCATTACCCATAAAAAAATGCGATGAAGATATATTTTTGGAGCACCCTCCGACTCTGTTGTTTAGGAACCTTTCAAACAGCCGCTTGGACACATAAGTTTGATCCTTTTCATTGGTATGATCCGTTAATTATATGGGTAATTATTCAGTAATTTCGGAATATATATACGTATTATTCTATAATATTGTGATTGGTAAAAAAGATAAGTAATTGAGGTATTTTGTTGAGTGATTGTGGAATATAAGGGGGCATAATAAATAATGATTGGTTAAGAGTAGATATAATTTTTCTAATTATATTAATTGTAAAACTAAACTTGAATAATAATAATTTTGAGAGGAAAAAAAATGTGATTTTGATCTTTATAATTTTAGGTGTGGTTTTTTTGACTTTTTATAAAATAAAATAAAAATGTGTAAAAAAGTAGAGAAAGTAGGTAAAAAGGATATTGATAGATGTTGATTAATGTGATCTAAATAAGTGTATTTATACAAAAAAAAAAAAAAAAGGTATACTTTTTTAGTGTATGTCAAACACTTATTTGTGTTTGGAATGTGATGGATTATAAAAGTGATTCGTAATTATCTATTTTTAATAATTAAGTCACACCATGTAACAGTGCTTACAGTAGTGAATTTTTTTTTCCTATCGGAAAAGAATATTTACGAATATTAAAATAATTACAATAAAGAAAATAAATTAAAAAAATTAGAGGAAAAAGAAAAGCTAAAAAATGAACCTACTATAGCAGTAATATTTGTAAAATGATAGGCCACATGTAGAGTATAAGTCAAATTTTATCTATTTTATTTTACATATAACACAACCACCATAACCCATAACACACAGTCATCAAGCTCACATACAAGGAACCTACAGACACTGGAGAGTTTCTCACATATGACACACATAAAAATGTTAGCAATAAAACCTATCACAAGAATAAAATATAAAATACCACTAAGAAATTGATTATCAAATAAATTTTTGCAAAAAAATTCCAATATTATTTCCTAATTCTTTTATCAGAACACTCTACTGTGGAGGAGATCGCCTTTGTCATCCCCATCACCAGCTTTACCACCCATGGCTTCAACTCTCACATTCCTGGCAGACCCATCTCTTCCCTTGTACCGCGAAGCCACCAAAACATACACCAAGAAATTAACCGCGTTAATCCCTGTCAAAATCCAGTAAAAGTAATCGAGCTTGCTTGTATTAAGACTGTTCGTCAGCCACCCATTTTCCACCCCACCCGTCGCACTCTCAACGATCTTCACCAGCGCCGTACTTAGCCAGCTTCCGATCCCAATCTCGCTCAAAAACATCGCGCTGCTAATGCTTCGTGTCCCATCGGTGGCTTCATCGTAAAAAAACTCCAATTGTCCGACATAAGTGAAAACCTCGGCGCTTCCGATGAGGAAGAATTGAGGAAGTAACCAGAACACAGTCATGGGCTGAGGGTGGTGGCGCCGCCTCTTTTCGACGAGAGCGGCCGAGGTGAGAGCGAAGATGGAGATGAATAGGCCGACGCCCATGCGCTGGAGGGAGGTGAGGCCGCGGGGGTGGCCGGTTTTGCGGCGGAGGATGGGGACGACGAAGGTTTCGTAGATGGGTACGAGGATGAGGGCGTTGACGGCACTGAAGAAGGGGACTGAGCCGGCTGGGATGAGGAAGTTTGAGCCGAGCTTGCGGTCCATGATGGTGGCTTGGGTGACAAAGAAGGTGGAGAGTTGGGCGAATGAGATGGAGAGAGCTATGGTTGAAGCCCATATTGGGAGGACTCTGATGAAGCATTTGAATTCTTCCACTTGTGTCACTGTGCATAGTCTCCAACGGCTCTTTGTGTTTGCTTCTTCTGGGTCTACTATAATTGCTGCTTTGTCCAAGAATCTGGAAAATAGAACAACAAACTTGGGACTATGTGGGTGTTTGGGAAGTGAGTTTTTATGTAGATTTTAGTAGATATAGGTTTTTATGAGATAAAAAATTTTTAGTGTTTGGGAAGATAGTTGGGTTTTTATGTGGTTGGATGTGATGTTTGTGAGAGAAAAAGTGAAATGATTATGGGGTTGGATGTGATATTTTGTTTGGATGTGTTTTTTTTGGTTTTGCAAAATTTTTGTCTTTTAATGATTTTTATGAGATAAAAAATTTGGGATGTTGCTTCCCAAACACCCCTATGAGTGAGTGTTTGGGAAGTGGGTTAAAAATTAATTTTTTAGAATTTTTTTTTTTATTTATAAAAATGTGTAAAAAAAATAGAGAAATCAAAAAATCAAAAAGCCAAAAAAAGGGCTTTTAGCCGAGTTGACAAAACAAGCCAATGTGATGCAGGTTCGAGTTGCTCATGATATGCCTAGTATTGGGCTCCCCTACCCAATGAGAATTATTTGGTGGTCTTGGGACATGACCATGTGGTGCTTAGGGGTATGATTGGTGGAGATGGTGAAACTTATAAATTTGTGTTGAAACATGAGAAATCAACAAGGAACATAGTGATTTACTATATGATTAGTCAAGGTATGGTCCTAAACCACCAAATAATTTTTCTAACGTAATACTAATAGAATGTGATGACGGCATATTAAATTGTATTTGATTTGAATGAGTTGCCCACTAACCATTATGTAATTAAAAAAAAATTAAAAAAATTGACATTAAAATTAAAAAACAGTAACTCTGCCAATGTTGGAATGAAAATTGGCAAATATAAGAATAAGTTGTAAATGGTGTACCTGTATTGGACAGTATGAGAAAGCTTTCTGGCACCATGAATAGCAGACTCTCTAGTTTTAACCTCATAAAGGTCAACCTTACCTCCCACTTCAACCCCTCTCATGTGGTTCCTCACAGAAGCCACCACAACCTGAAGAAACCTGGTGAAAGGACTCCCCATTGGTTTCTGATACCGATAGAATCGAAATCCACAAGCCAAGATGAGAATAGAGCAGAACATGGCGACAGTGGGGACAGCAAAGCCCCAAATCCAGCCCTTCTGTTGCTGTAAATAGACGAGGAGGGTGATCCCCAAGAGAACACCCATATTGATGGCGAAGAAGAACCAGTTGAAGAATGCGTACTTCTTGTGGGCTTCTTTATCGTCGGACTCGTCGAATTGGTCAGCTCCGAAGGAGGAGACGCAGGGTTTGATACCTCCTGTTCCGAGTGCTATGAGGGCTAATGCACAAAATAGGAAGCCGTTTTGGGGACCTGACGCGGGTTTGGGTACGCATGGCTTTGTGGTGCACGGTGGTGGTCGGAGGTTGTCTAGGGAAGCCGACAGTGTCAACAACACCATTCCCTGAACATAATCAAAGAAAATTTTTATTTTTTATACAAAAAAGTTATACCCAAAAAATAATAATAATAATAAAAATTGGGTTGTTGACAGCTTACCACTGCGTAGACGCAAGAGAAAATGATGATGGTTTTGAAGCGTCCCAAATATGCATCGGCAAGAAATGCTCCGAGGATTGCAAGAACAAAGGCAGCTCCAATCCAATCAGTGACATGTGTCACTGCATCTGGGATTGATTCATTCATCTCCAACGCCAGGTATCTCACCATGTTCACCGCAATCGCAAAGAATGCTAACCTCTCTGCCACCTCATTCACTACAACAACAACAACAGTGTTGTACCCAAATTAGCTTAATTATTTAAATTATTTAGCTTAATTTCATTGTTTGAGAAAAGACCTATGATGAATGGTGAGGCCTTCCATCCTCCGGTGGTTTGCTTATCAGCCATTCTCCCACGAAAATCAACCGAACCATTGCTTACCAGCGATGTCAAGGGGCTTACCTCCTACAAAACCAGTATGCATCGAAAGCGCATTAGCATTTAGTTTTCAAAAAAAAAAAAAACATATAATTAAAACGGTATTACCTTAATGTTTTGTTTATCGACTCCCAGAAAGCCTTTCATGGCTTGGGGCTCCATGTATGAGAACGACTTATCATGAAGAGGCATCTCATCCAGCTCGCCGGCTGGTTCGACTCTATCCATTGATGAAGGATTCAGAACAATTCTGTGAGTTTTGGGGAAATGCAGAAGTACCTATGCCTCTATAGGAGCTCTTTGATTCTAAGTTGAGTAGAAGGATTTTCAAGTGGGGTGTCCTATAAATAAGGCATGGGTTTTTTGCTTTTTCAATCTAATAAGGAGTTTAAAATATGATTTGAATTGGTGTCAAAGGAATCTTTTAATTTGTTTGATCCCAGTTTGGTGTTGAATGTTTCTTGAGTGCTCATCCGGACGTGTATTAAGTTATTGTCTAGCAGCCGGCAAACAATATTAATTTTGTTTTCAAGATTAATTATACATTTTGTTGCATTTTTAATTTTTAATATTTCAATTTTGTTAATTTAGAGTTAAAATAATCTCAACATACTAAAAATATAAAATTGCGAGAAAGTTTATAGTCTGGATATCATTTTTTAAATTGTAGTTTTTAAAATATATGTTAAATTGCAACAAGAATATCTTGACTTACATTAATCAATTTGAACAACATGAGGATTGAGGACCATTTAAACTAAAAATTAGTAGTTTGAAGATCAAATTGACAGAATAAAAAAAAAATGATAACCAATGTGCAACAGAACACATATTTCTTAGTGTAATTAGTCATGATTTTTTATTATACTCAAACTTAGGGAGCAGGGGTTGAACAAAATGTTGGACAATAAGGTTGAAATGTAGTTACAACCGATGAAGAAACCTTTCAGAACCAAAAAGTGTGGATGAAAATTATATTTTTTAAAGCACCATTTGTTTGTGTTAGGAACTTTTCAAAGTGCCGCCCAAACACTTGGGGACAAACTGGCATGCATATAAGTTTGATCCTTATAATCATTGAATTATCCTCTGTTCACAAATTTTTTAATTTTTCTCCCAAAATTTTTGTAGTCATTAAATCATGTTTTGAAATTCTTACACATTCGAATTCTCATATAATTTGACAATTGCAAGTGTTTTGAGTTAAAATAGCATAAAATTTTTTGGGACAGAAGATCCCATGCCATTATTATAAGTTTAGGTAAGATAGGCAAGTTATTGAGTGATCTTTGAGTATTAGTTCACATGACACTTGTTCTACTCTTTTGAAAGACACACGAAAGCGATAAGTCCTATTATTTTAATCAATAAAATTCAAATTGGAGGTTCATTTGTATTTGTCCCTCGAGCAGGCCATGTAATCATCTTGTCTATTCAGTAATTTTGTGCTTGAATTTTAGATTTTTGGAGAAAAAAATAAAAGAGTAGGGGTTTGTGGGAAAAAAAAAAGTTTTTATTTCATTTAAAAATATATAAAAATTACATTAAAATTTTAATTATTTTAACGTTATAATCACTTAATCACAACTTTTTAGGCTATAATTAGCATGTTTTTTTGGGTGAATAATGATTAGCATGTTATCTATTATAAATTACGCAATTGATTAATTTTCAACTCAACAATTGTCTGGTCACCCGGTCACCCAATTGCTTGAGCATTCACTGATACAAGTTTTAACTGAAATGTCCTGCCCCCAACTGGTAAATCCTAAAATTCAACTGCAACTGTTTG
Organism: Camellia japonica; assembly: GCA_030407325.1. Classification (NCBI taxonomy): domain Eukaryota; kingdom Viridiplantae; phylum Streptophyta; class Magnoliopsida; order Ericales; family Theaceae; genus Camellia; species Camellia japonica. The sequence goes on along the minus strand of JAPPVO010000016.1, from coordinate 186,646,046 downwards.
ATTTTATTGATTTTACCTAAACATAACACTATAAAATTAGCATAATTTTTTTTTTATATTATCATTTTAAAAAATAATTCATTCTCCTTTTTTTTTTTTTAATCCGGATTCATTCTCCTAGTTGAGACCCTCTAATTTCACTTCCATTAACATGTTTATCACATGAAAATACACCCATACTCCTCTCTCTTTCTCTCTCTCACTCATTTTATTTTTTCATTCGTATCATTGAAGATAAAATTAAAAATTCAAATAAAAAACTATAGTTAGACTGTATTTTTTTTTTTTTTTTTTTATATAGAAGAAAATCTTTTTTTAGATAGTTATATAGAAGAAAATCTAGCCAAATAGTATTCAAATAAAATTATACGTTAATATATTAGGTGTAGCACCACTGATAATATTCTCCTTTCGAAATGAATATTCTATAAGCGTTTACGGACAGCCACATGAACCACACCACACCGCCATGCAAATTGACTCTATTTGACTAGTAGTTAGCTGTCGATATATGCAACAACACTAGAAGATTAGTGTACCTTACCTATTTTTTTTCATTCCCACAACAACTCTTTACTGCACACTCAAATTCATTGTATTGTCTTGTATAGGTTTGTGTTTGTTTCCTTCATTGATACACACACTCATTACAGATACACAACAACAATCGTTTTCTTCTTCTTCTTCTTCTTCGTGATTATTCCTAATGTAATTATTATTTACGAAGTTTCAAGAACAGGGTTCAGAAATTATTGTGAAAGGGTTCGCGTTTGGAGGTTGAATTTGAACTCTGGATTGGGGAAAACAAAAGACAAAATGGTACCCAAGTGGGTTTGTGCTGGGTTTGTTTATCTCCTTCTTGGTTTGATTTTGAATGTTGCAGAGTTCTGTAATGGTGGAATGACCAGTGGTTATCAAAGACCTAATAACCTCAGTTTTGATATGCCATTAGACAGCGATGTGTTTAGAGTACCTCCTGGTTATAATGCTCCCCAACAGGTTTGCAATCATGCCACTTGTTCTTCTTAATTCATGAATCTCTGTTTTCTCTTACATGCCCTGTTTGGTTGCCAAGAAAATTTGGGATTTGTAATAGAATGTAAATTCTCAATCTCATTCCTTATGTTATGTTGGTTTTCAAATTGAATACCTTAGTATGTGTGTGTGTGTATGTGTGTTGTGACTTATAGTGAGCTTACTTATTTCATTTTCTTGATGTTGTTTTGACGCCCCATTTCAAAATTTGCAATTTTACACTTGTAGACATTTTTATGATATTCTCTGATTTGACAACGCTGTATTTAAGGTTCATATAACACAAGGAGATTATGAGGGGAGGGGTGTGATTATCTCTTGGATCACTCCCGATGAACTGGGTTCAAACACTGTTTTCTACTGGGCAGAGAACACCGAGCTCAAGAACTGTGCTGATGGCATTGTCGTTACGTACAAGTACTTCAATTACACTTCTGGTTTCATTCATCACTGCACCATCAAGGATTTGGAGGTGTGTGCTCCTCACCAAGGGTATAGATGCATCTGCAATTTGAATTTTGGGGTCAAATTAAATTTACAATACTTTGCACTTAAATTCTTTCTTAACATTGCAGTTTGATACAAAATATTACTATGAGGTTGGGATTGGGAACACCACTCGACAGTTTTGGTTTATAACTCCCCCGAAAGTTGGCCCGGATGTGCCTTATACTTTTGGTCTCATAGGTATTAATTTATTGAACATCAGTTTATTGTGCTCATCTAATTCATTACTTTTGTTCAAGAGCTTGGTCATCATATGGATTTTCACTATTGCCAATAGAACATACGGATATGTGACACGACATGACATATAAGAGACACATAAAAAATATAATTTTATATGTCATATCCAAGCATAAGAAAGTATTATATATAATGTATATGAATATTTAATTCAAAGATATTAACAAAATGTAATGTAGTACTAATTTCTTAAGCCTAAAAGAGGATAATAGGTATAAATTTATATGATTCTTTTTTCTTTTATCATTCAATTTCAAGTTATTTTATTTAAACTTGTATTGCTTTCACATATGTTTAAGTAATACATGTGTTCCCCACATATCTTAGGCATATTTAAATAATAGTAGGACAGGTGTCGAAAAGTATTTGATGAGTTTTGTGTCGTATCCGTGTCCAACACAACAAGCCACCTTCATAAAAGATTCCGTGTTTTTTAGCAACCGAACATAAACGAGGAGTTGATTAAACTATGTCAATTATTTTAGATGAAGACGGTTGTAAACTTAAAGGATCTTAGTAAACCAATCTATACCTAGTGTAATTCGTCTATTAAAGTTCCACCAGAGGCTCATACACCACATAAATCTTTATCTCATAAATGCATATTTTATGCATGAGGCAAAAAAACTGCAATGAAATACAGAGAAACCACTAAATACTTCTGTTTGAACTCGCTTTATTGAGCATTTGTGCAGGGGATCTCGGTCAAACTTATGATTCAAATACGACGCTAACTCACTATGAGTTGAACCCAGCGAAAGGACAAGCATTACTGTTCGTTGGGGACCTCTCTTATGCAGATGATTACCCGTTCCACGACAACAACAGATGGGATACATGGGGGAGATTTATTGAGAGAAATGCTGCTCATCAACCTTGGATCTGGACTGCAGGGAATCATGAAATTGATTTTGCTCCTGCAATCGTAATGTTCCTCTTTTCATTTCTATTTTGTTGAAAAAAACATAGAAAATAATCATATTTTGATCTATTGTTGTTAATACTCAACTCTAACCATGATCACGATGGTGATTGTGTTGCAGGGCGAATCAATACCCTTTAAACCTTATACACATCGTTTTTTCGTGCCATACGAAGCTTCTGAAAGTACATCTCCTCTTTGGTACTCCATTAAGAGAGCTTCAGCATACATCATTGTCATGTCTTCTTACTCGGCTTTTGGTAAGAATTTATATCATGCACTTCCACCATATCAGTGTGATTTCAGTTGCAGGCTTGACATCAAACTGTATTCCAACAACTTACAAGTTTTGTATTGCAGGGAAATACACTCCCCAGTACAAATGGTTCACAAACAAGGTAACAGAAGTGAACAGGACTGAAACTCCATGGCTCATTGTTCTAATGCATTCCCCAATGTATAATAGTTATGTTTCTCATTATATGGAAGGGGAAACCATGAGAGTGATGTACGAGCCGTGGTTTGTGGAGTACAAAGTAGATGTTGTCTTTGCTGGTCACGTGCATGCCTATGAACGATCAGTAAGTGCCCATTCTTCTCTAAATTAAAGTCGGAAACTTAATTGCATGAACCAGCATAGTAATACCAACAAATATTTGCATTACAGGAACGCGTATCAAATGTTGCCTACAACATCATAAACGGATTGTGCACTCCCGTAAATAACCATTCTGCCCCCGTTTACATAACCATTGGAGATGGAGGCAATCAAGAGGGATTGTCAACTGCGTATGTTTTGTTGTCAGATTTCTCATCAATGATTGAATATTTTGATATATGCTGAAATGTACTACTATTTATGCATAAGTACGATAAATTTGAACTTGTAACTTTTGTGCAGAATGACACAGCCACAGCCACACTACTCAGCCTACCGTGAGGCCAGCTTTGGACATGGCATTTTTGACATTAAGAACAGGACTCATGCCTACTTCAGTTGGCATCGGAATCAAGATGGATATGCCATTGAAGCTGACTCACAATGGTTTCACAACAGATACTGGAAATCATCGGAAGAGTCCTCTGTAGCTTCATCAAGATAAGGTTTTCATTTCGTTTCCTTTGTGCTCTTGAATGGAACCAATTATCAACCCAATATGTGCACTAAAAGATTTATATATCCTTCAATCGTATTGTACTATGGTTCATTGCTTACTTGCTCATTCTAGTAAATTGTGAACATAATTCAATTGAGATTTTGCTTCTCCATAAATTGTGAACATAATTATATTGAGATTTTTTAACAGCAATTGATCCTCCATGGTTGAGTGACTAGCCTAATGACTCCATAGAAAGCAATGCATGCGTAGGTGAAAAACATATTTGTATATTTAGGTCATGTTTGATTCACAAAACTAATAGTGAAGTATTAATAATTCTATTAAATTAGTGTGGTATTCACTATCCAATTGGATTAATATCTATTGGATTAATAATCTCACCCCTACCCCATTACTAATAATCCTACAAATTTGTTGGATTAATTATCCATTTGATTAATAATCCTAAACCAAAATGTTAAAACAAACATAGAATAATTGGGCCTACGGATTAATAATCCCAATCCCATGCTCTAATCCACCCAATCAAACATGCCCTTATAGTATTGTTATCCTGTTTGATAAAACTGAAAATTAAGTACTGATATTGACATATTAGATTCGAAAATTTAGAAATAAACATCTTAGTTGAGAATGGAAACAAAAAAGACCTTTGGTTGAGCGTATTCATCATTTAGTGTTAAGCCTCTCTTACATAAAATTAAGACCCATATTATTAATTTTTTTTATAGTGTTAAGCATCTCTTACTTAAAATTGAGACCCATATTATTAATTTTTTTATATTTTAGTGGTAGGTCACTATTCGTTATGACACGTATTTAATTGTGAAATTCATTTTTTTAAGTGCTTGATTAGATTATATTATCAAACAGGGAAATTTAAAAACGATCAAGAATACTCGTGATGATTTACTAATTTGACACTAATTAATTGTATAGCTTTGTTGCACCGACATTAATTAAATTTGTAGAAGAGAGTGGGGTAATCCCGAAAACATGGTACGAGTGAGGGAATTCTGCTGATTGATCAGAAAAGACAAATCCTACCGATGAACCAAAAAACAAAAACAAATCCTCCCGATTGATAAAAAATAGGCAGAAATATGAGTACTCATCATGGAGAGTAATAAACATTTCCAAATATTGTAGTGTTATAAATTAATGTAAGCATAAACAACTATGCAAGCAAAGCACATAATCCATAAATATATGCATCACTTTGTGTTATAAGAAGCACGAATACAAACACATGACACAACTACTGATACGAAAATTTTTAAAAAAATATAAGACATGACACGTGAAGAATACTTGCAAAATATATAATTTTATATTTTTGTTATATATATAAGAATAAATCATTATTAGATGTCATATATATGAATATTTAAGTGAAGTTTATAATATTTAAAGTCTAAAATTATAGAATTGTTTTTGTTTTACTATTGGATTCCTAATTATTTTATTTAAACTTGTAATATATTTTTTGAGTCTTAATGTCAACTAGTGTCTAATGAGTATTGTGTCGTGTTGATATCAAACACAACACATAATATTCTTAGAAGTGTCCATACTTCTTAGGTATTACATATGGCAGTGGCTTTGGTCCAGTCCAAGATCGGACTGGACCGTGTTGTTGGGCCAGTGGGGGCCCATCATGAGTCCCGTTTTGATAATCCGAACCGTTCAATGTGTAGAACTCGTCGAGTATTATATACCTGTAAAAAATCACGTTGATCGGATATCGATAGTTATGTGAACAAAACAGTTTTTTATCAACCGTTAATTTTTTCACCGTCCATTTTTTTTTTATACAAAACTGATTTGATCATATAGCTATTGATATCCGATCAACGTGATTTTTTACAAGCATGTAGTATTCGACGAGTTCTACACATCGAACGGTTTAGATTATCAAAACGGGCCCAAAAAATGGGCCCCATGGACCGAACCGGACAGGTCCAGTCTTGATCTCAACTTGAGACAAGCTGGACCCATTACATATTGTATTATAAATAAGCCAACTCTAGACATGACATTTTTGACATTAAGAACAAGACTCATGGCATTGCAATCGAGATGGATTTTCTCTCGATGCTGATTCTTACTGGTTTCACAGGGAAAAACTTGAAAATCATACCAAGAATCCTCTGCAATATGATAAGGAATTAATTTCTACTTGCTTCCCTTCTTATTGTTCGACTTTGGGGACTATTTGTTTTGCAATTGAATTGCTCTTGCTATAAGATGAATGGTTTGAATTATAGAGGTGGGTTCATAGTGAGACCACCAAAGGACATGGCACTCTCTGCTGTGTTGGGTCCAGCTTCCTGAATTGTTGATGTAATATACTAAAAGACTTCTATTCAGAATAATTATTGTGGAACTGATCATTTGTGTTTGTTGATGGTTTAGTGCCTAGGCCAAGCCAAAATAAAAGGTTCTGACTTAAGAGATTGGCATAATTAGAAATAATATCAGCTTATGGAGCCTATGTTTCATCTACTGGAAATAGAAGGCATGGTTACAAATTTGAGACTCAAAATTATTTAGAATTAGGTAATTTAAAATTTTTTACCCTCCTTTTGGCATACTTAAAAGACATGGAATTTGAGAATTGGAAATTATTTGATAGTAACAGGACTCGTGCTGCCTACTTCAGTTGGCATCAGAATCAAGATGGATACGCTGTCAAAGCTGACTCTTTATGAATCATCAGAAGAGACCTCTGTAGCTTCGTCAAGATTAGGTTTCATATTTTGTCATGCACTACAAGACTTATATATCCTTCCCTCTTATTGTACGATGGTTCGTTGCTTACTCGCTCATGCTAGTGAAATTGTGAACATAATTCACTTGAGTTTTTGCTTCTCCATAATTATTGTGTGGAACTATTCAATTGTGGTTTCAATTTTAACAACGATTGATCCTCCATGGTTGAGTGACTAGGTTAATACTCCATAGAAAGCAATGCATGTTTAGGGGAAAAACATATTTGCGTATTTGTAGTATTGTTATCCTGTTTGATATAGTGAACATATTTGTATATTTACAGTATTGTTATCCTCTTTGACAAAATTGAAAATTAAGTGCTAAAATTTTTATATGACACTGACATATTAGATTTGAAAATTTTGAAACAAACATGTTAATTGAGAATGAAAATGAAAATGACCTTTCGTTGAATGCATTCTTTTTTCAGTGTTGAGCCTCTCTGACACCTGAATTTATTGAATTTTCATATTTTAGTGGTAGGTTGCTATTCATTATCAAACATACTTAATTGTGAAATTCAGTTTTTAAGTGCCTGATTTGATTGTATTATCAAACAAAAAAATTTAGAAATGATTTAGAATACGTGGGATGAATTACTAGTAGTAATTTTATAGCTTTGTTGGCACAAACAAATAAAATTTGTATGAGTGATGTAATCCTGAAAAACATGGCAAAACTCGGGGAATCATGACGATATAAAAATTAAAAATAAAAATAAAAATAAAAAGAAAGAAGAAGAAGAAGAAGAAGACAAATTCGACTGTCTAACCCAAAAAGAAAGAAAAGAAAAGAAAAAAGAAAACAAATCTAACTGATCGATCCAAAAAAGACAGAGACAATAGCATTTTGTGTGTTCAATTATTATAAACATTTCCAAATATTCTATTGTTATAAATCTATGAAACATGTGTATGGGTATGGGTACTGATATGATATGGATACATCACTACTGTAAAATCTATAAAAAAAAAAGTAGGGAATTTAGTTTTTAAGTGCTTGATTTGATTATCAAACAAGGAAATTTAGAAATAATTAAGAATACGTGTGATGAATTACTAATAGTAATTTTACAAATTTGTTGGCACCAACAAATGAAATTTGTATGAGTGATGTAATCTTAAAAAACATGTCAAAACTCAAGGAATCTCGCTAATTGAGGGGGGAAAAAAGGAGGAAGAAGAATATAAGAAGACAAATCCGACCGATTAATCCAAAAAAAAAAAAAAAAAGACAAATCCAACTAATTGACCCAAACATGACAGAGACATGAGCATTTTTTGTATTCTATCTTTATAAACATTTTCAAATATTCTAGGGGAAATTACCAATAGGTTCTACTTTTGCCATTAAGTTCTATTAACAAATTTATCAAGTAATAAATTTATTAGTCTCTTATTTTTATGAATATAAATTTATTAGCTCTTTGTTTTTATGAATAAATTTATCAGTCTCTTATTTTTATAGTGATAAATTTATCAGTTAGGACCTGTAGGTAAATAAGTCTAGTTAATAGGACTGATTGGTAAGTGTCCCAATATTCTATTGTTATAAATTTATGAAGCACATGTACAGGTACAATACGGTAAAATCTAAAAAAAATAGGAAATTTAGTTTTTATGTTCTTGATTTGATTGTATTATCAAATAAGGAAATTTATAAATGATTAACGAATCTGTGTGATGAATTACTAGTAGTAATTTTATAACTTTGTTGGCACCAACAAATGAAATTTGTACAAGTGACGTAATCTCAAAAAACATGGCATGTCCTAGAGAATCTCGTTGATTGGAGAAAAAAAAATTTAAAAAAAGAAAAAAAGATGACAAATCTGATCGATTGACCAAAAAAAAAAAAAAAGATAAATCCAACTGATTGACCCGAAAAAAACAGAGACACGAGTATTTTTTGTATTCTATTGTTATAAGCATTTCCAAATATAAATCTATAAAGCATGTTTATAGGTACGTCAATACAGTAAATTCTAAAAAAAGTAGGGAACTCTGTTCTTAAGTGCTTGATTTGATTGTATTATCAAATAAAGAAATTTAGAAATGATTACGAATCTATGTGATGAATTATTAGTAATAATTTTACAGCTTTGTTGGCACCAACAAATGAAATTTGTACGAGTGACGTAATCTCGAAAAACATGACATGTCTCAGAAAATCTCGTTGATTTGAGGGAAAAAAAAAAATTTTTAAAAAAAAGAGAAGATGACAAATTTGACCGATTGACCAAAAAAAGAAAAAAAAGAAGATGAAAAAGAAGATAAAACCAACTGATTGACCCAAAAAAGACAAAGACACAAGTATTTTTTGTATTCTATTCTGTGAAGCATGCTTACGGGTACGTCAACATAGTAAATGTTGGAACTCACAAAGGTGTATGTGTAAATTAAATGTATAAATTAAATAAACAATAAAATAAAATAATTCAGAAAATAATTGAATTAAATGCATATAGAAATTAATGCCGAGGCTTGTGCTGGACACAATCTCCTTAGGCCCCGTTTGTTTTCAAAGGTAGAATGGAGGAGATTCATAGTGAGGGGATTCATAGTGAGGAGACTGTTAGTGAAGGGACTGTTAGTGAGAGGATTAAGAAAAATATGTTTGTTTGATAACCAATGGACTAATACTAGTTCATGTTTGTTTTGATAGATAGGAATAGGATCAATCATGTAAAATTACAAAAATACCCTTGTTGTATTAGTATTAAATTTAAGCTTATACCAACTAATAAATGCATTACCCAATTAAACTATTCAAAAATTATAACTAAAATCATATAATTAAAAATAATAAAAAATTCAACTATTAATCTATTTATTTTTATTATTATTTTTATTATTATTATTATTATTATTATTATTATTATTATTATTATTAAAGAAACCATTTTTATTATTATAATTAAAATTATATAATTAATCTATTTCTATTTTTTAATATTATTATTATTATCATTAAAGAAACCAACCAATGGTTTCTCAAAAAACCAGCCCATGGTTTTGACCATTCAAAGCATTATCAAAACGTGTTGCCTTTGTGAGTTCACCCAGGTGAGGTCGAGAGAGAGAGAGAGAGAGAGAGAGAGAGAGAGAGTGTGTGTGTGTGTGTTAATGGCGATCGGAGCATCAGTCTTCTGTCTGATCGGAGTCAATGGCAATCGGAGCATCACTCCTCTGTCTGATCGGAGCATCACTCTTCTGTCTGATCGGAGTTAATGGCGATTGGAGCATCACTCCTCTGTGAGTTCACCCATGTTGTCTTTTGATTTGTATCTCTTTTATCTGATTTAGTCGAAGATCGAAGCATCACTATTCAATTTTACTGATCTAATTTGCAATTTGTCTACACTTCTATTTGATTAATAAGAAAACTGAATGGAATATACTTATATATGTATATATATACATATATATGATAAGAGAACACAAAGGATGAGAGAATAAAAGAGAATAAACAAGTAAAATCACTTCCTAATACCAACGGACTAATTTTCAATACCAAGTGGTAGAGGAGACTATGAAACCTGTTAGCAAGGCATATCCTAAGCTGTTCGACTTATCAGTCCGTTGTTCAAATCTACAAACAAACGGGGCATTAAATGGACCCCACGTCTATCCTAATCTCATTCCTACTTCTACACCCCAAAACAAATGGGGCCTTAAAGTAGATTTCGCCCTCGCTCCGGTGCTTCGAGTTTTACCGGCGTCTACTTCCCAGAATGCAACGACTAACACTTAAATTTGCAGCACTACAAATTTAAGTATAGCGAACCGAAACTCTATTGTAAACTCTCTCTTTTTCTTCTTAAAAATAAATGCAGAAACTGATGCAAGAGCACAGAAAGAAGAAGAAAAAAAGAACGAAAATCTGAGGAAAAAATTCAATGAAATGAATTGCTGGAAGCATGCTTTATATAGACAGAAAGGTGGCTGTTCCGAACAAGTGCCAACAGATAGGTAACTATTCGGACAGATAAACAATCTGTTTGGATAGATTCGGTTGAAAAGCAACAAGTAGAAATCTGTTTGAACCTTTTGAACCAGTTCGGGTGAAGAAAAATTATGGACCAATTTATTTTGAATTTTGAAACCAAAATTAAAAATAAAAAATAATTTACAAACGTTTTTGGCCCAAAAAGATAAGTATTGAGTCGGACAAGCCCAACCTAACCTCGCACCACGCCCAACCGACCAGACGGACAGCGGCGGCGCGCGCGTGTGGTTTTAATTTTGGGTCCAATGGGTCTAGCCCACTTCACCCATAACCTCACCCTTCCACAAACTTTGGTACCCCTTGGGACCCATCTCAAGTATCCAATGTTAAGGTTTATAAACCCAAACAATTCCTCAAGCTTTTCCAATGTTGGACAACCACATTTCACAAATGTGTAGTAAACCCACCAAAAAACTAGTTCCACGAACTCAAAAACATGCGTTGAATTCTTATTCATTCGGAAATGGTTTCGAACAACCAAATATACGGTTTTATTTACTACGCGGCATTAAATATGAATCCAATAAAAAACGTTAAAAATAACGCTCGGGTCCCACCTTAATTAATATTCAAAGTTAGCAAAAAATAAGGATTTTTCCAAAACTATTCCAAAGCCATTTTCCAACAATCCCCCACATAAATAAAATTCACGATAACGGACATGGAACAAGATGCAGACAAAGAAAGAGTACATTAAGAAGATACGCCACATCGAGATAGGTAGCTTTTGGCTTTGAACCTCCTCTAGTGAAAGCTTATCGGACTTACTAGCTAACTAGTGGATGCGATGCCTTGAACTGTTCAATTGTTTGTGTAAGCCAGGACAATAGACTGCACATAGTGTATCCTCAAACACAGTTTGGTTATTACGGTTGTGTTCATTTTGGCCCTGAACAACGCTTGGTAATTCATGAGTGCTCTAGAGAATTTAGCCTTTTCAATTCTCACAGAACCGGCCCAGTTCATATCATATAAGTGATTTCTTATTAAGAGTATCCTGCTATACCCCACTTGGATGTCCAAGCTATAAGAATCATTAAAAGCAAAGCTTATCCTACTAACGTTGCAGGTATCACTCTTCTTATAATAGAAATGGGTAAGAGTAAACCTCCTTAGTGATACATGAAGTCATCCATAATTCGGTTGTCCCTTTGAACCTAGATCTTGGGATCTCCAGTCAACTAGGTTGGGTTGCCATTATGGCGACTTTTAAGTAACAGGCTTTAATCCCATTCCCCTCGATAAATAATACACTTGCTCTCTGGCTAGCGTTTTAGTCAATGGATCTGCAATATTCTCCTTTGACTTTACATAATCTATGGAAATTATTCCATGTGAGAGCAAAGGCCTAACGGTATTATGTTTTCGACGAATGTGTCGAGACTTACCGTTATACATATGATTCTGTGCCCGTGCTATTGCTACTTCACTATCACAGTGTATGCATATAGCTGGCACAGGTTTAGGCCACATTGGAATGTCTTCTAAGAAATTACAAAGCCATTCTACTTCTTCTCCTATTTTATCTAATGCGATAAACTCAAATTCCATTGTTGATCTTGCTATGTAAGTCTACTTGGAGGATTTCCAAGAGACTGCAGCACCACCCAGGGTAAAGACGTATCCACTAGTGGATTTTGAGTCTTTAGTATCCGATATCCAATTTGCATCGTTGTACCCCTCGAGTACTGCTGGATATTTGGTATAATTAATGCCATAATTCTGGGTATGTCTTAGATACCTAAGTACCTTAATTATTGCTTTCCAATGATCGGACCTTGGATTACTTGTGTACTTACTCAATTTGCTTATAGCATAGGCTAAATCTAGCCTAGTGCAATTCATTAAGTACATCAAGCTTCCGATTATTCAAGAGTATTCTAATTGTGATATGCCTGCACCTGTATTTTTTGACAAATTAAGACTAATGTCAACAGGTGTTTTAGCAGGACGGTCGTCATGCTTTTCAAATTTCTCTAGAATCTTCTCAACATAGTGAAACTGAGATAAAGCATATCCTTCAGATATTCTAGTAATTTTTATTCTTAGAATTACATCTGCTACTCCCAGATCTTTCATGTCAAACTTTTTTTTTAACATTTTCTTTGTAGATTTAATCATATCATTATTGCTTCCAATAATAAGTATGTCAGCCACATAAAGACAAACTATGACATAGCCTTTGTCTGTGCTTTTAACATAGACGCATTTGTCACATTCGTTTATTTTAAAATCATCTGAAAGCATAGCGTGATCAAATTTTCCATGCCATTGTTTCGGAGCTTGTTTTAATCCATAAAGGGATTTGACAAGTTTACAAACCTTTTTCTCTTGGCCAGGAACTTGAAACCCTTCTGGTTGTTTCATATAGATTTCCTCATCTAACTCGCCATTCAAAAAAGTTGTTTTAACATCCATTTGATGTATTTCTAGATTATACAAAGCTGCAATCGCAATCAACATTTGAATAGATGTTATTCTTGTCACTGGTGAATAGGTGTCAAAATAATCAAGGTCTTCCTTCTGCCTGTATCCCTTAATAACAAGCCTAGCCTTGTATTTATCTATTGAACCATCTGATTTCATTTTTCTCTTGAATATCCACTTATATTCAAGAAGTTTACATCTTGGTGGAAGATCCACTAGTTCCCAAGTATGATTTTACAGTATTGATTCAATTTCACTATTCACAGCCTCTCTCCACAATGGAGCTTCAGGACTTAACATTGCTTCCTTGAAGTTTTGAGGCTCATTTTCTAACAGGTATGTCAGAAAATCTGAACCAAATGATTTAGAGATCCTAACCCTCTTGCTACGTCTAGGTTCATCTGATTCATTATCATTTGGTCTTCACTGCTACCCATAGCAGTATCAAACGTTCTTTTATTTGAAATTTTCTCTTCAATTTCCTTGCTATGAAAAATGTGTTCAAAAAATGATGCATTTCTAGACTCAATAATAGTGTTTACATTCATATCCAGATTTTCAGATCTATGAACTAAAAATCTCTATGCACTACTATTATTTGCATAACCAATGAACACACAATCAACGGTCTTTGGTCCTATCTTAGTCGTTTTGGGACTAGGGACTGCCACCTTGGCCAAACACCTCCACACTTTGAGGTAATTATAGGTAGGTTGACGACCTTTCCATAATTCATAAGGTGTTTGATTGAGTTTCTTATGAGGTACCCTGTTAAGGATAAAGTTAGCAAACAAAATCGCCTCCCCCCACAAATTCTGAAGTAATCCTGAACTAATCAACATGGCATTCATCATCTCTTTAAAAGTTCGGTTCTTTCTCTCAACAACACCATTTGATTGAGGAGAATATGGTGCAATGGTTTGGTGAATGATACCATATTCAGAACAAAATTCTTCAAATTGTGCATCATACTCACCACCTCTATCACTCCTCACTATCTTAATAGTTTTGCCAAGTTGATTTTCAACCTTAAGTTTATATTGCCTAAAAGCTTTTACGGCTTCATCTTTACTTCTCAATAAGTAAACATAGCAATATCGAGTGCAATCATCAATAAAAGTAATAAAGTACTTCTTACCTCCTCTAGTTTGAACAAATTTTAAATCACAGCTATATGCGTGAATTAAATTTAGAGGTTCAGTACTTCTTTCAACTTATTAAATGATGCCTTAGTGAGTTTTACCTCAACACAAATCTCACATTTATGATTAGAATCAAGTTTTAAGTTTGGTAAACATTCTAAAGCAACAAATCTATGTAAAAAATTAAAATTAACATATCCTAATCTACCATGCCATAAAAAAGAAGACTCAGCAATATAAACAGAAAATGTGTTTTTATTATTAAAAGTCAAATTAGGTACAACAGTCATTACATTGAGCTTAAAAAGCCCATCACTCATGTAACCTCACCGCACATACATTCCACTCTTAGAGAGTACAACTTTATCAAATTCAAAGACTAATTTAAACCCATTCTTGATCAACAATGACCCAGAAATCAAATTCTTGCGAATCTCTAATACATGGAGTACATTGTTAAAAGTGAGTTCTTTTCCTGAGGTCATTTTCAGCACAATCTTTCCTTGTCCTTCTACAGTTGAAGTGGAGGAGTTTCCCATAAAAAGTTATTCCCCACTTTCTACCACTTTGTAGGTTGTGAACATCTTCTTATCTACACAGATATGGCGGATTGCTCCAGTATCCACCCACCATTCCTTGGGATTGCCCACCAAATTTGTTTCAGAGACTACTGCAGCAAGATTGATGTCTGCCACTCTATCGAAAAGATAAAAACCATCGGCTATGTTAGCTTGTGCTGACTTTTTGCTTGAACTCCCTACGTCCTTGCGAATGTGACAATTCTTAGCGCGATGCCCATCTTTGCCGTACACAAAACACTTGCCTTTGAACCTTTTGTTGAACCTGTTGTCGATCCCTTTATTGATCTTACTAATGGATCCTTGTTTGGGACCATTGCCATCATGCTTCCACTTCTTGTTGTTGAACTTTGACCCTTGTCCATGTTCCACAACATTTGCCTTAACCTACATGACATGGTTTCCTGACTTCTTGTCGGAACCACGGTTGTCTTCTTCAATTCGGAGCCGTACTATCAGTTCCTCCAATTTCATCTCCTTGCACTTATGCTTCAGGTAATTCTTGAATTCTTTCCAAGATTGTGGCAATTTTTCAATGATTGCCGCTACTTGGAAAGATTCACTGAAAACCATCCCTTCCGCATGTATATCATGGAAAATTAATTGCAGATCTTGAACTTGGCTAATAACCGTTTTGGAATCTATCATTTTAAAATCCAGAAAACGGCCAACAACAAATTTCTTTGTACTGGCGTCTCTGTTTTATACTTATGATCTAGAGATTCCCATAATTCTTTAGCAGTGCTTTAACACTATGCACATTATACAGTGTATTGTCCAACCCATTGAGGATATAGTTTCGACACAGAAAATCACCATGTTTCCATGCATTGACTGGGACAACCACTTGCCGGTCAATTTCTCATTCGTTCAGTGTCGGTGCCCTTTCATGAGTGAAGCGAGCCAAATTCAATATGGTAAGATAAAACATCATCTTTTGTTGCCATCTTTTAAAATAATTACCATTGAATTTTTCTAGCTTCTCCCCATGATTTACCGGTACTGCCGGAGTCATCACTGGCACAACAGGTGTGGGGGTTTGAGTAATAACAATCTCAGTATTGTTAATTTCAATTGTCATAATTAGAAAATAAAAATAATACACCAATCACAAATTTATACAAAAAACAAATTCACACACAAAATAAATAGAATAATATTTTATAACAAAATTCTAATGATAAACAGTATATTACTACTATTTAAGAAATTAAACAATATATTACTACTATTTAATTTCCCGAAACAAAATATTTGTCTGTCTATCACAGAAATAAATAAAAATAGAAATCTACTTTAAGATTGTTAGAACCCACAAAGGTGTATGTGTAAATTAAATGTATAAATTAAATAAACAATAAAATAAAATAATTCAAAAAATAATTATATAAATTATTTCCCGAATTAAATGCTTACAGAAATTAATGTCGAGGCTTGTATTGGACACAATCTTCTTAAAGTAGATTTCGTCCTCGCTCCGGTGCTTCGAGTTTTACCGGTGTCTACTTCCCAGGATGCAATGACTAACACTTAAATTTGCAGCACTACAAATTTAAGTCTGGCGAACCAAAACTCTATTGTAAACTCTCTCTTTTTCTTCCTAAAAATAAATACAGAAACTGATGCAAGAGCACAGGAATAAGAATAAAAGAAGGACGAAAATCTGAGGGAGAAATTCAATGAAATAAATTGCTGGAAGCATGCTTTATATAGACAAAAAGGTGGTTGTTCCGAACAGGTGCCAATAGATAGGCAACTGTTCGGACATATAGACAATCTGTTTGGACAGATTCGGTTGGAAACCAACAGGTAGAAACCTGTTTGAACCTTTTGAACTAGTTCAGGTGGTATGGACTTGTAAGGGACTTGTTTGGATGAAAAAAAATTTTGGACCAATTTATTTTGAATTTTGAAACCAAAATTAAAAATAAAAAATAATTTACAAAAGTTTTTAGCCCAAAAAGATAAGTATTGGATCGGACAAGCCCAACCCAACCGGATGGACGGCGCGCGCGGTTTTAATTTTGGGTCCAATGGGTCTAACCCACTTCACCCATAACCTCACCCTTTCACAAACTTGGGTACCCCTTGGGGCCATTCCCAAGTATCCAATGCTAAGGTTTATAAACCCAAACAATTCCTCAAGCATTTCCAATGTGGGACAAGCACATTTCACAAATGTGTAGTAAACCCACCAAAAAACTAGTTCCACGAACCCGAAAACGCGTGTTGAATTCTCATTCATCCGGAAATGGTTTCGAGCAATCAAATACACGATTTTATTCACTACGTGGCATTAAACATTAATCCAATAAAAAACGTTAAAAATAACGCTCGGGTCTCACTTTAATTAGTGCTCAAAGTTAGCAAAAAATAAGGATTTTTCCAAAACTATTCCAAAGCCATTTTCAAACAGTAAATTCTAAAAAAAGTAGAGAACTCTGTTCTAAAGTGATTGATTTGATTGTATTATCAAGCAAAGAAATTTAGAAATGAATACAAATGTGTAGGTGATGAATTACTAGTAATAATTTTACAACTTTGTTGGAACTAACAAATGAAATTTGTATGAGTCGCATAATTTCGAAAAACATGACACAACTGGGGGAATCTCACTAATAGGGAAAAAAAAAAGAATTTTAAAAAGAAAAAAAGAGAAGAAGACAAATCTAATCGATTGACCCAAAAAGAAAAAGAAGAAAACGATAAATCCAATTGATTGACTGGTATTCTATTATTATAAACATTTTCAAATATTCTATTGTTATAAATCTATGAAGCATGTGTATAAGTACTGATATGATACGGGTACGTTGATACGGCAAATTTAAAATAAATAAATAAGAAGGTAGGAAATTTAGTTTTAAAGTGCTTAATTTGATTGTATTATCAAACAAGGAAATTTAGAAATGATTAAGAACATGTGTGATGAATTACTAGTAGTAATTTTATAGCTTTGTTGGCACCGACAAATGAGATTTGTATGAGTGACATAATCTCAAAAAACATGGCACAACACAAGGAATCACGTTGATTGAAGAAGAAGAAGAAGAAGAAGAAGTTGATTGAAGAAGAAGACGGCAAATCTAACCAATTGATTCAAAAAAGAGGGGAAAAAACGACAAATCCAACTGATTGACCCAAAAAAGACAGAGACACGAGCACTTTTTGTGTTCTATTGTTATAAATCTATGAAGCACATGTCCGGGTACTAGTACAATACAGGTATGTTGATACGATAAATTCTAAAAAAAGTAGAAAATTCAGTTTTTAAGTGTTTGATTTGGTTGTATTATCAAACAAGGAAATTTAGAAATGATCATGAATACGTATGACAAATTACAAGGAATTTACAGCTTTGTTGG
Organism: Camellia japonica; assembly: GCA_030407325.1. Classification (NCBI taxonomy): domain Eukaryota; kingdom Viridiplantae; phylum Streptophyta; class Magnoliopsida; order Ericales; family Theaceae; genus Camellia; species Camellia japonica. The sequence goes on along the minus strand of JAPPVO010000016.1, from coordinate 186,627,929 downwards.
CATCGACAAATGAAATTTGTATAAGTGACATAATCCCGAAAAATATGGCACAACTCGGGGAAACTTGTGGATTGAAAAAAATAAAATAAAAAATAAAGAATAAGACAAATCTGACTGATTGACCTCTCCCCAAAAAACTACAAATCCAATTGATTGATCTAAAAAAGGCAAAAACACGAGCATTTTTTGTATTATGTTGTTATAAACATTTCTAAATATTCTATTGTTATAAATCTATGAAGCATGTCAATGAATACTAGTACAATACGGGTACGTCGATACGATAAATTCTATAAAAAAAAAATAGGGAATTCAGTTTTTAACTACGTAATTTGATTATATTATCAAACAAGAAAATTTAGAAACGATTACGAATATGTGTGATGAATTGCTAGTAGTAATTTTACAGTTTTATTGGTACCGACAAATGAAATTTGTTTAAGTGACATAATTTCGAAAAACGACACAACTTGGGGAATCTCACTGATTGAAAAATAAAAAAGATGAAGACAATTCCGACCGATTGATCAAAAAATAAAAAAGAGATTACAAATCCAACTAGTTGTCTCAAAAAAGATGAGCATTTTTTATATTCTATTGTTATAACATTTCCAAATATTCTATTGTTACAAATTTATGAAGCACGTGTACAACCGGGTACAATACAGGTACGTTGATACGGTAAAATCCAAAAAAAATAAGAAATTTAGTTTTCAAGTGCTTCATTTGATTGTATTATCAAACAAGGAAATTCATAAATGATTAAGAATACTTAAGATGAATAACTAATAGGAATTTTGCAACTTTGTTGGCATTGACAAATGAATTTTGTATGAGTGACGTGATCCTAAAAAACATGATGCAAAACTGAGGGAATCTCACCAATTGGGGAAAAAAATGGAAGACGACAAATTCGACCAATTGACTTTAAAAAGGCAAAAATATGAGCAATTTTTATATTCATTTTTTTTTATAAACGTTTCCAAATATTCTATTGTTATAAATTAATGTAAGCATGCAACTATACAAGCAGAGCACGTAATTCATAAATATATGCGTCTCTTTGTATTACATTTTTTGCATTAAGAACGGGACTTGTGCCTATTTCAGTTGCCATCGGAGTCAAGATGGATATGCTGTCGAAGCTAATTCTTTTTGGTGGATCTTGGAAATCATCCCAGGAACTCTGCAATGTGATGAGAAATTCATTTCAATTTCCTTCCCTCTTGTTGTTTAGCTTTAGTTTTTCAGAATCTTGTGTTAGGTAGCCGACAGCCAACATGTAAAAAAACCACTCGGATCCTTTATGATATGAAACCTAATACCTTGAATCGATTAAATACTAGGTCGTTCCCCTTAAGTGACATATTGCGCCTACCTCCGAGTGTTTCGAAAAGTGAGCAAGGGGCACCTCATCAACGCCTGGATGTGGTAAAAAATAGGAAACGTTTCTGCATTTATCTGGACGAGCGTAGATAAAGAAGCTAGTCCAAGATTATAGGTTTATGGTAGCCATTTGAAATATAGGAACTTTAACTAGTAAGACTATGAAATTGGTAGATGTCATGATTAGAAGGAGAGTTAATATTGTTTGCGTACAAGAAACTAAGTGGACATGTGAGAAAGCTCGGGAAATAGAGGATACCAATTTTAAACTATATTATAGTGGCAAGGATAGACACAAGAATGAGGTAGGAATAATAGTTGCCAAGAGTCTTGTAGAACATGTAGTTGAGGTCATTAAGAAAGGTGATAGGATTATATTAGTTAAACTAGTCACTGGAGAGAATATAGTGAACGTTATTAATGCATACACCCCCTAAGTAGGATTAGATGATCAAACTAAGAGAGTTTTTTGAGATCAAATGAATGAGGTATTACAGGAGATACCTGTACAAGAAAACCTAGTTATTGGTGGTGATTTCAATGACCATGTAAGAGTAGATAAACTATGGTATGAAAGGGTGCATGGTGGGTATGGTTTTAGTGATTAAAATGAGGCTGGAAAGAGTATTTTAGATTTTGCGTTGGCTTCTGACCTAGTGGTGACCAATACTATGTATAAGAAGAGAGAGGAACATTTGATAACCTTCAAGAGTGGGTCAATTAGGAGCAAAATAGATTACTTTCTAGTAAGAAAAGGGGACCGTCTAAAATGCAGCGACTGTAAGGTGATTCCTGAAGAGAGTTTGACGTCTCAATATAGGATTTTAATACTAGATTTATGCGTTAAAGGGCAACACCAAACTCAAAAAGATAGTGGGTATCGCAGGACTAGATGGTGGGACCTAAAAGGAGATAAACTAGATACATTTAAAAATAGAATGGATAAAGAAGGTACTTGAGACTTGGAAGATGATGCTAACACTATATGGAACTCGATAGCCAATTGTATAAGGAGAATCTCAAGGGAAGTTCTTGGAGAGTCGAAAAGAAAGGGACCTAAGTGATAATAAAGACAAAAAAAAATAGTTTTAAAAAGTAACAAAATGATAGAACTAAGGAAAACATCAAGCACTACAAAATGGCCAATAAGGAGGTCAAAAAAGTAGTGGGGAAACTAAGTTGAAAGTCTATGATGACCCATGCACTAAACTAGATAGTAAGGAGAGAGAGAATAGGATATTCAAACTTGCTAAGATAAGATAGAGGAAAACAAGAGATTTTAATTAGGTTAAGTGCATCAAGGGTGAGGACTCTAAGATGTTGGTGAAGGATAAAGAGATTAAGGAGAGGTGAAAAAATTATTTTGAGAAGTTAAATGAGGAATATGGAGGAAGGTCAAAAGGGGAGGAAGTATGCAGTAATAAGGAAAACCAAGATTATAGGTTCTATCGTAGGATCAAGGACTTTGGAGTGGAGTTTGCACTTAAGAAGATGAAATTGAATAAGGCTTTAGAACCCGATGATATACCTATTGAAGCGTGGAAATGTTTGGGTAAAAAAGAGATTGTTTAGTTGACTAGGTTATTTAGTAAGATTTTATTGACTAGGAAAATGTCATAGGAGTAGAGGAAAAGTATTTTAATACCAATATATAAGAATAAAGGAGATGTTCAAAATTGTAACAACTATAGAGGAATCAAGTTAATGTGTCACACAATAAAAGTGTGGAAGAAAGTGATAGAACGCCAATTGCGAGATATAACAGAAGTGTCAGAAAATCAATTTGGGTTTATGCCTGATAAGTCAACAATGGAAGCGATCTATCTTTTAAGGAGAGCAATAGAAAAAGTGTAGAGGAAAGAAAAAAGGCATTCATATGGTTTTTATCGATATTAAGAAAGCATATGATAGAGTACATCGGGATATAATCTGGTAGGTGTTAGAGAAGAAAGGAGTGACAAAAGGCTACATTGATATGATTAGGGATATTTATGAAAGTGTGGTGACCACTATTAGATCGCATGTTAGAGAAACGATTGAATTTCCAATTTCTGTAGGGTTACACCAAGGATCAAACTTAAATCCTTATCCTTTCGCTTTAGTTATGGATGAGTTGACACGCAATATTCAGAATGATGTACAATGTTGTATGCTCTTTGCAGATGAGATCGTATTAGTGGATGAGACTAAAGAATGAGTTAATACTAAGTTGGAGATTTGGAGAAAAGCACTTGAACTTAAAAGATTTAGGATAAGCAAAATTAAGACAGAGTATATGGAGTATAATTTTAGTAACAATTACAATGGAAGCAGAGGAAAAGTAAAGATTAAGAACCAAGAACTACCTAAGAGTAAACATTTTCGTTATTTAGGATCAATTATCACAACGATTGGAGAGATTGGAGTAGACCACAGAATTAAGGCGGGATGGCTTAAGTGGAGGAGTGCGTCGGAGTACTGTGCGATAAATGAGTACCCATTAGACTAAAAGGGAAGTTCTATAAAACGACTATTAGACCAACGATATTATATGAGATAGCATGTTGGGCATCTAAGAAATAACATATAAATAAAATGAGTGCTGCTAAGATGCGGATGCTAAAGTGGATGCTAAGGTGGATGTGTGACAAGACTAAAAAAAACAAAGTTAGAAATAAGTATATTCGAGAATGGGTAAGAATAATACCGATAGAAGATAAGTTGAAAGAGAATAGATTGAGATAATTTGGTCACATACAACGGAAACCAACAGAGACAGTAGTGAAGAGATGTGATACAGTGACGATAGATGGTAATGTTAAGTAAAGGAATAGACTTAGATTAACATGGACTAATGTAATAAATAGATATATGAATCTTCTTAATTTGATTAACGAAATGACCTTGGATAAAGTCGAGTGGAGAAGAATGATTCATGTAGCCGATCCTATTTGATGGGATTTAAGACCTAGTTTAATTTGGTTTGGTTTGGTTTGGTTTAGTTTAGTTTGGTTGGGTGATGTGTCTTTGTGTGTATTCTGCAAAAAAATTTAGCAGCGACAAAGTCGTGATATATACATATAGAGAGAGTTATCAAGAAGACAATTAGCAATAGATTGACAGATAGTACATACCAATACTTATCAAATTAAGCAATAAACACTAGTGACAGCAGTGTTAGCACTCGCAGTGATTCTTTTAGATATTTGCTTCACTCTGAAATTTATATTACAGAGAAAGGGGTCTGCTCATTGGCTTGCAGCTAGCTGCCTCTCTCTCTCTCTCTCTCTCTCTCTCTCTATATATATATATATATATCTTTATAATTGGACTACGTGGCCTCCTGCTTTGCAAGAAGGATATTTTCTGTACCATTGTGTGAAAGGTTAAATGTGCACTTAATATTTTTCCTTCCACATACACATTAATGTATACTAATTAGACTTTTTTTTATTATGTTTGCGCTCTTCCTGACTTTCTCGTATATCCGTAAAGGGGGACCATTTTGAAAATTTAACTCTGCTAAGCAATATGTCCTAAAAAGCTCTTTCTTTCAGTCTCAATAGAACATATTCTACAAAGAAAATTTACTGGGAACTCCAATATCAAATTCCAACCTGCTAAAACTTTGCGCAAATTTCAACTAGTATAAGATTGATTTAAGCATATAAAACTACACAAACTAAGCATATGCATGCTTTGCATTTCATACATCATTCAGTCTTGTATCTGGACTGGAAAACTACATATTCACATAAACTTCACATATATTTATGTATTACTCTTCTTCTTTTTCTCCCTCCTTTTTCTGGTGATATATATATATATGCTGTATTATTCACAACATAGTATGCTATACTAAATATTTTTGGGAAGCTTCAGTATCACCAAGGGTACTGTGTGGCTTCCCAGCCCTTCCCCTTCTCGAAGAATGCTGGCTCTGTCATCGCCGGAAAGTCCATTGTCGCTGTCGCCTCAGCCCATATGGAGGAGTCATCGAACTCTGGCAAGTTGGCATTCAAATTCCCCCAAACCACATCAGCTCCCATATCGTTCACGCCAACTCTCTCATCGTTCTGCAATTCAACATCCCCAGCAGGGAAGGCAATAGCAGGCTTATTATCACAAAACACTGATTTGTCATTCAACACTGATAAACCGCTATTCGAAGACCCCGCGCTACCCGGACTTCGCTGAATTTGCGGTTCTTGTTTCACATGGTTGATTGGGATTTTGGCAGAAGAGGTCGGAAACTGAGGTGGAGCAGCAGAAGCAGGAGCCATGGCCACCGCCGTGGTGGCAGCATATAGTTGCGGCAAGTTGAGCTTGGTGTCGGAGCCATAAAGCTTCCATGCAGCAGAATCATAAGCCATGGCAGCTTCATGGGAAGTGTCAAAGGTGCCGAGCCAGAGGCGAGCCCCACGATTGGGCTCGCGAATCTCGGCCACCCATTTCCCCCATGTTCGCTGCCGGACACCTTTGTAAGTGCAGGAAGCGTTCTCTGGGCCGCCCTTCCCTCTCATGCACCCTTTCCTCGACGTTGCGTTTCCGGGATTCTTGCCTCCTGCTGCTGCTGCTTCTTCTTCTCTCCCATACCCATCATAGATTTCAACATTTTTTTTTGTTTTTGTTGTTTTTGTAATTTTCAAAGCAGATAAGCTCGAAAGCTGAGGATGATACTGATAAGCCCCAACTCTTGAAGAGTTTTCAGTATTTGTAGAACCAAGAAGAAGGGTAAGGGAAGGGGGGGAAATTAAAGAAGGATGCATACGTGTCTGTTGGGGAGTTCTCTCTGATACTTGGCAAGACCAACATGTTTGATCGTGTCAAGAGTGAAGCCTCACTGTTTTTTTCTCTATTACACGCACGGCTGTGAAAATTTTATTATTATTATTTTATGTAATTTTAGACAAGCTCAGGTGGCATAAAGGGAAGAGCAAATATAGGGATACAGATAAAGATATATATATATATGTAGAGAGAGAGAGAGAGAGAAGGGGAAGGATGCAGGCCACGTGCAGAAGGCACTGGGATTTAAAGGAGTGATGTCACTGTAGACAAAGCAGTGTGGATAAGTTTTGCACTGGGCGATTTCCAGAAATTGTTGTCACCTCGAGAGTTTGCAAAGGCTTTTTGATACGTGGGCTTGAGATAGGCAAGAAACTTCATTAGTAAGTTTGGTAACATCCAGACACAAATGCATTGTGATCCACTTACCCCCGAGAAAGAACTAAGCAAAATATTTTTCCGGGTTTCTGAAGACTGATTCACATGGGGTTTTTTTCCCAGTCAGGACGGGAATAGGGTAAGGAATTGCAGGGCTCGAATTTAAACTTCAACAAATTTGCTACTTTTTTCACAAATTTTATATTTTTTCACTGTATCAATGGCCATGCTCAATTCACATTCCATGTAAAAGTGGACTTGAGCAAACTTGTGTGAAAGGTGCGTCGCAGGATTGGTGACCCATCAAAGCCCAAAATGAAGCCCACTAGCTGAAACGTCACAACTGATCCAACTTTAGCCCAAGGTCAACCCAAAATGGGCCCCCATCCTGTGTCCTCTGGATATTAGTTTTTTTTTTTTTTTTTTTTTTTTTTTTAGCACCCACATTTGATCAGTAGACGAAAACAAGAACATCCGATACCACCTGTCACATGCCATTTTTGCTGATTATGCCACTAGCAAAAATTTCTCAGTAGTTTGCAAAGGCAAGCAAATACAAGAATGTTAGAACATGGGCTCAAACAATCAAAATTGTGCAACCAACACACACAAGCATCATGAAACAAGCCATTTTATTAAGCATCACAAGCAATAACAATGCAAGAAAAGATACTAAATCTTGGGCGTATATCATAAAACTAGTAACCGATCACAAGTCTTAAATATATGTAGTCCTACACATTATGCAATTCCCAAACAAAATGATGACCTTCAATATATCAATCTATTCAAAAATATGTAATGGAAGGAGGCAGTACAGTGTGCAAAAGCATTAGCATTATTCTTACATTAGAAAGGAAAGGGAATTCACACTTCATAACATATCAAAACCTCAAAATAGTAAAAGATCCAATAATCTAAATTCACATAAACATTTACAAGAAATATTGCGGATTTAACCAAACTATCATCAATCAAGATAAAACTAACTGGCCATCTGTTGAAGCCAATAATACCTTTCTTTTGGCCATTCATAGGACGTGTAGTCCATGAAAATGCCAACAATACCCAGATACACGAGACGGCCTTCTAAGCATGACCAAATTTTACGCCAAAACCAACCATAATTGCAACATGATCTGAGTGAAATTAAGGATTCCACCATCACCCCAAAGCCAACAATGCTTTGAGACTTCCTTGAACTAGCTCTTCAAAAAATCCTTTACAGAAAATGGCAGAAGGCCATCCTACAAAACCACACAAACATGACTAAGAATCCAACCTATGCCTGCCCGTTACTCTCATTTGGAGTCATTCATATTTTTTATGCTGCAATTAAAGCATCTAAAATAAGTTCCACCTTTCAAGCAAAGAAGCAAGAAGCAAGCTCATTGCTGGGGTAATGCTAAAAAGTAGTTGCAAACTCTTTCTCTAAACAACTAAAAAAAAGGGTAAATTACACTAACCTCTCCTGAGGTTTGAAGAAATAACAGCAAGCCCCACAGTTTTAGCACAATTACACTAACCACCCTTTTAGTAACACTAAATAGACCAAAAGTAATGCAGATGGTGTTCACGAACATAAACAAGGTAAAATATACATTTCAATTTAAAAGGGGATTAAGTGTTATATGAATTAAAAAATTAAGAGAACCCAACGTAATTATGCCAGACTTGTGGGGTTTACTCCAGGGAGGTTAGTGTAATTTATCCTAAAATAAAATAACAGGAAAAACTATTTCTGCAGAAGTAAAGAATAAAGATCAGACAGTTAAATTTCATTTCAACACCAAAAATTGAATTCAAATTATTGCCTAAGCAATATGAACCTTCCCCTTCCCTTTAATTCTCCTCATAGCAGATAGGCCATTAGAAATCATTCCAAGAACCATTAAAAATCATTCTTATTTGGTGAAGTTGTTCTCAATTTAATCAAAAGGCAACATAAAACAAGATAACAAATCAATAAGCATCAATTGACAGGGTGGAGAAGATATAGCATTAGTTTCAAGGATTATAACAAGGAAACATTTGCTCATGAGTTACTCAAGAATGCTACAGATCTCAATGCAAATGATCTAACATAAGCAGCATTCAAGAATTCCACACACACACAGAGACAGGGAGGGAGGGAGGGAAGGAACTAACTTTAGGCTACCTTGCCAGTTTCTTGATTTAAGCATTGTCTAACCACTGTTGTCTGTTGTATCAGCCTTTCCATTGCTGAATAGCTGGGCAGGTTGGCATTTGCTGGTATTCCAGTGAGTCACAGAGGAAGAATGAAATAAGAGAGTTCCATGTAACAACATTTAAAAAGAAAAAAAGAAAAGAAAACAGCAACAATAAGGAATCAATAAATGGTCTTTACAGGAATAAAGAAAGTAAATGAAAAGATAGAACAGAAATCTAGGAACAAATATGAAATTTAAAAGCAAGGGGATTTTAGGAAGGAAAAAAAATGCACCAAGAATTGCTCTATTCAAACTGTCAGCAACATGCTGCCGATAGTCCAAGCTAAGTAGATGGAACATTGGAGACTTTTCTGGTTCCTCATAAGCTAGCAAAGCCATAAAGTCCTGCAACAGCAGTAAACATCTCTCATATCAATGAAGATCATATCAAATGAATTAGAAGTTCTTAATATGATTTCCATCAGGTAGATACATACTTCAAGCTTCTCAACATATTTTTGCACCTTTCCAAAAGGGGTCAACTTAGTCTGAGCAAATTCCAAAGCTTCTGTGCTGCCAAAGAAATGTAAATTTAGTAAAATGAGATGTGAAACTCTTGAGCTCTTGCAAAAATCCTTATTATTGTGCTCACCATTTCCTCGAACAGACAAGCTCAACAAAATGAAGGCTCAAAAGATCAAAATGCAAGTCCTGGTTTTTATCCAGTAAGTCAGGTGCAAATTGTTCTGTCAGTTCAATGGCCTTCAGTGCATTCCCATCTAATGCAAAATTAAAAATTCCTGGAAATAAGATATACAAGGTATTACCACCATCAGTCAAGCAACCTGCATGCTCTATCAAGCATAAACCAAGTAGAAGCAACTGCTATCAAATAAAACTAGCAAGGTGGAGAGCTAAGAAACATGGATATTTCTAAAAGAAGTGACGTGTCCGTATTGGATACCGACACTCTTATGACACTCTCAAACATGTTTCTGATACTCTTTTCATGTCCATAATTAAAAATAAAAATCTTAATTTCGGACACATAACCAACACTCATTTTGCGACATGTCCGTCACTACTTGGCCATGTCTATCACTAAAAATAAACATGAGACCGACACTTCTTGGACATTTGCTAACATATGATTTTAAAGTTTGCAAATTTAACAAAACACGTGTCCGACACTCTTTCCATGTCCATAATTAAAAATAAAAATCTTAATTTCGGTCACGTATCCAACACTCATTTTGCGACATGTCCGTCACTACTTGGCCACGTCTATCACTAAAAATAAACATGAAACCAACACCAACACCAACACTTCTTGGACATTTGCTAACATATGATTTTAAAGTTTGCAAATTTGACAAAACGCATATCCGATACTCTTTCCATGTCCATAATTAAAAATAAAAATCTTAATTTCGGACACGTATCCAACACTCATTTTGGGACATGTCCATCACTACTTGGCCATGTCTATCACTAAAAATAAACATGCGACCAACACTTCTTGGAAATTCGCTAACATATGATTTTAAAGTTTACAAATTTGACAAATATTTTATACCCTTAAAAAAAATAACTATTAAGAATAATTCTATAGAAGTTTTACATAAAACTAAATAAAATATGAAAATGTATTAGCAAATGGCCAAGGAGGATGAGGCAAAACAATTATATATGTATGCTATAGTTTGTCTAATTTTTAACTACTATGATCCAATAATCTAAAATTTTATGTAGGCAAATTAGATACAAGATTTACTTAGCATAAAGTAATTACTTAATTTGAATATGTTATGCATATCTATAACAATATAATATAATATCATGATACAATTATTTGTGGCATGTTTGAAAGGTGACTGTCATACGTTTTTGGAATTTTCTGCATTGTGTCCGTGTATGTGTCGTGTCATATCCATGTTTGTGTCTATGCTTCATAGATGGATAGAAATCCCAATAATTCAATTGTGCATCAACACAATATAAAGCAGGTTTGATGAGAGAAGTGAAAAGTGCTAGTAAAATAAATTTGTTGGTTGAATGGGAGTCTCTTACAGATTGGTGTCACATGAAGGCCTAAACTATATATGGAAACTGTGTGTTAGCACATGATCGGTTACCATCTTGGGGAAGTTTAATCACCCATGGTCTATCTAGAATGGTTTCTATGTGAAGTTCAAAGGATAGATTTCTTGGTTCAATGTCGAGGATGATGGAAATGTTGAAGATAGGTGAAGTATTGTTCTAACAGTTTTGAAAGAATCTCCTTTGAACTTCAAATGTTGAAGATAGATAATTGGATACGACCAGTTTTGAAATTTGTATGTGATAATTGGATACGACCAGTTTTGAAATTTTTAAAGAATGTATGTTGATTGAACTTCAAATCTCAAATACAAATTGGATACGACCAAATGTATGTGTGTCAAATTGTTTCAAGTAATTGATACCAGAGAACAAGTTTCTTTTAAGAGGAGGGTCTAATGGCGGTTTTAAGAATTTCTATAATTTTTATTTTTATTATTTTGAAATTAGATTTTCACTAGGATAGTTGTTATTTAGAATAGAATAGCCTACAATTTCCTATTCATTTAGGTTATTATTATGTTCCGAACTTTGATTTTTCTAGTTTAAGATTAGTTGTCTACAATAATTAAGATTAGTTTATTATAAATACTTATGTAAGCACATGGTCAAATGAAATTTCATTCTTTTATCAATTAAAATCTAGACCTTTGTCTATCTTGAGAGGTTATTTCTATTACCAAAAGCATGTCATGACTTAATTTATGAATCAAACTCAAATTGGACTTTGACACAATAGGCCCAACCTCAGAGATCAACACAAGTGAGCTACGTGATCCAAGAGCAACAATGAAGTTGAGAGTCATACTTTCCTAACAATATTAAAAGAAAAAATAACATCACCCACGTTTTCTTTTCTCCATATCCTCAAGATGATTGGTCGGCTGCTTCATCCCAGTACAAGCAATGAATGACTCCACAGTTTCTTTGTAGCAATTGTGCACAAGATACGATAGGACAATGTTGTGTATGTCATTGTCATTGACAACCTGCCAAACACATAATGTCAAAAACTATTAGAATTTAAATATAGAGCACATTGAACAGACTTCAGACTAAAGCAACATCAATGAGGAATTTTGTCTTTGGTGCTCAATTACAGAAACTATAGCATATACACAATCATATAATCAAACATCCTGGTGCAAAAACCTGAAGGAAACATTAGAGGAAGGGAAAAGGTCCGGAGCAGCCAACCACCCATCTAAACATTTCTAAATAATTCACATTATCTTATCTGAAAATATTATACAATATGCAACACATATAAGTGATTATGACAAGTCCATGTACCCATACCCAACTCTTAGATACATATCACAATATCCTAAAAGTCTTAAAAAAGTCTAACCACTTGGAAATGCACATGCACCGAAATTCATGTAACATAATTTTTAAAAGTTTAAACAATAGAGAAATTTTAAAGACATTAATCTGACAAAAAAAAATAAAGGCAGTTTTCTAAAACAAGTAAAAATCTGTCAATTTGTAAATCAATGTTGTTAAATTGAAGGAAAGTTACCCAAAACAAAATTGAAGGAAAGAAAGACCAATTACAAGATGTATATCAACTGCCCAGCGCACAAAAAATATCAATAATTTTCAAAAGTAAGCCATGAACCATCATTGCAGGAGAGATGCTATGGGCAACATGATATGCATAATGGAGCCTACATTCCTAGGCTACCATAACCAAGCACCATCTCTAGCTTTGGCAGGATGACTTTAACAGTTTGCTATTTTGCAAAATAATAGAAAGCAATTTTCTTAATAAACATTTCTCCATGTCAATACCTAATCATAAAAACAGGTTCTTCAGGCTGCATCCCTAATTATGTACTGCAATTAAATGCTTGACCAGACAGTACAATGTCCTTCCAAATGTCAAACCAAACTCCACGAGTAAGTTCAAGTTAATGGCACGACTACTAATTTCGCCCTATACACAGTAAAGAAATATGAAAGGCCCGCTGACATCTTAGAAAAACCTCAACAGAGACAGAGAGAGATACTACATACATACAATCGCCAAGATCTCAAAATTATAACATTTTGCCTTCGAACAATCTAATAATCAGAAATTCAAGGCAAGTTCATCGTCAATCTTGAGTAAATCAATCTTCTTCTTCTTTTTGTCTATTCTAGTTCTACAAACTTCATTATGCATGTCAAATTGGTCCCCTTCCAGTGTTCAGACCCCAAAACCTATGTAAACCTCTTCTTGTTCACCTCCAATCCAATGAATCCATAAATAAAGTTGGCAATTTTTCCTTCTTTTTTATTTCAAATCATCTACCCATCTCCAACTTGTGTAGCATTAATCAATCATTATAACCAACGTTTATTTTTTTTATCAGTCATAACAATATCTAAAAACACCAAATAGACTACAAAAACAAGGAAAATAAAGTCGTTGACCCAATCTAATTTCCACAGATGCAACTATTACAGACCATCAATTGGGGGCACCCAGAGAAAGAATTCATACGTTCCAATACTATGATACTATCTATACAACCTCGTTCTGCAACTTCCCAGATTTGCAAACACACAGAAACTAGGGTTCACAAGAAAGTCAACATCAACGATCTGATTGAAGAACAAAATCACCAAACCATCCAATTCTTTCTAGGGTTTCTTATACAATCATGAACAGATAACAAAAAAACAAAAACACTTACAATGTTTTCGTACTGTCGAGGATCGACGTCCATTATTGAACACCTTTTGTGAGTTTAATTGTATAAAAATAATCGATTTGTTCAATTGGGTGGGTTCAGAGCTCGGAGAATTGAAGGAGCTGTGAATCGAAGAGGGCTTCTTCCATTGTCGAAGAAGAGGGTTTGTGTGTTCGTGTGCGCTACGTGAGTGTGTATTTGTATCTTTTACCCCTATTTACACGTTTTTGCAAAATACTTTATGTTAATTTACACACTGCACTCCTTATGTAATACTCTTATTTTGGTCCTTAGGTTTTAGAATTTTTTAGTTTGGTTTTTAAATTATTAAATTTGTGTCCATGGAGCATGGGGGTGGTGGCTTAGCGAAGAATGTATTTTCTTCTACAAGCGTGATTCAAATTCGAACTTAAAAAGATGGATTCGTTGCTTTATATCTAGCTCTTTTCAGAAATTTCGTCATTTACTTTGTTCGAAACTTAAGGGTTGGTTTGGGATGTTTTAAAAAAGAGTATTTTTTGATTTATTGACTTATATGAGTTAGATTTGGGTTGGGTTTAATGTGATGTGTTAGAGAGGTTATGTGATTTAAATAAGATGATGTGACTTAAATAGGATAATGACTTTTTGACTTTTTGTATTATTTATGCCAAGTTTAGGTACTCCCAAATAATCTAAAAAGCCAAAAATTACTCAAAAAGTTAAAAAGTTAACACTATTCACCAAAAGTCAACAATTACGCATGCACAACTCCCAATTTAAATTTTTCTCTAAAAACCAATTTTCACAATTTTTTATTACACATTTTTCCATAAAAAGTCAAAAAGTTAACCCAAACATCCATATTTTCAACCTCACTTTTTTTGTCCAAAAAGACAAAAAGTGTACTTATTTAGGCCAAGTTTGGAAATACTAAATAAGTGCACTTTTTGTTTTTTTTGACTAAAAAATTGAGGTTGAAAATATGGATGTTTGGGTTAACTTTTTGACTTTTTATGGAAAAATGTGTAATAAAAAATTGTAAAAATTGATTTTTAGAGGAAAATTTGAATTGGGAGTTGTGCAGCCGTAATTGTTGACTTTTGGTGAATAGTGTTAACTTTTTAACTTTTTGGCTTTTTGGATTATTTTGCACATCCCAAACTTAGCTTAGTCTTCCCAAACTTGGCCTTAGTAGATGCCAAACTTGACCTAAGTCTTGTTTGGCATATCTTATTTTAGTCTATCTTTTTATTTTTTTTAGGTCACATCAATCAATATCTCCTCTTTACTTTTTTACACATCTTTTTATAAAAAGTTAAAAAGTACACTATTTAGGACATCTCAAACCACCCCTTAGGGTTGGTTTGGAATGTTCTAAAAAAGTGCACTTTTTGACTTATTGACTTATATAAGTTGGGTTTGAATTAAGTTTGATGTAATGTGTTAGAAAAGTGATGTAATTTAAATAAGATGATACGATTTAAATAGAATAGTGACTTTTTAACTTTTTATATTATTTTATTTATGCAAACCAACCATTAAATTTGTCTGTAATGTAATGTGTGATTGAGCTCAACTAATATCTCGATAATTGATTTCTTGGTTAAATCAAATAACAATGATACATCTCACTAATTTGGGAGTATTAATGGACCACTAATGAGGTGGAAATTCAAAAAAAAAAAAAAATAAAATTTAAGGCCAAAATATCACATCAGTCAATGAAACCCACTCTCTAGAGCTCCTTTAATACACCCTATTTAGAGCTCCCAAATATTTTTCTAAATCAAATTCAGCAAGCCCGATAATCAATTATCTCATGACTTAAATCTTTCGATGCAATGATGACATTTGATAAATTTTTTGAAATAATAAAATAAATAAATAATTTGTGTCCATGTGTGTGGTCCAGTCGCTAGCTGGCTGCATTCAAATTCTTTAGTGAAAATCTGATATGACTCTGATTTGATGGGCGAAGGTAAAAAAAAAATTGAAAGGAAAAGCTCCTTTATTATTATTAGAAAAATGATTTTCTCTCTGAATTTTGTACTCTTGGACAGTTCAAAAAAAAATTTTTTTGGCCTTTCCCGGTCTAAAACAGATAGAAGAGAAAGAGAAAAAGAGAGAGAAAGAGAAGAGAGGGGAAGAGAAGATGGTCGGCTCCGCCCGATCGTCGCAACTCGTCGCAGCCCCGCCTCTGCCTCTGCCTCTGCCTCCGCCCGCAGTCGCCACCGCCTCGGCCTCCGCCTCCGATGGTCACAGTCCCCGCCTCTGCCTCCGCCTCCGATCCGATCGCCGCAACCCGATCGGAGGATCTGTGATGATGTGACGATGATGATGATGATGATGGGTGGTTGATGATCTCTCTGTCTCTCTCTGCTACTCTTTCTTCTTCTTCTCTTCTTCTTTCTTCTTTTCTGATTGAAAAAAAAAAAAAAATCAAAACGACGAAACGACGTCATTTTGAATTTAGGGGATTCAGGCACCCTCCCTTTCGAGCTACGTAGCACAACTCTTATTATTATTAGTTATTTATCCGATTGCTTTCGCGCTTTATGTTATTCCTCTTGTCTATAATGGGAGTGTTTGGGAAAGATTATAGAGTGTGGTTATAATTTATTTTAATTTAGAATTTTATGTTAGATTATTTGATATTTATAGTTTTTTAAGTAAAAATAATTTAAATAAGTTAAAAAATTTTGATTATTTAGAGAGTGTTTGGTATGGATTATTGCAAGTTAAAAGTTGTAAGCAGAAGCCTCATTTCCCAGCTTCTAGATAATCAATTATTCTCAATTTATTTATGTTATTTTTGCCTAAAAAATTATAAGTAAAAATTGCACCAAACAGTCTAGTACAGATTCTCAAATTACAATCACCCTCTATAATCCACATCAAACACCCCCTTAGAAGCTGGGAAATGGGTGCTACTGCTTACAACTTTCTAATTATCAGCTTTTAGGTTATAATAATCCATACCAAACACCCCTAATGAGCAGTGAGCAAAATTAGAAATTTTAAATATTTTATTAAATATTTTATATAGGTGTAGAATTTATATGAAATTTATATTATATAAGTCCTACATCTATGGCCTTATTTGGGAAATTAGCTATTTTAGTAAGTTATTTTAGTTTTTAATTATTTTAATAGGCTAAAATTTTGTGTTTGTGAAGATGATTAGATTTTTTTGTAATTAGATGTGATGTTTGTGAGAAAAAAAAAAAGGTGAAATAATTATAAGGTTGATGTGATATTTTGTCTTATGATTAATGTTTCGTAGCTCGAAACTTCCCCCCCCCCGAATCCCCCTAATGCCAAAAACGACGTTGTTTTGGGTATTTTTTTTTTTTTTTCTTCATTTTGCAGTCTGAAACGCAGAGAGGAAGAGGGAGAGGAAGAGAAAGAGAAGAGAGAAAGAGAAGAGGAGGAGAGAAGAGAATGGCCCCTCCTGTGCCTCCAGCAGCAGCAACTCGTTGTAGCCCCGCCGCTGCTCGTCGCATCCCTGCCTCCCACCACCGTCGCCTCCGGTCCCGCCTCCGCCTCCAGCCGATTGGCCCCCTCCAGTCCTTCTTCTTCTTCCTTCTCTTCTTCCTTCTACTTCCTTCTTTCTTCTTCTTCTCTTCTTGGTTGATTCGGGGGCACCAAATTCGAGCCCCCTAGCACGACTGTTTGTCTTATTGACTATTTTAATTTATTTTATTTTTTTGTAAATTTTAACCTAAAAAGCCAATTTTTAGCCTTTCCCAAACATGATTGTAGTGGTGTTTGGGAAGTGTTTTTTTTTTTTTTTGGCTAAAAAACACTAAAAGGAAAAATTGGTTAAAAAATCAAAAAAAATAAATCCAGACAAAATATCACATCAAATCCATAATCATTTCACATTTTTTTTCACAAACATCACATCCAATTACAAAAAAACTCAACTATCTTCCTAAATACAAAAATTTTAACCTCCTAAAATAATCAAAAACTGAAAAAATTTATTAAAATAACAACTTCCCAAACGCCCACTATGTAAGATATTTAGGGTTCTTAGTATTTTTCATTAGTGGTAGACTTAGAAATTATGAACATTATAAATTCATTTAGGGTGTTTTGGGAAGATGATTAAAAGTTAATTTTTCACTTTTAATCAAATTTTTTATATTTTTTTAGAAAGTGATTTGAAAAGTTGATAAAAAACTAATTTTGACTTTTTTTTGTTGGCATTTATTTATCACATTAAAATGACCAAAATACTCCCATCTAATTTTAAAAATTTACAATTTCACCCATGTGCTCATTTTGCAACTTGAGGATAGTTGATGTAATTTCACATGTTACGTTTTGCTACCTTCCCAAATGGTTTGTCATCAAAAAAACCAAGTTGTTGGCTACGTTTTGAAGCTACAAAACGTAACTTTTTACTTGGCTCCCAAATCACCCGTCGTTGTTTGATTATAACTTTTTTAGTTAATTTTTTTAATTTAAAACTTTTAAGTTTGGGATTAAAAAAAGTCTATTTTGACTTTTTAACTTTTATGAGAAAAAAAATAAAATTATTATGATTTGAATGTAATATTTTATTTTATTAACTTATTTAGTCTATCTTAACATTTATTTTTTTTTAATTCAAAAAATCAATACCAAAGGACACCTTAGTATCGTCTTTTTTTATTAGTGATAAACTACCTTCCTTTTTCTACTTTGTCCCCACCATTTCCTCAATTTTTTCCACCACCAAAAAATAAGGAATGAGAATGGGAAACCCAGACTCTCCTCACTTTGACACTTATTTCGGGATGTGATTTTTCTGTTTTTTATTTTTTTTTAAAAATATATATATATATATATATAAAAATAAAAAAATAATATGACACAAATAAATTAATAAAGTGACTTTTTTTTTTTCAATTGTCAAAATAAACCTTTATTGCCATTCTTAAATAAATGTGTGCTTGGGTACAAATGAAAATGATAGCATAAACTTCACTTTCACCTCTATATTTTTATAACGATAATGTTTGAGAGCTCGAAAATTGGTCCCCCGAATCCCCCTAATGTCCAAAACGACGTCGTTTTGGGCATTAGCTTTTTTTTTTCTTTTTCTTTTTTTTTCTTTTTTTTGCTTCCATTTTCAGTCGTGCAGAGCAGAGGAACGAGAGGCGAGAAAGAGAAGAGAGAAAGAGAGAAAGAGAAGAGGGAATGGAGAGAGCCCCTCCTTGCCGCCGTCGATCGGCCGATCGTCGAGCAGCTCCGATCGTCGCAGCAGCAGCTCCGCTCGCCTCCGCTTGATCGTCGCAGCCCCGCCTCGCCTCCGCCTCCACCTCCACCCCTGCATTTGCCCCCTGCATCTGCCTCCGGCCCTGCCCCCCTCCACCTCCGCCCGCCGCAGCTGTCTTCTTCTTCCTCCTTCTTCTCTTCTTCTTCCTTCTTCTTCTTCTTCTTCTTCGTTCTTCTTTCTGCTTTCTTCTTCTTCTATTCTGATGGGAAAAAAAAAAAAAATTCAAACGATAAAACGACGTCGTTTTTTCTTTAGGGGGGTTCGGGGGCAGCTCCTTTCGAGCTACGTAGCATGGTCCTTTTTATAATTACATTTTAGGAAAATTTATTTATAAATCTCATCTTAATGAATAGTGATCCGTTTAGTATCAAGAATTTTTTTATAGACCAATTAATTTCATTAATTTTGAAAAGTAAACTTAATATATTATTTGTAAATTAGATTTACGGTTATAACATTTTTCTGTTATGTTGCTTCATTTTAATATCATTTATTTATTTATTCATTTATTCATTTTGTTCATGAATCTTCCTTAGTTCTTATTCATGAATTTTATCTTGTTCATGAATGGAGATTCGTTATTTGGTGTCTTTTTATCTTGTTCATGTATAGAGATTCATTGCTTTGGTTTTGTTCATGAATTAATATTAATTATAATTCATGAACTTGGTGGTGGATTCATGTTTGGTACATTCTCCCTTTTCTCTAGGTTCATGGCCATTATTATTGTTGATGTATTTTGTAATGTCCTTGAAGCCTATAAATAGTTCCCTCTTTTACTCTTTTCTTCAATAACAAATCAACACATCAACTATTTTCTATACAAGAGAGATTACTATCAAAGAATGGCGTTTTTTCTTGGTGGAGCTTTGGGTTCACCATCTTGTGCAGAGTTGGCTTGAACCATACGACAAGTGGTCGGGCTGTTGTATCTTGGAGGGGACAGGTCATAGTTTTGTGACTGCTGCATCGGTATTTGGGTTCTTCCAACCGCAGTGGGCTTGATCTCCTTAAAGAAAACGTGATATCCGTGCCTCAGCCTGATCTATTTGTATCTTTTTTTCTTTGCATTATTTATCAATAAAATATATTTTTTCTGGTATTTTCACCAACAATTTTAAGGAACTAAGGAGGAGTAAACGAGCTAGAATTGAAAAAGATTTTGGCCCTGACTATTATCTTTATAATGTTGAAGAAATTCCTCTTATAGTGCAAGAAGCTTTATCATCACCTGATGCTATTTTTTGGAAATAGGCTGTAAATGATGAGATAAATGCACTACTTTCAAATAAAACATGGAAGCTAGTGGATTTACCTCCAGGTTGTAAAACTATTGGATGTAAATGGGTCATTTGTAAAAAATTTAAACCGGATGGAACTATAGATAAATATAAAGCGAGGCTCATCGCTAAAGGTTTTAAGCAACAAGTTGATCTTGATTTCTTTGATACTTTTTCTTCGGTTACTAAAATTACATCCATTAGACTGTTGATAGCTGTGGTTGCAATTCATGATTTAAAAATTCATCAAATGGATGTGAAAACAACATTTTTAAATGGAGATCTAGATTAGGAGATTTACATGGACCAACCTGAAGGCTTTGTGGAGCCTAGCCAAGAAAGTAAGGTGTGTAAGCTAACTAAATCCTTTTATGATTTAAAACAAGCTCCTAAATAGTAGCATGAGAAATTTGATTCCTGAATGCTTGAGAATGGCTATAAGACTAATGAATGTGATAAGTGCATATATTATAAAACTTGTGAGAATGCACATGTAATTATTAGCCTATATGTGAATGATCTACTTATCTTTGGCTCTAATTTGCATATTATAAATAAGACTAAAAATATGCTTAATAGCCACTTTGATATGAAAGATCTTGGTAAAGCCAATTTTATTTTGGGAATTAAAATTACCAAGACTAATGATGGTATTTTTCTTGATCAGTCACATTATGTTGAGAAAATTTTAAAGAAATATAATTTTCTAAACTGTAAACATATTGCTACTCCTTTTGATGCAAGCATACATTTATCTGTTGTAACAAATGAAAAAGAAGTGA
This sequence comes from Camellia japonica, assembly GCA_030407325.1. Taxonomy (NCBI): domain Eukaryota; kingdom Viridiplantae; phylum Streptophyta; class Magnoliopsida; order Ericales; family Theaceae; genus Camellia; species Camellia japonica. The sequence continues at coordinate 186,607,139 of JAPPVO010000016.1, read as the reverse complement.
TTAATCAAAAGGAATATGCTAGCATGATTAGTAGTTTGAGATATGCTACTGACTGTACTAGACCTGACATTGCATATGCTGTTGGAGTACTTAGCAGGTTTACTAGTAAGCCAAGTCGAGATCATTGGCTCGCCATGGGAAGAATTATGAGATATTTATCTAGTACCAAAAATTATGGTTTGTTTTATAACAAGTATCCTGCGGTACTTGATGGATATAGTGATGCCGATTGGAACACTTTGTCGGGTGATTCTCTCTCTATCTCGGGTTTTATTTTTACCTTGGGTGATGGTGCTATATGTTGGAAGTCTAAAAAACAGACTATAATTGCTAATTCTACAATGAAAGCTGAGCTTATAGCATTAGCTTCAGCATGTGAGGAAGCGAATTGGTTACGAGATTTCTTACATGAAATTCCTTTTTGGGAAAAACCAATTCCTCATGTGTTAATTCGTTGTGATAGCACTGCTGCTATTGGTAGAGTGAATAACCATTTTTATAATGGTAAATCCAGACATATTCGAAGGAAACACAGTAATGTGAGATCCTATTTGAGTAATGGCATCATAACTGTGAATTATGTAAGATCTTATGATAATCTTGCGGATCCGTTAACCAAGGTCTTGGCGAGAGATAAGGTCTGGAATACATCGAGGGTGATGGGTTTAAAGCCTATAAAATCAAAAACCATGTATGATGATACCCAATCTAGGGACCAGAGATCCTGTAACTAGGTTTAATGGGAAGAACGAATCATATGGTCGTTGTCAAAAATGCACTCCTTAATATTTTGTTATCCATCCATATGATGTAAGTGCATTTATTCTGTAATGTTGGAGGGTTGAGTTTTTATACTCTTATGAAATTTGTAGCTCTTGTTGAGTGGGGTTTTGTGTCAATTATAGGAACAATCCTTACAAATTTCACCTATGTGAGCATGAAAGTGGGGCCGCTTTCTATGAGCACAAGGCTTATTCTCAAATATGCTCATGAAAGGGGATAAGTACAAGGCCGGAATGTGCTGGCTATTAAAGCTCATGTCAACACCTGGATTATTATGTGTGAGCAGTAATACTTTATTTCCCCTAAGCAGTCATAGTTCAAGTCTGAGACCACTACTGACTCTGGAGTAGAGGTTACTGTTTCACCAATGAAGGTTCAATGCAGAGCACACCTTCATGATGCATACTAGTCTATCTTTGTTTGGTAATCTCTCTTGTCCTTGTTGATATTAAAATGAGTGGGGGATTGTTGGTTCATTTTAATATCATTTATTTATTTATTCATTTATTCATTTTGTTCATGAATCTTCATTGGTTCTTATTCATGAATTTTATCTTATTCATGAATGGAGATTCATTGTTTTGGTGTCTTTTTATCTTATTCATGTATGGAGATTCATTGCTTTGGTTTTGTTCATGAATTAATATTAATTATAATTCATGAACTTGGTGGTGGATTCATATTTGGTACATTCTCCCTTTTCTCTAGGTTCATGGCCATTATTATTGTTGATGTATTTTGTAATGTCCTTGAGGCCTATAAATAGTTCCCTCTTTTACTCTTTTCTTCAACAACAAATCAACACATCAACTATTTTCTATACAAGAGAGATTATTATTAAAGAAGGGTGTTTTTTCTTGGTGGAGCTTTGGGTTCACCATCTTGTGCAGAGTTGGCTTGAACCATACGACAAGTGGTCGGGCTGTTGTATCCTGGAGGGGACAGGTCATAGTTTTGTGACTGCTGCATCGGTATTTGGGTTCTTCCAACCGCAGTGGGCTTGATCTCCTTAAAGAAAACGTGATATCTGTGCCTCAGCCTGATCTATTTATATCTTTTTTTCTTTGCATATTTATCAATAAAATATATTTTTTCTGGTATTTTCACCAACATATTATGTTTTATTTCTTTCTTTTTTTATGATAGAAAGGTAAGATACACAACTAACGAAAATCAAATTTGGATGAATTTTTATATGAGAATTTTTTTATTTGAAATGACTTAAAATGTGAGATTTTTCAAACATTTCAAAAGGAGTATAAAAATGGCTGAAAATATGAAATTCTTGAAACATTCCAAAAGGAATACAAAAATTTCTTAGTAAGTTTTGGACAAATATATAATTTCAAATTGTAACACCAAAATGTAACACTCAAACCTAACACTCCAAAAACAATTCTTAGTATACTTTTCCCAAATGTAATACTCCAAAAAAATTATTTAATATAATACTCCAATGCAACACTCCAAAAAAATTTGTTATTATACTTTTTTTCAAACGTAACACAAAAAAAAAAAAAAAAAAAAAAAAAAATGATATGAGATTTTTCAAACTATTAAAAAGGAGTACAAAAATTTCTTAGTAACCTTTGGACAAATGTACAATTTCAAATTGTAAATGTTACGTTTAGGAAAAGCACACTAAAGAATTTTGTAGTGTTTCTGTGTATATTTGAAATTACATTGCTTGAAATATTACGTTTAGAAAAAATATAATAAAAAGTTTTTTTGGAATATTATATTGAAATGTTATATTTGAAAAAGTACATTAGGGAGTTTTTTTTTAATGTAATGTTGTTATGTTTAAAAAAAAAATACACTAAAGAGTTTTTTAGTGTGTTATATTAGAGTGTTATGTTCTTATTCATAATGTGAAATTTGTTCTAGAATGAGAGAAAATCCAAAACCTCTATAGTGCGAGTTGTCTAAATGTGTAATTTTATATTTAAAGAAACCCACTTTTATTCTTAAAAAATTAAATCCAAATGTATAAATGACTATCCTTTTTATGTAATTTTACTTTAATAAGACATTTAAATTAGGAGCAGTGATTCGGACCCCCACTGGGGGTGGCACCCCAGTGACGTGGCAGCACAGGGTTGCCGAAAGCATAAAAAAAAATAAAATAAAAAAAATTTTTTTTTTGGACCAATCATGTGTGACCCCAGTACCCCCACTGGGGGTCTGAAGCTTTTTCCTTAAATTAGTAAACAATAAAATAAAAGACTAAAAAATTCACAACATCACATTTTAAAATTTATTAATATTTCACCTTATATTTTACTTATTTTCGTTGATTTGCAATTTTATTTATATTCACGTATCAATTCATTAATTTATTTATTTTAAATCAAATTAGTTAATAAATATTAAATTTTTTGCGTAGACTTTAAATTTATTTATCTCTTTTCCTTTTTCTGGGTTGAAGTTTTGAAGAGCGATGACCCACCCGACCCATGTGTCCGCCGCCACACCATCATTTACTTCTTTTCTCACTTTTTTTTTTTTTTTAAGGTAAATTACAAATACACCATCTCAAATTTACTTAAAATACAAATTGTCTTTTATAATTTAAAAAATTATAAATACCTATCTGTCATAATTTTTTATTTAATAGAATTAATTAAAAAAGTGAAATTTCTAACTGTTCACCTATACAATAATAAAATTATCTGAAATATTAATTAAAATAAAATTTTAATATTATCAAAAACTACTAATTAATTTGATGATTTATTAATAAAATGACCTATTTGTTATGAAATTAAAAACTTTAGGGACATAATATAATTTTTAAAACTACATAAAATAATTTGTAATTTAAATAAATGTTAGGAGGTGTGCCTATAATTTATTTATTTTTATTATTATTCAACTCTACTTCTTTTCTCACACTATCGTATCTTCTGTGTCCTCGCAATCCATCTTAAGGGTTGGTTTGGGAAGTGGGTTGGTTTTTTTGGCTATTTTAGCCTGGGCTAAAAAGCTTGGTTTGGGAAGGATTTTTTGGCTTCTTGGCTTTTTTGACTTTTTTTGTGAGAGAAAAGTACAATGATTATGGGTTAGATATGATGTTTTGTTTGTTGTGGCTCAAATAGCCTATTTTGTTTTTTGTGGCTATTTTAGCCAAAAAAGTCCAAAAAGCCTCTTCCCAAACAGAGGCTAAATGGCTCCAAAGGGTTTTCAATTTCCATAGTGGTGGGAAAAAATAATTCTATAATTTAAAAAAATAAATATGTGAATTATGTATGTTTTTAGATTATGTTTGTATAATCAAATGTCTAGACAGGTAATAAATATAGAATTATGTATGTTTGTAGATTATGTTTGTATAATCAAAGTGTCTAGACAGGTAATAAATATAGCATATAAGGCGATAGTAATGATTCAAAGTATTAATTTTAGTGCTCTAATGGAGCACTGATGACATGGTAAGGAAAAAAAAAAACCAAGACCAAAACATTACATTACAATAAGTGGGATTCTGTGACAACCCTCACCTCTGATTAATGCTAATCTCTGATTGAGCATGATAAGTAATTGAACAGACTGAAATTCTGAACTGAATGCATGAGTATGTTGTTTAATTGCATTTCTATCTGTTAGTCATTAAATGATATGTCCATGTTTTATTGTTGAATTGCGAATTGAAAGCCTTATCGGCGACCGATTCAGAAATTGATTAGTATTTTATGTTAATTAGAATTTATGTAATTTTATGGTAGGTTTAATTTAAATTTGATTTGGAACGATTAAATTAGATTAAATAATGTTAAATTAATTGAACCTAGTTATTTACCTTTTTGCCATCTAGTGGGCCACTTTTAGAAACTTTGTATGGGGTTGATCTATACACTTGACACATAATCCCTTCAGCCATTTTCTAGAGCAAAACCGTGTGAGAGAGGGAGAGTAGAAGAAAGATTGATTCATCTAGAATTTAGCTTGGAGACTTAGAAGATTTGAAGGGAATTTGCAAAATTGAGCTTGTATACCTTGAATTCAAGACCTAAGGTAGAGATTTCATCATCTCATTTGTACATTTGAGTTATTTCTTGCATGGTTTATGGTAAATTGGTGATCTAAGTCAAGAATTAAAGTAAAGAGTTGAATTTGAGAGTGAGTTCATGCATGCATGTACATGTTCTTGGAATTTGAGGTTGTTTTTAGAAAATCCTCACGTGCATGTCCATTTTCTAGTTGTAATTCATGAATTCATCGTGTTTTTGGTAGAATTGACTCATTTGATCATGTGTTAAAAGTTTTGAATTCAATTGAACACATGCATGTTAAATGTACATCTTGTTCTTGAAATTTATTTGAAATTGGTGTTCAATTAACTCACCATTGGGCTTTGATTTTACAAATTGATCTTCAAAACATGTTATATTGTTGGTTTCCAAGTGTTTTCCAGAAAATGAGCCCAAAAAGTTGAGTTTTGAGGAGTTGAGTTTTGAGGTGTTGAATGCTTGGTTTGAGCTTGGGAGGCAAATCTGGAAATTCTAGATTTTAGCTTCCACGCTCGAGCGAAGGATTCCACGCTCGAGCGGCCGTCTTTTGTTTAGAGCTCCGCTCGAGCGAAGGAAAGCTCCGCTCGAGCGAAGGAATGCTCGCTTGAGCGTAGATTGCAAGCTCTCAGATTTTTGGTATACGCAGACGCACGCTCGAGCGACGAGACCTGCGCTCGAGCGAAGGATGTGTCTCACGCTCGAGCGAGCATCGAGCGGGGATTTTCAACATCCAGCACTTTTTGCATTTTTACAGACCGCTCGAGCGAGAAAGTCCACGCTCGAGCGACCCCACTGTTTTGGCAAGCTCGCTCGAGCGAAGAAAGCCATGCTCGAGCGAGACCCCTATTTTCTGAAAATTTTGAAATGTGTTTTAAAGTGCATCTTTGCATCTTCATTCCATCCTAGGCATTTCTAGGCCTAGTTTAAGGCATCTTAATGAGGATAATGTTATAGAACCACACCAAGTATAATTAAGGGCTAAGTTATTAATCTCGAGTGTGTGTTCGTTCTACAACTGTAGGGTTGGCATCCGAGGACGCTCGTTAGCTTGTCTATAGCCCAGTGCTCTGTAAGTAACAATGTTGTAAAGATATGTTCAATCATGAATATTTTCTGAATGATCAACTGTACTGCTTTCTGAAAAGATATTTCTTATTGAATGAATGTTTGTCCTAATTGTAAACTGTATTCGTGGCATCCTTAGCAACTTACTGTTACTGTACTGTTACTGCTATTGTTACAGAGATCTCTGTCGGTTCCAATGTTGGAACCACTACTGTTTACTGTTATGATGGCCATCAACTGACTGTTCGGTCTGTTAAGACCTACTGTACTGTTTTGCTATAGGATGTACCACATATGACTGCTATGGTTTCTAAGTGACTGATATGACTGTTTAATTACTGAAAGGACATTCATTCTTAACCTCTTTACATAATTGTTATTCATTGGGCTTTAACTCACTGTTTATATATATATGTAGGTGTCCAGGCACCGGACCAGAGTTAGGAGCGTCCGGTTAGCTCTATTTTGTCTAAGCCAACCATTGTGCCTCAACTCGAGATTCCAAGTCCGTTCAAGCCACGACTTTTTTTTTTGGGTGTTCAGATTCACCCTTCTGTTTCCATTTTGTAATAAATGAATAAGACTTGACTGTACAGTCGGTTAGGGATTTGGTCCCTGACATGGATGTTTGTATATATGTCGCATGTATATATGTTTTGGTTATGAATGTGGTTTGTTTATAAAAGTCTTTTCGCATTCAGAATGTCACAGCTCATTAGATATATTTTATTTACTGTTTTGGCTTCCGCCAGCCCCTTTACTCTGTATTATTATTGTTACTGTTAAGCAGGCCTTCGGTAATCCCGGATTACTGGCCAGTCTCGATACTAAACCCATAGGGGCGGGTTTGGGTCGTGACAGATTCACTGTCAACTCATTAAAACTGGCTTTAAAGCGCAATAATTAGAGTTCCAAAGCATTTTTTATAAGATAATTAAGGTAGCATCCACAAATACCATCTTATAATTGCTTTTTATGTTTGGTCTATGACCATAAATGCATTTTGTCTTTCCTAAAAAAGAAGAAAATAAAATTATTAATTAATAAATTATATTTATTGTAAATATAGCTCACATTTTACAAATTTTAAATTTATATTAGAAAAATTTATCTATAAATCTCATTTTGAGTAATGGTGATTCATTTAGTTCCAAGAATTTTTTTATAAACCAATTTGTCCTGTTGATTTTGGAAAAGTAGATTTAACATATTATTTGAAAATTGGATTTACGATTATACCCTTATTTTTATTATATTTCCTTCTCTTTTTTTTTTCTTTTTTTTTTTTTGTACTAGAAAGATAAGGAACACAATTTATGAGAATCAAATTTGGGATGAATTTTTATATGAAAACCTTTTTTATTTAGAAAACATTTCAAAATGAGTACTTTCAAACATTCCAAAAGAATATGTAATTCTTTAAACATTTCAAAAAGAGCACAAAAACTCTTTAGTAAGTTCTGGACAAATGTATAATTTCAGATTGTAACACTCCAATAACACTCAAACATGACACTCTAATGTAACACTCAAAAAAAAAAATAGTGTATTTTTTCCAAATATAACACTCCAATTTAACACTAAAAAAAAAATCTTAGTATAACACTCTAATGGAACACACAAAAAAAAACTCATTAGTGTACTTTTCCTAAACGTAACATTTCAATCTAACACTTCAAAAAAACTCCTTAGTGTAACACTTTAATCTAACACACAAAAAAACTCCTTAGTGTAATACTCTAATGTACCACTGTAACAACCCCGATCCGCAATTAGCTACTAATCTGAAATTAAGGATGTTAATAAAGGGATTAATATAAATTATATGTTTAATATGTATTTTGGATGATCTTTGGTTTTCTATCTGTTGCTCATGGAACGATCTGTTTGGAATTCTGCTTTAATATAAAAATTGAAAGCCTTATCGGCATCCGAAATCAGAATTGGTTACATGAATATGTTATTCGGAATTTTTAGAACCATATGGCAAATTTTTTTAAAAAATTGATTTAGTTTGGTAAATTAAGTTGCGTTTGGCAAGCCTTATATTCTAATTAATGTATTATAACATCATAACTATATATATGAGCTCTTAAGCTCATTTGAGCTCATCCTTGCCCTTTCTTGAGTGCCAAAATCTGAGTTCATACATTTTAGAGAGAGAAACTCCATTTTAGAGAGAGAAATGGGAGATCCAAGGTAGAAGTTGAAGATTTTGCTAGAATAGTTCAAGTTTGGCAAGAATTTTGTGTATTTGAAGGCTTTTGGTGAGCATCTAATCCATAATTCATGAAAAATAAGAGTTGAATTGTAATTCATACCATGAGCCTAGAATGAAGATTTGAATTGTAATTCATACATACATGCTCATGTAGGTGTTAAATTACCATGTTAGCTATGAGTTTTATCAATTGTGTTGAATTTGGAGAATGAAATGTACATACATGCACATTTCATCAAGTTTTGTAAGTCGATTCCATGTTTTTGAAGTCTTGAGAGAGAATTTAGAAGAGAAACCCACATGCATGCATGAATATGTGGAGCTTGGGCCATGTTAAGTTTAGTGTTGAACATCTACTTGTTATGGTAAGTTATTTGGTACATGCATGTTAGAATTATCATGTTTTGAACCTTGAATTCATGTTTTGAAAAGGAATTTCTTGCATGCATAGAGCTTATGAGCTCAATTTGCTAACTTCATGAGTTTTGAAGAAAAGAGTTTGAAAGATTTTACATGTATGCATTGTTTCTTAAGCTTTAAATGAATTGTGAGCTATTGGCAAACTCTTGGGCTATGATTTTATGAAATAATCTTTAATTCATCATATTTTGCAAGTTTACTATGTTATCTCGAGTTTTGGGGCCCAAGAGATGTGTTTTGGAGAGTTGAATTCGAGTTTTGAGTTTGGTGATCAAATTTGGAAATTCCAGAATTTGCACCTACGCTCGAGCGTAGGAGTTCACGCTCGAACGACCACTCTAAGTGCATGCACTTCCACTCGAGCAACCAGAAGTCAGCTCGAGCGTGAAATGCAAGCTCCTAGAAGTTTCATATCTTTGCAGACCGCTTGAGTGAGGGAAGCTGCGCTCGAGCGACCATTCACATTTTGCATGTCCGCTCGAGCAAGGAAAGTTACGCTCGAGCGGGGACTCTGTTTTCAGAAATTTGACTAAGTGTTTTCCAATGCATTCTGGCATCCTCATTGCATCTTAGGCATTCCTAAACCTTAATTAAGCCATAGTAATGAGGTTATGGATTAGAAACACACTAAGACAAGGAATGTACTAAGTTAAAAGATTACAAATGTGTGTTTTGAGTAATGCATTAAGCAAAAACAAGAATCAATCTAACGAAAGCTAAGCCGTGATGATCACATGAATGTGTAATCATAAGATATCTTTATGTTATGCACTTTGTGGTTGTAGGCCAAGACTCGAAGATTGATTGACCGTTTACGGGAATCACTGTGAGTAACATTTTTGTAAAAATATGTTGATATGAATTATGTTCCCAACGAGTTATGATACGTTATGATTTCTGAAATGATATTGTTTACGTAAACGAATGTCCTATGTTTGAAATCTATTATGGCATCCATAGATAGTCCCAAGTCATGGGGGACGGCATGTTAATGCAAGTCCATGACATATATGTGATTACGAGATCTCGTTAGCCACTTCATTGTGGTGATATGTGTTTAATCGATATCCGGAACCGATTACTCTAGTCAGACGACGATATGTGATGTGTTCTATGGGATGTACCATTATTATATTTAGATACGAGAATGTTTGTGCTATGATCGGTTTTACACTTATGACATGTTTGGATTTCGTTCACTAACCTCTTTACCTTAATGTTATTCACTGGGCTTTAGCTCACTGTGTGTATATATATGTATAGGTGGGCATTCTGGAGATCGAACCTGAAGGCTTTTGTCTGGATCTGTGTTCTGTTGTCAGCCAACCATTGCGCCTCACATGGAGGTTCCGGACGTGTCACATGGTATGAGTTCCGGTTACTTATGTATTTGACTTGTTTATTTTGTTGGCTGTACTCAAGCTGCTTTAATGTGTGTGGATATAATGCAGGGCTGACTATTGGTTATTGTAGACACCCCATTTTGACCGGCCCTAAGACTTGGGCATTTTATTTTGACCACCCTCACCAAAAACATCAAATTGAAATGTTAAATTCCAAATCTCACCCATTTTGGTCATCACTAATATTTTGGTAATTTGTAGTGTTTTAGAATTTTATGTGTGTGTATTAAATTAGGTGTGTGCATGTCTTTTAAGTGTGTGTTATAATTGATAACCATTTTTTAAAACAAAAGAAAAAAAAATAAAAATAAACTAAATTGAAAACAAAAAAATATATATATATATAATAAAATAAAATAAAAATAAAAATAAAAATAAAAAATAAAAAAAAAAAAAATAATAAAACAAAAAAAAAATGAAATGGGGCGGTTTCAAAAGGAGGTGAGTGGGTGAAAAAGATGGTGGAGAGGGCACTGATGGGGGATATGAGGATATATTTTTAAAAGAGTGGAGAGGGGGTTAGTTGGGTGTGTCGGGTTTGAGTGATTGCTTTACAGCCAAAAAAGAAGAAAAAGACAGCACATACAGCACATGGGGTGAGTGGGTTCGGGATTTTGAAAATAAAAAGAGCAGAAGACACATTGTTTTGAGAGGGAGGGCAGACACAAAAAAGAAAAGACATGCACTAATCTCTCTCTCTCTCTCTCGGCTTGGAGAGAGGAGGAGGGGATATCACCACACCAACCCGGCACACCCACCTTGACACACCACCTCTCACACCACCACAGACCCAGCAGCTCACGGACTGATAGACCACCATCACCCACGGCTCTCACAACACAGCACCACCAACCCTGCCATCCTCTCCTTCGCTCCATCCACGACAGCACCATTCACACCATCATCCAGCACCATGCACCTCCCACACCACAGCACACCAGCCAAGCTCACACACACTCCACACACCATCACTGATACACACACTCACCCACCTCACTCCCTCTCGGCATGACCAACCTCACTCACCCATCACCAACCCACCTCTCGCCCATGCATGACAACACACCTCTCTCTCTTCTCTCTCTAACACACATCATACACCCAGCACACCACCGGGGACATCACAGCCAGCACACCCCAAGCACACACCCACACACGGCAGTAGCAACCCATCACCAACCCACCTCTCACCCATGCATGACAACACACCTCTCTTTCTTCTCTCTCGGCACACAGACCCAGCACACCACCGACACAGCATACTTACACACATGCACAAGGCCAACGGCTCTCTCCCTCCTTCTTCCTCTCTCTCTCTCTCTATACACTCTCTCAATCATCCCTGCACAGCATGTATCACACACATTCGCTCTATATAATCTGATCCAATTTTGCTCCTCATATGTCAGTTTTTAGGAAACTATTTGGGTTCAAATGTTTTGATTTTCTTTGTTTTCTGATTTATTTTGGTGGGTGTGATTGATTATACTCAGGGAGAAGTAACTCACAAGTGAGTGAGTTGTTGTGAAAGATGGCTCAGATTCTGCTTCATGGAACTCTTCATGTTACTATCTATGAGGTCGATAGGTTGCATACTGGTGGACCTATGGACATATTCAAAAGGAATAATAACCCATGTGGATATTGGGTTGGTGCATTTTGACTGGCTGGTGGTTTGGTCTTGAAGAGGTCGGGCCGGCTTGACAGTGGGCTGTTTTGTTTGAGCATTGATGGGCCTCCATTGAAGATGAGTTTACATGGGCTGAGGCGTGAAGACAAATAGTTTGTTTTGCTAATTAATGATTTTTTTTTAATTTTATTATTATTATTTTTTATTTTATTTTGAGTGTTTGTGAGGATTTTATTTTATTTTATCTCTCCCTCATTTGGATTTGTAATATTCAACGTGTTGTAATAATTCCCCTACCCCGCTTCTTTCTATCCCATTCTTTTATCGCTTTCCCTAACTGTGTGTATATATATATTTGACATGTCATGCATATCCCTGCTTTACATCCATGATCCATGCATAAGATTTGGCTAAATTTGCATCTTTATGCTTCAATTGATTATCCCATGATTCTGTGTGCTATCGGATGTTTTAAGATGATTCATATGCCATATTCTGGAAGCCAAATCTTTAGTGCATCTCATGAGTGAATTGCATTAGGATTTTGTATATAAGATCATGCATATTTTACTAACTTTTGTTTTGTAGTTGTTCGAGGGACGTCGGTCAATCTGTGAGTTTTTATGCTTTAGCATCCCATTTGTGTGTGTTTTTCTTATTATGTTTAGCATCCTACCATGTGGCTAAGTGCTTAATTGATATAACTGTATGAATGCCTGTGGATGAAGGCTTGTTGTTTGAATTGGAATAATTCAATAAATGTACGTTTTAAGCCCACTTTGTCGAGTGGCAAATTCAAACCCTTTTCGAAAAACAAACATGAAGTTGAATTGTTCCAATTTGAGCAAACTAGTCTATACTTGTATGCTTCACATAGTAAATTTTAGGATTTACTAAAATAATCAGAACATAAACATATAAAGAAAATAAAAGTCATATCATGGTTTAGTAGAGGCCGATCTTTTGATCGGGTGAGTGGGGGTGCTCATTATTGACCTTCCCCTCTCATACCTAAGGTTCCGAGCCAAGCATCCTTGGTTACGACGAACAGTGGCCTTGGCACCGAGTCATGGGTTTCCTAATTTTCCAAAATATTAGGTGGCGACTCTGAGATCTGATGACGCAGTCCATTTTTGACAAAATTGCAATAAAATGAATTTTCAATAAAAGTTACCAAATTTGGACTTTCATCTACGTTTCACATTGCACTCGTGAAACATTGAGATCAAAGAGATCTCGGGAGTATGAACTGTTTAACGCGCGCGGGTACCTCCCGGGCATGTTACAGTTATGTATGTAAAGTTTTAAATATTTTGTTTCATATAAGTCAGCACAGCTCATTGGACAATTATATTTATGTATTTGCTTCCGCTAGCCCCTTAATTATGTTAATCAGTTCAGAGGCCTTCGGTAATCCAAGGATTATTGGCCGGTTACGATACTAAACTTATAGGGGCGGGTTTGGGCCATGACAATCACACACAAAAATTTCTTAGTGTACTTTTCTCAAACGTAATTCTCTAATGTAACACCCTAAAAACACTCATTGGTAAGAAGTACATCTAAAAAGTCCTAAGTTACTAAGGATGCTTTACTAAGGATAAAGGATTTTTCAAACCATTTTAAAAGGAGTACAACAATTTCTTAGTAAGTTTTGAAACAAATGTATAATTTCAAACTGTGAGTGTTACGTTTAGAAGAAGAAAAAAAAGTACATTAAGGAGTTTTTAGTGTTTTTTGTGTTACTTGGAGCATGTTACATTGAAATGTTACGTTTGGAATTATATTAATTGGAGTATTACGTTTGGGAAAAATATACTAATGAATTTTTTTTGTGTTACATTTGGAAAAAGTGTACTAAGAATTTTTTTTTAGTGTTACGTTATTACGTTTGGGAAAAGTACACTAGTGAATCTTTTTTTAATGTTACGTTGTTACATTTAGAAAAAGTACACAAATGAGTTTTTTAGTTTGTTACATTAGAATGTTACATTTTTTGAACATTACATTAGAGTGTTACGTTTTTGTTCGTAATGTGAGATTTGTTCTAGAAGGAAGAAAAATCCAAAATTTCTATAGTACATATTACCCAAATGTGTAATTTTACATTTGGAGAAACCCACTTTTATCCCTAAAAAATTAAACCAAAACATATAAGTGACTACTCTTTTATGTAATTTCTACTTTAATGAAACCTTTAGGTTCATAAGAAAAAATGAAAGATTAAACAGTTCATAAGATTACATTTTGAAATTTATTGGTGCTCACCCGTTGTATTATACACTTATTTTTTAAAATAAAATCTAAAATTATATTTTTATAATGCATAACATTTTTAGGTGACCAATTAATAGGTTTAAGGATAACGTGTTCATACTACCAACAAGAGCAGAATTAGAATTTCATCACCGATGGTACTAGAAAATGAATAATATTTTTTCATTATATATACAAACATAAATGTATGTACAATATACAATATGTAAGTTATATATATAGGCATAAAAAAAATTAAATACTATAGAAATAATTTCTAATTGGATGAATAAATTTTTTTGATAGAAACTAAAAAGAGAATGTAAGATAAGAGAATAATGAGATATATGTTTTTTTATATTAAAAGGTCATTTTATTTATGAAATAAGATATATATATATATTTTTAAAAGTACTATAATAAACAAAATTTTTCACAGAAACAGGATGATATGGCCCTCATAATTTTTTCCTAATTCTATCCCTGACCACCAGAAGTGGTAATGGGGTGGAAATATGCCTTCTTTTCACACGGCTGAGCGAGGCACGACTCTTGAGAACGTGACTAACGGTCTATTTTTTAAACAGTAAAACCAATTGTTCTGTATTCTAATCGTGACTTTACTTTCTGTGTTAAAAATTACTGCATCCATCTATAGGAGATCCCTTTCTTTAAAGTGGATTAAATCTGATGAATAACTAATCATTTCAAAATCAAAATCTACAGATATTATGATATCCTCACATAGGGTCAATGTTTTAATAACGCAAAGAAAGTATGTTCATGAATTGCGTTCGGAAACGAGGGTACATTCAAACTATCTTGTTAATATCTTACCTCCAATTTGTAAGGTTTTTTTTGTCGTCTTTCTTCAAATTTGTCAAAGATTGTTTTTATATTCTGGTCAGCACTTTCAACTAGCTCAGAAGAGTCGGACTCGTTCCAATCCACAAGCCCCAAGTTTCTCTACTTCTTTGGCTCAGCTCTCCCTCAGAGCATCTCCAATGGAGCTGCTATATCAGTTGCCAAAGCTAAAAAATGACAGAAATGGCAAAAATCAGTCTCCAACGGTCTGCTATTTCACTTGCCAAAGATGGCAGATGCCATATGTGTTCTCAAATATGGCAACTGAAATAGCAGATGCCAACCTTGCCAGATCAGCAAAATCCAACAAAAATTGGCACCAAATTCAGTTGAGAAAACAACAGAATTAATCCAGTAGGGAAGCTATTTTCCAAAATCAAACCCAATTTTTACAATCAAGCAAATTTCACATGAAGACAGATCGTGTATATATATATATGATCAAACCCATGAAGACAGCTTGTATATATATATATGATCAAAATCAAACCCAAAAAATATATATATATATATATATGATCAAACCCATGAACCTCTGCTGACCGTATATATATATATATATAAATATGTGATCAAAATCAAACCCAAAATATATATATATATATATGATCAAACCCATTAAGACATAGCAAACCGTATATATATATATGATCAAAATCAAACCCAAAACATATATATATATATATATGTATATATGAAGACAGATATTTTTTATGGAGACCAAAACACATAAAGACAGAATTTTTTGATGGAGATCAAGACAAATCAAAATATATATATATATATATATATATGCAGACAGATCAAAACATATATATATATAGATGAAGATCGTACCAGAGACGGAGAGTACACAGATCGGAGGGAGACAGAGTCAAACCAGAGAGAGGGGGTTCCGATCTTGGAGGAGAAGGGGGAGATCGGGTTCCGATCATGGAGAAGAAGGGGTTCCGATCTTGGAGGAGGGGGTTTCGATCTTGGAGGAGAAGGGGAGATCGGGTTCCGATCCTGTGCTCTGTTTGGTTTGTGCTCTGTTTAATTTCGGCCATGGAGGAGAAGACACAGTGAGAATGAGAGAGAGATGAGAGTGAGAAGAGACTGAGATAGATGTATAGCAAAATAGTGATGGGTCAGTGTAAATAAAAGAGCCGTTGGGCTCTGTTTGGTTTGTTCAACCAAAAAAAAAAAAAAATTGAAATTATTTTTTACAACGGCTCTTTAAATGGCTATTTGCCAAGCGGTAATAAATTTAATTTCTATAAATTGAAACCTTTCCTTCACTTTTATTTCACACAAATATTTACATTTAATTTTTCTTTTCTCCTCTCTTCTTTGAATTTGATTTCACAACAAACCTCTTAAATTATATTCTTTTTCGTTTTTTCATCCAATCACTATGGAAGGTTCATCAAAAACAAAGAAAGGAAAATCATTCATCGTTGAAGAAGATATGGCAATTTGTAAATCTTGGTGTCACATTTCGGAAGACCCAATTGTTGGCAATTCGCAATCGTATGCTCACTTTTGGGGAAGAATTTACGAAAATTTTTGCCTGCTTCAGAATGATCAGTCCAGAACACAAGTGTCTATTCAATCTCGATGGGATATAATCATGAAATGTTCTAACAAATTTCGGGGATGTTTAGCACAAGTCGAAAATCTTCACCCAAGTGGGATTTCTCAAGTTGATATAGTAAGTTTTTATTTTCAATTATTATGTTTAGTTTCTTATTCTGATATCGTATTAAAATTACGTAATTAAATAATGTTTCAATATGAAAACATTTAATTTTTTGGAATATTAAATAATGTTTATTATTTATTATTCAATTATTATTTATTTTATTTAAATAATGTTTTGATTTTCAATTACATTTAATTTTTATCTTCAATTTTTTTTAAACAGATGCTTCAAGCAAAACTGTTGTACCATTAAGATGAAAACAAACATTTCGCTTTTGAACATTGTTGGCCAATATTGCAAGACAATATCAGGTGGCAAGATGTAGCTCCCACGAATACGGTAAAGTCAAGGATGCATACAGTGTTTACCTCTAATTCAGCCCCTGATTCCCCTATGGAAAACTGCATTTCTCTTGAAGACGACAACAGTCCAAGTGTTGGTAACAGTCCAAGTGTGGTAATAATCCAACTGTTGGTGAGGGCAGTGCCGCTGGAAAGGGTAAAAGGCCGATGGGTAGAAAATCTGCAAAAGAATTATTCCGAAGAAATCAAGTCATTGAAACTGAAGTCCAAAAAATGAGTATACAATTACACATTTAACCAACACCTTGCTGAGAAAGAAAAGAAAAAAGAGGAAAGAAAAGAAAAAAGGATTCAAGCACTGCAAGAGATGAAAGAACTGGAGATGAAAAAGCATGAGTTTGAGATGAAAAAGGAAGAACACCAAATAATGACTACGGACATTTCTCATTTGGACCCTCAGATGAAAGTGCATTACACAATGCGAAAAAATGAGATTTTTGCCAAGTGGTCCTCAAATGTGAGCAGCCCAAATTTTTATTTCCCCCTACCTCCTGATGAATAATTACGGGATCAATGTTAGTCTTTATTTTTTGCAATATCATTTATTTTTTGATGTAATTGTTAGTCTTTATTTGCAATGTAATTTTTATTTTGTAATGAAATTTCATGTTGTTTTAAGAAACATTTTTGAATATTTTGTACTTCACAATGTAAAAAAAGACATTTTATGAAAAGACATTAACTGACATTAAAAGACATTGTAAAATAAAAAGACATTAAATGAAGAACATTTTATTAGAATAAAAAGACATTAACTGATAGTAAATGACATTAACTGTCATTAAAAAGATAAAATGCAAACTTAATCTAACTCTCCAACTCGGGACCACAAGTGTTCAATTAGATCATTACGAATTACATTATGGGCTTCAACAGATCTAATCCTTTGTCGATTCAACATAAATTGAGCATACTTCTCATTCGGATCGCGTGACACTTGACAGCCCAAATTACTGGTATCAGTCTCAAGTTATGCTGCACTGCGTTCATTTTCTGGAATATCACGCTCGTCTTCAATGATCATGTTGTGCAAAATAATGCACGTCTTCATGATGTAGTACAGATCCTCATTACTCCAACCTCTAGCTGGCACGCTGACAATATTAAATCGTGCTTGGAGTACTCCGAATGCCCTTTCAACATCTTTTCGACATGCCTCCTGCATCCTCGCAAATAGTTGTCTCTTTGCGCATTGAGGTTGAGATATTGTTTTCACAATCGTTGCCCAACGAGGATAGATACCATCAGCAAGATAATACCCCATGGTGTATGCGTGATTATTGATGGTGTAGTTGGCAGCAGGAGCACGTCCTCTAGTTAATTCAGCAAATAAAGGCGACCTGTCAAGAATAGTAATATCATTTAGAGAGCCAGGCATACCAAAGAAAGCATGCCAAATCCACAAGTCATAGGAGGCAACTGCCTCGAGTACAACTGTTGGTTTGTGATAGTGTCCAGTGTAAGCACCGGCTTGGGCACTTGGACATTTATCCCAACGCCAGTGCATACAATCCAAACTCCCTAACATTCCAGGAAACCCGCGTTGCTCTCCCTCTTGCAATAATTTGGCGACATCTGCTTCATTTGGAGATCTTAAGTAAACGGCTTCATAGGTAGCAACAATTGACCTGGTAAAAAAATTTAAGGCGGCAATTGCAGTACTTTCACCAATTCTAATGTACTCGTCAACAGCATCAGCAGGCACGCCGTATTGGAGGATCCGAAGTGCTGCAGTCATCTTCTGTACACCGGATAATCCAGGAGCACCAGTGGCATCACGAGTTTGGATGAAGTATTCATTCACTTGTTGAATATCGTGTAAGATACTAACAAACAATGACCGCCTCATTCGAAAACGTCTTCGGAAGTATTCTTCTGGATAGATAGGATTATCTGCAAAATAATCTCTATAAATTTGTTCGTCGCCTTTGACCCTCTCACGATTAATGTATCGACGACCACTTGTGGAACCAACACGTCTGGTTTGTTGGTTTAGGCTTAACATCTGTAATCTTTGTTGTTGAGCTGTGAATAGTTGCATCATGATGATATCATCATCAGATGATAAAGATTCATCAAAATCTCCATTTAATATGGCTTTACTCAAATTGTTCATTGTAAGTGGATGGGTGAGTAGGTGAATATGGAAATTATAGAAAATCTTCTTGATGGGTACAGAGAGTTTTGAAGATATGAAAATGATAGGTAGGTGAATATGAAAATTGTAGAAAACCTTATGTTATATTTATAGAGAAAATTGTGGGTGGGTGAATAATAGGTGGTTGTTGGGTGGGTGAATGAATAATGGGTGGTTGTTGAGTGGGTGGATGAATAATGGATAGTTGTTGGGTGGGTGGATGAATAATGGATGGTTGTTGGGTTAATAATGGATGGTTGTTGGTGGTTGGTTGTTGGTGGGTAATTGGTGATTGTTTATTTTTTATGTGTAGTTAAAAAAATTTATTAAATATGTAGTGATATGTTTTTTAGTGGGGTGAATAAATCAAACAATATGTTTTTTTCCAATTTTTCATTTTTTTTAATTTTTTATATTTATCTAGTTGGGAATAAAATAAATATATAATTTTTTAACAAACAGATAAAAAAATGTCACAAAAGACAAAAAATAAATAAAAATAAAATCACAAAAAACTTATATCTAAACAACACCTACAAATTTAGAGGGAAAGTTGGTTGAGATTTGCCAAAAATGACAAATGACCATTAGAACACCATTGCTATAATTTGACAAAATAATACTATTCATTGTGAAATTATAACAATAGCAACCCTAATACAGCATCAAGCATGGAGATGCTCTCAGGAATCGATCAAACAAACTTCCAAATCACTCCCCCCAGCCCCCTCTTCTCTCTCTCCTCTGTCTTATGGGTTGGTTATGGTCGTTTGTGCTTCTCCCTCTTCTGTTCCATGTCCCCACATCTCTATCCTCACTCACTTCCGATCTCTTCGACAGTTGGTGCAAAAACCATGGAAAGACATACTCTTCCGAGCAAGAAAAGCTTTACAGACTCAAAGTGTTCCAAGAAAACTATGACTTTGTTACCCATCACAATACCATGCCCAATTCCACTTATACCCTCTCACTCAACGCCTATGCTGATCTTACCCACCATGAATTCAAGGCCTTTCGCTTGGGTCTCTCCTCCAGTGATTTGAGTAGATTCAATTTCAAGCCATCAATTGATGAGTCCAGTGATGTTCTTTTCGACGTGCCTTCTTCGGTAGATTGGAGGAAGAGTGGGGTTGTCACGGGTGTCAAAGATCAGGGCAGTTGTGGTATCTGAGTATTTCTCTAATCTTGAATTTCTTTGCTTTTTTTCATTGCTATATAAAAATGCGTATGTGTGCATGATCTGATTTGAATACTTAATACCCATATGAAATTTTGTGATTTATTTGAAGAGGAAACACATTTTGACTCTCATTAATTAAGCATCAAACAGTTTCCATTGCATTCATAAAACCTAACTTTTTTGCGGTCTTTTCTTTTCGTGAGGTAAAGTACACTTTGCTCCCTTGAGTTCCAATGGGAAGGAAGATTATGCAGAGCTTACAGGGAGAAGAGAGAAAGAGGTTGGAATTTGGGTTTTGGGTTTGGGTCTAAATATGTATAATAATGTATACTTGTGTAATTTTGAACTGCCCTTGGTTGTTGAAGCATTAGGGGCTAAAGTGGGGGAAAGGCCAAAGTAAGAAAACATTAGAACTTTTAAGGGAGCCAAGGTAAATTTACCCTTTTTGTGTGTGTAGATTTATGTGTGGTTTGACAAGTGTAGCTTTGCTGATGCCCCAGATGAAAGAGAACTGAACAACTCTCTGCATCTTTTCGTTTACAGTGGCAAACATATGTGTTTGATAAATGGGTTAAAAGGGATTTGGAAATGCATAATGACAAAAATATTAAGGGTCCATCATTTAGATATCTATTTTAAGATTATTATGATTCTATGCTAACATCGGATTACTGACTTGATGTGGTGGCAGAAACACAAAGCCTATGTTTGGGAAGTTGGGTTTGAAGATTTTTTTGGCTAAAATAGTCACAAAAAACAAAATAGACTTTTTAACCTAATAAGACAAAATATCACATTTAACTCATAATCATTACATTCTTTTTCTCACAAAAAAATTAAAAAAAGTCAAAAATCCTTCCCAAACCAGGCTTTTTAGTCTTAGGCTAAAACAGCCGAAAAGCCAACTCACTTCCCAAACGAAGCCAAATTGACCTGAAAAAAGTAGTGCACTTTTACCCAGGTGGTTCTTTGAGAGAAGAATCTTACTGATGCATAAATGTGCTATACATTGTGAATAGCTAATAAGTTCGCTTGGTAGCCAGAGTCTATTACAGGGACGTTGAGCGAGAAGCTTTGGCTTGTAGATGTAACAAAATTGGGGTGTTCTGACAAGTATGTATTGGCTTGTAGATTGGTATGCAAGGATGCAAATCATACAAGACAACCTATACATTCCTTTATTGGAAATAGTTTCTTCTTTGGTTCTTGTCACAGATGCATCGTTTAAATTAGGATTTACTAAGTATCATACCATAGGAATAGATCATATATGATTTTAGTGGAAAAGAAATTTAAGTTTGTTTTGGAGCCGGCTTGGTCAAGTATTGACTTCTAACCTTAACTTTTTCAACAAAGCTCATTTGGATTTGATTATTGTCAAGTTCTTTCATCAATTTCGCATTTTTTGGGGATAGGCTCTATGATTGCCTTTTGTGGACGATTGAGGGCTAGCGGGCTAGTTGTGGGGAACCCTTTGGGGAAGTACAGTAGGCACTCAGACGATGGAGGACCAGATGCCGATTGCAAGGCTTGCAAAAGTGGTCGGGTCTGCTCCTCAAGTATGAGATGGTACAAAACACACCACATGTCTTTGTCATGGTCTGAAGTTGTCTTATGGATCTTTCTCAATCTCTAAGACTGGTTAAGGTGCAAGTCCCCTGAGGAAGGGAAACAAAGACAAACCACATATCTTTGGAGGTCGTCACTTGCTGTCCCATGGTGGTGTCGCCAACCCTGAGGGGTCCTTAGGCCTTGCTCTTGTCCTAGGCTGGTGTGAGAGCATCATAGTGCTTTCTTGAGGTGATTAGAGATAACTTTGGAGATGAAGGATTGATGCATAGGAGAAACACACTTGAGTGACACTGTCAAAACCAGAGTATTGAGCATGTCATCACGAGCAAGAGAGTGACGTGCTTGAGCACAGGGCTAAGGGGGTGCTTCAAGTGTGTCCAGGAGAGCTGACAAGAATAGAGGTCTCTGGCATCTAGGCTCTAGCTTAGGGCACCATATATGTTAGCTTCGGCTGCCGCCTTGACACCAAATAGCATACGAAGATATGTGTGAGGCAGACACATGGATCCAAAGTCGATGAAGATAGTGATGTGCCAATAATGTGGCATGCCATGTTCTAGATCTAGACACATGTACCCACACCTCCAAAATGAGGAGCTCAAACCTTTCTATGCCACGAAACTGCAATGTCACACCTTAGCTAGCTTAGCCTAACACACCCGGCTGTTGCTTATTTTCATGGTACACAGGCCTCGGGTTTCACTACGGATCATTGTGAGTAAAAATGTTGGCTGCATAATTACATTTTATCAACACTCAACTGAAAATTCTTCTAATAGTTTTATGTTGAAGTTATACCAAACAGTGATTTACTTCATTTTGATATGTTCATAAGCCATTGCAATATCTATGTAACTGCTTATCAAATTGTTGCTGCAGCTAATTTTTGTGGAAGTCAAGAGTTAATTGTTGGTGGTGTTGATGTTTTTCCAGGTGCTTGTTGGGCATTTTCAGCTACAGGAGCAATAGAAGGCATTAATAAAATTGTAACTGGATCTCTTGTCAGCCTCTCTGAACAAGAGTTGGTTGATTGTGACAGATCTTACAATAGTGGATGCGAGGGCGGGCTCATGGATTATGCATATCAATTTGTTGTACAAAATCATGGGATTGACACTGAGGAAGATTACCCCTATCAAGGTGCGGGAAGGTCATGCAACAAGGAAAAGGTAGAAAACTTCAACATTTGAAATATTACTGAGTTTAAATTCATTCTCTATTATGTTAAATTTGTGCCTATTTACAATGCCAGCGAAAACGACATGTTGTAACCATTGATGGTTATACTGATGTTCCCCCAAACAACGAGAAACGCCTATTACAGGCTGTGGCTACTCAACCTGTAAGTGTAGGTGTATGTGGCAGTGAGAGAGGATTTCAATTGTACTCCAAGGTTGGTTGGTCCTTGTATTGAATTTCAATATCGCCCTATTTTTATCTTAAATTTAAAAAATGTTTGGATTTGATCTTTAGATAATTACTGCAACAGGGGATATTTACCGGTCCCTGCTCAACTGCCGTTGATCATGCGGTACTAATTGTTGGATATGGTTCGGAAAACGGAGTTGATTATTGGATCCTTAAGAATTCTTGGGGAACACATTGGGGAACAAATGGTTATATGCAGATGCTACGAAACAGCGGGAATTCCCAAGGAGTTTGTGGGATCAATACACTAGCTTCATACCCGGTTAAGACTAACCCAAATCCACCACCCCCACCTTCTCCCAGTCCAACTAAATGTAATATTTTCACCAGTTGTTCGCAAGGTGAAACCTGCTGCTGTGCATCACGAGTCCTTGGCGTATGCTTTTCTTGGAAATGTTGTGAGTTGGATTCTGCAGTGTGTTGCAAGGACCACCGTCACTGTTGCCCTCACGATTATCCGATTTGTGATACTCGAAGGAAGCAGTGCCTCAAGGTTTGCAATGAGTTCTTCCATTGTTTTTTTTCTGTTCCCTTTTTCTTTCTTCACCAAAAAATAAATAATATTAAGCATACTATAATATGATTGCAGCAAACTGGCAATGGTACGATGGTGAAAGGGCTCGAGAAGAAAGGCTTTTTTGGTAGGTCAGATGGATGGGGTTCGCTTTTTCGGGTTTGGAATATGTAGAAGTGCTGCCATCTGCAACAATGAGTGATTTTTTTTTTTGAACCATACTCCTGTTACCAGTTGTATGGTCTGCCACAGAAAGAAATGACCCAGGATTCAAGCATGGAAGTACTTATTATTTTTATTATTGAAATTTATGGTTCAATGATACTATTGAAAAAATACCTGATTCTGGTGTAATTTTGTTTTTCTAGCTTGAATATATAAATGATACTAAATTCTGCATAAACAAGCATTGGTATTTTGTAGTATTTCAAACTATAGAAGTAGAAATTTCTACTTCAATTTCGCTAGTAATATGCTCGAACTCTTCTTATATTACAATTCGGATCATCAACACGGGACCATGGTAGACTCTATGAGCCCCTCAAATTCTCTTAAATTCAGATTCATTTTTGTATTCACAATTTTGAGAACAGATACTGCAAATTTTATTTTTATTTTTATTTTTTTGGAGCAGCATTGGTCTTGTGAGCACAAAGTTGATCCAATGATCGGTCAATGAGTTAATGAGAGCCTTTTGAGGCCTTAAAACTCATGTTCTTCCATTCATAGTATCGACTCGGCTATTTTAAACACACTGAGCTGAAAAGGTATGTCTAATGGAGTTCGAAAAACAAAAATGAAAATAAGCTTTGCCAGCTCAAATTATAATGTAGACTTGTTTGGTGAAATTGATCACATAAGCCAATGAAGGCCTCAAATTTATTTTCATAGGGCTACAAATTGCAGAACAGCTCAAATCCTCCACGAGTACTAGGCATATTTGAGATGTGAGTTGACTTTTTGACTATTTTAATCTGGGATTAAAAAATCTCATTTTGGATAAATTTTTTGACTTTTTGACTTTTGCAAAAAAAAAAAATAAAATAATTGTGATTTAGATGTAACATTTTGTCTTATTATGGTAAAAACCTATTTTGTTTTTTTGGAACTATTTTAGCCAAAAAATCTTCGTTAAGGATGTGGATTAACTTTTTGACTTTTTGGCTAAAAATCTCGTTTGGGATAAATTTTTTGACTTTTTTGACTTTTATAAGAGAAAAAATGAAATGATTATAGTTTGAATGTAACATTTTGTCCAGCTAAAAAGCCTATTTTGTCTTTTTGTGCCTATTTTAACTAAAAAGTCCCATTTTAGCTTATGCCAAACAAAGGCTCAATGGGAATAAATAACTAATAGTTTCTACAGTGTATTATGAAACATCTGCTAAAAACAAATAGCTTATCTTCTCCCTGGAAGCCTGAAACCTTATCATACCCACTGAAACTGCTTGAGCCCAAACAGCAGCCAACAGAGTCTCTGTTGACAACAAAGTTTAAACTAAGCGTGTAGCCTTGTAAAATCCAATCAATCAGGATCACTATCTCCATTCCTATTTTAAAGAAAAACAGATGATATTCATTTTCCAGTGTCATGAAATAAACATCAGCTTTACATATATCCATGAAGAGCAACCTCCAGCTAATGCAGAAGAACAAATTTAACTGCGTGAATAGCTGAAGAAAAAAGCACTCAGTGCCAGAATTTACTGTACAATTATTGTTACCCCTAAAATTGGGTATAACGAACCTTCTGGATCCACTGGACCATCAAGCCCCCACAAAACATGGGTGGAATCCCTAAATCAAACATATGCCCAAACTTCTAAAAGAAACTATAAAAAGCAATCAATTAAAATTACTAGCATGATTCATGAATTTTTCACCATATAAAAAAGGAGAACAAGTAATGCCTTAATTTTTTTATTTTAGTTTTAAAAAATGTAAGAACACCAAGCATAAGCCACTTTAGACAATTTTAAAAAATTAAAATTAAGAGCTAACACCACCACCTACCGTTAATTTGGGCCTCAAGTGAACTGCTGAAATAACAAACTTGAAAATATATCTTGCAGAAATCACAATCTGTTCAATGCATGCCTTTTCAAAGCTAGTTCCACACTTCTCAAACTCAATTCAACCGACCAACAATGCCATGTTTGATGCAACCTTCACAAAATCTAGTTGTAGACATGTCAAATTAAATTTGCCCACTGCAAAGTGATACAACACGGACATGAGAAGCATCATGAGTTTATGAATCAAATCTGGGGCTAAATTTGGTGCAAGAAGAAAGAAAGACAGAAGAAGAGTGTGCGTAATCTTTCAAGGAGACATTTGTTCTGCAAATGCTCTTCTTGTTTTGAACATGCTCAAATTTCTTTCCTTTTATAGTACAGGGCTCTGCCTTCTAGTACCATGTGATAACCAAGTGATACCTCCCTATTAATAAATTTTTAAATAGATTGTTAGAACAATTCCAAGTGAGCTAAAAGTTGGGACTATTAACTACTGAAATAAATTTACAATGTAAATGTGAAGACTATGAAATTGCACTCTGATGGCTCCTATGTGAGAACTATTGAATTACCAGCAAGTAAAACCTACATTTTTGAGACTAGGGAAAGTTATTACCTCATCAACTATCCAATTAATCATGTGATAACTCTATGTAAGATTCATACTTTCTCAAGCAACAAGACCTATACATCAATCTGGTATCATACCTAATGAGCATATGTTTTGCAGAGACAGGATTTGCGGTTATAGTTTTTAACCATGTGTAGTATCATGTTTCATGCCTAATAAAACCAAAAACTAAGGCACTACTATGTGGTGTGCCAGTATCTTTTTTCCCAATGGGTAATGTATGTCCATCGCAACTGCCCAAAAGGTGAAAGTCATGCAAGATTTCCATTAACCCACTTCTAAGGTAGTGCAACATTTAATAGTAGTGTAGGATAGGTATATAGGAAGAGTAATTTGATTGTGGTGATTCAAACACCAGCACCCTATTCTCCCAAAATTTTCCTAATATTGCAACTTCAATGCATGCGAACTAGTAAGCCTTATTTGATTTCTTCAACACCGGAATGGGTTTACAACAAATTTACACACTATGAGAAAGTAATATTAGTGGCATATAGATACAAGCATCTGATGATATTGCAACACATTTTGACATTTAAAAAAGAACTAAAAAATAGAGAAGTAAACCAAATTAAAGCATCAAAATTTACAATTCACAAATCATTCTAGTGTGAGAGATACACAAAGAAAGAGTAAGCATTCAATACCTATCATTTTCTCATTATACTCTACCTCTTCATTCTCTTTACTATTCAATCACCAAGGAGACACACATATTCCCCCCTCTCATCCCTCGTTTGGTCACGAAGACGGAAACACATCTTTCACTGCAGACGCTGCAGTCAAGTAATTAAGCGTATTCCTCAAAGTCTCTTTCTCTCTCTTCAATCTGATCGATGTATCCTCCAATTCAAGCAACGCCTGCTGCTCTCTCGGCGCGCCTTCGAAAGTACTCCCAACGAAGAACGAAAATGGAGTCGGAAACAAATTCCTGCGCAAGTCCTGAACTTCCTTCTCAGGCTTCCCATTCAATCGATTGGACAATCGAATCACATCTTTCATATAAGTCTCCACCTCATTGGCCAGAGCATCCAAATCCTCCTCGCCGTCGCCAGAGGGCCGGTCCTCCAACCACACCACCTCCGCCACCAAATACGGCTTAGTCCGAACCAGTCTGGTGACTCGGAACCGCTCCTGACCTTTACAAATCAAAAAGAAGCGATCGTCAACGAGCCTCTCGTGCTTGACGACCTCGCCGACGCAGCCTACGTCGGTGGTTCCGGTGGCGGTATCGGAGTATATGACGCCGAATCGGAGATCGGTCTGGAGGAGAGTGTGCATCATCATACGGTACCGGAATTCGAAGATTTGTAAGGGGAGGATTGCGCCGGGGAAGAGCACCAGAGGGAGAGGGAAGAGAGGGAGCTCGATTACGTCGTCGGATTTGGGGGAGCCGGTGTGGTGCTTCTCGGAGAAGGAGGAGGCGGAGCAGCGGAGGAAATTAGGTTTCCGGCGGCGGTGGTGGCGGAGCAGAGAGGGTGTTGAGGAGAGAGATCTAGGGGTAGGGTTTAAGGAATTGGGGTTTAAGTAGGGTTTGGGAGTGAAAGATGAAGAAGATGGAGAAGGGAGGAGTTGTGGAAGAGCCATTAGAGTAGAAAGAGAAAGAGAGAGAGAGATATTAGAGAGAGAAAGTGGGCATTGTGGAAAGAGAAGAATGAGAATCGTAGTTCATTGCCATAAATCTGGTGGTTTAGAGGGATGAGTGATAGATATGCTGTGGATAATACAGAGAGAGAAAGAAGGGTGTTTGAGCGATTGTGGTGTACAAGTTCACACGTGGAAATGTTTGTCTGTTGAGGCTTATGTGGCACGTGCTTACAATTCCATTATTCCACTGTTTGGGTGGTGTTCATTGTCCCCCATGCTCACTTTCAAGTTTCCATCATCTTCGTTATATAGTTCAATTCTTGTTTTTTTTCTTCTTTTTTGCGGTGAAGCTCTTTGAGTTTATTTATTTATATTTTTTTTCTCATCAGCAAAAAAAGTTTAGATACATACCTGTAAGTCTTAATAAGGTCAAGTTTGACTAGTTTAAAAAAAGTTAAAAAGTTAAAAAATTACTCAAAAAGTTAAAAAGTTATCATTATTCACCAAAAGTCAAAAATTACGACTGCACAACTTCCAATCTTAATTTTTCTCTACACACTAATTTATACAATTTTTTAATACACATTTTTCCATAAAAAGTCAAAAAGTTAACCCAAACATCCATATTTTTTTCCTTAATTTTTTAGTCTAAAAAGATAAAAAATGCACTTATTTAGGACACCCCAAACAACCCCTAAGTGAACTTATTGTCTAATAGGTCTTATGAAAAAAAAATTTTATAAAAAAAGATCACTAATTGTAAGTTTTAGCGACAATTTATAAAAATCATGATAAAAAAAAGTCATTCATTGTCAATTTTTAACGATATATATAAAAAATTGTCAACAAAAAATTATTTTTATCGATAATTTTATCAAGACTTATTTTTAATAAAATTTTGATAAAAATTAAATCCAACTATTAAAACTTTTTGATAGTTTACCTAAAAAAGAGTTTGTGGTGGAGTTGTCTTGCTCAAATTTGATTTGATTATGTGTAAAGAAATTGTAATCCCGTGAAAACAGATTTGGACTTTTTTCCTTACAAAAGCGATCAGTCTGGGCTTTGCCCATCTAATGTTCTGGATATATAGTTAGGCTATCTTGTGATCGGGCTGGGCTTTGCCCAACTAATTTTCTGGATATGAAAGATAGTTTCAGGCTAAAGTGTTTTAACTATGGATTCGCTTTTAAATTATCGAACACATTATTTTATGACTACGTTTATCTGTTAAATTAAATTGAACGAGATTATGAGTACAGTAAGATTAATAAAAGAAATTATTAGTGATAATATTATGTTCAAGTTGTAAATAAATTGAGTTTGTTTGTAATAATATTAATTGATTGAGATTAAATTATAAAATTACGTAAAAACACTCATTATATAAAATGTGATTTTATTATTTTTTTAAAGTGAATGATAATATAATTTTTTCACATCTCATCTCATTACTAGTAAATCCAAGTCCTATGGAATAGCTAATCCTTTCCTTGGAATGATTTTATATTCAATATTACTTTTTCAAATGAGTAATAATGATATACACCCCAAAAGTTTTACCAATTTTTTTTTACTAAATGTCTTACATAGGTATGGGACTCACATAAGACCCACATGGTATGAATTCCACACCCATGTGAAATATTTGGTAAAAAATTTAATAAATTTTTTGAGATCTCTAATATTTTTCTTTTCAAACCAAATATAATTTTTGTGTGGTTCACATATTAACAATCCAATTTTCTCCTCTTAAACCCATAAACAAACATGGCTATATATGAAAACCATAGATCTTAGGGAACTAAAATGAATAACCCAATTGATTATGACTTACAGTTCAAATCTAAGACATAATTGCAAGTTTAATTCCGTCTTTGATTGATATAGAGAGATTCATAATTCTAAGATCATTTACCATTGTCATCGCCGAAAAATGATGGTTCGCGGTTTGCAAACCTCAGATCTTAGATCCTTCACTCTTTCTCTCTGGTTCTAATGATTCGTGTTCTCTGTGTGTGTGTGTCACTCACCATTTATGCTCTCTCTCTCTCTCTCTTTCTTCTTCTTCTTCTTCTTCTTCTTCTTCTTCTTCTTCTTCTCATGATGTTTTGTTTTTGAACTTTGTCTCCCTATCTCTCTCTCTTCTTCTCATGATGCTCTGTTCTTTAAACAATAAAATTTTACTCTACTTCATGATGCAACCCTCTCCTGTAAAGCCATCCTCACAATGTGTTTCAGAGTAAAATTTACTTTGATTCAAAGTAAAATTTTACTATCGTTAAGCAAATTAGCATGTCATTAACCAAAGTAAAATTTTACTATTACAAAAAAAAAAAGTATATAATGAACGAATAAGAGTCAAATTTTGCTTTTAGATCTATGAATAAATAGACAAAAAACTCTTGATTTGTCATTGTAATCTCCAGATTTCTTTTTTTATTTTATTTTATCAAATCTAAGTTCATTTAATGTAGATCTGAAGTTATTGGTCTCTAATATGAGTTCGTAAGTATTAAATCTGAGATGGTGGTGGTTTGATGGTAAAAATGGTGGTCACTGGTCGACGGTGAGGATAAGCGATGCCAACAGATGATGAAGATGGTGGAAACGATAAACAACTATCAAGTTGGTGAAAAGAGAGAGTACTGTAAAAGAAATAGAAGAAAGAGAAGATATAATGGTCAACTAAAATATTTAAATAATAAATTTTCTCCTTCATACAAAACTTTATAATTATAAGGGGATTTTGAAAATGCTAATTTTTTTTTTTTTTTTGGACCTTTTAATAAGAAAAGGAAGCTAAGAGGCGTTTATGAATAAAACAATACCTGAAGGTTCACAAATAGCTGAATATTTATTCCAGAAGAGCTTATTCGATCTAATCATATCATATAATCCTTTAAAAAGCGTTCTGAGTAAGTTATTTCAGCTCCATCATTTCTTTCCTTTGAATCAAAATTCAATCAAGTAGAGTATTAAGTTTAATTGTTTTATTTGTAATTAGTTTATTGGAATTAAAGTCAAAATCAGAAGAATGGGGTTTTTTTTTTTGGTGACATAAGATCTAATTGTAGAAAGAATCAAAAGTTACAGATATATATACTAATATTTCTTATTATTAATATTACTGATTAGTAATCAGGAAATCTCCATAAAAGGGCGAATTCTTTCTTTTGTGAAAATAGGCAAATAAAACGAATTTCATCTTCCTTTCTGTACGGGAAGCAAATATTCGTCGCTGTCCGTACTCCTCGTGTCCAAGCTTTGCTTCACTAAGAATAACCTGAGAACACAACGACGGTGAGCTGCCCGGTAGGTGTGATGCCAGAAAGCCCTTCCGATGATCAAGTTAGCATCCTTTCAAAGTGAGAAAGAGAGAGAGAAGACAAAAGAGAGATAGAGCTCTAGGTCGCCAGATATCCAGACCTCTTGTATGGAGGCGCCGCTCAGTCTATATAGACCCTGCGTGCACTGCTCTGCTCGTTTTTTCCTGGACGCGTGGCTGTACTGCCATTTTTATTCTTTACACGCGTACCCGTCAATACCGCCAAACAACATTAGCCAAACTGTCAAACAGTATTGAAGCATACCATTGGTGGGTTTCTCTTCTCATACTCCAATTGGACCACCTATCAATTTCCACCGAGCTAGGCATAGCAAGGCTAATTCCAGCCTCAATTCCGGTCGACCTTTAGGGTCAAGCTCAATAACTAGCTCGGTTTACCCAACTCCTTTCGTTCCTGCTGACCTTGCTCGGCCTTGGACCATTGCTTCACCTAGCTCGTCTTAGCCCGGTCCAACTTCCGGACTTTGGGCTAACTCAGCCACATAATCTAGAACCTCGGCCAAACTGCTCTCAGCTATGCCAACTCGGTCGTGTAATCCAACGTCAAGGCCCAAGTCACAACTAGCTCGAACCGTTTGCTTGACGCAAACTCCCCTTTCAATTGCCCCTTAATTTTGTCCGCATTCGCGTGATTGGAATTACATTACTAGGTCGGGCTAGACTCTTTGCTCGGTAGTTCGCTTTGCTCGGTCGTTGGCCTTGAATCCCTTCTGTTGTAACATGAATGAGATTACTCAGCTTCAGCTCGGTATAGGAACTTCAAAGTTGGCGAGCAAAGTCAGGTCGGCAACTTGCTTCTTGGTGAGTGTAATCAACTCAACAACTTCCTTGGCAAGCAAAATCAGCTCGGCAAGAAACTTCTAATGTTGCGAGCAAGGTTAGCTCGGCGACTTACATTTTGGCGAGCAAAATCAGTACGGCAAGGAACTCCAAGGTTGGCGAGCAGGGTCAGCTCGGCAACTTACATCTTGGCGAGCAAAATCAAGTCGGCAAGAAACTCCCAGGTCGGCAAGCTAGGTCAGCAAGCAAGATAAGCTCGGTAACTTGCGTCTTGGCAAGCAAAATCAGCTCGGGAAGGAACTCCAAGGTTGGCGAGCAAGGTCAGATCGGCACCTTGCATCTTAGAGAGCAAAATCAGCTCAACAAGGAACTCTAAGATCGGCAAGCAAGGTCAACTCGACAACTTGCTTCTTGGCGAGCAAAATCAACTCAGCACCTTGCATCTTGGTGAGCAAAATCAGATCGACAAAGATCTCCAAGGTTGGTGAGCAAGGTCAGCTCGGTACCTTGCATCTTGGCGAGCAAAATCAGCTCGGCAAGGAACTCCAAGGTTGGCGAGCAAGGTCAGCTCGGCACTTTGTATCTTGGAGAACAAAATCAGCTCGGCAAGAAACTCCAAGGTTGGCGAGCAAGGTCAGCTCGGCACCTTGCATCTTGGAGAGCAAAATCAGCTCGGTAAGGAACTCCAAGGTTATGAGCAAGGTCATCTCGGTACCTTGCATCTTGGCGAGCAAAATCAGTTCAGCAAAAAACTCCAAGGTTGGCGAGCAAGGTCAGCTCAGCACTTTGTATCTTGGCGAGCAAAATCAGCTTAGCAATAAACTCCAAGGTTGGCGAGCAAGGTTAGCTCGGCACTTTGCATCTTGGCGAGCAAAATCAGCTTGGCAAGGAACTCCAAGATTGGCGAGCAAGGTCAGCTCGGCCACTTGCTTCTTGGCGAGCGAAATCTACTTGGCAGGGGACTTCAAAGTTGGCGAGTAAGGTCAGCTCGGCCATTTTCTTTTTGGGGAGCAAAATCAGCTCGGCAAGGAACTCCAAGGTTAGTGAGCAAGGTTAGCTCGGCCACTTGCTTCTTGGCGAGCAAAATCCGTTCGGTAGGGGACTTCAAAGTTGGCGAGCAAGGTCAGCTCGGCCACTTACTTTTGGCGAGCAAAATTTGCTCGGCAAGGAACTTCAAAGTTGGCGAGCAAGGTCAGGTCTGCCACTTGCTTCTTGGCGAGCAAAATCTGTTCGGTAGAGGACTTTAAAGTTGGCGAGCAAGGTCAGTTCGGCAACTTCCTTCTTGGCAAGCAAAATCCGCTCGGCAAGGAACTTCAAAGTTGCGAGCAAAGTTAATGCGGCAACTTGCTTCTTGACGAGCAAAATCCACTCGTCAAGGAATTCTAAAGTTGATCAAAACCATCAACAAATCTCTCATCGAGCAAAATCCGCCCAATAAGGAATTCCAAAGTTGAACAAAACACCAACTTTCATCTTGCCATACAAAATCAGCCCGGCAAAGAATTCTGATCTTTCCATCAAAATGATTGTTAATTGCCCCTTTTTCTCAGCCTTCTTACTGACGTCTTCCAAAACTGAACTCCCTAGATCTTTTCCATGGTTGTTTGCACAGCCATCCTCTACGCGTTCTGCCAGCGAGCGTGCTCCTTCAACATTTCCCTTAGGTCTTTTAAACAGTTGGAGCGTGAATATCCCGACGCCGTCGTCGGACGTAAGGGGTAGTAACTGTTGTCCCGCGTACGAGATGTCGCTGCCGGCGTGACGTAGTCTTCAGCTCTAAAGCTTATCGTGACGGAGAGTGAATGGGTGCGATGTCTATTTTGACTGCCGGAACAGTGAGAATAGGCATGCTTATTGTGGTTCCCCACTCCAGCGATGTCATTTCCCTTCATCTGGCATTTCATGGCTTTCATCTTCGTCGCCCTCTTCTTGATGATGGTATCTTGGTCTCTCAGTTTGTCTTCCAGGTACTGAGTGTGTGAGTCTCGCTGTCGGCAATGCTCTTCTAGGCTGACAGAGCGCCCAGAACTCCTTGCGCGCTTGTCTCGCGTATCTCTGGGAAGTCCTCGTGCGAAGATCTCCAAACCAGCCATCGTCGGAATAACGGGTAGGCCATCTCTGTGCCGAACGGACTCTAAAGTGATGCCGTCGATGGCGGAAAGCAGAATGTCATCGTTGTTTGCCATAAAAGATGATCAAAAAAGGTTGGAGGACAAGGTTTTGTTTGTCGAAATTTTCACAGACGGCGTCAATTGTACGGGGAGCAAATATTCGTCGTTGTCCGTACTTCTCGTGTCCAAGCTTTACTTCACTCTGAATAACCTAAGAACACAACGACGGTGAGCTGCCCGGCACGTGTGATGCTGGAAAGCCCCTCCGACGATCAAGTTAGCTTCCTTTTAAAGAGAGAAAAAGAGAGAGAAGACAAATGAGAGATAGAGCTCTAGGTTGCCGAACATCCAGACCTCTTGTATGGAGGCGCCGCTCAGTCTATATAGACCCTACGCGCGCTGCTCTGCTCGTTCTTTCCTAGATATGTGGCAGTACTGCCCTCTTTATTTTTTACATGTGTACCTGTCAATACTGCCAAACAACATTGGCCAAACTGCCAAACGGTATTGAAGCATACCATTGGCGGGTTTCTTTTCTCACACTCAAATTGGACCACCTGGCAATTTCCACCTAGCTAGGCATAGTCCGGTTAGTTCCAGCCTCAATTCCGATCGACCTTCAGGGTCAAGCTTAATAACTAGCTCGGTTTGCCTAACTTCGTTCGTTCCCACTGACCTTGCTCGGCTTTGGACCATCGTTTCACTTAGCTCGGCTTAGCCCGGTCCAACTTCTAGATTTTGGGCTAACTCAGCCGCATCTAGAACCTCGGCCAAACTGCTCTCAGCTATGCCAACTCGGTCACGTAATCCAACGACAAGGCCCAAGTCACAACTAGCTCGGCCCGTTTGCTCGGCGCAAACTCCCCTCTCATAGAATATCACAGGATTATATGCTTAATTAGAAGTATTTTGTAATTTTTAATTACATAACTCCAGAATCTAGTGTTCTTTTTATTATTATTATTATTTTTAATTAATTTTTAAAAAAATAAAATAAAATTAAGATACTAGTTAAAAACACCTTAGAAAGCACCAGAAGCACATTAATATGAAAAATGTTAGACATTTGCAAAGTTTTATTAAAATTTTTATCAAATATTTCATATAGGTGTGTGACTTCCACTATGTGAGCCTTGGTTTGGCGATTATTTTGGGGCTAAAAAATCACAAAATGACAAAATAGTCTAAATAAGTTAATAAGATAAAATGTCACATCCAAACTATAATCATTACATTTTTTCTCTCACAAAAGTCAAAAAAATCAAAAAATTCAAACCAAACGAGGCTAAAAAAATCCTAACATAAAAAAGTTGGTTATATTAGCCAATGCCAAACGAAATTTCCGATGTAAATTTGACATTTAATAAACATTTTTATAGCATTTTTAGAGGAGTTATGTTAGGGACTCTAAATAAATTATTAAATTTTTTACTAAATCTCTCACATAAATATAATTTGTATGAGTCTCACACTTATATAAAAGATTTAATAAAAAATTTGATAATTTCAAAATAAAAAATACCTAAGACTCCCAGTGGGGGGTCATTGAGGGTCGTGCGTGTAGACCCGTGATTAGTCCAAAAAAAAATTATTATTTTTTTATTTTAACGAATAACAGCGCGCCACGTCACTGTCGACCCCACTGGGTCGGAAGCAGCGCTCTTTAAAATCCATAACATTTTTCCTTTCTAGAATATCTAACACTAAATATTGCTTGAAAAAGATATTCTGAGGAAGTTTGACTTTTCTTGATTACCGTCGTCGTCGGAATAAAAACGCAAGACCGCGTTCACACTTCCCTGACATATGCTAACACGTCATCAAACACCTTACCCGCAAACAAAAAAATATATAAAAAATACATGATAAAATATATCACGTAAATTAATTCGTCTTATATTATTATATATATTTTTTGTTCATCGACACGTAAGGGCTGGCCGGCTATAAATAGAGGTTAGAGGGACGGGGGTGACATCTTTCATTCTTCAGATTGTAAACAAAAAAAAGAACTCGGTTTTTGGCAAAGCTTTTTTTTTTTCTCTTTTTTTGTCCGTAAACTTGTTTCAATTAATCGAGTGAGATATTACTTCAATTATAATTTTCAATACGCAAAAATGGCTTCAGAGGAGGGACAAGTGATCAGCTGCCACACCCTCGACCAGTGGAACAACCAGCTCCAGACGGCCAATGACTCCAAGAAACTGGTATTCTAACTATTTTTGATTTATTTTTACACTTTTTTTTCTGTATTTCAATCCATGTACAATTTATTTTTTGTTCTTTTAATCCCATGTTTGATTGATGTCTGTTTTTAGTTAATGGGTTGGATTTTGATTGGGTTTTTAACTCTTCTTGTTGTTTTTGTTTTTATTGTTTTCAAGTACTTTTTTGATTAGGATTTTTCATGGGAGAAGTTATTATTTTTTGGAAACAGAATTGACCATTGGTGTGAGTATTTCTCTCCACATGGTCATGGTGGAATTCCCAAACCCACCTGATAATTTTTGCTTTCTTTTCCATGGAGTCAGTCTTGGACTCTTGGGGCTTTTTTCTTCTGTCACTTCTGTTAGTTTTTTGCTTTTCTGTTATGGTAATCCAAGGGCTTAATTTGGGTTTTTTAGAGATTGTTGTTTACGTATAGGGCTGGGAACTTGTTTTAACGCCCATTAGATTAATCACCAGAGTTTTATTTATTATCAAAGTATCAATTTACAGGCACAAATTTGTGGATTCAACTTTATTAATTTATGCTGTGTTTGGTTGGGAGATTTGGGGAGGGATTTGGAAAGGGAAAGGGAAAAGGTTTGTGAAATTATGTGAAATATAGGTATATTTTTTTCACATTTCACCTATCTTTTCCATTTCCCTCTCCAAATTCCTCCTCAAATCCCTCAACCCAACATAGGGTCTATTTGGCTGTCCCAATAATATGTGATGCCACTTTACAATCATTGCATATACAAATTATAAATACAACTCAAAATCTTACCTTAAAAAACAATGTCTAAATAGTACACATCAATGTGTGTTTGAAAAGGAAAAAATTGAATACATACCTAATCTTTAGCATATTGCACCAAGTGATTGTCCTAATACTTGAATCCATAACCTAAAAGTTCTTACCTTATTTTTGAAAATTTAAATTTGGCCTTCTTCTCTAGAACATGGAATTGCTAGCTCTAAATCTGAGAGATTTGAAATCTGTTCTGTTCAATGCCTTTATAATTAATGCATTTTTTTCTGACTAGTAAAAGTTCACAAATTTTGAAATAAGGGAATTTGCACAACCATATCGGTCATTATTAAGGGTTTTTATTTTTTATTTTGTATAGGTTGTGGTGGATTTCACAGCTTCATGGTGCGGACCATGCCGTTTCATCACCCCAATTCTGGTAGAGATGGCCAAGAAGATGCCTCATCTCATATTCCTCAAGGTGGATGTCGATGAATTGAAGGTAAAAATCACATGCAAGACCCTTATTTGTGTGTTTCAATTCTTATGCCAACCTGATAATACTATTTGATCATGTTAGGATTATGGAAATGACTAGTTTGAAATTCCTGATGTAATTTCTAACAAGAAATTTCTCTGTGCAGTCTGTTGCTGAGGATTGGGCCATCGAGGCAATGCCAACTTTTGTGTTTGTTAAAGAAGGAAAGATTGTGGACCGTGTTGTGGGTGCGAAGAAAGATGAACTGCAGAACACAATAGCAAAGCACGATACTCCTGTTGCTGTTGCTTCTACCGTTGCTGCTTGACTCACGTTTGGAGGATATACGAACCTCACTACCTTTCCTAAGTCATTTTTATGAACTATGCTTTATTTATAAATAGATCTTCTAGCCCCATCTTAAAGTTTGAATGCGTGTATATTACCAGTTGTGTGTGCTACTTCATCTTGATGTTGATTTATGATGCCTATGAGGTTTTGTTGGAATAATTGTATTCTTCTCGTGTAGTGCCTGTTGATGATAGATGTTTTTCAATCAAATCTGCTTCTTTAATTATTTGACTAGGTTTTGTTTGAAACTCACTTGATAAGAACAAGAGAACACGAGTATTGATATTGAATACGGATATTAGTCTACGTGTAAGCACACAAATTTACACCACAATCATCTAAACAATCCTAGAACGCATCAAATGTGTTATTTTTTGGTCGTGAAGAATGATCAAATATGTTATTTTTTAACTCACCATTACACAATTTATTACATAGCCCACCTTTTGAACCCTGATACAAAGCATAGCAAGCTTTCTACTACCTAATAGCACTCAACAGATTCATATTGCCCCATCTACTAGTGAATGGTAGGTGTTGCCACCAGACCCAATTCCGTTGCTTGGCATTGGATGACCATCGACTTAGAAGTGTTGGGTTTTCGTCTTCTTTCTGCTTCAAATTTTACCATAGCATAAAATCTAATTACAGTGGGAAGTTTTTTGGATTCTTCTCCTTTTGTGGTTCCTTTCATCATTTTGTTCTTTTCACCAGTGAGATCTTTGATGCATCCCCGCCTAGTTCTTCAAAAATTACCAACAAATTTTGTGTCGGGTTCAACCAAGATCTGGGAACATGATACCTGATAAAACCCCAAAATTCCAAAAGAAATTATCAGAATATAGTTAATATCATTAACCGAGTTTATATTCAATTGCAACATGTCAATACCATCTCTGAGTTGGTTCGCCGCAACCAAGCTGGCAGTTAGGGGCTCGGTATGTCCCAGCATAATTGCAAGCCCTACAGTTGCCATTCGCATAAATCATCCAATATCTGCCTATGCTTTGTCCATTGATCCATACTTGACCCTTTCCCATACTTCGCATGTCCAAGGCTAACGGCTCATTTCCATCCGGAGCATTGAAATAAGCCTGAAAATTCCAAACCAATATAACTTTCGATTATTGAACTAATTTAGGTTAGAACTTCTCTATCATTTTCTCCTTTTCTTACCTTGTACCAAGTCAAATGTTTCTGGCTGTGGGCGACTAGCGACCCCTGAACCCACTCAGCCGATGAGACTCCATTTGGAGATACCAAATTCATTGCTTCTCCTTTCAGGCCAACCTGTTTTATGAGCGTGTAAGAGTACTAGAAATTCTAAAATCAATGAAATTGCGAAATATGTAGAGAGGTTATTCGACCTTGTAAGTCCATTTCTGCCACGATAAGTCCCTCTTTCCTTGGTTTAGGCCATTTAGCGACACTGGCCCCAAGATTCCTGCTTGCCACATTTCGTAGTGCACCCCATTGTTCTACAACAACAAACACCAAAAGTTTTTAGTCAGTAACTTAGTCGGTTAATAATTTGAAGCACAAATATAAAGATTAGAATAAGGTTCTTCAAGATGCGCCACCCCCACACCCCCCCCCCCCCCCCCCCTGCGGCAAAAAAAAAAAAACACACACACACACACATAAAAATAAGAATAAATACAAGAAATTTAAAATAAAATAATAAAAAAAAGAAAACTAACCGGCAATCCAACTGCCATGCTGAGTAGTGCTATTCTATTCATTCCAGCCTGCAGATTAACTGGTCCGGTAAATGTGAATCTCATGGCCTCCCTAGTCCCGTGGGCTGAACCTGTACTTATTCGTAAATTCAATGTCATCGACATTGTACTATTTTGTGATGGATGAGAGAGGAGGGGTTCGATGTGAAAATTAAATAGCAAATGTGTAAAAAACCTATCAAACTTTTCTTGAGGTAGGCTATTCAAATCATACCTGAAAACTGTCCATTTATAAAGACGTGCACTGCGTGGCCTCTTGAGTGCACTATGAGAGTGGGCTTTTGCCCTCCTCGCAGAAACGATTCTGATGAACTGATATCAACACTGGAGAAGAGAGAAGATGGGAAAAGTCAGAATGCATGTAGTGAAGGTGTTTATGTTGGATAGTTCTTAAATTAGTACACTAGTTATGCACCACAAATAATCCGATAAGCATGCAAAATACCTTGTTATATACCACAAATAATCGCTGCTATCTCTAGTGACATTTATCTGCTCCAACAGTCCAACCGCTGTCATTGTCGGACTGTCCTCCAAAGAAGAAATTTCTTCATCGTAAATCTCCCAAGAAAACAACATAGAATTGGTTGGCAACATTTTCATCGATGAAGTTGGAGCTCCAACCTTAACGATCAAAGGACAACAACACAAGAAACTTCATTGTTAGAGAAACTAACAAAAGACACTATCCCAAAGTACCATGAGATGGTATTGGCAGAGGATATAAATTGGTCATGGACCGTGTCACTTACTTTTGCAGTGTTAAAGGCTACATTCCTGCAATCCGGGAGGATGCTGATGGACCACGGAGGCAAATCATAGTGCCTGTTATTGAACATAACACTCACTGCAGACTTGCTATCGAAGTTTGAGAGGAACGCTGCACAATGTCCACCTCCCGCGGAAAACACGTGGGCCTAGAAAATGGTGATAGTTGAGTCAATGATCATTAAGGATGGTTAGTTCAACTTAGAAACTGAAATTAGAAGAGACTGACCTGTTGGAAGCTTCCAAATGTAGTAACCGTAGGATCAGATGAAACTAAGGCCTGTTCACATAGCTTAATGGCCTTATGGAGCTCTTTCAAATGGCTGTATTTAGGGTCCCTGATCAAACCTGAAAGCAACAACGCAGTTTGTTAAACCTTTCAGAGTTTAGAAATTTATGAGATATACTAAAACTGCTTTGAGTCTCTCACCGTATTCGTCAATAGGAGCATCGTAGTCATAACTGGTTGTGATGAAAGGGCCTCCAGCAGTGCGCCCGAAGTTTGTTCCTCCATGGTACTATCAGAAACAGTCAATTGCATATATTGAACTAAGCTTTGATACTGTTAAGTTAATGGATGAGTTGAAACTTCTTTATTTTTTGTTTGTGTGTGTGGGGTAACTAAGATGAGTTGAAACTTCATTGGTGACTAACCATGTAATAGTTAATGAATGAGCCGCCTTTTTGTATGAATCGAGCAACTGCAAATGCCAAGTCTTGAACAGGTCTCTGGTGAATTGTGCCCCCAAATTCTGTGAACCTTATTATTGCATCAAAAAAAAATAAAAAAATGAAAGGAGTGAGAGTTAAAAAATTATATGACGCGGATTCAACATTGAAGAAGTGTTTGTAAAGGTAATATTTACCAGCCACTCCAAGCCTCAGTCCACATGGTGGGCTTGTAAGGTTTGTTTGGGGTAAATGCATCACAGTAAAAACCATTGCACGCGTTTATCTGTTGCCAAGATAGGGAAGAAAAAAAAGTTGAATTTCTTTTAACTGAAACTAAACTGAGTTCCCGAAACGAGAACGACTTGCATTATATTTGGATCTTGGATTCGTCGAAGGAAAAGGAAATTACTTTTCATTTTATATGGTTACTCAACCAAACAAAAGAATTTTTAGTATCCTCACATTATCTTTCCATTTCCTTTTCATTCCTCTTGACAAATACAAGGACCCTCCTAACATAGAATTAGTGGATTTGGATTTTCAAATTCAACAAATAGCAATAAATTTAGCAGGATTTGGATATTTGGAGTAAATATGAGACAATCTAGGAAACAGGGTGGCATAAAACTACTAACTGATGTATGTAATCAAGAAATGAACCAATGTAAAAAGATCTGATGATTATAAACTTAAGAGAAATAACTGACCACAGGGTCAGGGGCATCATCTTCCTTGCACATCACCCATGGGACTCCTGTACCCAATCCAACCGCCATACTAGCAGCCCAGTTCATGTACGCTTTCCCTGCAGCTCCAAGAGCCTTTGTTTCTGCCCCGTATTCATTCTCAATCTACACACAAGATGAAATTGCAATCGAGTATCATAATTAGGCATATCTACATTTGTAGTAAATTATCCAATAATTCTTTTTTATTTTATCTTTTTATTGGAGAAATTGACATTGAAGCTACGAGGTTCAATTATGGCACTTTGATTTACTCATACCTGAGATAGGATGATGGGTCCGCCCTGCGACTCATACAGGTTTTCACCCTTCATCATCTGAACAATTTTCTGGGTGAACCCTTGCATTGCTGCCTTCAAATCAAGAAATAGCAAATAAATAAATAAATAAATAAATTACAACATTCTAACTTCCACCCCCAACAAAACCCAGATAGAGAAAGAGAAAACAAAAACCAAACATAAGATAGTAGTTCTGTAAATACTGTCTTTTTTTTTTCTTTTTTCTTTTTGAAATCTTAGGAAATGGATGGAATGAGAAACCTTGAAAGGCTCATTATCGGTTCTGAAGCTGATGCCAGGAACATACTTCAACCATACTGGAAACCCTCTGCACAAATCAAGCATCAATGGAATTTTTAAAAAAATAAAAAACCAGAAATAAGAAGTACAAAAAAAAAGCCCATAATCAAGAATTCACC
The DNA here is from genome assembly GCA_030407325.1 of Camellia japonica. Taxonomy (NCBI): domain Eukaryota; kingdom Viridiplantae; phylum Streptophyta; class Magnoliopsida; order Ericales; family Theaceae; genus Camellia; species Camellia japonica. Next base: position 186,564,727 of record JAPPVO010000016.1, on the reverse strand, counting down.
ATGTAATTGAAATGGAACATGAAAAGGCACATTGATGATGATTGATCTACTAAAATATATATATTTTTAAATAAAGTAATTACCCAAAATTCCACTCTCCACAAATATAAGGTCCAATACGGAGATGAACATAGAGCCCAAATTTCTGAACTGTCTTTATGAACCGTACAAGATCATATCTTCCCTCAAAATTGTACTGAAACAAAAATCATTTTCAGTGAAAATAATTGAACTGAAAACAGAGTAATTAAAGTAAAAAGGAGTGAGAAAAATGGAGATCTAAAAACCACCCACATTGCCAGGGGAAGGTTCATGAACATTCCAAAACACATATGTATCTATCACATCTAATCCTCCATTTTTAGCCTTCTGTACAAGATCTTCCCACATCTGCAACAATACCCATTTCGCCACATCATCATCAATATATATATTCTATGTATATCTGCAATATTAACAAAAATGAGCCAAAAAAAATTAAAAAGTTTACTTCAGGGGTGCTTCTGGGATAATGTATGGAGCCAGAGATGAGGATTCTGCGATGCCCATCTATGATGATGGCCTTGTTATCGTAGGTCACGCTACACTGGATCAGCTGAGTACCCACCATTAGTACAGCTATGCTCAACAGGGTGAACAACTTGGAGACTGAATTAGTCTCCATTTTCTCTCTCCTCTGTTTCTCTCTCTTCTTCTGAACTGGGTTTGAAGTTTGGAAGAGAGAAAAAGAATGGAGGAATGTGTGTAGGAAGAGAGACAGAGAGCAGCTGTTGATCTACTGCCACTACTCTGCAAATACAGCAACGACAACCATGTTTATTTGGATTCTTCTTCTCCTTGTTGCATTATTCATCAGCTTGTTATAATCTCCCACTAATATAATACTTGGGTACTCTTAACACTGATTTAGTGTGGTGTCAAATAAAAATAAAAAAATAAATAAAAATAAAAAAGAAAAAGAAAAAGAAAAAGAAAAAATAAAAAGTAAGTTAAAACATCACATCATCACGTGTGTTACTATTAAAGTCTTGTTAAAACTTTTAAATTAAAACTCTTAAATATTATTATATAGGAAAATGTTTGGTAGCTCAAAATTTTGTGGCTCAAATGGTTCAAATCTATCAAAACGACGTCGTTTTACACTCATTTACACTCAAAACGACGTCGTTTTGAGTGATTTGAGCCATTTGAGCCACAAAATTTTGAGCTACCTAGCATTGTTGTATTATATAATACTTTACAAGTATAAACTCACAAATTAGAAATTGTACTGCTATTTCAAATTAAAAAAAAGAAAAAGAAAAAACTAATCAAACTTTTTTTATTCCTCCGCTAATTTTGTTTAATTATTGTATTCTCATAAAATAATACTGACCACCGCCATTTTTATATACACATAAAATATGTATTAAAATTATAATTTTTTGAATATTTTTTAATTTTTTATAAACGTTTGGTGGACCGTCGTTGCGAGAACGATGTTGAAATAGTGGTGAACTCACACTCACTGATCAACCGAAGTTGCGGTTTTAAAAACACCCACTAATAAATGTTAGAAAGTAAAATATAACAACAATTCAATAATGCAATTACATAAATGAGATATGAAAGCTCTATAATTAGTAGTACGTCCTGTGTCCCCGTTGTGGCTCTTTTTCGCTGGAGCTTTTAATTAGTTTGTAGTGTTTGACAAATTTGCATTTTGGACCCTCCAACAACTATTCGGAAAGAGAAAGGAAAAACAATAAATAAAATAGAGGTAAAATATAATTTTATATATATATATATATTTTTTTTCTTTTTAAATATGAAAGTGTTTGTGTAAAGACACTTTTGAAACCCAAGAATGATAAATTACCAAGGAAGTTATATATTATGGAGTACAGCCAAGTGTCACCAGTCAAAAGATATATTAATGTTATTATAAAGTAGATGAGTCATTTTTCGAACTTCTCAAAGGAAAAGATCATTTTGAGCATGATATGAGATGTGATATTGAAATAATTGTGGAAAGAAAACAAAAGTTTTTTTTTCTTCAAACATTCTTTTTTATATTTTTTTTTATAAATTTAAAATTTAAACACACTAATATTTATATAAAAGAGATATCACGCAATTTGAGTCGAGCTCAAAACTTGTCAATTAACCATTTTGGAATTGACTAATTGATAAAGTAGATACTTAAATGTGTTCTATTGTGACAAAAACACCTCTCAAAAAAATAAAATAAAATAAAACTAGACTCCATCAATTAATCCCCATCATACATTTTTATAGGAGAAGTCATGAGATCAAGTGTTGTTGATATCCTTTTGTATATTTCTTTTTTATTGTGGGAGTTCTTTGTTAGTTGTTGAGTTTTTATAATTTTTGGACTATTGTCGAATGTAATTTTCATTATATTTTTAAATAATATATGAATTGATTTTTTTTTAAAGAAAATTGTATATTATTTTATTTCTAAAATTTTAAATTTATTTTACTTGTTTCAAAATATACAACTACATAATCTAAAATCAACAATATTTCACACCTAAAAAAAGTACCTTAAAAATTGCTCTCGGTATGATTCGTACAAGACTAATTTTGAAAAAAAAAAAAAAAGGTTAAAAATTTAACTTTCACATTATTTAATTTTGTTTTAAAAAATAAATTTCTCATTTAATTCAACATCCAAAAATAACTTGAAATAAAATTTTCCTTAGACTCAATTTAGGTAGATAAATAATACATGAAAGCGGAAGAAAAAGAAAAAATTATGTGTTTATTTAGATAGAATCTGAAAGTAATAAAAATTAAAGTTTTATGTACAACTCAAATTGTGCTTGTTTGGCATGTGAGTTTGGGTGAGGTTAGGCTATTTTAGTTGGGTGATTATTCACTATTTTCGGAATATGGACACGTGATGCTCCATAAGGTTTTGATTGGTAGAGAGGGATAGGAGTCCACGATTTATGTTGAGGATGGGGAACAACATAGGATTAAGTAATTGATGATTGGATTGGAGTATGGTCACGTGGTGTTCCGGGATTATTAAATAATTTCCTATTTTAGCCACAAAAAAAAAAAGTTTTTTAGTCTAATAAGACAAAATGTCATTCAAAACCATAATCATTTCACTTTTTCTCTCACAAAAGTTAAAAAAATCCATCCCAAACGAGATTTTTTGGCCCCAGATTAAAATAGTCCCAAAACCAACAAGTTAATCCACATCCCAAACGAATCCTAACTTGTTAGTTAGGCTAATAACTTATTATAAAATATACAGAGAAATTTATTTTTCCCATAAATCTTAACAAGGTTCATTTTGTTTTCTTTTTTAACCATGTTTCTTTCCACAACTCCCTTTTATGCTGTGATTATATTTTTTTTCCCATCATTTTCTTACAAAATTTTTCAACCATTCAAACGTATGCAAGGAAATAAATTTTTTTTTTTCCACTTCACTTTCTACCATTTTTATTTTCTATTATCTGTTCTTTCTAAACCAACGAAGCTTGATAGTAAAATAGTAGTAGTATTAGGACATTTTGACAGGGTTACTTGAGAGTTCTCGTCAATTCAGATCTAGTGGACAAAATATTTAGAGGTTGTTTCAAAATGGCTATTTTAATTAGTTTTTTTTTTTTTATAATTTTTATAAAAAGACATACAAAAAAATAAAGACAATGATGTGATTGAATGTTTTAATTTTTTACTATTTTAACCAAAAATCGACTACCTCAAACGAGAAAATTATTCATTACTTTTGAAACATATTAATGTGATACTCCAACTTAATTTTTATTGGTTAAAATAGTGAAATTCATCATATTTTTTTTATCTCTTTTAAAGGACAATTGGACACTTGTCCTTTAATATATGATTTGGAGCAATGTTTCAAGAGCTCAAATGGGTTAGTTCACAAGTTGAAAAAGCTCTTTGAATTCACGGCAGCAGGATTATGAAAAATTATTGTTTGGTCTTGAGTGTTACATGGTCATATCTCATACTAGTTATAATTTATCACATTTTCTTATATTCTTTAATCATTCAATATAAATTTATGAGTTTCACCCTCTTCACTAATCACAATATCATTAAAACATCACATCACATCACAATACCCGAGACCAATCAATAACTTCTCCACAGTTACCCTTTTGTCGGTGAGGAGGATGACAAAATTGTTTGTTGCTGTTGTCGTTGTCTAATATTTCATTGTGTTCGTCTCAATTTGATTTTAATTTTAAAAAGTATTAATAGTGTAGGGTCATACATAAATTATATCATTAAAATAATTAAATTTATACAAAAATTTGAAAATTCCCACAAGTTATTATCATCCCTACTTCTCTCTCTCTCTCACACACACACACACACACAGAATCGGACTTGTGTTAATGCTGATATGTTTGATGCGACGTGACTTGTCTTTACCTATATCACCAATATTACCACATATATAGGACTATTTCGTTCCCTTGTAAAGTTGTATGTATTTGAGTTTCTATTTTTATTTTGTGTCAAATTATGTAGTATAATTTTTAGGGAGAATTTCAAAAAAGTAAAAAATAATTATTTTTAAGTGATTAAGGTACAATATTTTTTTGGACAGTTTAATGCATAAATTATTTATACTTTCATCATTTCGAAATTAATTTTGTACTCTCTATTTTTTTTTTATTATATTCCCCCTAATTTCTATTTACAATTAATTAAGAGTAACTTAAATAAATTAAAAAAAATAATTATTTAAAAACTGAGAAATGAACACTTTTAATTTTTACTTTTTGAAATAGTGAAGGAATAATGTCCTACTACCTTAAACATTTAGGGCAATTGTCTAATTCAAGTTCTAAAGGCTCATTTGAGAATTAACTATTTTAATTTATTTTTAAATTTTTTACAAAAAAAATATGTAAAAAAATAAAAAAAAGTAATGTGATAACTTATAATGATTTTTTTGACTCTTTGACTACTACAACAACAACAACCATGTTTATTTGGATTCTTTTCTCCTTGTTGCATTATTCATCAGCTTACTATTTCTCACTAATATAATACTTTACAAGTATGAGCCCACAAGTCAGAAATTGTAGTGCTATCTCAATTTTTTTATTTTTTTTTTTAAAAAAAAAAAGCTAAGCAAACTTTTTTTTTCCTCTGCTAATTTTGTTTAATTATTGTATTCTCATAAAATAATACTAACCACCGCCATTTTTATATACACGTAAAATATGTATTAAAATTATAATTTTTTGAATTTTTTGTAAACGTTTGGTGGACTGTCGTTGCGAGAACGATGTTGAAGCTTTGAAGGATAGATAGTAGTGAACTCACTATCAACCGAAGTTGTGGTTTTAAAAACACCCACTAATAAATGTTAGAAAGTAAATATAACAACAATAATGCAATTAGATAAGTGAGACATGAAAGCTCTATAATTAGTAGTATGTACTATGTCCCCATTGTGGCTCTTTTTCACTGAAGCTTTTAATTAGTTTGTGGTCTTTGACAAATTTACATTTTGGACCCTCCAACAACTATTCAGAAAGTGAAAGGAAAAACAATAGATAAAATAGAGGTAAAATATAATTATATTTTATTTATTTATTTTTTCTTTTTAAATATGAAAGTGTTTGTGTAAAGACACTTTTGAAACCCAAGAATGAGAAATTACCAAGGAAGTTATGGAGTGGTGATTTACAGCCAAGTGCCACCACTACCAGTCAAAAGGTATATTAATGTTATTATAAAGTTGGTGAGTCATTTTTCAAACTTCTCAAAGGAAAATATCATTTTGAGCATGATATGGGATGTGATATTGAAATAATTGTGGAAAGAAAACAAAGTTTTTTTTCTTCAAACATTCTCTTTTATATTATTTTTTTTATAAATTTAAAATTCAAACACAATAATATTTATATAAAAGAGATATCACGCAATTTGAGTCGAGCTCAAAACTTGTCAATTAACCATTTTGGAATTGACTAATTGACAAAATATATACTTAAATGTGTTCTATTGTGACAAAAACACCTCTCAAAAAAATAAAATAAAATAAAACTCGACTATATACCGTCAAATAAATAGGAGAGGTCATGGGATCAAGTGTTGGTTGATGTCCTATTGTATATTTCTTCTTTATTGTGAGAGTTCTTTGTTAGTTGTTGAGTTTTTATAATTGTTGGACTATTGTCGAATGTAACTTTCACTATATTTGTAAATAATATATTCATTGATTTTTTTTTTTTAAAAAAAAGAAAATTGTATATTATTTTATTTCTAAAATTTTAAATTTATCTTACTTGTTTCAAAATATACAACTACATAATCTAAAATCAACAATATTTCACACCTAAAAAAAATAGCTCTAGGTATGATTCGTACAATACTAATTTGAAAAAAAAAAAAAAAATTTGTTAAAATTTAACTTTCACATTATTTAATTTTGTTTTAAAAAATAAATTTCTCATTTAATTCAACATCCAAAAATAACTTGAAATAAAATTTTCCTTAGGCTCAGTTTAGTTAGATAAATAATACAAGGGAAAAAAAACTTATGTGTTTATTTAGATAGAATACGAAAGTAATGAAAACTAAAGTTTTATGTACAACTCAAATTGTGCTTGTTTGGCATGTGGATTTGGGTGAGGTTGGGCCTATTTTAGTCACAAAAAAATAAAATAAGTTTTTTAGTTCAATAAGACAAAATGTCACTTCAAATCATAATCATTTCATTTTTTCTCTGACAAAAGTCAAAAAAGTCCATTCCAAACGAGACTTTTTACCCCCAAGTTAAAATAGTCAAAAAGCCAATCTACATTCCAAACGAACCCTAATTTATTAGTTAGACTAATAATTTATTATAAAATATACAGGGAAATTTTTTTTTCCTCATCATTTTCTTACAAAATTTTTCATCCATTCAAATGTATGCAAGAAAATAATTTTTTTTTCTTTTTGTCATTTCACTTTCTACCATTTTTATTTTCTATTATCCGTTCTTTCTAAACAAACGGAGTCTAATAGTAAAATAGTAGTAGTATTAGGACATTTTGACAGGGTACTTGAGAGCTCTTGTCAATTCAGATCTAGTGGACAAAATATTTAGAGGGTGTTTCAAAATGACTATTTTAATTAGTTTTTTTAATTTTTATAAAAAGACATACGAAAAAATAAAGGCAGTGATGTGATTGAATATTTTAATTTTTTTACTATTTTAACCAAAAATTGACTATTTCAAATGAGAAAATTATTCATTACTCTTAAAATATGCTAATATGCTAATGTGATGTTTCAACTTAATTTTTATTGGTTAAAATAGTGAAATTTTATCATATTTTTATCTCTTTTAAAGGACAATTGAACACTTGTTGTTTAATAAATGATTTGGAGCAATGTTTCAAGAGTTGAAATGGATTGGTTCACAAGTTGAAAAAGCTTTTTGAATTCACGGCAGCAGGATTACGAAAAATAATTACATGGTCTTGGGTGTCACGTGGTTACATCTCACATTAATTATAATTTATCATATTCTTTTTATATTCTTCAATCATTTAATATAAATTTATGAGTTTTACTATCTTCATTAATTACAATTTTATTGAAACATTATGTGATAATATCTAAGACCAACCAATAACTTCTCCAAAATTACCCTTTTGTCGGTGAGGAGGATGACAAAATTGTTTGTTGCTGTTGTCGTCGTCTAATGTTTCATTGTGCTCGTCTCAGTTTGATTTTAATTTAAAAAAAGTATTAATAGTATAGGGTAATATAAAATTTATATGATTAAAATAATTAAATTTAAAATTAAAATTCATAGACAAAATTTGAAAAATCCCTTAAGTTGTCATCCCTACTTTTTTCTCTCTCTCTCTCTCTCTCTCTCTCTCACACACACAGATTTGTGTGATGCGACGTGACTTGTAAAGTTGTATGTATTTGAGTTTTTATTTTTATTTATTTGTGTCAAATTAGGTAGTATAAGTAGGGATAACCAGTGCCTGAGGGCACTGCAAACAATCTTTTTTTAATATCACACATGTTAATATCACTCTAATTTTAAACTTTACATAGAAAGAGGAACAAAATATATAAAGAAGACTGAAATAAATAACTAATAAAGCAAATATAAAATATATATAGACACAATGTTTAAGTAAGAACACAAATCAAATTCTTACCACAATGTTTTGATATGAAAGGTCTTAAAGAAGTGCACAATGCCTCAGACACAATATTTTAATCACAAACTGTAAACATCAATAAAGCAATTAAATTGGACAACATGCTGTCAACATTATTGTGTAAGAAACCTGCTAGAAATTAAAAATTATTGAAACAAAAGATATCCACAAATTAGAGTAAAGATTATTAAAAAATTATTGAAACAAAAGATGCTAAAATAGGTGAGGTTTGAAGAGAGAGTAAGAGAGAAGTGGCATTACCTCAATGGTGGTCCGTTGAAGAGAGAGCAAGAGAGAAACGGGAAGAGATAATGCTGCAGAGCCGCTGAAATGGATTTCAAATAGGATGAGCTGCAACTTTGAGCAGTGCAGTTTCGTTATTAAATTGAATTGTAAACTGAATCAAACGTCTTGTCAAAGCTATCCAAGTCAAAATCATCACCATAAAAAATGATATAGACAAATGTCCCTTCAAAATTAAAAAACGGAGCTTTAAATAATCAAACTCCTCAAAAAATGCTAATAAAAAGTGGGTGTTTCACAAAAGAAACCAAAACTCAACATTTGAAACCAAAACTCCACTGCCATAATCACATTGTTGAAATAAAAACTCCAAACATGTCATGATCAATTCAAAAAAGGCAACACCCAACTCACAACAAAAATAAATAGAATGATATGATTCTAAGGTTTGAAAAAGGTATTTTAGGAGAACAAATAAATAAAGAAAAAAGCATTTTAGGAGAACAAAAAAATTATGTGATCATTGAATATCCATTTCACTAAATGATGCTGAGACATTCATTCTATTTAAATACTCACTGCCCTAACATCCACCAAAACTACTCACAGTAAAGCTACTGAGACTTCCACAATACACTTTGGACAAAAAAAATAAAGAAAAGCAGTAAAAGAAGGCAAAACTTAAGGGGAAAAATGACCAAACTTATGGAAGAACGTGACCAGATGATTGAAGCAAATCATAAAAAATAAAAATAAAAAGTTCTAGCAGTACTATTTTTAATTAGGAGCTACATTATTGGCCATTGCACCAAAGTTCATTCCACTCCCAATTTTTCCACTAGTTACCAGTCCTATTTTGCTTCATTGCTCATATTCTCTTTTATGCAAATGGAAAGGGGGAATTTTTTTTTAAATAAAAAATGAAGTGGCTAAAATAAAAATGAAATGAAGATATTTTTCCACTACTTACTAGTCCTATTTTGCTTCATTGCTCATATTCTCTTTTATGCAAATGGAAAGGGGGAATTTTTTTAAAATAAAAATGAAGTGGCTAAAATAAAAATGAAATGAAGATAAAAATACAACAGTGAATATATAAAACATGAGAGTAAAATAAGATCAAAATAAAGAAAACATTTGCTATATGAGTAATGAATAATTCTTCATGAGATGCAAAGCAAGTTCACCTTGATTTATCGGTAACTTGATTACCAACAAAAATAGGAAAGAAACAAAAGGAATATTAAACTTACATTTAGAACTACAGGTTTAATGTTGAATGCCTCCAGTTTTCCAAGCTGAAAACTTACCATATCACAAATAATTTTTAAGAGTTAATTAAAATAAATGTTGAAAAATTCTTTGATACACATTGTGATTTTGGTTATAAAATAAACGTTGAAAAAATGTGTACCATGCACCAGAATTCTAGTGATTTGTGGCATTTAGTTATAAGATTTTGTGATGTTCAAATTTATGATGAACTTGGTTGAAGCAAACTTATGGTGCATAAAAAATAAAAATAAAAAGTTCCAGCAGTACTATTTTTTATCAGGAGCTACATTATTGGCCATTGCTCCAAAGTTCCTTCCACTCCCAATTTTTTCACTACTTACCAGTCCTATTTTGTTTCATTGCTCATATTCTCTTTTATGTAAATGGAAAGAGGGAATTTTTTTAAAATAAAAAATGAAGTGGCTAAAATAAAAATGAAATGAAGATAAAAATACAATAGTGAATATATAAAACATGAGAGCAAAATAAGATCAAAATAAAGAAAACATTTATTATATGAGTAATGAATAATTCTTCATGAGATGCAAAGCAAGTTCACCTTTATTTATCGGTAACTTGATTACCAACAAAAATAGAAAAGAAACAAAAGGAATATTAAACTTACATTTAGAACTACAAGTTTAATGTTGAATGCCCTGTCAAAAGACTCTGTTTTCCAAACTGAAAACTTACCATATCACAAATAATTTTTAAGAGTTAATTAAAATAAACGTTGAAAAATTCTTTGATACACATTGTGATTTTGGTTATAAAAAAAACGTTGAAAAAATGCGTACCATGCACCAGAATTCTAATGATTTGTGGCATTTAGTTATAAGATTTTGTGATGTTCAAATTTATGATGAACTTGATTATTAGACTTTTTATAGTATTTATGGTTATAACCCATGGTGGTTTTGGTTATAAAATTTTGTGATGTTTAATTATAAATTTAAGTGGCTTTAGTTATCAGGATTTATGATTTTTTTTTAAGATTATGAACTACTGTGATTATAACTTTGGATGCATATCGTTAAAAAGCTTTTGGGGTGTATATAAATTTAATATGACTTACTAGGTCATTCTATCAAAGACTTGCAATACATGACTTATTGGGTCATTTTATCAAACACATGTGTGATGATCCTAATTGATTTGAGTCTAGTAAACTCACACCAAAAAATAAAATAAAAAGACAAAAAAACATGATTGGTTGTTCAAGGAAATGGGTTCAATTGTGTGCCTATATATATTCCCAAAAATCAAAATAAAGAAAACTTATTGGGTCATTCTATTAAACACTTACAATACATGACTTATTGGGTCATTCTATAGCATGAAAAAGATGAACAAAAAATACGATAAAAAAATATATATGATAACAAACTAAGGGTTTAAAAATTGTCTGACCCAAAACAGAAATAAAAAAACAGAGCTGTCTAAATTAATATGGTAAAATAGACCAAAAAAAAAAAAGAATGGCAAAAGGCAACCAAAACAAAAAAAATGTCTAGATTAATCCCCAAAAATTCTTCACCTCTGTGGATTTGGAGGAGGGTTCGTAGATCTGACTCTGGTCTTCGGATGATGGAGAGAAATTCTTTACCTCTGTGTCGGAGCCATGCCAGTTGTAGAGCTCGGATTCGGCGAGCGATGAAGTTAAAGAATTTTGGGGCGGTTCATAGGGATTGAGATGGGTTTGTTGGGGTGGTTCAAAGGAATGGATGAAGAGAGAAGATGAAGAGAATAATGTAAAGAGAGGGATTGAGATGGGTTTGTCGAGGCAGTTTAGATTAGAGGAATGGAGAAAGAGAGAAGATGAAGAGAGTAACGTAGAGAGAGAGAGAGAGAGAGAGAGGTGTATGTGTTCAAAATTTGAATGAGTGTGTGTGTGTGTGTGAGAGAGAGAGAGAGAGAGAGAGAGAGAGAGAGAGGATCTATAAGGTGATTAGACATTGTGAACCATTGGTTTCAATCTAATGGTCCATATATTGACAAAGAGACAAAAGTCCCATCAGAGTAAAAATCTAAGCTTCCTTGTTATATAGATTTTTAGGGAGAATTTCAAAAAAGTAAAAAATAATTATTTTAAAGTGATTAAGGTACAATATTTTTTTGCACAGTTTATTGCATAAATTACTTATACTTTCATCATTTTGAAATTAATTTTGTACACTATTTTTTTTATTATATTCCCCTCTAATTTCTATTTACAATTAATTAAGAGTAACTTAAATAAATTAAAAAAATAATTATTTAAAAACTGAGAAATGAATACTTTTAATTTTTAGTTTATGAAATAGTGAAGGAATAATTTCATACTACCTTAAACATTTAGGGAAATTGTCTAATTCAAGTTCTAAAGGCTCATTTGAGAATTAACTATTTTAAATAATTTTTTAATTTTTTACAAAAAAAATTTGTGAAAAAAAGAGAGAGAGTGATATGATAACTTGTAGTGACTTTTTGACTCTTTAACTATTTTAATCTATTGACAAACGAGGCCTTAGTTTATGTGGAGACTCTTTATTTATAATAAAGTCTAACTAATATATTTTTATACAAAAATTATCAATTAAATTAGGAAAAATTATACACCCGTGACTTTTTGACAAAATATTTACAAATTAGTAGAAAAATTTATAAATTTGATTATTAATATTTATAAATTTCACCATTGATTTTGATTTTTTTTAAAAAAATAAAAAAATAATTCTCCTATTAAATTGACCTAGTTAACTGATTACCCTAAGAGCATCTCCAACGTTTACTCTCTCTTTTCTTTTCTTTTTTTATCGAATTTAAGTAAATTTTTTATAAAAGTTTGATCTGATATCGAGTGTTTCAACAGAGATTTCTAAATTTTCATCAAATCATTGGTCGACTGAAAGGATGTTCGGTCGGTCGACTGGCTAGTATAAATTACAAAGAAGTGGATGCCAGAGAGACAATAGGGCGGTCAATGGCGGAGCCAGTAAATTAGATAAGAGAGGGCATGTATTAATTATAATATTGCAATTTTTTACAAAAATATTTCACATGAATTTTTACGATTGACTTTGAGAAAGATCAAAATAATAATGTTATTTATAACTAATGTATCATGGATAATACAAAAAAAGTTGTGGATATAAGTCTTAAAATAGATTATATGATGATAAAGTAATCTTTTTACACAAAATTTGAGTAAAAATTCAATATAATGATAATACTACGTCATCATTGATATGTGATATCATCAACTAATAATAAAGAAATACATAGAGGGTGAATCTCACATATCAAATGTAACTAATAATCTAATAAATTCTATATCTTCATAATAAGATTAATTATGTTTGCATGTCAATAATAATAGACATTACTGTTATATCGAAATTTTTTTATAAATTTTTTATACATAATAATATGACTTATCGTAATCTTTTCATTTTCATTCAAAATAACTATTATTGTTCTCATAATTTAAAAAATATTTTCTTTGTATTCTTTAAAAAGCAAAAAAAAATAAAACCCAGGGGGCACGTGACCCCCTGGCCCCGCTCTATCTCCACCCCTACAAGCGGTCGTCCGGTACTCCTACACTAACCCCTACAGTCGGTCGTCCGGTACTCTTACGCTAACGGCTATTTATAATAATTTGATAAAAGACTTCAGACATCTTCAATTTGATGAAAAGTTTAAAACATTATCAATTTGATACTAAACTGATGAAAACGGTTATCAATTTTTCATCAAATTTAAATTTAATGAAAGATCTGATAACATACAATTACTCTTACAAAAAATCTTGTGACAATCCCCCCTGCCAATCTCACTAAGATATTCAAAAATAAATAAATAAATGAAGGAACAGAAATTAAATAAAAAGTAAAGAAGATTAAACATGTGACAGAGTCCATATTATATATAGTCACTGCATGCATGCCCACATGCAATATTTTTTTTAAAATTATTGAATTTGGGCTTACTAAAATTGAGTGTATCTTTGCATGCAATTTCCTTTTGTCTTTCTTTCACATTTATTTGTGACAACAATAATAATAGTTGGCAGAGCCAAACCCTAAGACAACGGGGCATTGCTAATTTTCTGTAAAAAAAAGTTCCAGACTGTAGTCAACCACATATTTTGAATCTTGTTGATTTTTATCATGTAGAGCAAATTTCGGATCTAGTTGTGGAAATATTATTGGGTACAGCTCTACCTAGTAATCATGAAAGCTTGAGACAACTTTTATTCTCACACTCTTTCCCATGTTTTATTGTGAGTGTTTGAATTTTGAATACGAGGACAAATTTGTGGAGTTAAGAAAAAAAATGAAGGAAAAATTAAATGAAATGGAAGTTTTTTTTTTAATTATTTTTTTATTTTTGTAAATTTTTATAAATTTAAGATTCAAACTGTAAAAGATTTTCATCATGTAGAAATAAAATTTAAAATAGTGTTTGTAATTAAATTTGACATATCATATGTATATTATATATGATATAATTATAATGTTTCGTAACAAATGTTACAATATGTCATAATTTTTTTTTTACCAACATTTTGAGCTGGTTTCTTTTCTTGTCAAATTTTTTTTTTTTTTCCTTGTTGTAAGTCCACTACTGGAAATAGGGATAATTAATCGGAAAAATAGCTACTCCTCCTGGAGAGAGAGTATAAATTAATAAATCAGGATAAAATGTGGGAACATCAATGCCTGAAAATCTGAGTAGGTAATCTTATGCTGCCTCTTCTAATTATTAAATTATACAATGGAGTTTTATTATTATTATTTATTAAGAAGTCAGCATAATTTTCTATATGATTAAAGTGCCAAAAAGCTTTCAGAAAAAATAAAAATACCAACTCTCTCTATCCTGAATTATGTAAAAATTTCAGTGGGGCAGCATTAGAGGCATAAATAACAGTAATGATAGAGACTCTCACAAAATACAACTCTACAATCTCCAAAATGATTTGAACCATTTATGTCACTATCAGACACAATTCTTAAAAAAAATTCAAACACATCAATGGTTAATACATCAGTGGGGGTCGTAGAGGTCCTCATTTGTAAGGGTTATAAACATTTTCCCATAAATAAATCATTACAGGTGGCTAGTTCACGTTCACAGTCTATAAATACTTAAATTTATATAATTTAAGATTGATTGTATGTATTTAAAATTTATTTATAATAACACCTGGATGATAAGATATATCAATAATATCTTAGTTGTTAAAAATATTTAGAAATTTGGTTAAGTATTATTATCTTTTTTGTACGAAATTATTCTCATTTATTAGTGTTATTTTTAAAATTTAGTTGATAAAGTTCTTTTGTCTTACTTTTGAAGATGATTTTTTTTGTGACAACTATAATTGATCTCTTAATATTTTTGGAACTAAATTTTTTATTTTTGGAGATAAAAATTTAATTCATAAAATTGTATATATGGTAATGGTTGGAATTCTCCTTCATAAATGAAAAATAAAAACTTAATCATTACAGAAGTATAAGCTTCTTTCTTTTGATTGTTGTTGGATCCTATGTTAACCTAATCTTTGTTTTAGCATGCAATATGGTGGTCCTTAATCAGTCATCATCACTAATAACCCAATTACCCAAATCCAAAAGAACTCGTCATTTGATTATCAGCAATACTTATAATTTGCAACTCATGGTTTGATAGGTCCTGGCTTGGGATCCACCACTCAAATTCCTTATACGTTTAAATAAATCCAAAAAAAAAAAAAAATGTGAATATAAAATTAAATAAAAATACTATAATTTTGTCACACAAGTACAGAAGGGTTAACTCTTTTGCCATATTACTATGGATCAATTTGAAAAACTAAACTCCCCAAATTGTGTTGGTACTAACAATGTTCAGGAAATTGGATTGGATTGAACTAGTGACTGGACTTAATTTCAGCCTAGATAAACTTCTTAACCCGTTCTATGCTCAAAATCGGAGGACTAGTTGCGGATTGATATAATCGGCTGAATTTGAAGAATTATTCTTTAAAAAATATGTTGTGGAAATGACTTGAGTATAAAACAAGGTGTGTAAGAAATAAGTACTCTAACTATTAAGCCATCAACTTAATTGTTGATAATGTGATAAGGATATATACTATATGGGTGTGTTTGATTGGACGGACTGGATAAGGAGGGATTAGAATATATTGGAGTTGAGTTCTGGGACTGTGAATCTCCCGGATTATTTGGTTGGATTGGATATATATCCTGTGTTTGTTTTTTCATGGGATTAGGTGTCTGGAAATGACTATTTTTAGTGAATCCAACGTTTGGTTGGACGGACTGGATATGATAAATGAACAAAAGACTATTTTACCTTTTTTCAATTGTTTACTAAGTAATAACAATATTAAATATATCTTTAATATTTTAATTATTTTTAGCTAGATTAAATAAAAATTTATTTTATTTTATTTTTTACACAATTAAATAAATTTATTATTTTTAATTAAATAAATAAAATATCAATAAAAATATATGTTATTTTTTTAATTAAAATTTTAAATAAATTTGTTTTTAAAAATAATAATAATAAAACAATGAAATTAAATAAAACATCTATTAACATTTAAATAATGAAATTAAATAAAATATAAACAACATTTTAAAATAAAACATCAATAAAATATTTATAAAAAAATTATTTTAAAAAAAAATAAATAAAGCATCAATAAAAATTTAAATAAAATTATTTTATTTTAAAATTGAAACATTTAAATTTTATTGAATTTTACTAAATATAATACATAATTAAATAGTAGATGGTCAAAATGGTCATTTTACCACCTAATTCCAACAGTAAATAGTCCCTCCAAAATTGGCCCACACCCCCCAGAATAGTATAATCTCTCATATGAGGATAAGGAGTCTGGCCGGACTCCATGTCGGGCGAACTAAAAAAAAAAAAATGTCAGAT
The DNA here is from genome assembly GCA_030407325.1 of Camellia japonica. Taxonomy (NCBI): domain Eukaryota; kingdom Viridiplantae; phylum Streptophyta; class Magnoliopsida; order Ericales; family Theaceae; genus Camellia; species Camellia japonica. Next base: position 186,548,090 of record JAPPVO010000016.1, on the reverse strand, counting down.
TGGATGTTTCATCCGGATTACAATCCGCACAGTAAATAATCCCCCCTTATCTCCCCAATCAAACACACCCTTTATTCACTATTATCTTAAGTATTTTTAATAAAAATTAATGTATAAATTTTTAGATTTTTTTTGTAATTGTTTATTATTTATTATTTTTGTAATTTCAATATCTATATTTTTTATATTTATAAATTTTAATATATTTATGACATTACAGTTGAATTTCGATTCACTCGCAGTTGAACTAATGACCTGTCCGTCCAATCACTTTTTAGTACCGGTCCGGTTTTCAAAACATTAGGTACTAATACAAAATTATAAAAGCAATGTTACACATCATGAAATAAATATTATGAAAAGTTTTATAAAATTAATTCAAAAGTGATTGCATAACATATAATAAAATATTACAAACTAATATTTTTCATAATATTTCTTTCATAATGCCTAATATTATTGAAATTATAAAGAGGGAGAGTTTTTTTTTGTAGTTCAGCAGACTATACGATCTCGTTATAAATTGTATTTAAATTTTGAACGAAATCTATAATTTTAAATGAGATACATAGGGTCGTTTGATAATAGACTAATTTAGTCAAAAAAATTATTAAAATGTTAAAAAGTTATATAAAAAATTAAAGATTCATTCTTATTAGCTCTATTTTTGCACGTTTTTATGTAAAAATTTTTAAAATTATTCTCAAATACTTTAATTTTTTTAATTTTATATTTTAATTAAAAAAATCATTAAAACAAGCCACTTATGAGAAATTTCGAGGAAGGGAGAGAGAGAATGAATCAGTGTTGGAGAAAGGAACGGGATTGACAGACGTAAACGGAACGGAGATCTAGCCAAGCTCTTTTTCAATTCAACCAAAACAAGCCAATTAGAAAGGGACAAACGGCGGATTAACGGTGTCCCCCCTCCCCAGGGCCGGCCCTGAGATTTAGGAGATCTACGCGAATTTTGAAAATGGGGGCCCCTCGTCTATTGAAAAAAAAAAATTCATGAATAAAACAATAAGTTATAATTTTTTTATTTGTTTATAGTCACAAAAAAATTTATTTGCACATATAATCATTAAAATTATAAACAAAATAATTTAATGAAATAAAATTAGGGCAAAAAAAATTAGAAAAAAATTATTCAATTAAAACTGATAAAGACCTAGGTAAAAAAATTTGGACAAAATTATTTATTCTACTAAAATCTAATAGATAAAGAAGGTTAAAAAAAAAAAAAAAATAGGATCCATATATTGTATGTATTATTTTTCTTGAGTCCAAATATTTTTTTTATATATATATTTTCATTTTAATAAATATAAGCAAAAAAACTACACTTATAAATAAATATGAGCTAAACCATACATGGACCCAATAAAATATTTTGGACCCTTTAAATTGATCCTAAAACCAAAAAAAAAAAACATTGAGCCTATAATATTTTACCAAATTTGAAGACCCTATTTTTGAGCCAAAATTTTGAGGCCTAAGATCATCTCCAACGCTTAACCAAATCTGATATCAAATTTGAATTTTGATAAAAACGGCACTGTTCATGGCTCCAACCGTGCACCAAATCTGATATCAAATTAAGTTTTCATCAAACATTTCATCAAATCGCGGAGGAAGTAATGAATTCATCAAAACACTGTTCTAGACCGTTGGAGGGGGACCCGGGACGACCAACCGGTTGCCCACCCGGTTGACCAACCGGTTGCCCACCCGGTTGACCAACTGGTCAACCAGTAAAGGGTTCAAACGGTTCAGAAAAAAGGTTCAGAAAGTTTAAAATAAAAAAAAAAAAAAAAAAAAATCTTGGCTAACCGGTCGACCGGCCGGTCGACCACCCGGTCGTCCCGAAAAAAGGTTCAGAAAGTTCAAAAAAGTTCAAAAAAAAAAAAAAAAAAAAAAAATGGCAAACCGGTCAACCGGTGGGTCGACCCACCGGTTGACCAACCGGTTGTCCCACTAAATTTGATGCAAATTTGATGCAGCGTTGGAGTGATTGATTTCAGATTTGATGAAATAGATTAATTTTGACTCAAATTTAATGAAAAATTAGGTTAAGGGTTGGAGATGCTCTAAGGCCCCCCCCCCCCCGGGCGTCTAATTGGGGTTGCTGCTCCCCCCGCGGGCATCTAATTGGGGTTGCTGCTATTTGGGGTTGTGCTATTGGTTTAACATATAATGGACAATAGGTTCGAGTCCCGCTTGGTAAGAATTCGTTTGTATTTAATTTGTTAATTTTTTTTTTTTTGTGTTTAAGCTCAAATTCAAACTCGTTAAATTTTTAATAAATAAATCTAAATATGCTAAAGATTGACTAATTAATTAGCTCGTTTAATATTTATTATTTATATATTAAATAATATAAAAATATGTATAAAAAATAAGATAAATATGCTATTTATATATTTAAAAAATATAAATGTAAATAATAGTTAATTATAGTTAGTATATTTATATAATAGCGGTAGTAGATATTATTATTTTGATAAAATATTAACTTTTTTTATTTAGAATGTTTATATATATTGTATATATAATTGTAAAATTAAAATTTTAATTGTAATTTTAGTCTCATACGCAATAATAAATTTATAAATTTTTTGACTCGTCAAGACTCTTGAACATGCTCGAGCTCGAGTCAAGTCTAAGCCAACTTGACTCGAGCTCGGTTCGTTAAATTTTTATTGAGATCGAGATCGAGTTTGAGTTCGTTCAAATCTTAATAAATAAGTCCAAACATACTAAAACTCGGCTCGGCTTGGCTCATTTGCAGCCTTACATACAACTCACAACCCACAATAGTAATATTGCCAGTTGTCCAGATCATGTTTCTTTGATCGAGTAAGTTTATGTGTACAGAAATCAAATATAGAATGTGATACAATCCTCTCATAAAGATCTTATGAGAGAGTTGCATCCATTCTTATGAAAGAATTGTATCACATTCTATATTTAGTTTATGTGTCCTTACTGATCTTCGATCATGTGGATCTGCTTAGGATCTTGGTATATGTTTGTCATAATTAGAGATTTTAGAAGTGATTTTAGTTAGCGATTATGTTTTTGTTTTTTTGTTTTTTTCAAATGATAAACCAAACTATTTTTATTTTTTTTAAAAATGAGATCAGTTTTATAATTAAATTTTGAAAAAGAAAAAAAAAATGTTATTTTATTTTCAAAACAAATTTTCTTTCTCCTCTCGTCTTTAATTACCACCCACCGTCTATCATCACCACCATCCATCTAAAATTGCACATTCCATTTTGAGTAATTGAGTTAGAAAAAGAATTTACGCCTTGTTATATTTCTTTATTTTAAAATTTTGTGCTATAGTATTTAATACAATTTTTGTTTATAATTTATAAAACATAACTAAAAAAAAGAGCATTTTTTAACTTATATTTTTTAATTATTAATTTTTAACATATAAAAAATTACATTAAATAGACCTATAGTCACATTAAATCGTATATAATATTATTTTGACTATAATTGAAGAGTAATAATAATAAATTTTTTAAAGAAATATTTTGAATGTGCTCGTTTGATCAAGTTGTACAAGTTTTTGTCATTTTTTAAACTACCAAACTCTTTGATTAAAGTTGTTGAAACCCAACGTGCATTATTACAACTTATAAGGCTAGATAAGGTTTTTTATTTTTTACTAAATTTTTTTAGTCATGGGCTGTCAATTGGATCATCTGCAAGGATGGGACTTTGTCTGGACCCATCTGCACTCAAGCCCAAAGGGAGGCCCACTTTTGGTACCGGATAAGGAATTGTAAACTAGATTATTTGTGCCTAGTACCATTTATCAGCGGGTTGGTTGGGTCGGGGAATATTTTTTATTTTTATTTTTTTATTTTTAATGAATATTTTTAAAATCTTAAATAAATTTTTTATTTTTTTAGACGCACCTTATTTAGATATATCTAAAAAATAAAATATTTGTAAAAAAAAAATTTTAAAAATCAATAAATAAACAATAATATGAAAAATGTACTGAATTTTTATATTTTTGATATTTAGTAAATTTTTTTAAAAAAAATTTCACAAATATTATATATTTTAAGTGTATTTATGTTAGCTGTATTTAAAAATAAAAAATGCTTAAAATGTTAAAAAAAAATTAGTAAAAACAAAAAAAATATAGAAAATAAAAAATTTTAAGTTTCTGAAAAAGTGAATCTTGAGTTTTAAAACCAAACAATACTATTATTTTGTTTTGGTGACAGAAGAAGGTGGATGGAGTCGGTGGAAGAGGAAAAAAAATTCACCAGTGTGTTTATTCGATCTTAAAACTCAATTCGAGTTTGAGGTATGACGGGCAGGACTGAGTTCAGTTTGATATTTTTAAGATTTTGAAAAAATATTTTATAGTATTAGTATGGATAAAATTTGGGAAAAATTAGTCTAAGGTTCCTCTCTAATATTTAGTAATGGAAGAGATCCACAATATTATTTTATGATATCTAAGGTCCTTCAACCCCCCACATTCATATATCACAGAAAAATTTCTCAAATCAAACCTCATTTTTTTCTCTTTCTCTCACTCTAAACTCTTCTGCTAAATTCATCTCTTCTCCTCTCTCTTTCATTTCTGCGTCTCTTTTTCTCTGTAAAATGTTCTCTCTCTAAAGCAACAGTCTTGATCTTCCAGATTGTCTCCATTCCCACCACCATGCCCAAGCTCATCTCCGATCTCTACTCTTTTTGCCGAAAACTTCCATCTCCGGCAGTTGTAATCTTTTTTTGTATAGGTAGACGAAGTGAAGCTCTGTGATGAAGATGATGAAGAAGATGAAGTGGGTTTGAGAGGCCGGAGCCTTGTTGTGGTTGGCCCTCTATCAAGCCTAGACCCACCAAACCCATCCATTGGGTTCTTTTTCCGACGATGACCTTTCCAACGAGTAAATTAACAGCGATTCTGTTTGGTCTCCAACTTTGGGTCCACCAATCCTCCTCCCTTCTCCGCCCTATTTTCAGGTGAATTATACACATACACACACACATATACACACATACATACACACACACACACACATATATATATATATATATATATAACTATGAAGATTGATGAATTTAAGTGCTATTTTAGATGATGATGATGATGGTCATTGTAAAAATTGCGCAATTTAGTTCTTTATGCTTTATTGATTAGTTGATTATTGTATCAGTGGTTGTGTGTTTGGTTGTTGAGAAAATGTGTGAAACAGAAAGAAACTTAAAATTTGAATATTATTAGGTTAAAGGTCTGTGATGAAGATGACAAAGAAGATGAAGTGGGTATGAGAGATGTTGGAAATCACAGAAAATGGAATTTCTCTAATTTTGGAGAGAATTTCTCTGGAAAGGTTTGTCTGGGAATTTCTCTGGGTTGGGGAGTCTAGAGAAATTTCGGGAGTCTAGAGAATTTCTCTAGACTTTGTATCAATGGTTGCGTGTTTGGTTGTAGAGAAAATGTGTGAAATGGGAAGAAACTTAAAATTTGAATATTATTAAGTTGAAGGTCTGTGATGAAGATGGTGAAGAAGATGAAATGGGTTTGAGAGATGAGTAGAGAGCTAGAAAATGGAATTTCTCTGATTTTGGGGAGAATTTCTCTAGGTTTGGGAGAATTTCTCTATGAAGTCTAGAGAATTTCTCTGGATCCAATTTTCTCTAGATCAATTTGAAGGACCTTAGACATTATGAAAATATTAGATGTCCTTAATACTATAAAATCTTAATATCAGGGACTCTGAAAAAAGTCCTCCTAAAATTTATGAGTCCATTTAATTTTCAAGTTGGCCTTAATATAAAGAGTTTTAACACAGTTTTTCTATTTAGAATATATTATTTTTAAATTTTATATTGTTAAGTTACAAAATAAATTTAGAAAAATAATGAAATATAAAGAAAAATACACACACACACACACATATATTTCTTTTTATAACTTAAACTAAAGCACTTCTTACAAAATTATATATATTTTATAATTGAGTTTTATTAATATTTTAAATTCAAATAATTATTAAATTTTTTAAAATAATTTAATAATTCTTCAAGATGAAAAAAATAAATTATTAGTTAATATCGATTGGATTAAGTAGGCGGACTTAGGATTTAAACATTCTTTTAGAGTTAGGTTTGGAATGGCTAAGTTAGGCTTAATGTTGAATTGAGCTGAACTTGCAATAATTCACATACTCTTACTATATAATGTCGGCCCGATCCTAACATGGCTTAACTTGATGTTTGTCCACCTTTGATGATCGGGGAGGAGTTTACTCGGTGTATATCCTCTTAGAACTCATTTTTGAGTTTGTGATGTGGTTTAATCCAAAGGTTAGTCATAAATTAAATCCAAAGCACAAGATTTTGAGCCTGTTCATATAGTCAATTATTTAATAAAATAATAAATATAGCTAATAGTTTAATGATTTGTTAAATTTTTCGTCTTTTGGATTTGGATCACATCATCTCTCACATTTTTTACACGTATTTTTGGAAAAAGTCAAAAAAATCAATTTTTAACCATCTTCCTAAAACACTCTAATAAGATTAAGGTAAGGGCTCAAACCTATTATTGAATTTTGTTCCAATTCATCTTTAACAACCCATCTAAAAAAAAATTCATCTTTAACAACAACAAACTAAATAATGTAAAAGATGAATATATGCAATTTAAAATATATTCTGATAATGCAATATAGTCAATGGAGGATGAGTTGGATTGATCCACGTGTTCTACGGGTTTACTGGTCTTCGTCTCCGTAATGCATACTTGCAACAGGTCCAGTGGGAAGGTACCAAGACTGGAGTGGTTTCTCCTCGTAGACCCTCCGATGGTTAAGTTAGACAGGATGTGATCAAAAAAAGGTGAATAGAAAAGTTCAGAGAGAGAGAGGGAAGAGGGTGTTACTTGTCCTTTTTTGTCATTCTTCACAAGCTTCCTTATAATTTTTACTAATCATTTCCTTATCCATTCAAGCTGTTTTATTCGCCGAAAGTCTATAATCTACTCGCCGTCAGCCATGACAGTTTCGCCATATCAGGAGACGAGAGGTCTTATTGCATTTAATGCCATGACATCCTCATTTAATGCTTGATGCATGGGTTTAATAATTCTGTAGGATCTTTGTCTACCACACGGCTGACTACCTTTCCGACAGGTGTCCAAACGTTGTTAGACTTGGGCCAGCATCGACTTGTCATTGTTACTGGGCTTTAGTCCGTGCAACTGTTTGGGTGATTTAGGACAGAGGTGGATTGGGCCTTCTTGGGCTATGGGCTAGACCCTTTTGGGCTATGCCCATCATATAGAGATGGCAATTGAAACCCGGCCCGACGGGGACCCGATCCCCCGACCCCGAATTGAGCGGTTATTCCCCGAAGAATACCTTTGACGGGCCGGGGATGGTATTAAAAATTAAATCCCCGATGATAATCGGGCCGGGGACGGGGATACATATTTCAGTCCCGGACCCGGCCCGACCCTGGCCCGGTTGCCCCTAATGTGAATTTACTACTTTGCCCCTACTTATATATAACATATGCGTGCATGTGTGTAGGGTTTTGGCTGACCACACTCACACACAACACACACACAGTCGCTCTCTTTGCTCTCTCTCTCTCTATCTCTAGGGTTTCGCCTCCTCTCTCTCCCGATCCTCCATTCCTCCATTACCGATCCTCTCTCACTCCTTCGCGCCGATCCTCCCTAGTTTGACGGCGCCGATCCTCCCTCCCTCCCTCGCCGCTGCTGGTTAGAAGAGTTTCGCCTCCCCAAATCTGAGCAGCGACTCTACCCCAGATCTGAGCACCGCAATGATCGCACCACCGTCATGGCTTCTTTGTGTTTGCTGCTGCCGCGAACTCTTAGCCATGGCTTTTTCGTGTTTGTTCTCAAGCCGCAACTGTTGCTCGGCTCTCCTCTCCAATCAACGTTATATATATATACATATACATATATATATATATACACACTGGTTGTTGTTGATGTTGAGGATGATTGTTGATGAAACAGATTTTTTAATGTTTCAACATAATTTTTTTTGTTATGATTTTAAATGTTCTACAGATCTATGATGATGATGATGAGCAACAGTTGAGATGAAATTTTCTGGTTCTAAATTTTGTTCTGATTTTAAACGTAATATATGTACATATAATTTTTTATTTAAAATTTTCCGAACTCTTAAATTTTTTTGTTGATGTTGATGATGATGAGATGAAATTGATTTTTTTTTTTGGCCGGGGAATTTGTGGGGTCGGGGAAACCCGATTCCCGTTAGGGAGCGGGAGCGGGCGCGGGGGAGGGAGCGGGGACAGTGATAGGGTCCCCGTCGGGGATCGGGGCCAGGGACGGGGAGATTTTCACCATCGGGGATCGGGGACGAGGAGTGTGATCCCCGGCCCCGCCCCGTCTCGTTGCCATTCTTACCATCATATTCTACTGTACGAAATTGATGGGCTGGGAAAAATTTCTAATTGTGTTTTCAATCTTATTTTTAATTATAAATGAATCTAAAAAAATATTGATTAAATATGAATTTATGAGTCTAAAATATAATCTAAAATATTATAAATAATGAGTAGACTAACCAAATAAAAAAATCAATTTCTCTCTATATTGATACTATATTCCGTAAGAAGGGATAACTTAGATTAATTTGAGACATGATACTAACACTATATTCCATAAGAGGGGATAACTTAGGCCATGTTTGGCAAGTCTCAAAAAATTTAAAAAGCTAAAAAGTTACACAAAAAGTAAAAAAGTTATTACTATTCACAAATAAAAAATATTAAAAAAATATTTTATACATTTTTGTAATACAAAAATGTGAATTACACTGTCAGCCGTACTGCCTCAGCAGGAAGGCAAGTCATACACTTTTTGGGGAAAAAAAAAATTACATATGTCAAGCCACAAAGTTTGATGGTAATGTTAGGCCCTTGGAGGCCCACTAAGGGTTCCATTTTGATAATCCGAGCCGTTCAATATGTAGAACTTGTCGAGTACTATATGCCTGTAAAAAATCATATTGATTGAATATCGTTAACTATATGATCAAATCAGTTTTGTATAAATAAAACGGATGGTGTGATAGTTAACTGTTAAAAAAAACTAATCCGATCATATAGCTATTGATATCCGATCAACGTGATTTTTTATAAATATATAATACTTGACGAGTTGTACATATTGAATGGTTCAGATTATTAAAATGGGACCTGTGGTGGCCCCCCATAGACCGACCATCACTGTCCAAACACTTTGTTCTGAATGAGGTAATAATTTATTATGTAAGACCCACTGCCCCAGCAGGGCAACCGTACAACCTACTCAACTTTCTTCCCCTATATACTTTATTTATACAATTTTTTATTACATATTTTTTCGTAAAAAGATAAAAAGTTAATCCAAACATTTATATTTTTTTCCTCAACTTTTTAGTCTAAAAAAATAAAAAATACACTTATTTAGAACACCCCAAACAACCCCTTAGATTAATTTGAGATATGATATAGATTTTTAAATTATATTTTAAAGTTTTCATACCTTGAATTTTTACATAATTTAAGAGCAACTCCACTCATTTATGTTAAATTTGCTGTGACTGTCAAATGGTAAAAATTGACATTTAGAAAAACCTATACTTGTTACTTCAAATAGTGACATGTATTTGGTAACACGATTGGTATGTCAAAATTGACATGCCCTTTCCTGCCATGCCTTTTTTCCTTCTTTTTATTTATTTATTTATTATTTTATTGAAATTATAGTCCAATTGCTACAAAATGGAGGAATTTTTTTTTAAGATCCTTGATATTAAGAATTTATAAAGTAAATGACATATAATATTTTTATAATAGTTAAGGTCCCTAAATATTTTTACAGAGAAAATTCGACTCAGGGAAATTTTACCTGACTTAGAGAAATTTTACCTGACTCAGAGAAATTTCAATTTTCACAGAGAAATTTATCTAAGTCAGGCAAAATTTCTCTGAGTCGAATTTTCTCTGTGAAAATATTGAGAGACCTTAGCTAATAAAAAAAAAATCTTAGACTTCTCTTACTATACAAAGTTGAAGAGAGATGTTTCGCTAATTTTCCCCAAAATCTATGAGGCAAAAATATTTAAAAAAAAAAAAATTATCATCTATAAATTTAGAGTTAGGCAGTATTTTTTTTAAACAAAATTTTAAATTTTATTTAAGAAATAATATCATATATATATATTAAAAATACTGTTTTTCTCCTACTTAGGTGACACAATCTAAAGACTAACTTTTTAAAAAAAAAAAAAAAATCCACATCGGCATCCTTTTCCATTTACATATAAAGTTTTATATAAATTCAATTTCAATTATAATAGCTAATTTTATATGGACTCTATTTGAAAATACTTATTTTTCATATATAATTATAATTTAATTATTATGATATTTGAAAAAAATTATCTCGATATATAAATAAATAAATAAATAAATAAGATAGAATGTACTTAATTATGTGCATCGCATAAATTAAATTAATTATTTATATATTTTTTTGTCTATCTTATTGATCTCTTAATATTAATTTATATTTAATTATATATATATAGATATATAAGTAGTGTTTACCCTCAAAATCTCTCTCTCTCTCTCTCTCTCTCTCTCTCTCTCTCTCTCTCTCTCTCTCTCTCTCTCTCTCTCTCTCTCTCTCTCTCTATGTGACATATCTCTTTTGTTTTTTTTTTAAATGATTTTTTTAAAGTGCCACGTAACATAGCCTTATACTTAATTATTTCTAAAATATAATATTTAAAAGACTTCTACTTAATCTGCACTATCCATAAATAAAATTTAAAATAATTATACGTACTAAAAAATATTTTACGAGTTAATTTTCTTCTACTTTTTTCACTTTTATTCAAGTATTCAATTTTTATATTAAAATTAAACATATTTCTTATCTTTTTATCTATCTTATTTATATTTTGTTATTAATTTATATTGAGTTTCCTATTTAGCATGAAGTTGTTTATTAGGAAAATATTATATTTAATTTAAACTTTATATACATATATGTGGGGACATATTTTGTGAATAACAGCACGTGGCCAAGGTGACGTCGAAGTGTCAGCTGAGGTGCCACGTGGCATGGTTATGATGCCCAGGTGATCTCGGCTAGGCCGAGGTTATCTGTAGAGATATCGAAGTCCGAGATGAGCGGATAAAGGACAAGAGTCCTAGAATATGAGAGGATCTCAGTTTGGATAAAGATAAAACACTGAACGAGTTTATCCCTATCTAGCTGAGAGTCCAGGATGAGCATTAAGTCCATTGAAGTGAGGCTTCTACAGGGATCAAGTCAGTGCTGGCTATAAAAGCAGGGCACCCCTGTGGGCCTTAGAGACATGTGATATACTGTGAGCAGTAAGTTCTTTCTTGTGAGTTTATGTACAATTTGCTATCTTTGAGAGATATTGATTACTAACTTGATCGTTGAAGTGCCCCCGGGTGGACGAACCACCGTTGGATTCTTATCTTTCTGTGACAGGTTGTTTGGGCTTAATCTATTCTGCCCGTGCTCTCCAGCTAGTTCCCCGTTTGGTTGTGTGGTCAAAAATCAACACCTACAATTTGGCGTCGTCTGTGGGAAAGTAAGAAGAATAGATGACCAACGATGGAGAGAAAGAAAAGATTGGGGACGACATCCCTAGTGGGAGTGGTAAACATGCCTATCCTCACATGGAGGAGGAAAACCCTAATGAAGGACCACGGGATCAGAATCCCGGGGAGAAGGACGTCGGCCAAGAGGGAGACCCACTGAAGAAAACAGGCCGAGACAAGTACTACAACGAAAGCGATCTCCAGGTATGGAAAAATAGGTGCCTGAGGAGGAATGGCGAGATGAAGAGAATGACAAACAAGTTGGCAGAGCTACAATCGGTTGTCAACTTCATGATGCAGAACAACGTCATGTAACCACCGTTTCTATTGAAGTACACGCCGATTCTAGCAGCCAAGAACGATGTCTAGAAAATGGGGCAGAAAGCAGTCCCAACAGTCCCTCAGCATGACAAGGTAAAGGAACGCTCACATCGGCCTTCACGGGACGTCGGACGAGCGGAGTCAATGAGAGGAGAGTCTTAGAGGACACCTCGTACCAAAGAAACTTATGCCAAGGAACATCAGCATGTTCAAGGGAAGGAACTTTGTTTTGACACGGTGAATGAAGAGAAGTCCAAGAGGACTCATAATGACACCAGGAGCAGTGCACCAAAAAAGCTGAAATCTGTTGACAGCCAAGCTCCTGGGCATACTAAGGAGGATTTGAGGAACTATCTCCAGAGGAAGCGGCAGAATGCCGAGGTCACATCTTCGATCAAGCCGAGAACGCCGTTCTTAGTGAAGTTGAATAAGTTTGAGGCCCCAAAAAGGTTCTATATGCTGAGGTTTCAGATATATGACTGTAAGTCCGATCCGAACTTTTACGTTGGCTTATATTTGAATTCAATGGCACTGTATACCGAGAACGAACCGTTGCTCTGCAAAGTGTTCCCTTCATCCTTTGGGGAAATCGCATCAAATTGGTTTCACAAGTTGCCGAAAGGAATTGTGAAGAGTTGGAAAGGCCTGGCCGAGATGTTTGTGGCCAGGTTTGTTACAAACAAATTGCAGCCGTTGAGGGTAGACGCCCTAAAGGCTCTGAAAATTGCCAAGGATGAAAGCCTCATGGCTTATGCTGAAAGATATTGGAGGTGTTTGTTTGGGCTTTTTTGAGCCAACTTATAGCTTCTAGCTTTGGAAAAACTATTTTGGACTGTTTGGTTAAACTTATTTCAAACAGCTTCTGATTCTAGCAACTTATTTAAACTCAAAAAAGCTGATTCTGAGAAACTATTCACCTTTGCTTCTGCTTATCAGTTTCTACTATAAACATATTAATTTACGATTATAATCTTAGATTTTTTAATTTTTTTTAAAATAAAAAAAGACTCAAATAGACTATAGATTATTATTATTATTATTATTATTATTTATGAAAAATGTAGACAAATAGTAAATAACAAAAAATAAAAGTTAATCGAAAAAGCTACTTCACAGCTTATTTAACAAACACTACTCAGCAACTTAAATATATAATCCAACAGATACACCAAACAGATTAACAGCTTCTGATTAAAGTCATAATCTATAATATATTAAGTTATAATCTATAATCTGTTTTAACAGCTACACCAAATGGGGCCATTATGTGGTGTTCAATTGAATACCAGGATGTAACCAGGAGTTGGCGGTCGTGTCTTTCAAGAACGGCCTGGAGGATGATTGTATGCTTCGGAAGTCATTGGAAAAGACTTTGCCAAAGAGTATGGAGGAGCTCATGGCAATGATCGAGAAATATGCCAGAGTAGAAGAGGATACGCCAGGAATGAAGGCACCGAAGTAGGAGAAGAGAAATGGCTTGCCGAAATGAAATCGAGGTAATACAAGTTTTAATAGACAGGAAATAGGGTTAAGAGCTGCACAAACAGTCACCACAGTGTTTAGGATCTCAGTTTATAAAGTTCTAGAAAGGATCAGGAACCAGCCGTATTATAGAGCGCCGGAGAAAATTCCTAGCGAATTAATGGAAATAAGTCTTGGGAAGCACTGTGCTTACCACAATGAGGATGGACACTTGACTCAGGGGTGCAAAGCCCTGAAAACGCATTTGGAGGACTTGGTCAGACAAGGTCACTTGAGGGACTTAGTAGATTAGACCAGAATGAGAGAAGAACAGGCAAGGCTGCCCTAGGCACCGTCAGGCAAGGCTGCCCTAGGCATCGTCAGCACCACCTCCACCAGCACCACAACAGTAAGTAGACAGACCTCGAGTGATTAATGTGATTCATTCAAGGGTTAATGAGAACGAGGTGCATGGGGAGACTTAGAGGATAAGGCACTTACAACATGCGTGTCAGATCTAATAAAAGAGACCCAGGACAAACGAGTACCAAGGACCAATGGTGACTTTCACAGAGGCAGACCTAGACATGGTACAACATCCATTCAACGATGCTTTGGTAGTGACCCTCAAGATTGGGGAATGTTAGGTAAGGCGCATTCTGATTGACCAAGGCAGCTCTTGTGATATCATGTATGTCAGATGTTATAAGGAGCTCGGCCTTCACCGAGATGATTTAGAACAGTCCAACAGCCTAATGGTCGGGTTCAATGGAACGCCGACATGGCCATTGGGAGCAATAAATTTGGAGGTGCGGGCAGGCACCAAGAAGGTAAGCACAGAGTTCACAATAATTGACACCCTCTCCCCTTATAATGTTATCTTGGGGAGACCATGGTTGCACGCAATGAGGGCTGTTCCCTTAACATTGTATCAGCTGTTGCGGCTCTCAACGGAGCAAAGAATTGAAGAGGTCAGAGGAGATCAGGTGCAAGCAAAAAATTACTCCATGGTAGCAATGAAATCCATCTGTAACGTACGAGAGACGAAAATAGTAGAAATTGAAGATGTGGACATGGAGGTCCTGGATGACATCGCAAAGAGCTGGCTGACAAAAGCTAGGAAGCCTTGAAGAAAATTCTAGTCCAACAAGGGGATGAAGAGCGCTTCTTCCTTTTCGGCTTAAGCTTGGCCAAAGAGAAGGAAACGGAGTTAGAAGCATTCTTGCGAGCAAACATAGAGGTGTTTGCTTGGATGCCCTATGAGATGCCTGGCATTGGCCCTGAGGTCATATGCCATAGATTAAATGTGGACATGTTGGCTAAACCTATCATTCAGCGGGCAAGGAGGCCGACGTTGGTTTATGTGGAGGTAGTAGAGGATGAAGTGGACCAGTTGTTGGAAGCCAAGGCAATTCCAGAGGTGAACTACCTGACTTGGCTGTCCAATACAGTAGTTGTGAAAAAAAAGAATGGGAAGTGGAGAGTTTGCGTAGACTTTACCAGCCTGAATAAAGCTTGTCCCAAAGACAGTTTCCTACTGCCCAAGATTGATCAGTTAATAGATGCCACTTCAGGGTATGGAAGGATGAGCTTCTTGGATGCTTATAGGGGATACCACCAGATAGAAATGTATCCCCCTAATGAGGAGAAGACTACATTTATCACCCCGAAAGGACTGTATTGCTACAAAGTGATGCCTTTCGAGTTGAAAAATGCAGGAGCAATCTACCAAAGTTTGGTGACCAAGATGTTTAGACATCTGATTGGCAAAAAGTGGAAGTGTACATTGATGACATGGTCGTGAAGACCAAAGAACTTGAGAATCACATGGCCGACTTAAAGGAAGTTTTTGATATCCTTAGAACATATCGGCTCCGACTCAATGCTTTGAAATGTGCATTTGGAGTTTGGTCTGGTAAGTTCTTGGGATACTTGGTTACCAGAACGGGTATTGAGGCAAGTCCATATCAAATCAAGGCTATCCTGGACTTGAAAAGCCCAACATCGGCAAAACAAGTACAGATGTTGACTGGAAGGGCCGCAGCCCTAAACAGGTTTATAAGCAGAAGTTCGGATAAGTGTAAACCATTTTTTAGTTTGTTAAGGAAGGCCACAAATTTTTTGTGGATAGAAGAATGCGAAGTTGCCTCGGCCGACTTGAAAAAGTACCTGACAACAGCTCCAGTTCTGTTAAATCCAGTACTTGGAGAGGAACTATTCTTATACTTGGCCATTTCAAAGCACGTAGTAAGTGCAGTGATAATCAGAGAATATAAGGGAGAACAAAAGACAGTATACTATGTGAGTAAAACCTTAGCAAGTGCAGAGACCAGGTACTTACCCCTGGAAAAGCTAACACTAGCCTTGGTGATGGCTTCAAAAAAATTGAATCATTACTTCCAAACCTACAAGATTATAGTGTTGACTGAGCATTCTTTGAAATCCTTGTTGCAAGAAGGAGATCTGACAAGCAGGGTAGTCAGATGGGCAGTAGTGTTCGACCAATATGACTTGGAGTTCAGGCTAAGAAAACCAATTAAGGGCCAGGTTCTGGCTGACTTTGTGGCCGAGTTCACACTTGGTGCCATCCCACATTAGACTTCGGTGAGCCAAGGTTTAGGATGCCCAAGGAAGCAAGAAGAAACCCAACTAGGGCCAAAGAACCCCACTCAAGCAAAATAGAAGAAAGAAGAAAAACCAAAGCCCTGCGATATCTACATTGGCGACTCCTTCCGCCTGTTTGTTGATGGAAGTTCAAACCAGCAAAGAACGGGGGCAAGAGTAGTGTTAGTATCTCCAGATGGGCAAATGTTAGAGCAGTCTATTCATTTGGGGTTTAAGGCCTTAAACAATGAAGCAGAATATGAGGCACTGATCGCAAAGTGAAAGTTAGTAGCAGCAATGGAAGCCGATAAAGTGGTAGTCTTCTGTGACTCTTAATTTATTGTGAACCGGATAACAAGCGAGTATACAGCCCGAGATGAAAGAATGATGGCCTATGTCAAAGAAGTTGTTAGACTGCTAGCATTGTTCCAAGATTGCCAGCTACAACAGGTTAACCGAGATGATAACAGTCATGCCGATGCCTTGGCTAACCTGGCCAGCGCAATAAAATCAGGGGAGACAAGGACAATAATAGTTGATTATTTGTCAAGCCCAAGTGTGGAACCACTGATCACAGAATATGAAGCAATGTGTGTGGAGATGAGTCCAAGTTGGATGGATGAAATAGTGATATTTCTTAGGGATGACAAGTTACCGGATGATCACAAAGAGGTGCATAAGACTAGACTGAAGTCGGCAAGGTTTAGCTTAACAGCAGAAGGCCATCTCCACAGAAGGTCTTTTATTGGTCTCCTTTTGAGATATGCACATCCCTCCCAGGTTGAAGACTTCTTGTATGAAATACACGAAGGGGTATGTGGAAGCTATGCTGGGGGTAGATCACTTGCTCATAGGGCCATTACTCAGGGGTACTTGTGGCCTTACATACAGAAGGATGCTGAAGCCTATGTCAGAAAGTGCGAGAAGTGTCAGAGGTTTGCACCTTTGATACATCAACCAACAGCTGATTTAAACCCAGTATCCAGCCCTTGGCGGTTTGCCCAGTGGGATATGGATCTTATTAGACAACTGCCCCAAGCAACTGGACAAAGGAAGTTTCTGCTAGTAGCAACTGATTACTTCACGAAGTGGGTAGAGGCTGAACCCCATGCAAAGATTTGAGACATTGATGTAAAGAACTTCATATGGAAAAACATCATCACCAGGTTTGGGATCCCGAGGGCAATAATAATAGATAATGGTACACAGTTTGACAATAAGCTAATCAAAAGCTTCTGTCCAAAGTACAAAATCAAGAACTACTACTCCACTCCAAGTTTCCTTCAGAGCAATGGTCAGACAGAGGCATCAAACAAAACTATCTTGGATGGGATCAAGAAGAGACTGGAAGCAGCAAAAGGGAAGTGGGTGGAAAAGTTGCCCAATATAATTTGGGCATATCGGACTACGCTGAGAAGATTAACTGGGGAGTCTCCTTTTGCCATGGCTTATGGCACTGCAGCAGTTATCCCACTGGAAGTCGACATCCTTGGGATCAGAACCCAGGGAGTAGAGAATAGAACTAATGAGGCATTCCTGGCCCAAGATTTGGACCTACTGGAGGAGAAAAGAGAGAGAGAGCAGTAATTCGGCTAGGGGCATACCAGCAACAACTTGCTAGGGCTTACAACAAGAAGGTCAACCCAAGAGAGTTTAAAGTTAGAGACCTCGTCCTAAGAAAGGTCGTCGGCAATAAAAAGGATCCTAGGGAGGGAAAACTTGACCCAAACTGGGAGGGGCTTTATAGAATCATCTCGGTCACCGGCAATGGGGGAATACCGGCTTGAAGATAGTAATAGCAAAGAGTTGCCAAGACCCTGGAACACTTGCAACTTAAATTTTTTTATCATTAGTCTTTTGTCTTTCAAAAGTTTATGTCATAATTTTATTAGCCGAAACTATAATAAAATGCTAGTTTGATTTTAATGATTTTGATATTTGTGCGACAGGATTGACCAGTCTTATGACGATGTTTCCGAATGAAACATGCCGAATAACTTAGACTTATTATATGGCAGAGTTGAATTATACTTGCATATAATAGAGTTGAACTAAGTTGTCGATGTTTCTGAATGAAACATGACGAATAACGTAGACTTACTATATGGCAGAGTTGAATTATAATTGCATATAATAGAGTTGAACTAAGTTGGTGATATTTCTGAATGAAACATAACAAATGACTTAGACTTGTTATATGGTAGAGTTGAATTATACTTGCATACAATAGAGTTGAACTAAGTTGACAATGTTTCTGAATGAAACATGATGAGTAACTTAGACTTATTATATAACAGAGTTGAATTATACTTACATATAATAGAGTTGAACTAAGTTGAATTAATTTAGGTTTGCCATGTTGGCAGAGTTAAACCCCGAATGGAACTAAGTGTGCTTTAGTCAGATTAAACAGAGAAACCATGATTAAACATCTCGGCTAGGCTTTGTTTGAATCTGACTTCGGCGAAAGGCTATGAACGCATAATATGAACTTAAGTGGAACTTAGGTTCATATTAGGGGGCAGGGAGCTGGAGAACGATGAATAAACTTAAAAGTTTAAGAGTCTGGGACTTGTTGAAATTTTCTAAATTTACAAGTTAGAATTAGCTTTAGCTTAACACTTATTGAAATTTCAGAGAAATTTACAAGTTAGAGTGAGCCGAGGTAATTATGAAAGATGTATCCGAGATACTATTACCCAAGGTGACCAACCAGGTTGTCAAGATTGGAAGGGCGAAGTCTTGATAGAGGACAGTAAATGGAAATGAAAGAGCAATACTTGATTGAATAAGTCTAGAGAAACAACACTTGTAAAAATATTTTGAAATATTTTTAAGTGTTAGTTGAGGTATTAAAATTGTTAGCCGAAATAACAGCCAAGGTTTGTATCCGAGGTACTCTACCTCGAAGTTATTATACAGTTAAGGTATACTTTGCAGTCATACAAAAAAATTCTAAGTATGAAAGCATACAATGCATAGAAGGAAAGCAGTAAGCAAAGTATTCAACATTTAGGAAAGAAGGAAGAAGACAAACATGCATTCAAGAAAAACTTGTTTAGAAACAAAGGCACTTCGGCCTGGCAAAAGAGGTTACTTGTCCAAAAATTGTAACACTGTTCAAAAGTACAAAGTGAAAATTCCTAAGTGTTGGAATTATGGGCACTGGTTTCAAATTGCTCAACCTCGACTGTTGGCGTTGTGTTGGCCTCGGTTGGCAATGTAACTTCCTTCTCCGCCGCTATCTTGGCATCGGTTTCCAGCAAGGTCTGGTCCAAGCTCTTCTCGGCTGCCTAGACCTCGGCCTCAGAAGTTGTTTATTTTGGAGATGCTCCCTTGGAAACCAAGTCTTCCTCCTCATCATGAGTCAAGTCTAGGACTTGATCATTCAATGTTGGGGACTTGGCCCCCTTAGCAATATCCTCCTCTTCTTCGGTGTCGTTGGATTCGGATTCCTCTCCCTTGGCCTCGCCGACCGATCCTTTTAGAGGCGGTGGAAAGGGAATTTGGAGTTTGTTGATATCGTGGAGATTGGAATCCATTGGAATGGACAGCTTGTTCAGAGCAACTGTCCAGCCGAGATAAAAACCTTGGTTACAGGCTTGGTTCACTTGCTCCTTGTAGGCGTCACGCACGTCCGCTTGGCTTTTGGCGTAGGTTTTTTCATCAACTGCCCTGATTTCAGCAGCCTTGGTCGCCAAGGCCTCTTGCAACTCCGCCTCGGCTTTGGCGATCTTAGCCTCGAATTGTTTGGCCTTGGCTCTGAGTACATCGGCTATCACTTCAGCAGCCTCCGCCTTTTTCTCAGTCTGATCTTGAGCTTGTTTGGCAGCCTTGGCCTGATCCAGTAGCATCTTCATTTTTCCTCGGCGTTGTTAAGGGAAGAGAGGAAGCCAGCAACCTCTTTGGTTTTGCGGACCAACTCTTCTTTGAATGCCTTAACTTTCGTGGCAAAAGAATAGACATGTTGGATAGCCTGGAAAGAAAGAAACAAACAAATTAGTATGAAGAACTCAAAAGAAAAGTCAAAAAGTTCTAAATGTTGAGAACTTACCAAGACGGAATGCTACATCATCAAAGCAAAATTTTCATATTCATTGATCTCGGCCATACGATTGAGATCAGTTGGAAGGAGCACGGCTGTGGAGAGAACGGCGCTTACTTCGATGCTATCGATGGTACTGTCTCCAGCCTTCATTGGCTTATCACCAATCATGATTACAGGGGCCCAAAGCTCATCGGCTTTGAAAGAAGTTGGGTTACTTCGACCGAACTGCATTGGATGGTTTAGCCTCGGTAGGATGCTTTTCGACGGTAGATGCATGTTTCTTAACCTTTGCCAACCTCGAGATCGGCACGGTGTCTTCAGTGTCAACTTAAGTCACAGTAGTTTTTGCTTTGGCACATTTCATCCTTTTTGCCTTGGGGGCTTGAGCTGGGATTCTGATGGAGAGGAGGTGACAGTAACCACTCCTAGCAAGTTGGCTAGAAGGTCTTTGAAAACAGCTTTGCTACGGCCCATGTCGTCGGCGATTGCAGCGAGGGTGACTTTGGTCCCAAAGTGAATTGCTGGAAGTGCAATGGGTGGGTTTGTTGGATCGTAAGTCGACGTCTCAGAGTCTTGAAGTTTATGGCTACATGTCCTACCTGTTGGAACATTTATTGGGGCGCGACGTCGGCGTTGGCGTCGGCGCTGGGATATCGGGATAAGTTACGGGGCAGAGGTTGATGGCAGCTCAATTGGATCTAAGGAGGAGGCCTGGTCTGGCTTAGGAGATGAAGTGGCTAGTGGAGTTGTGGCAGAAGGAGGAGTCTTACTTCGGTGCAGAACGTCGGGTAGGGCCGACTTGTATGTCGGAATGTAATTCAACAGCAGAGGGGCCTTGCGTTTCTGCACAGGGAGATCCACGAGTTTCTTTAGATCTCGGCTGGGGACGTATGTTTGTCGGAATCCCTTGGCTGGCTGAAGAAGAGTTGCAAAAAGCAAGAAGCAAACATTTGTAGAGATAAATGAGTTGGCAAGCCCTAACCAAAATGGAATTACAGTAGGATGACTAAGCCTTACCATCACCCTCTTTAAAAACTGTTCAGCTTAGAGGATAGAGATGAAAATCGTCATCAGGTGCAAACTCCTAGTTGCCCGAGACGATGAAGTAGTCATCTTCAGCACCCTTGTTAGAGTCTGGAAGGTCGACTATTAGTTTGAAAGCGGTTGATCTGGGTTTAAAGTAGTATATGTAGCTTTTTTCAGACTTAAGGCCACACATAGTATAGCAGAATTAGATGTCGGCTAATGTGATTCTAGTCTTTTCCTGGTGTGCTAGTTTGATTATGCCATTGATAACCCTATATGAGTTTATAGCAAGTTGCATGAGGTTGAGTTTGTAATAGTGGAGGATTTCTCGGAAGAGAATGTCTAGGGGAAATCGAAGTCCGCACTCAATAAATGCAACAACATAGAAGGGCATGAAGTCTCCGTTGGGTATAATAGAGTCCTCTTCCCCAGCCAACCTCAAAATGGACGTCGGCTGGAATAGAGAACTCCCGCCTAAAGTGCTCTAGTTTTTCTTAGGCGTCTACCATCCACCTGAACATCCCCATGATGTCGGTCTAGTAAGATTAGTGAAAAATTTCAGAAAAATGGTTGGAATGGTTTTAAAAACCTCAGCTAAACCCTAGAAGGCACTAGGACAAAGATTTGTGAAGATTTGAGGAGTTTGTTTCAGTTTTTCTAAAGTAACAAGGTTCTAAGTCAAATCCCAAAACTAAGTCTATGCAGAAACGAAAATCACAGGCAACAATCTAGAAACAAAGCAAGAACAACCAAAAAAAGAAAAAAGAAAAAAAAAAAAGGGGTGTGATTCAGAATCGAAAAAGCAACAAAGACTCAAGAATGAGGAAAATCACAGAACACTGAGTGAGTGTGTGCAGAGCATTGTACAGACAAAACGTAAAGTGACACTTTAGTGATATAAATCGAAGCACAATAGAAATTTAAAGGAACAAGAAATGATTCATAAAAGGCTAGAGCATGAAGATAAAAACAGAATAGCAACAGACGATGCACACACATGACAGATTCAAAACCAATCAAGAAAACAAAGGACCGAAATTAATGAAAAGGAAGTTGTGAACTTACTGAATAAGACCGAAAACAAGAACACTTGTGTAAGGTGCGCCGGAGCCAGACAATGCCTTTGATCGAAGTGGTGTGAAAAATGATTCACCAGAAAAAGGCAATTACAGAGCTTCGAGAGTTCAAAAATGGAGATTTTGTGTTTAGAGAGAGAAAGTCTAAGTGCGAGAAAAGAACGAGAATGAGAAGTGAAAAGACGAAGAAAGAGAAAGAAGTTTTTGTTAAAATGTGAAAAGGCGGCAAAACATGATTAAAATGCCTTGGACGATGTGCTTGTCAGGTGGCGTGTGCAGAAGCAACGCAACCTGATAGCGCGTGTCAGGTACGAACCAATGAGAGGGGGATGCGTGGAGGAGATGGTTGAGAAAATCATGCGTAACAGCTCATGCGTAGATGAAACACTTGGAGTTCTTGATTTAATGAAGCTAGGAACTCGGCTAGAGGAGCTATCTTGGCTGAGGTATTTGAAAGTTGAGTTCTTGGTTCTTGATCATTGGGACAGTAGACTACAGAAGTCTTGGTTATATGGAACCGACGAGTTATGACCTCGGTCGAAGGGAATAATGAATTTTAACCGAGGTAATATATGAATGGGTGATGTAGGTTCCATCACCTCAGGTTGCCGAGGTAATAGAACCTAGGGGCAGTTGTGGGGACATATTTTGTGAATAACAACACGTGGTCAAGGTGACGCCGAAGTGTCAGCTGAGGTGCAACGTGGCCTAGTCATGATGCCGAGGTAATCTTGGCTAGGGCGAGGTTATCTGCGGAGATACCGAAGTCTGAGATGAGCGGATAAGGGGCAAGAGTCTTAGAATAGGGGAGGATCTCAGTCTAGATAAAGATAAAATTCTTAGGGAGTTTATCTCTATCTAGTTGAGAGTCTAGGATGAGCATTGAGCTTGAATCCATTGAAGTGAGGCTTCTACAAGGATCAGGTCAGTGCAAGCTATAAAAGCAGGGCACCCTCGTGGGTCTCAGAGAGGTGTGATATATTGTGAGCAGTAAGTTCTTTCTTGTGAGTTTAAGCACAATTTGCTATCTTTGAGAGATATTGATTATTGACTTGATCGTCGAAGTGCCCCTAGGTGGATGAACCACCGCTGGATTCTTATTTTTCTGTGATAGGTTGTTCGGGCTTAATCTATTCTGCCGGTACTCTCCAGCTGAGCGTCCCATTTGGTTGTGTAGTAAAAAATCAACACCCACAATATATATAATTAATATGTATAAACAGTTTTATTCACCCAATGTATAAACAATTTAAAAATATATATTAAAGAAAAATCAATACTCAACATAATTAATCTATTTTTTTTTTCTTAATCTAACCACAACATGCTTATATTTAATTTTTTAAAATAATTTTTTTTTATAACTTCCATTTCTACTTATTTATTTATTTATTTATTTCCAATTGAATAAAAAAATAAATAGAATCACCTTTAATTGTATGTTACTATTTTTCAGTCCAATTTAACTGTTATTATTAATGTCAAATTGAGTGTTTATTTTACTATGTTATAATTTAATATCATATAAAATTATTATATATTTGAGCAGTGCTACGTTGCTCGAATTTCTGCCCCCCGAATCCCCCGAACCAAAAACGACGTCGTTTCGTCGTTTTTGGTTTTTTTTTTTTTTTTGTTCAATCAGAGAAGCAGATGAAGACGAAGAAAGAAGGGGGGAAGAAAGAAGGGAAGAAGAAGGGAAGAAGAAGCAGAGGCAGACGACGGTGGCGGCGGAGGCAGACGGCGGAGGAGCTGCGATGATCGGCGATCTGCGACGATAGGCCGAGCTACGACGATCGGCGGAGTTGCGACGATCGGACGATCAGCCGGAATGCAGGGGGCTCTGTGTGTGTGTGTGTCTCCCTCTCTTTCCCTCTCTTTCCCTCTCTCCTCTCCGCTCTCCCTCTCTCTCTCTCTCTCTCCCTCTCCCTCTCCCTCTCCCTCTCCCTCTTCCCCCTGTGTGTGTTTGAGCTCGAAAATGGTCGAAAATGGAAGAAAAAAAGAAAAAAGAAAAAAAAGCCTAATGCACAAAACGACGTCGTTTTGGGCATTAGGGGGATTAGGGAGGGCAAATTTTCGAGCTCTCAAACATTATTCTATATATTTATTTCAGTTACACTTTTATAGCATGATAGGGCTAAGATTATTAAAATACACATAAATAATTGAAATAAAATTATTATTTTATTATATATATTTGTTTAAATAACATTTTTATACAACGATAAGGTTAAAATTATCAAAATGAATAAGCAGAATCATTTTTTAGTTTTAAATGACTTTTTTTCTCTCCAATTTAATCATTATTTTTAAAATTAAAATGAATATTTATTTTGTTATATTGAAATTAAGTATAAAAGTATCATATATATATATACATATTTAAACTACACTTTCATATTCCAATAGAACGAAATTTGCACGGTATATTTTGCAATATATTTTTTAAATAGTTCTACATATATATATATATACACATAGATATATACATAAGTAATTCAATTAAAATTGTTATATATTTATTTATGCTATGTTTTAGATCATGGTAAAATTAATATTATTCTTTTGTAATGCATAGGTCACAACATACTTCTAGAAGTAATTTATATATAGACATATAAATTAATTTAATTTAATTTTATAAAATATTATTCAAAAAGAAAAAAAAAATTAATACGTACATTGTACAGGTCAACTACTAATAAAATACTATTTAAATTGGATCAAACAACTTTTAAAAAGAAATATATTTCAATTAATAAAAAAACAAGTTTAAAATTAGTAATGTAAAAAATAATAAAATAATAAATTTGTTATACATGATGGAGAGCTTAAATCTTTAAAAAAAATTTACATACCAAAATTTGAAGATTTGAGTAAATGTTAAAAGTCAAATTATTTTAAGAGTTGGAGACAATAATAATGAGCAGTGTCTTTATCAAATACTTGTCTCGCTTGATTGCTTAAACTGACGTGGCGAGAAATGACTTGATAAAGATCCGAAGCAAATACGATAGAGTAGACGACTCTGTAGACGATCTGTCCTTAATGTAGGTGGCGTTCCTGCATTGTAGCTGACTCCCTCATCTCCACACTGGTTCAATCCAAACGTTGCACTATCAACAACAATGGAGGGTCTGATTATAGTTTGCAATTCGACCCCTCTATCAGCAACACCTTTCGAACGAGAAACCCCTTTCGAATTTTTATCAACACCCCTCAAACCCAAGATTTCTTTCAACAAAACCCATGACCCAGTAGTCTCCATAAAACTCGATTCAAGAGTCACAGAAGCACATTTGAACTACCTCTGCAAAAATGGACGCCTGAAAGAAGCCATAGCTGCTCTTGACTCCATTGCCCAACGCGGGTCCAAGGTAAGACCCCACACCTTCGCTCGTTTGGTACAGTCTTGCATTGATGCAAATTCAATCCATCTAGGCCGTAAATTGCATAAGCATATTGGTTTGTTAAGCGAGATTGATCCATTTCTTGAGACTAAATTGGTTAGTATGTATGCTAAATGTGGGTCTTTGGACGATGCCCGTATGGTGTTTGATGGAATGCGCCAAAGAAATTTGTACACATGGTCGGCCATGATTGGTGCGTGTTCAAGAGAGCGGAGGTGGAGGGAAGTGATTGGCCTCTTCTTTTCAATGATGGAAGATGGTTTCGTTCCTGATGATTTTCTATTTCCAAAGATTTTGCAGGCTTGTGGGAATTGTGGGGATGTCGAGACAGGGAAGTTGATACATTCGATAGTGATTCGATCCGGGTTGAGTTGTGAAAATCGTGTTAGCAATTCGATTTTGGCAGTGTATGCCAAATGTGGGAGGTTGACTTCGGCGAGGAGGTTTTTTGAGAAAATGGAGGGGAAGGATAAGGTGTCTTGGAATTCAATTATAAGTGGGTATTGTTTGAAGGGTGAGATTGAAGAGGCACGTGGAGTTTTTTATTTGATGCGCAAAGATGGGATTGAACCAAGTTTGGTAACTTGGAACATATTGATAACCAGTTATAATCAGTTGGGGAACTGTGAGCTCGCAATGGAAGTGATAAAGGAAATGAAGAGTTTTGGGATCACTCCTGATGTTATCACTTGGACTTCAATGATTGCAGGGTTGGCTCAAAATAACAGGACAACTCAGGCACTGGAACTTTTTACGGAGATGCTTTTGGCTGGGGTCGAACCAAATGGGATTACACTTACAACTGCAATCTCAGCATGTGCACCTCTTAAAGCTCTACGAGAGGGGATGGAATTCCACTCTGTTGCAGTTAAGATGGGATATGCTGAAGATGTACTAGTTGGAAATTCACTCATTGACATGTATTCCAAGTGTGGGAAACTTGAAGCTGCTCAGGAAGTCTTTGATACGATCTTAGAGAAAGATGTCTACACTTGGAATTCAATGATTGGAGGCTACTGCCAAGCTGGATACTGTGGGAAAGCCCATGATCTATTCATGAACATGCAGGGATCGAATGTGGCACCTAATGTAATCACGTGGAATGTGATGATCATGGGATATATGCTAAGTGGAGATGAGGATCAAGCCGTGGATCTTTTTGACAGGATGGAGAAAGATGGGAACATTAAGCGAGATACTGCATCATGGAACTCTCTTATTGCCGGATACTTGCAAAATGGGCAGAAAAATAAGGCATTGGGGATATTTCGAAAGATGCAGTCACTCTTTGTTAGACCAAATTCAGTTACCATTTTGAGCCTCTTACC
Organism: Camellia japonica; assembly: GCA_030407325.1. Classification (NCBI taxonomy): domain Eukaryota; kingdom Viridiplantae; phylum Streptophyta; class Magnoliopsida; order Ericales; family Theaceae; genus Camellia; species Camellia japonica. Next base: position 186,521,146 of record JAPPVO010000016.1, on the reverse strand, counting down.
TGCTTGTGAGAATTTAGTGGCTGCGAAGAAGGTGAAAGAGATTCATGGTTGTGTGTTGCGCAGAAATTTGGAGTCTGATTTGTCTGTTGCAAACTCTCTAATAGATTCTTATGCCAAGTCTGGGAATATAATATATTCAAGAAACATATTTGACAGAATGTCAACCAAAGATATCATCACCTGGAACACACTGATTGCTGGTTTTGTTTTGCATGGTTGTTCACGTGCTGCACTTGACCTATTTGACCAGATGAAAAAGGCGGGATTCAAACCAAACAGAGGTACCTTTGTGTCTATTATCTCTGCATGGGGTCTTGCTGGAATGGTTGATGAGGGGAAACGAGTTTTCTTTAGCATGATTGAAGACTATTATGTTTTGCCATGTATGGAACATTGTCTGGCTATGGTAAATCTATTAGGTCGTTCAGGTAGGCTTGAGGAAGCAATTGAGTTTGTTGAAAATATGCCCATAGAGCCTGACTTCTCTGTTTGGTCTGCCTTACTAACTGCTGGTAAGTTTCATGGGAATAGTAGATTGGCAGTCTATGCCGGGGAAAGATTACTTCAATTAAAACCAGGGAATGCCTCCATTCAGCGGTTTGTCTTACAGACATATGCCTTGTGTGGGATCTCTGAGGATTCTTTAAATTTGAGAATGCCTGGTAAGGGGAATGAGACTAAAGAATCTACAGGGTGGAGCTGGATTGAAGTTAAAAACATGGTACATGATTTTGTTGCAGGTGATCAGTCTAAACCAAATTCAGGAATTCTATATTCTTGGATTAGAAGCATAGCAGGACAAATCTGGGGACCTGATCCTCATGATGGGCTTTGCATTGAGGAAGAAGAGAAGGAAGAGATTTGTGGGGTCCATAGTGAAAAACTTGCTATTGCTTTTGCCCTTATTGGCTCACCTCAAGCATCTCAAAGTATACGGATTGTGAAAAACCTTAAAATATGTGGAGACTGCCATGGAATGGCCAAATTTATCTCCAAGATATATAGGTGTGAAATATATTTGAGTGACTCTGCGTGCTTGCACCATTTTAAAGGTGGGCACTGCTCATGCAGGAATTACTGGTAGATGAGGAACACGAGAGTCGTCGAAACTTGTTCATAGATTGGTTCCAGAAGAGTATATAGTGTCTGGTGTGAGACGGACTGACATTTTGTCCAAGCTAACATGGATCCTGCTACCACGGGTGATGAATATAGCTGTGATTGTCGCACTCTGCTTTCTCTTGTATAAAATTTGATTTAATTTATTTGAAACTTTTGTGTAATATTCTTCTTCTATCAAAATCTTCCAAACTGCTAGGATTTCTGGTGTTTGAAATATCTATTCAATTATGTATATCATATCATGATCCATTCTTACCTTTCCAAAACATATGTACCCATCCGCACATTCATGATCAAATTATTTTGTACTTCAATACGTAACTGCATTGTTTGGGGCATTTGGTTCTGTAAACTCTCTCTCTCTCTCTCTGTAATTTTTAACTTTATAAGTTGACAATTGATATGGGCATCTCTCTCTCTCTCTCTCTGTTTGTGTAAATTTTGAACTTTATAAGTTGATAATTGATATGGACATCACTTGATTTTGGGTATTAACAATGAGATACATTCTTCTAAAACTAGAGCTTTAATTGAGCTCTAGTGAGGTAAAAAAAAAAAGAAAAAGAAAAAGGCCAAAACATCACATCAGATGAGTTTCACATACACATTAGAACTATTAGAACTCACAAATTAGAGTTCCAAAACATTTTTGGTTTAGGTATAGTTATCACATAGGAATCGTTTGGGAAGTGTGTTATCTTTTTGACTTTTTGATTATTTTATTCTAGGGCTAAAAAGTTTCGTTTAGGAAGGATTTTTTGACTTTTTTGTGAGAGAAATAATATAATGATTATGAGTTAGATGTGATGTTTTATCTTATTGGGCTAAAAAGCCTATTTTGTTTTTTTGTGACTATTTTAGCTAAAAAAGTCCCAAACCCTCTTTCCCAAATGAGCCCATAGAATGATGTGTGGGCGCCACAGTAATAGTGATATAAATAAAGATTAAGAACTTTAATTTTGAAGTTTTAAAGAGAATTTTAATAATGTGGCAATGAGTGAAGCCCACATGTGATGTGATCTATGTAACTATGTTTTCATTTTTTTATTTTTTTCTCTTGCCACATCATTAAAATTTTCTTTAGAACTCCAAAATTAGAGGTCTTTATCATTATTGTAGTGATATTTGTGGATTATTTTTTTCTTATTTTTTATTTTCTCTATTACCAATTGTGTACAGTTTTGTTTAGAGTTTTATATTTAGAAAAGAGAAATGTTTTAGACCACTAATTAGTGGTGACTCTAATGATGTAACAGTGGGTCCCATCCACTACCACAGTGTGTTTTTTTTTTTTTTTTTTTCAATTGCCACCTCACTAGTGATGAAATTAATGATGATAAATTAGTGGTCTATAGCATTGCCCTTTAGAAAATGTATCACTGCTGTTCTCACATATTCAGAGGTGCGTACTTCTGTTGCAGGTGATCAGTCTAAAGTTAATGCTGAAATTCACAGCTGGAAAAATAAGGCAACAGATTCCATGGTTGGCTTTACATGGTAACATAGAGGATAGAGAGAAGATAGAAATAGGTGGGATTTACAGTGAGTCATGTTGGACGGTTGCTCTCACCAAGCATGTCAAATCGTAAAGATTATGATTATTTTGAGAATATATGGAGATTGCCATGGACACCCAAATTTGTATGGAAGTGTCTCAGTCCGATTGAACACGCTATTTTATAGTTGGATGTTTTAGTCTGATTAAAATAATTATGTATAGGAAGATAGTTGAATTTTTTTATAGTTGAATATAATGTTTGTAAGAAAAAAATATAATAATTATGAATTTGATGTAACATTTTGTCTTATTATTTATTTTAACCTATTTTGATTTTAGCGCTATTTTAGGGCAAAAAGTCAAAAAACCTCTTTCCAAACACCCTATAGTTAGGCTTTGCAATGATGTTATATATCCAGAATTTTTTCTCACATAATTTAAAATGTGTGAATTAGAATCATTATGGGTGTGGCTCAAACTACACAAAATTTAAATTTATACCATACATTGAAATTTTTGGCAATTTTCTGGGTGTAAATTTGTTCAAAACTTTTTTTTTTTTTTTTGAATCGGTACATTCTGTATTTCCCTTCCAAACATTTTTTTTTTTGGGGGTACATTCTGTATTCCCATTAGGTGGTATTGTAAGAACTTCAATTCCATGAATATGATTTGATTGGTTCGGGATGATTTATTATTCCATCTAACAAATGAAAGTTCAGAACACAAAAGCTGACAGGTGTTGTATGGTCACATCACATTCAAGAGCTGAACTCATTTTTCTTTTTGTAAGTGAGAATTTATGCATCATCATAATGGGTATCTGCAGGGAATTTCTATAGAAGAGGAAAAAGGAAGAAAAATAATTGAAGAGTTTTAAAAAAGAGAATTTTAGAAGAGTGAATGGGTTCATTTATGATGTGATGTGTATATTTGTAATTTTTTTTTTTATCACATGTATAGAGCTTTTTAGAGCTTAAATATTAGAACTCTCGAAAAGAAAATACGGGTATGGAGATTTCCTTATCTTTTTGAGTATCCAATTCTCTTCCTTCCAATTCAAACCCTCCATAGTGGAACCCAGAATTTGCTTCTTCATTATGCTGTTTCCATTACCATTCGCATACACCTTTCTTGTCCATAAATTCTTCCTGCTGCATATTTCCTATCGACTCGTTACCACAACAATTCATCCATATCTCTTACATTTATTCCTCTCTTTCTTCAGTACGGTAACTACTATTTATAATCATTTGCTCATTCTACATATGTTTCTTTGTCTGTGCATGCATACACTTGAGGTCTAATGACCAGTTTATGTGACAGAATATGGTGGACTACGGTAAGAGCACCATGGCAGTGGGGCCTTGGGGAGGCCAAGATGGGTTTCGTTGGGACGATGGAGTGTACTCGGGGGTAAGGCAATTGGTGATTGCTCATGGAGCTGGTATTGACTCCATTCGGATAGAGTATGATGACAGGGGGTTCTCAGTATGGTCAGATAAGCATGGTGGCAGTGGAGGCCTTAAAATTGATAAGGTTAGTTTATGCACCACTTGATTGAGTTGGTTCTAACATCTCCTTCTTCACTTCAAATATTTGTAACAATTTCCGTTTTCTCCTAATGATTTAGCTAAACATAAGCACTAGCAACTCCGTTTGTTTCGGTGAAAAACACTGAAAACATTTTTTGCAGAAAACTTTTTTTCAGAAAATATATTTTCGGCGGAAAATATTTTCTGTGTTTAGTTGTGACCTTGAAAATTAAGTGTTAGTGTTTGTGGTAGTGTGGTTGTGGTGGCGGTGTTGGTGGTAGAGTAGTAGTGATGATGGTGGCAGTGGCAGTGACAGTGGCGTGGCTAATAATAGTCCGGAAAGCATTTTCAGCTAAAATCAACTCATTTTTTGTTGGCCTTCTGCTTTTTGCTGTATTGACCGTTAGAAAATGCAAAAAACATTTTTCAAAAAACAGTTTCACCTAAACAAAAGGAGCCATCTTCAAGTATTGGATTGTTGTCAAGTTTGTCATAATGTTGATTTGAAAGCCCTTCTTCAGAGAAATTGGCTAAAGACATAATATTGGTAATCAAGCTTTCATGTATGCTGATATATATTTAATATATATTAATGTATAGTGTATGCTGATATATATTTAATATATATTAAATAGATAACTTTGTATTGTTAGCCTCATGGCCTCGTGGCCTGCTTTGTTCTTTTTGGCCTCGTGGCCTCGTGGGTGCTTTTGGCCTCGTGGCCTCGTGGCCTCCATCTGATACATGTACAACTCCTATATAATGGAGCTCCCATTTGGTTTCTAAGGAAATAAGAACACAAAATGTATTAGTTCTTTCAATCACTCTCTCAATATTTATTTCATGGTATCAGAGCAGGTGTAACCCTGTCTCATTATTTTTCGCCTCTTCAGTCAGTATTCGAATTTTTCTGGTTTTAATATTTTTTTTTGTCTCTCTCTTCTACTCAAATATATCCTTCTATTTCATGCCTAAATACGGTCCAGCTTTTGGAATGACTATCAACTCATCCTCCTCTTCTTCTGATACTATCAACTCATCCTCCTCTTCTTCTGATATTATCATCTCATCATCTTTATCCTCTCATCAAATGGAAACCTCTCATCTTCCGATCACCGCCCATAAACTGAATGGGCAAAATTATTTGCAATGGTCTCAATCCATATTAATGTTTATACGGGGAAAGGAGAAAGATGACTACATCACCGGAGCCTCGGCGCTACCAGAAACCACAGCATCAACCTACAAAAGGTGGATAGCTGAAAATAATATGGTCATGTCGTGGCTCGTCAACTCTATGACCACTGACATTGGCGAAAATTTTCTGTCATTTGATACTGCCAAAGAGATCTGGGACATGGCAAAAGAAACGTTTTCGGACAAGGAAAACACATCTGAAATCATCCAGCTTGAAAGTTCCCTCCACGATTTACGTCAAGACAATCTTACGGTAACTGAATATTTCAATACCCTTACTCGTCTATGGCGTCAACTTGATACGTTTGAGGTTCATAACTGGCAGTGTGCTGCTGACGGTTTGTTGTATAAAAAGATTGTCGAAGGGAAGCGTGTGTTTAAATTCTTGTTAGGATTGAACACAAATCTTGATGAAATCAGAGGAAGAATTATGGGAGTAAAACCGCTACCTAGCCTTAGAGAGGCATTCTCTGAAGTCCGTCGCGAAGAAAGTCAAAAAAACTCATGATGGGATCTCATCAACAACTGAATATGGCAGAAAGCTCGGCTCTTAAGACTCAATTCGCTCCTATTGACAACCGTCAGAAAAATAAAGGAGGTAGGCCTTGGTGTGATCATTGCAGAAAGCCGGGTCACTCGAGAGAAACCTGCTGGAAGATTCATGGAAAGCCAGCAGATTGGAAGCCACGTCAGCCTCTTGAGAAAGAAGGACGAGGTAATCATGTAGGTACAAATGAACTATCACCACAACCTGAAGCAAGCCCTTTCACCAAGGAGCAAATGGAGATGCTCCAGAAACTACTACAGTCACAATCTGGTTCGTCTTCCAACCACATCATTGGATCCGGAACCTTGGCTCACAAAGGTAATTCTTTGAACGCCTTTACTGTTGGTAAGAAACGTAAAAAACCTTGGATTGTGGACTCAGGAGCATCTGATCACATGACGGGAGATGCAACAATTTTTGATACATATAGCTCATGTCAAAATAATTTAACGGTCCGAATAGCAGATGGTTCACTATCAAAGGTTGCCGGTACAGGTTCAGTTGTGCTGTCTAAGAATCTTATTCTCAACTCTGTTCTCCTTGTTCCTGACTTGGACTGTAATTTACTGTCAATTAGTAAACTCACTAAGAAAAAGAGGTGTGTTACTAATTTTTTCTCCACTCATTGTGAATTTCAGGATTTGGATTCGGGGAAGACGATTGGCAATGCTGAGGAATGCTCTGGACTCTACATCCTTAAGGAACGCCACTATCTATAGGAACAACCTCAAACGGCAATTCGTGGTAGTTCTTTTTCGGTTTCGTGTCCAAATAACGATAGAGCCATTATGTTGTGGCACTATCGATTAATGTTATGTATCTCAAGCATTTATTTCTTTCATTATTTAAAACTCCAAAACTTTTTGATTGTGAAATTTGTCAATTGTCTAAGTATGTACGGTCCCATTTTCCCATTCAACCCTATAAAGCATCTCGTCCATTCTCACTAATTCATAGTGATATCTGGGGTCCATCAAGAATAAAAAATGTAACTGGTACTAGGTGGTTTGTCTCATTCATAGATGATCATACTAGATTAACCTGGGTCTTTCTCATGAAAGACAAATCTGAAACAAGTCAAATCTTCAAAAATTTTCAAATTATGATTCAGACACAATTTCAGTCAAAAATTCAAATTCTAAAGTCTGATAATGCTCGGGACTATTTCAACTCCTTTCTAGGAGAATTTTTAGCAAAAGAAGGGATAGTTCACCTAAGTTCATGTGTTGACACCCCACAACAAAATGGCATAGCTGAACGGAAAAATAGGCATTTGTTAGATGTTGCTAGATCGCTAATGTTTTCCATAAATGTTCCACAATTCTTCTGGGGGGAAGCTGTTCTTACAACAGCTTACCTTATCAATAGGATGCCATCCAAGGTACTACAATTCCAAACTCCTTGTCAACTACTTTTAAAATCCTTTCCAACTACTCGCCTCATCTCCACCATCCCACTAAAAATTTTCGGGTGCTCTGTCTTTGTTCATATCCATCAACAGTATCGAAGTAAACTTGATCCCAGGTCACTCAAGTGTATCTTCATTGGGTATTCGTCACATCAAAAAGGGTATAAGTGTTACTCTCCAGTCACAAGGAAATTCTATAATTCCATGGATGTAACATTTTTTGAAACCCAGTCTTACTACCCTAAAATTGTTATTCAGGGGGAGACTCCAACCCAGGAATCTCAATTTGAATCTCAATTTTGGACCCTTGAGTCATTGAGTGAGCCATCCATCACCACCAACAATCCCACACCTCCTGAGTCATTGAGTGAGCCATCCATCACCACTAACAATCCCACACCTCCTGAGTCATTGCATCAATCTTTACCTGCCGAACATTCCGAGTTCATTGTTGACTTGTGGGATAATGAGCACATCCAAGAGGAAATGGAGGAAGGAGCACTTTCTCAACAATCCCATGAGGCTGAACCGGGTTATCATCCAAGCAACATTCCAGGTGACAATATTCCTCCCACAGATAGTATTGATAATTCTGAGTTAGAAAATACTATTCTTAATATGCTCATAACTTGGAGAAAAGGAGTTAGATCATGTACTCAGCATCCCATTGGGAACTTTATTTCTTATGATAAGCTATCCCCTTCGTTTCGTGCCTTCACTTCTCGCATCACGGAGATACCCATTCCTCGGAATATTCAGGAAGCTTTCAAGTATCCGAAGTGGAAGGCGGCAGTCAATGAGGAAGTTCGGGCTCTGGAAAAGAATGGTACTTGGGCAATTACTGATCTTCCACGAGGTAAGAAACCAGTTGGGTGTAAGTGGATTTTCACAGTAAAGCACAAGGCAGATGGTAATGTAGAACGATATAAAGCTCGGTTGGTCGCCAAAGGATTCTCCCAATCCTATGGCATTGACTATCAAGAAACCTTTGCTCCAGTTGCCAAGCTCAACACTGTTCGTGTACTTTTATCCTTGGCAGCTAATCTCATTGGTCACTTCACCAACTTGATGTGAAAAATGCCTTTCTCAATGGTGACTTAGAGGAAGAAGTTTACATGGACATTCCTGCTGGACTTGAGACGACATCAAATTTCAACAAAGTTTGCAGACTCCGAAAATCCTTGTATGGCCTCAAACAATCTCCCAGGGCCTGGTTTGAACGGTTCACTAAGGCAGTGAAAGGGTACGGTTTTGTTCAATGTCAATCCGATCATACATTATTTGTGAAGCACTCCCTCGGAGGGAAATTGGCAATTATCATTGTTTATGTGGATGACATAATTTTAACAGGTGATCATGAAGAGGAAATTGGCTTACTTAAAAAATTCCTAACAAAGGAATTTGAGATTAAAGATCTTGGAAACCTGAAGTACTTTCTTGGAATGGAGATTGCTCGGTCAAAGAAAGGTATATCAGTCTCACAACGTAAATACGTTCTAGACTTACTGAATGAAACAGGGATGCTAGGATGCAAGCCGGCAGAAACACCTATGGACACAACTATCAAACTGGAAGAAAGTGACGGTAGTGCACCAAGTGATAAAGGGAGATATCAACGTCTTGTGGGAAAACTCATCTATCTTTCTCATACAAGGCCAGACATCGGCTTCTCTGTTAGTGTGGTCAGTCAATTCATGAATAATCCAACCGACAAACACATGACTGCTGTGACCAGAATATTGCGGTACCTAAAAAGGACACCGGGAAAGGTCTCTTCTTCCAAAGAACAACAAATAGAAAAATTGAGATTTTTTCAGATGCAGATTGGGCAGGTTCAGTGACTGATCGAAGATCAACTTCTGGCTATTGTTCGTTTGTTTAGGGGAACGCGGTTACATGGCGAAGCAAGAAACAGTCAGTGGTAGCCCGTAGTAGTGCTGAGGCAGACTTTCGTGCTATGGCACTAGGTATCTGTGAGGGAATCTGGTTGAACAGACTGTTAGAAGAATTACGGGTTCCATCTGAACATCCCATGTTTTTATACTGCGACAACCAAGCCGCTATCAGTATAGTTAAGAATCCGGTTCATCATGATCGAACTAAACACGTGGAGATAGATCAACACTTTATCAAGGAAAAGATTGAAGAAGGAGTTTTTCAAGTCCGCTACACTCCAACAAACTGTCAAACAGCGGATATTCTCACAAAAGCTCTTGCTCGAGTTACGTTCGAAGATCTGACGAACAAATTGGGAATGATTAACATCTACCACGTCGCTTGAGGGGGAGTATTGGTAATCAAGCTTTCATGTATGCTGATATATATTTAATATATATTAATGTATAGTGTATGCTGATATATATTTAATATATATTAAATAGATAACTTTGTATTGTTGGCCTCATGGCCTCGTGGCCTGCTTTGTTCTTTTTGGCCTCATGGCCTCGTGGGTTTTTGGCCTCGTGGCCTCCATCTGATACATGTACAACTCCTATATAATGGAGCTCCCATTTGGTTTCTAAGGAAATAAGAACACAAAATGTATTAGTTCTTTCAATCACTCTTTCAATATTTATTTCACATAACATTCCCATCTCATGATCTACATGTTGTAGGTCAAGCTTGAGTACCCAGATGAATTTCTAACTTCAATCCACGGATACTATGGTAGCATAAATGAATGGGGGCCAGAATTTGTCAGGTCACTAACGTTTGAAAGCAACAAAAAAACATATGGACCATATGGTATTGAAGATGGAACATACTTTTCATTCCCAATGATTGGGGGCAAGATCATCGGATTTTATGGCAGAGGTGGTTGGTCTCTCGATGCAATCGGAGCTTATCTAGAGCCTTTTGGCCTTAGACCAAACCTTCCAAAATCTTGGGTTCAGCCTCGTTACGCTGCTATTGGGACTGAGAAATTTGGTTACTCAGTAGTACAAGGTAATCTTGAAAATAACTATGATATAGTTCTTGCTTTTAGACAGAAGAATGAATACAATTGTCAATATCCACCATACGATCTCTCAAGACAAACCTCTAGTTCTCAAGATTTCAGTGATACAGAATCAAAGGACAAGGTAAGAATTCTCCATAACAAGCTATTTATTTCGTGTTCTTCATTGAAACGTTTGTTGCAAAATGTGTATATTGATAACAGAATCACATTTCAGATGTCTAGTGTCCACAGTTTTCCTAGCTCTATTGAGAGAGTCCCCTCAAAACCTGAGAAAGGCAATGTGTCATATGGAGCCTGGGGGGGCAGTGGTGGCACTGTGTTCGATGATGGAGTCTATATGGGAGTTAGACAAATTCATTTATCTCGTAATGTGGGAATTGTTTCAATAAGAGTTTTGTATGAACTAAACGGGGAAGCTATATGGGGAACCAAAAATGGTGGAACTGGTGGATTTAAGTCTGATAAGGTAAATCAAGCTCTTGTTTCCCCTTAATAATTTCTTTTATTCAATTCTTGGAGGTATTGAAGTTATATGCTTTCCCTTTTCGTTTCGTCTTTTTGTTTTTTCTATTGTTTTATGCAGATAATATTTGATTATCCCTACGAAATCTTGACACGTATAACAGGCTTCTATGGACCGGCCATGCTTATGGGGCCAACTGTCATCAAGTCTCTCACTTTCTATACTACAAAGACTAAACATGGACCCTTTGGGGAAGAACAAGGTCAAGAATTCACCACCAACGCGAGAGAAGGGAAAATTGTTGGATTCCATGGTAGGAAAGGCATGTTTCTCGATGCCATTGGTGTTCATGTGGTAGAAGGGAAAGTAATGCTGCCAATACGTCCTCCACCCAATTCCTCCATTCAAGGTGAAGTGGTTGAAGGGAAACCAACACGGCCAATATGCCATCCATTCAACTCTTCCATTCAAGGTGAAGTAGTAGAAGGGAAACCAACACTGCCAGTACGCCCTCTATTCAATTCCTCCATTCAAGGTGAAGTGGTAGAAGGGAAACCAATACTTCCAATACGCCCTCCATTCAATTCCTCTATTCAAGGTGAAGGGCCCGCTACCGAGCTTGATAAGCCTCACTGGTCTAATAAACTAACACTACCATGGCGAGGATCATCAACTGACGAGGTACTGCATAAGAACCTAAATGTACATTTACACATTGACACACATGCATATGATAGCATCATGCAATAGTTTTAGTCCAACCCATTTGTACTAGTGTTGACCAAAGATTGTTAAATTTCTCAGTTAGCGAATCGGGTGGTGAAAGAACCAGCTCCGTGTGAGACAGGGCCATGGGGCGGGGACGGAGGGAGGCCATGGGACGATGGAGTATTTTCAGGGATCAAGCAAATTTATTTGACTAGAAAGGAGGCCATTTGCTCGATACAAATAGAGTATGATCGAAATGGACAATCTGTTTGGTCGACAAAACATGGAGGTGACAGTGGGGGGACTCCAATTGTGGTAATCAATTTGACTCAATATTAAAAATCATTCATAGTTTTGCTTACATTGATCAATTGTGTTTTTAATGATTCTGTTCAGATAAAGTTGGATCATCCTCATGAAGTGGTTACTTGCATAAGTGGATTTTATGGTCCTACAAATGGAGATTCTGGAGCAAAAGTTGTAAAGTCTCTAACATTCACTACAAGTAGAAGGAAATATGGGCCCTATGGGGAGGAGATTGGGAGATTTTTCACTTCAATTACGACGGAGGGGAAGGTGGTCGGCTTCCATGGGAGGAGCAGCATGTACTTGGATGCCATTGGAGTCCATATGCAGCACTGGTTAGGAAATCAAAAGCCATCAAAATCGGCTTCTCTCATGAAATTTTTCTATTAGTAGGCATTTTTCGGACCAAATAAGATTGACATTTCTGTATTATCGATCCATAATTGCCGAGTTAGTATTGAAACCAATATCCTGGAATATTTCGTTTAGAAATAAATGATGTTTAGTTGCCAAAATAATTGAACTCATTATTTATGTACAAATTTATTATGTTTATTAACCCATTGATCTGTCTATTTTCTTTTCTTTTATTCAACTTTTTATTTGTTTTATTTATTTATATTTGGTTGTTTTGGATGAAGATGAATTTTATATGCGAATCAACCACATCAATTGATATATTAAGATTCTAATCAAGGACTTCGGGAGTATAAGATATAAACATAACTTTAAGTAAATTGCATTATAACTTGATATTTTAGTCAGAAGTGACTGACTGATTCTATTTGTATCCAAAAAATTATTAAGGCGCTGTTTGGGAATCAGCTAAAGAGGCTATGATAGCCTATTTGGAGAAAAAAGCAAAAAAGCAGCACTGTTGGAGGATTTTTCAAAAAAAAAAAAAAATAGGTGACAGCGCTGGACAGTGTAGGCTGTCACAGCCGGCAATGGGTACCTAAGCAGCAAAATTACCATTTTGCCCCTTTAATCAATTTAAAAAATTATAATTTTAGGGACAAATTTGTCATTTCAAATTCAAACATCATTTCAACACACTTTTCAATACAATAACTCAACTAAAAAATCATCTCATCTTTCCAAACACAAAAACTAAAATAGCTACTAAAATAGCCAAAAAGCCAAATAGCCTACTAAAATAGCCACTTCCCAAACGAGGCCTAAGTATGCCCAAGTAAAATTTTGAAATTTTAATTTTTATCATACCATAATATAAATTTACTAATAAAGTCAACACATATTAAATCCTAAATTATATTTTTTTTCATGGTACCTGTAATCACTTATACATATTTTTCATCTTATTTTCAAAGTTTCAATTGTTTTATCTTCTTTTTCTTTCTCACTCTAAAACTCCAACCCATCCTATCAAAACTCACCATTTTTATCAACGTCTTTGTTTCTTATTCTTGAAAGAATAGAAAACAATTTGATCAAATCAAACCGTGGATAAAAATAACAATGAAAACTATTTTTTTAAACAACCCATCAAAGAAGAGATAAATATTCACTAAAATGGATATACATATCCTAGAAAAGCCTAATGTTATACAAAAATTCTGAATGACACATTCATCATACATAAACCTATTCCTACAAACAAATATAGAGAAAGTACATAAAATCATTTCAGTTCATATCAAAATATGAGTTTACAGTAAAACATACAGAGAAATCTAATTTTTTAGACCAGGACATAACAAGGATGCTTCTAAACAAAAACCCAAAATCACACCCCAATTTCTGGTTTTAACAAATCAAAGCCTCAACAAAGTAATATGAAACCAATTTTTGGTTTCACCCTCTTGTTCTCCATCGCCAGCGCCATGTTCCTTGTATCTAAACAAGATGAAGGTTTTTCAAATAATTTTGGATTTTTAATCTGTTTATTATTTGGGTGTACTTTAAAAGATAATTTGAGAAAAAATATAGAGTATATTAAGAGTAAAATATAACTCTAAATAATTGAATAGAATGTACTGAAAAATTAGACGTACTTAATACTTTTTTGGATGTAAATAGAATCCCCCGAACTTACTCTGATTCGATCCAAAAAAAAAAAAACTTGGGGAACTTACTGATAAGTCCCATGTAACAAGTTCAAAACCCAGCTAATCCCAAAACAAAATACTTGCACCAATTAGTCCAACATATTTTTAATTGTTACCAAAAAATTCTTTTTTTTTTTTTTTTAATTTACAGACACTGTTCACATCTTACTACCGTCGGACTTCCGACAAACGGTCGCCGGAGACTCGTCGGAATGTTCAACATCGCCGGGAAGTCGTCGGAATGTTTAAAATATGTTATGAAACTGTAAAATTTTACAGTTCTAAAGCATGTTATTAAACTGCAAAATTTTACAGTTTTAAACCATGATTCATTCCAGCACAAAAAAAAAATTTCAAACTGCAAAATTTTACAGTTTTCACCGCCTGTAACTAAAACTCGAAAATTACTTGTTCAGAATTCGAAAATTTTCTCATTACAAATCTGTGTGATAGCTGTACAAATCTGAGTCATTACAGATCTGTTTCAATGATATTATAGATCTATTTCATCATCAACAACAACAACCATAGATCAACAACTATCCCAAAAAAAATATGTAAATAGAGAGAGAAAGAGAGAGAAATTGACAAAGATATATACACAAATCTGTTCAATCTAAGCACAGATCTGAGGATGAGCGTCTTCTTGTTCTTGTTCTTCATCGTCTTCTTGTTCTTCAGTTCTGCATCGTACCAAATCTGGTCACTCTGATCAGATCTTTGGCGTCAATAATCGATCTACGTGGTGGAGAAAGTGGCGACGGTGGTGCCTTAGAGGTTCAGATCGGCATAGACGTTCAGATCGGCAGGTCGTAAAGAGAGAAGCAACACTTGCACCATCGTCTATGACGAAGAGGATGAAAGAAAATGTAGAAAAAAAGAGAAAGAAGAAAACGTAACAAGAGAGGCAAAAACCAGAGAGATAAAAGAAAAGACTTTTTAGTGCACTCAAAAAGTTTTGGGATTAAATGGACTCCACATGTCCCACATGGGACCTGTGGGTAATTTCCCCAAAAAACTTACTCTGATGTGCTTCTAGTATGTAAAGCCCAATCTGTCAAGTATCAAAGGCCCAATTATTCAAAACCTTAGGGCCCAGAGCATCAAGATAACATTGGGCTACTATTGTGTCCACATTTTATTTTTTTGAAAATCAGATTGATCTGATAGTTATAGTTATATGATTTTATCATATTTATTTTAAAAAGATAGATGATAATGATAATTTTAAAGGAAAAAAATTAATTTTTAAAAGACTATAATTAAATAATAGGTATTTACACACAAATTCTAATTTAAGTCTTAACTAAGATTTTTTAACCTTCAAGTCTTATTAAATTTTTAATAATCAGAATTATCTTTCAAATAATGATTATTCATAATTTATTATTATCTATAAAAAAACATGATGATTTGACACTTATTTTGATTTTCAAAACTTCAAAACTTTAAAACATTAACTTTTAAATTGAAAAAACTAAAAAAAAACTATGCGCAAAAAAAATAAAAATAAATTAATTAGTGTGTTTGGTCTTAGTTTTCTAAATTCAGTTTTCTAAAAATTGAGTTTTTTATTTTTATTTTGTTTTTTTTGTTTTTAGTGAATATTTTTAAAATTTCAAGCATTTTTTTAGTTAATATTTTTAAAATTTTAAGCATTTTTTTCAATTTTTTTAAAAGGGGCACTTTTTCATAATTTTTTTTTTCAACTACTTATGTTCCATTTAGTTCACATTATGTTCTTATATTCCAATAAGTCTTATGGGTGACATAATTATCAAAATACCCCTAATAATATTTACATTTACAATATGAATGTTCCGTGATGTGAATGTTCACATCATCAGTGTGACTGTTAACATGTCAATGTGAATATTCACATTGTAAAATATGAATGTTCATATCACCAAATTGCTAACTGTTGAAAAAATATTTGTAAAGATAAAAATGTCCATAAAATACTTTAAATATAAAAATTATGATTTGGTAGATCAAATGTTCATAATAGGACTTATTGAAATACAAGAATATCTTATGGACTAATTGATATACAAACACTTAAAAAAAGATTTTGTAATAAATCTTCCTTTTTAAAATTTCAACTTTCAATGTTTTTTTCGAAAAAATTAAAAAAATTAAATTATTATTTTTTTGTAGGAAACTGAAAATTTTGTGTCTATAAAGGAGTATGATGATGGAACATTAATGTGCAAAACTAAAAATAAAAAAATAAAAACTTTAAAAATAAAAAAAAATTTGATAATGTACTCAGTTTTAAAATTTGAAAAAACTAATAATGTTCTCAATTTTAATAGATAGTTGAATCAAACAAATAAGTAGAAGGGTAAAAACATTTAATCTCATGCTCTTTTTTTTTTTAACAGTTAACAAAATAATTATCTGAAATATTACTATGTAAAATTGATAATTTTCTTAGTTTTAAATATTGAGAAAAACTGGTAATATTTTCAGTTTTACTAAATATGACTTATTGATTCAAAAAATCTTAGAATGGACTTGAGTTACCATATCATTTATATAAATGACTTTTCAGTAATTAACTCTTAAATAATTGTCTATAATTATTAGATAAATATAATTTTTTTATAAATAATTTATACGTACGAATCAGAGTATGAAAATGAGATTTATGATGAACACATTCACAAATGTCCAAATTGATCGTCAAGTCTTATAAATTGAATCTGTTTCAATTTTTAACCTCTTTTGCTTTGTCGTAGACTTTTTAAAAAATTATATATGCTAGAAAATGGTTTTGAAAATTCTTATTTTTTATTAATTTTGAGCATTAATTAAGGTGAGATCCAAGTATTATTTTTAGAAAAATGATTGAGGCCTCAAATTTTTTGGCTCAAATTTGGCTCGAATTTGTTTTGTTTTGTTTTGTTTTGTTTTTTTTTTTCTGGGTTGATGCTTTGCTTGTTATTATTATTATTATTTTTATTATTTTTTTTGCAATGTATTAGCCCAAAAAAAAATGAAAAAAAAAAAAAAAATTGCATTCGAGGCAATTTCGAGCCTCATTTTCGAGGCCTCAATCACAGCCGTTATTTTTAACGTTTTTCACTGGGTTCATATTTAATGCCGCGTAGTGAATAAAACTATGTATTTGGTTGCTTAAAACCATTTCCGAATGAATGAGAATTAAACGTGCATTTTCGGATAACTGGAAATGGATTTAGGTAGGTTTCCTACATATTTGTGAAATGTACTTGTCTCACATTGGAAAGGCTTAAGGTTTTGAATGTGTTTATATACCTTAGCTTGGAATACTTAGGCTGGGTTAGGGATGGCAATATGAAACCGGCCCGATGGGAACCCGACCCCCCGATCCTGAATAAAACGGTTATTCCCCGAAAAATACCCCCGACGGCTGGGGATGGTGATAAAAAAAAAATCCCCGATGATATTCGGGCCGGGGACGGGGACACATGTTTCAGTCCCGGCCCGCCCCGGCCCCGACCCTGAGCCCCGCCCCGTTGGTCCCCCGAATGATATATATATATATATTATATATATATTATATATCCCCGGTCATCCCTATCTTTTATTCATTTAGATATATATATTTATTCATTTAGACTTTTTTTGATTTCATCTCCATCTACTCTTTCTCTCATAAGGTAGATCTACTCTCTCTCTCTCTCCATTCCTCACATCTCTCCTCCTCCTCCACGGATCACATCGCCATCGTCTCTCTCTCCCTCACTCACGGTGGCTCCTCTCTCTCCTCGCAGAACCCCCGCAACCACAGCCCTAAGAATGGCCACGGTGGCTCTGTTCGGCCTCAGTCCGTCGATCCTCCACCACTACATCCTTTGCCGCAGATCTGAACAACACAGCCTCTGCCCGTCCTCCGCCGCAGATTTCGACATCACTCCCTCCTCTGTCTCAGCACCACTTCTATCCAGCCTCCGTCGCAGCTCCGGTGTTTGACCTAGACGACGGCATACGGCTTAAGCACTCCCTCCTCCGTCGCAGCACCACTTCATCACTTAGATCTGTTTTTTTTTTTTTTTTTTTTTCAAGTTGTTGTTGATCACCAGTTCATCATCACTCAGATCTGTTTATTTATTTATTTATTTTTCAAGTTGTTGATGATGAAGATGATGATAGATATGTTTGTGTGTGTGTTTGTGTTTCAGATTATTTTTTTTTAAGTTTTTTATTTTTATGTTGATGATGATTGTTGATGATCATGAAGAAACATATTTAAAAAAAAAATTTGTTGTGTTTCTGTGTTGAACAAAATTAAAAAAACAAAAACAAAAACAAAAGCAGGTTGGGGATTTTTCGGGGTCGGGGAAACCCGATCCCCGTTAGAGAGCGGGGGCGGGGGGGTTGATGGTGTCCCCGTCGGGGATCGGGGCGGGGACAGGGATTTTCTGGTCTTCAGGGATCGGGGACAGGGAGGGTGATCCCCGGCCCCGCGCCGCGCCGCCCCGTTGCCATTCCTAGGCTGGGTCCAAATGGGTACCCAAGTTTGTGGAATGGTGGAGTTATAGATAAAGTGAGCTAGACCCACTGGACCCAAAACAAAAATCGCGTGCGCCGTCACCGTCCGTTTGTCCGTCCGGTCAATCAGGCTGGGCTTGAGTGCGTGGTGTAAGGTTGGGTTGGGCTTGTCCGGCCCAATACTTATCTTTTTGGGCCAAAAACTTCTGTAATTTATTTATTTATTTTTAATTTTGGTTTCAAAAATTCAAAAATAAATTGGTCCAAATTTTTTCCTTCACCCAAACAGATTTTGACCCACTTGAACAAGTTCAAAAGGTTCAAATAGGTTTTCTACCTGTTAAGTTCCACCTAAACAGGTTTTCTACCTGTTGAAATTCAAACCGTATCTGTTCAATCTGTCCGAACAGATTTCTATCTGTTTGGTACCTGTTCGAATAACCACAAATTTTCCTATATATACCCTGCCATTCCAACATTCATTGGCATCGAAAATTTTCCAAACTTCTTCACTTTCTTCTTATATTAATCCTTCTATGCTCTTGTGTTTGTTCTGCATTTAGTTTTTAAGAAGAAAGAAAAAGAGTCATAGCAGAGTTTTGGTTGCCAGACTTGATTTTGTAGTGCTGCAAATTCAAGTGTTAGTCGTTGTATCCTGGGAAGGAGACGCCGGTTAAAACTCGAAGCACCGGAGCGAGGGTGAAATCTACTTTAAGGAGATTATATCCAACACAAGTCTCAACTTTAATTTCTGTAAGCATTTAATTTGGAATTTAATTTACATAACTATTTTTTGGATTATTTTATTTTGTTGTTTATTTTATTTACACATTTAATTTACACACACACACACACACACACACACACCGTTGGGTGTAACAATCTTAAAGTAGATCTTCATTTTTATTTATTTGTGTTAGACAGATGGATATTTTGTTTCGAAAAATTAAATAGTATTCATACACTGTTTAATTTCTTAAATAGTAGCAATATACTGTTTAATAATTTCTTTGATAACATAGCAGTAATATACTGTTTATCATTGGAATTTTGTTACAAAATATTATTTTGTATATTTTGTGTGTAAATTATTTTGTATATAAATTTGTAATTGGTTTATTATTATTTTGTCAGAATTATGACAACTGAAATAAACAGTACTGAGACTGTTATTACTCAAACTCCCACACCTATTGTGCCAGTGATGACTCCGGCAGTATCGATAAATCATGGGGAGAAGCCAGAAAAATTCAATGGAAATGATTTTAAAAGATGGTAACAAAAGATGGTGTTTTATCTTATCACATTAAATTTGGCTCGCTTCACTCATAAAAAAGCACCAGTATTGAACGAGGGAGAAACTGACTGACAAGTGGTTGCCGCAGTCGATGCATGGAAACATGATGATTTTCTGAGTTGAAATTATATCTTCAATGGATTGGACAATATACTGTACAATGTGTATATTGTCAAAAGCACCACTAAAGAACAATGGGAATCTCTAGATCATAAATATAAGATAGAGGATGCCAATACAAAAAAATTTATTGTTGGCCGTTTTCTGGATTTTAAAATAATGGATTCCAAAATGGTTTTTAGCCAGGTTCAAAATCTCTAATTAATTCTCCATGAGATACATGCGAAAGGGATGATTTTCAGTGAATCTTTCAAGGTAGAGGCAATCATTGAAAAGTTGCCACCATCCTGGAAAGAATTCAACAATTATCTGAAACATAAGAGTAAGGAGATGAAATTGGAGGAACTGACAGTGCAGCTCAGGATTGAGGAGGACAACCATGGTTCCGATAAGAAGTCGGAAAACCATGTCATGCAGGCTAAAACAAATGTTGTGGAACATGGACAAGGGTCAAAGTTTAACAACAAGAAGCGGAAGCATGATAGCAATGATTCTAAAAAAGGATCCACTAGCAAGATCAACAAAGGGATCAACAACGGGTTCAACAAGAGGTTCAAAGGAAAGTGTTTTGTGTGCGGCAAAGATGGACATTGCGCTAAGGATTGTTACGTTCGCAAGGACGGAGGGAGTTCAAGCAAAAAGCTAGCATAAGCCAACATAACCGAGGATTTTTATCTTTTTGATGGAGTGGCAGACATCAATTTTGCTGCAATAGTCTCTGAAGCAAATTTGGTAGGCAATCCCAAGGAGTGGTGGGTGGATACTGGAGTAACTCGCCATATTTGTGCAGATAAGAAGATGTTCACAACCTACAAAGTGGTGGAAAATAGGAAACAGTTTTTTATGGGAAACTCCTCCATTTCAATTGTAGAAGGACAAGGAAAGATCATGTTGAAAATGACCTTGGGGAAAGAACTCACGCTCAACAATGTACTCCATGTGCCAGAAATTCGCAAAAAATTGATTTCTGAGTCATTGTTGATCAGGAATGGGTTTAAATTAGTCTTTGAATCTGACAAGGTTGTACTCTCCAAGAGCGACATGTATGTGGGGCGAGGTTATATGAGTGATAGACTTTTTAAGCTTAATGTAAATACTGTTGTACCTAATTTGGCTATTAGTAATAAGAACTGTAGCTCGACTTTTTCGCGCCCTCTTTTTGGAAGGCGAAATAAGCCCTACAGTTCGAACTCTCGAGGTTTTGAATCTAATCTCACAAGGGCAATGTGAAATTGATAAACACCAAAGAGTCCAAATCCGGCAAATCTTTTGAAAAATCAATTTTGAATAAAAAATGCCAAAATTTGACTACTTTGCCAAATACAGAGTCGTCACCTAAATATTTTCATTTTTGGGAAATTTAGGAAACCTATGACTCGTGCCAAAGGCCACATGTCCGTTATCACCAAGATTGTCTCGGCTCGGGAACTTAGGTACGAGAGGGGAAGGTCATGAATGAATTTGAGCACCCTCGCTCGCCCGATCAAAGATCGGCCTCTACTAATCATGATATGAATCTTATGTACATTATATATTATTGTTCCAGTTTATTAGGCTAGCATTTCTATGTGATGCGCACACACAAGTATAGACTAACTTGCAAGAATTGGAACATTTGATTCATGTTTGTTTTGATTCATCTTGAAATGATGTAAGTGAATTTCATAGCCCAGAGATGACCCATTTTGACGAGGCCGTAAGACTTGGACAAACAATTAAGACAGAGAGAAATGGTTGCACCCGCAGGCTACCTACGTATCCCTTTGCAAGGAATCAAACCAGCATAGTTCTGGGGCAAGATGCAAATGATATACTCAATGCAACTTTGAAAGCTGGACTCACACGCTTCGCGAAGTCGACTATTTTGAGAACTCATGATCATGCGAGATGATGCGAAAAACAATAACAAATGCAAAAATCAAGACAACGAGATAATAACGAATGAATGAGCAGCTTCAAGCTTAAAACCAACACAAGTTTCATGCAAAAAGATCCAAAACACACTTTAACCAAGCCAAGGCAAGAGACGAGGAAAGAAAACACAACTTGGGGTTGCGTTTCACGTATCTTGAGAAACTGAGAAACAAAAAATGCTTGGGATCGTGTTTCACGCGTCCCAAGAAATAGAAAGACTGCTCAGGATAGCACATCGCGCGTCCCGAGAAACAAGAGAACTTGCTCGGGCTCGCGCTTCAAGCGTTCCAAGAAATAAGAAAACCCGCTTAGGCTCGCGTTTCACGCGTCCCGAGATAAAAGAAAAATGCTCGGGGTCACGTTTCACGTGTCTTGAGATTAAAAAAAATTACTAAGGCTTGCGTTTTACACGTCCCGAGATGAAACACGCCTAGGACCGCGTGTTACGTGTCCTGAGATACAAGAAAATTGCTTGGGCTTGCGTTTCACGTATCCCAAGATGAAACACGCCCAGGACCGCGCGTCACATGTCTTGAGATACAAGAAAACTGCTTGGGCTCGCGTTTTACGCGTCCCAAGATGAAACACGCCCAGGGCTGCGCGTCACGTGTCTTAAGATACAACAGAAAGGTGTGCAATAGATGCACAAAATGTGAATGTGTGCGATAGATGCACAAAGTAAACAAGTGCGATAGATGCACAGAGCATATTCCATGCAAGATAGATAATTGACGTATGATGTTAATCGATGGCATGTTCTATGCAAGAAACAAAAGCATATTCTATGCAAGAATCGAGAGCATATTCTATGCAATAAACAAACGCATATTCTTCGCATGAAATATAAATGATGCGAGACACGCATGTAATGGCACGCATGCAACATGCATATGTGTGATGCACATTCTATGCAACAGAAAAGAACAAAAGCGCAAATTGAATAAAGCAATACTTGGTGGCACCTCCAAGTTACCTCTCGGAGGAATCACAATATGTTCAAAAGGATACACCTTGTTTATGTTGACAGTGGTGAACATCATGCACCAAACAGTTTTGAGCTCCCTTAGAGCCAATCCGAACCCAACAGTGAACCTTCCCTACACTTCTTGGGTAACAAAGACACAAAACAGCATCAAGACATAGGGGGAGGCCACCGGCCACAGGGGGAGGCCTTCGGCCACTTGTCGACCATCACAGAGCCTTGTCGGCCACCAATGTCGCCTGGTGGCCACCGATGGTAGTTCGGGGCTTTTTGGAAATTTTGTGCACGAGTCTTTAAATACAAGCCAAGACTCCTCATTTCCACACACCTACACTTCTGAAATTGCTCTCCCTCTCTTTCTAGGTCCTCCTTCTTGGATTTTAATTTCGACGCTTTTTTTCTCCTTTTCACCTTTCTAGGCTTGTTCCCCTCGAGTTTTTCTCGGTTTTGGTAAACTTTCCCAGGCTTTGACTTTTTCTTCCATTTTTTTTTTCTTTCATAGGGTTGACTTTTTCCAAGTTTACTCTCTTTTCTCCATTTGTTCTTCACTTTTCACCTACTTTTCATCCATTTTCCAGATGGCAGATGATTTTCCATATGATGGGGCTCCTCTAGAGATTCCCCTCGTATTCCTACTCGTTGCCGGGGTAGAGGAGCCGGTAGTTACAGAGGCTGATGAGGCGGCTTTGGGCATTGAGGCCGACTTCGAGGTGGAGTTTGAGCCTAAGCTTGAGCCGGAGCCGCTACCATTGAGGGTACGGCCTTTTGATCCAGTGAGGTACCATCCCCGCACGCATATCTTGCCACCCGAAGGCATTAGGCGCTTCAGCGACTTCGCTCGCGGTGTACCGGAGGACCTCTTATTAAGGGAGTCGGCTTTCCACCTTTCATCTAGCGCCGCTGTGGTATGAACTCTGTTTTCATGCATTCTTACATTTTTTTACTTGCATTTCTTGCACTACCTTTCATTTGACTGTACTTTCATCACTACCTTATCTGATTCATCTGTTCTTTGCCACATAGGGAGTCTCGTGCCTTCAGAGGGTATGGAGCTACGATTGTGAGAGATTGGTATGACGAGCTCCCTACTAGAGTCCGTGACATCATTGACAAGACTGGCTTTGGCCTCTTCTGCTCCGGCCTTACACGGGTTATTGCGAGTCTTCTTTTTCTGGGAGCACTAGCGGAGAGGTGGTGGGACACCACCAATTCCTTTCATTTCTCTATTGCTGGGGAGATGACAATAACTCCCTACGACTTCGCCATGATCATCGGCTTAGGAGTAGGGGTGATTCAATCCCTTTCGACACTGACATGGGAGAGTGGGAGACGGCCTGGATCGAGCTTCTGGGAGCACGTCCACCCTTGTACTTGACAATTATGGTTAAATATAGCTGGTTCGCTGAGCAGTTTCGAGGGAGTGAGCCCGAGACATTAGAGGAGATGGAGCAGTACGCCAGAGGCTTCCTGATGTTTGTCCTTGGTACCACCTTGTTTTCGAACAGGTAGAACACTATGGGCTTATATTTGTTGAGCGCCCTGGTGACCCTTTCCCCGAATACGTTTCTATGACTGGGGCGGAGCTGGCCTCGCCTCCCTGTATGGATATATGAGCTCTACCTCCCGCTTGAGGGGAGAGTTGATCAAAGGCTATTGGCGAGCTTGGGAGGTATATATTTCAGTTCCTTTTCTGTATTTTACATTTTCTGCTCTGTATTTCCTGCTTTATATCTGTTCAACACCTGTGCTATCTGCTTTGCACTTTTTGCATCTGTTCATGCCTTGTCCTTTTTGCTTTGCACTTTCTGCATCTATTCATACTCTGTTGATCACATATTACCGCACTTTCCTTGCAGCTGTGGGTCTATGCATATTTTCCAGCTCTTGCCCTAAAGCCCAAGGAGGAGCTCCCATTGGCAATTCCTTACTCGAGGCGGTATGATGGCCGATGTTAGGGTTGGAGCCACGAGTCCTTTGTCTTCTTCCGCCACTATTTTGACACTGTGGCCGCCCACGAGGTAACCCAAAATACAGTCATTTTCGCTTTACAACTGTTTTGATTCACATTTTAGCAACTGACAACAACTAACAATCTGTACCCTCTCTATTTGCAGATCGTGTGACAGCCTTGGGCCATAATGCCTGCAGGACCAATTTGGGCCACTTCGCATTTATGGATCCTGCTTGAGGGCCCAGTTTGCCAGGCCTGGTTCCTGAGTAAACGGTTCGTTTACCAGATCGTAGACTTGCCGGACCCGATCGTTCTGATGCCACCACCTGACTCTATGAGATCAGTAGACAGCCTATCCATTGATGCAGTCACTCAATTCATGGTAGGCTTGGATGCTGATTACTTTAGAGCAAAGGGCGACTACGCGACCTTTATCCAGACTCATCTCAGGCCACCTTTGACAGGCGCTTGCGGAGGCAAGGGGGCGAGGGCTCTTGCGGGCGAGAGAGGCGACCAGAGCGACTAGGGGGACCAGGGCCCATATTAGAGGGGCTTCATCTGTTGAGCCGACCATTCGCTGGCCAGAGCTTTCCATTACGCTCGCATGCTGGAGGCTTACTGGGACTACTTATCAGATCCCGATTAAGCCGGCAGAGGTTGGACACGAGCTTATCGGAGTTCGAGGCTCATCCTAAGTATGGACTACACTTTATCATTTGCACTCCACATTTCATTTGAGATATGTTTATTGCAGACACTAATCATCCAAACACATTTACAGGCATCCATAAAGTACATAGGGGGCGCTCTCGAGTTGGTAGCCTCCTTGATGGTGTAACAAGTCTGCGGGGGACCTCGCTACAGTTCGGACTCGATTTGTGTCACGGTTCTCAATCTGAACCAAAGAGTCCAAATCCGGCAAATCGTTTTGAGAAAACAGATTTTTTGAAAGAAGTGCCAAACATGGACTGCTTTGCCAGATACAGAGTCGCCACCTAAATATTTTATTTTCGGGAAATTTAGAAAACCCTGACTCGTTGCCTAAGGCCACGTGTCCGTCATCACCAAAGTTGCCTCGGCTCAGGAACTTGGGTACGATTGGGGAAGGTCACTTCGTGAGCACCCCCGCTCGCCCGATCAAAGATCGGCCTCTACTCACCATGATATCTAGTTTTGAAAACATTATGCGTCCTTATTCCGGTTATTAGCCTAGATTTACTATGTGATGCGCACAGCATACAAGTATAGACCGGGTCGCCTGAATTGGAACAAAACATTTCATGTTTGTTTTTTGAAAGATGGTTTGCTACCCGCAAGTAGGCTTAAGAATGCAGATTTTGCCACCCTCGGGTGGGCTTAGAAAACATGGTTTTGCCACTATCTAGTGGGCTTAAAACTCACAGTCAATGATTGTTCCAATCCAAATAACCCAACCTTCACCCACAGGCATTCAGGCAGTTATATCACATAAGCAAATAGCCTCATGGTAAGCATGCTATCATGGCAGTCACTCACACGCATGCAAGGATGCTAAAGCATAAAAACTCACCGAGTACTCCAAGCCAAAACAGAAACCGATTAGAAATCCATGCATGATCCCAAGTATACAGAAATGCCTAATGCAACACATGCAAAAATGCAACCATAGCAGCCTCGGCTATTCTAAACATGGCATATGGAATGCTACAGCTAACAAGTATTCAACTTAGAATTGAAATACAAATGCAGTTAGTATGATGCGCCGAGCTCGGTGCGTGCAAGACAGATGAATGGATGCAAACATGCTATCATACTGTATGCAAATTGAAACATGCCCTAGTCTAACCATCATAAGCAGGTAAATAAAAGGGAAGAAAGACGTGGGATTGGAAGACATACATCACACTCATGCACACTTATTACAATTATGCCCTCGCACAGAGGGTCCGAATAAATAATACAGTCCCAAATGAATAGTACAGTCCAAATAAATAATACAGTCCAATATATATACAAAACCCTAATTAATTAACAAATTAACTAAGGAAAGCAATAAACTAGCATGCAAGCTAGGGACTGCCTTGACTCTCTCCAGATGATGAATGATGCATGCTCGGGTTGCCTTTGCGCGGAAATCCACTGCGATGCCCCAATTAGCCTCTGTTTGCAATTATTCTTGGAATGCGTGCCAAGCTTCGGAAGGCTGCTGATTCTTGATTTGCTGCAACAGAGAGCAACAAGGGGCATGGCAATGTATTTTCACAAATGTATGCATGCCTCGATCCTCGTGCCACCAATCACGCATCTCGATGCATGATGGCCGAGGAGTCGAATTGCACAACTCAATATGAAATGAATGCACATGAAAACACAACAAGACCTAACTCCATCATGGATGATCCGGAGTGTCGGTGACTGGGGAATTGAGACACGTTCCGTCACTCGGAGTACGAAACGTACCTCGTTTCCCGTGCTCGGGCTAACTCCTATCCCGAACACAATGCAATATGCATGACATGTATGAAATGCAACTAAGATACAACCTAACATGCGAAATGCTATGGAATGGCATACACGATGCACGAGGTAACATGGCATACACAATGCGCTAACATACAACCTAGCATACACAATGCTATGGAATGAAATGGCATACACAATGCATAATGGACTTACACCAACATGAGTGGACCTCAGCCACACTCACATAGGAGGCCATAAGATGAAAATGAGACACTCGAGATGCGTGCACACGTGCACGCAAACCGAGGACCGAACCTAAGGCACAGAATGCCACTCTAACAAGACATGGCAAGGCATGGAATATGACATACTAGCATGCAAATTTCAGTAGCAAAAATTGATGCAAAACAGCCCCGAAACATGGCAAAAGTGCACCCGATGCATGAAATGAAACCCGAAATCCAAAATTAGGCACATGGAATGACTTATAGCTATACAAAGCATGCATTATTTGAACATGAAGCATGAAGACAGAAGCAAGGCAGTCCCAAAAAATGCATATTTACAGTTTTAAGCAAGGCCAAACAGTGAACACAAATGGGGCTAAGCTAGCATACAAAAATGGCCCTAAAATTGAGATAATGAAGCAAGTAGCAGCTTCTGGCCCCAAATGGCCAAGAGCCCTTCAACAAAGTTGAAGAGGGGCTCAAAACATGGCATTTTACAGTTAGTGACCAAACCCAAAACAGTGCACAAGCAAGCCTAAAATACTATGCAAGATAAGGCCAAAAAGAGGGCTTCAACACAAAGTATACAAAGGATGCCTCAAACAGCAAAAGACCCTTAATGAAACATGAAGAGGGGGTCAAAATAAGGCTATTTACAGTTCGGACCAGAGCCCAAAAACAGAAGCACAAGGGGCTAACAAATCATGCAAAAATAAGGCCAAAAGAGGGATACAAAGGCAAGTGGAAAATGGAAGCCTCAAACAGTGAGGAGCCCTTCAACAATGTTGAAGAAGGGCTCAAAATAAGCCACTTTACAGTTTACAACATGCCTCAAAACAGTTTATACATAGGCCTAAAATACTATGCAAGGAAATGGCATAAAAGAAAGGTAAAGAAGCAAGTGCCACAAGGAAGCCTCAAACAGTGAGAGGCCCTTAAACAAACATGAAATAG
The DNA here is from genome assembly GCA_030407325.1 of Camellia japonica. Lineage (NCBI taxonomy): Eukaryota > Viridiplantae > Streptophyta > Magnoliopsida > Ericales > Theaceae > Camellia > Camellia japonica. The sequence continues at coordinate 186,492,968 of JAPPVO010000016.1, read as the reverse complement.
AGCTCAAAAAAATGCTATTTTCAGTTAGGGTCGGAGCTCAAAAAAGTAAGCACAAGGAGCTAGAATATGAACCAAGAAAAGGGTCAAAAAGGAGAGAAGAGACTTACCCTTGAAGACTAATCTTTGACAGCCTTTTGGACCAAAATGCAGCACTCCTAGGCTCTGAAGAACAACCTCAAGCTGCTGGAATGGAGGATGGAAGGGTGGGGCTATGGGTTGGTGAAGAACCAAGGGGTTTTTAAGGCTTAGAGTAAGAGAGAGAGAGATTTAATGTGAGAGCTCCAAACCAAAATTTTCTAACCCCTAAAACCAGAGCTGGGGGGGGTTTATATAGGCAAAAGAGTGGGGGAAAAGGGGGGAAATTGAAATTCAAATTTCCCCCCAAAAAGGCCAAAAAGTGAGATAAAGAGGCAAGTGGTAGCTGCTGGCCTCAAACCGAAGAGAGCCCTTCAACAAAGTTGAAGAGGGGCTCAAAACAAGACATTTTGTAGTTTATGACCAAGTCCAAAATAGCTCACAAGTAAGCCTAAAATACCATGCAAAAATAGGCCTAAAAGAGAGTTAAAGAGGCAGGTGATAGTAGGAGACCTCAAACAGTAAAAGGTCCTTAATCAAACATGAAAAGGAGCTCAAAATATGACTATTTACAGTTTGGGTCGGAGCCCAACAATGCTTGCAAGTAAGGCTCGGGGGCCAAAATGCGCAGCCTAGGGCCCCGAAAACTGACTGTTAGGCACCGGGAGTGGTGTTCGACCACGAAGTTGGTCTCTCGGACCACAGTGTCCCTCAAAAGGGAGGAAATAAGGTATGTGCCAAAAACCGGAGCAAACGGAGGTGGTTAAGCGGTCCCGAACCGAGGCACACGGCCGTCGGCTCCGAAAAACCGGAAACCGGGCTCCAAACGGAAAAATGGCCTACGACCACGAAACGTAGCCTACGGCCACTGAGAGATGATCTACGAGACCTCTCCCTCCCTTCGGGAAGAGAAAACAGAGAAAACGGAGCCTGGTTCGCAAACCGAGGCAAAGCACAAAAGAGTCCGGAAGTCCGGAGGCAAGGCTCGCAGCTAGGACTCCGCAACCTCAGAACGAGCACAACATGCAACATCACCAAGCGCTCAATCGGTGACGTCTGAGTCTTAAGGTCGGTCAAAAATGGGGTGTCTACAGTTGCCCCTCTTTGACAGAACTCGAAAGTCATAAGAATGACGGGAGTGAATGTCAAAGCCCAGAGACGACCCATTTTTGACAAGGCCGAAGACTCAGACAAACAGGTGAGATAAACAGAGATGTGCCCGCAGGCGCGCCCGCAGGCAGGGGGGGCAAAATGCAACTGGCAATGCAAGACGCCGAAGGTGACTCAATGATCATGCAAATGCAGCAAGCTGTAATGAAGCACATATTCACAATAGATGCAACAGTTTTAAGCAAGAATGCAAAGCAACAACTACATTTCATGCAGTTAAGAATGCGGAGAATTTATTCAATTCTCGCCACGTCTCACACGGAGAAGATACAATACCTGCGCGGTTCGTTTGGTCGCACCAGCCTCAAATGAACCGTACATACAATATCGTGCCTCATGGTGCTGGGGATCTCTCGCTTCTTCTTGGTCGAACCACAGGTGCTACTTTTCTCCCTGACTATGGTTGCAGCTTTCCCTATTCTCCAACAAGGTGACAGACTAGGTTGGATCAGTATCCAGAATTGAGGCCCACACATATGCTATCTCAATCTATGGGGTTGCCATACAGATTTCAAGCCGAGGATATACCCCTGGGTATTTAAACCAGACTTTAGTCTCGGAAATCCCGAACCTTTGCGTTCTAGGCATGAGCCATTCGAACTCTAGTTTCCACCGTCTCAGTTGGTCTCCTAGGAACTCACCGCTAACACAGGCAGGTGGCTATACCAGACCACCGGAAGTCGTTCGGGCACGACAAACACCAAAGGAATTGCACCTTTAGAGGATTTAAGGTCTCCTAGACCGGACAATAAAACAGATATGATGCAATGAATGTAATAGATGTGATGCAATAGATAATAGATGCGATGCAACAGAGAGTACAATAGATGCAAAATGGTGACATACGCCAACCACGTTGGACTCGTGAGTGGAGGAAGAACAAAGAAAATCAATCAGAAGCGCATTCTACGCAACCTAAGATAAATTCCAAACACGCTGAAATCGTGTGCGGAAGGGGAGGCTCCAATCACGCTAAAATCGTGAGAAGAGGTAAACAAAAACAACCCGCCCAGCGCGTCTACAACGCAACCTGGGATAAATTCCAAACACGCTAAAATCGTATGAGGAAAAGAACACTCTAACCACGCTGAAATCGTGAGAAGAGGTCAAAACAAGCCCGCCCAGCGCGTCTACAACGCAACCTGGGATAAATTCCAAACACGCTGAAATCGTGTGAGGAAAAGAACACTCTAACCACGCTGAAATCGTGAGAAGAGGTCTGAAAACAACCGCTCAAGTGCGCGCACAACGCAACCTGAGATAAGATCCAAACACGCTGAAATCGTGTGAGGAACGGGACACTCAAACCACGCTGAAATCGTGAGAAGAGGTCAAAACAATCCGCCCAGCGCGTCTACAACGCAACTTGGGATAAATTCCAAACACGCTGAAATCGTGTGAGGAAAAGAACACTCAAACCACACTGAAATCGTGAGAAGAGGTCCAAAAACAATCGCTCAAGTGCGCGCATAACGCAACCTGAGATAAATTCCAAACACGTTGAAATCGTGTGAGGAACGGGACACTCAAACCACGTTGAAATCGTGAGAAGAGGTCAAAACAATCCGCTCAGCGCGTCTACAACGCAACCTGGGATAAATTCCAAACACGCTGAAATCGTGTGAGGAAAAGAACACTCAAACCACGCTGAAATCGTGAGAAGAGGTCCAAAAACAACCGCTCAAGTGCGCATACAACGCAACCTGAGATAAATTCTAAACACGCTGAAATCGTGTGAGGAAAAGAACACTCAAACCACGCTGAAATCGTGAGAAGAGGTCCGAAAACAGTCGCTCAAGTGCGTGCACAACGCAACCTGAGATAAGATCCAAACACGCTGAAATCGTGTGAGGAACGGGACACTCAAACCACGTTGAAATCGTGAGGAGAGGTCCTAAAACAACCCGCCCAGCGCGTCTTCAACGCAAACTGGGATAAATTCCAAACACGCTGAAATCGTGTGAGGAAAAGAACACTCTAACTACGCTGAAATCGTGAGAAGAGGTCCAAAAACAACCGCTCAAGTGCGCACACAACGCAACCTGAGATAAATTCCAAACACGCTGAAATCGTGTGAGGAACGAGACACTCAAACCACGCTGAAATCGTGAGAAGAGGTCAAAACAATCCGCCCAGCGCGTCTACAATGCAACCTGGGATAAATTCCAAACACGCTGAAATCGTGTGAGGAAAAGAACACTCAAACCACGCTGAAATCGTGAGAAGAGGTCCAAAAAACAACCGCTCAAGTGCGCACACAACGCAACTCGAGATAAAATCCAAACACGCTGAAATCGTGTGAGGAAAAGAACACTCTAACCACGCTGAAATCGTGAGGAGAGGTCCTAAAACAACCCGCCCAGCACATCTTCAACGCAAACTGGGATAAATTCCAAACACGCTGAAATCGTGTGAGGAAGAGAACACTCTAACCACGCTGAAATCGTGAGAAGAGGTCCAAAAACAATCGCTCAAGTGCGCACACAACGCAACCTGAGATAAATTCCAAACACGCTGAAATCGTGTGAGGAACGGGACACTCAAACCACGCCGAAATCGTGAGAGGAGGTCCTAAAAAACAACCCGCCCAGCGCGTCTACAACGCAACCTGGGATAAGATCCAAACACGTTGAAATCGTGTGAGGAAAAGAACACTCTAACCATGCTGAAATCGTGAGAAGAGGTCCGAAAACAGCCGCTCAAGTGCGTGCACAACGCAACCTGAGATAAGATCCAAACACGCTGAAATCGTGTGAGGAATGGGACACTCAAACCACGCTGAAATCGTGAGGAGAGGTCCTAAAACAACCCGCCCAACGCGTCTACAACGCAACCTGGGATAAATTCCAAACATGCCGAAATCGTGTGAGGAAAAGAACACTCTAACCACGCTGAAATCGTGAAAAGAGGTCCAAAAACAACCGCTCAAGTGCGCGCACAACGCAACCTGAGATAAGATCCAAACACGCTGAAATCGTGTGAGGAAAAGAACATTCTAACCACGCTGAAATCGTGAGAAGAGGTTCGAAAACAACCGCTCAAGTGCGTGCACAACGCAACCTGAGATAAGATCCAAACACGCTGAAATCGTGTAAGGAAAAGAACACTCTAACCACGCTGAAATGGTGAGAAGAGGTCCGAAAACAACTGCTCAAGTGCGTGCACAACGCAACTTGAGATAAGATCCAAACACGCTGAAATCGTGTGAGGAACGGGACACTCAAACCACGCTGAAATCGTGAGGAGAGGTCCTAAAACAACCCACCCAGCGCGTCTTCAACGCAAACTAGGATAAATTCCAAACACGCTGAAATCATGTGAGGAAGAGAACACTCTAACCACGCTGAAATCGTGAGAAGAGGTCTGAAAACAACCGCTCAAGTGCGCGCACAACGCAACTTGAGATAAAATCCAAACACGCTGAAATCGTGTGAGGAACGGAACACTCAAACCACGCTGAAATCGTGAGAAGAGGTCAAAACAACAACCGCCCAGGTACGCGCACAACGCAAACTGGGATAAATTCCAAACACGCTGAAATCGTGTGAGGAAGAGAACACTCTAACCATGCTGAAATCGTGAGAGCAGGTCTAAAAACAACCGCTCAAGTGCGCGCACAACGCAACTTGAGATAAAATCCAAACACGCTAAAATCGTGTGAGGAACGGGACACTCAAACCACGCTGAAATCGTGAGAAGAGGTCAAAACAACAACCGCCCAGGTGCGCGCACAACGCAACCTGAGAAAGTCCCGGAGGACAACGATCCCAAACGCTGCTCAGCGTAAAAGGATAAAAGGTAAAAGATAACACAAGGTGCAAATAAATGCAAGTATGGTGTGTATGACAATATAAGTGGAAAAGTGCATAACAATGCAGGTGGAAGGGTGCATAACTTTGAAGCAGGCTTGATCTTACGCTTGAAGTAGAGGCACACTCATACTTCGGAGCATTGACAAGGCTTGAAAAGGTACATCCGGAATACAATCACGGAATTTTCTGAAGTTGAAGCACACTCAGATGCTTCGATTTTTGCTCTTTTCTTTTGCTTTGCAGTCTGGAACCTATATAGCTTCAGATAGGTCCTTGCTTTACTATTCTCACGTGACCTGGGTTGAACCTTGCGGTTTTACGAAAGAACGAATCTTGTTTTGCACAAATGTAGGGAATGGCACGGCACTCTGAGCGCAAAATGATTTTATTTTTGAAATTGAGAGATGAGTTCTTGATCGGGGTATTGAGCCTACGACTAAACACAGCACACTACGACTCAACAACGGAAAACAAAAGGTAAACAACCTAAACACAAACATAGACACTTGAAACGACTCAAAACAAGAATCGAAACAAACGAAAAACAAGAGACACAATGCACAGACATACACAGGGAGCTTGTTTCTCTGGGTATTATTTCCCGCCTTTCCTCATTTGTGATTCTCACGTCACTCGGCCCTCAAGCTTTGTTTTTCTGAAAAAGCACTTTTCTCACTTTTTCTCTCAACGCATATCTCTCTATTCTTCAATCTCTCATTTTTCAATCCCTCCCCTGGGTGGTTGATGGATAAGCATGAAGTTGTGGGCTCTTGCCCCTGGTATTCTACCAGATTCTCATTCTTGTTTACAACAGTGAGTTTCTCCTACAGAGGGGTTGCACTACAACTGGGTGTGTAGCAAATCTGCAGCTGACATCGATTGATGATGCTCTGCTGGGGAGTTTGGACATGATTAGATTTGTCCGGATGAGGGAGTGGAATATCTTGATCCATTCCAGTTCGTGCTTCGCACTTAGGTCGATACCTCGTTGCTCGGAGGACGAGAGAGCTTTCAGCCCTTTGCAATTAGCTTCAGTGGTGCCCTTTTCTGGCGAATATGGTGCCCTTTTCGGCAAATGCATTGACAACGGGGAAAAGACAGGAAACCTGACTCAAATGTACCCCTAGTTCATCATTTTGACCATTTTTTTGTTTTGGTTTTCTACTAAAACAATTTTGATCAGCATAAGAGTTTGATTAACATGCTTGTTCGATTTTCTGATTCAAAATCATGCAAGTTAGGTTATGAGCACTGAAAATTTTCCTTTTCTGGGTCCAAGAAAAAGGTCCGGTTTTGAAAAAAAAAGGAACAGTTTTTGAGAGAAGATTAGTTAACCTCAGTAAAAATTCTCAAAAACTGTTTTTGCAATCGGCCACTGCTCAACGAGCATAGAACCCACTCTCGAGATGCACAACCTCAGATCCGAAGGAAAATCGCCCCTTGCTTGAAGAGAGCTGCATGGCAACGGAAAGTTGCCCCTTGTTTGAACGGCACCGTGGCGCATTGAATGGCAACGGAAAGTTGCCCCTTGTTTGAATGGCACCGCAGCAGCGCATTGTAGTCAGTCCTCGAAGTGACGAACACAACCAGACTCTCGGATACAGAGAAGGCAAAGATGATCAAAACCATTACATGGGCACAATCAAATTGAAGTGTTTTACGGCTGGACTTCAGAATGAAGTTGCCTACGTATCCTAAAGATGGGAATCAAGCCTTGCGTAGTTCGGGGTTAAGGCACACTCGGGTATTTAACCTCTCCTTTTATGCTCTAACTTTTGCCAAGGCGCCTGTTGCGAGTTTTCAACCTTGCGAGCTTTGTTTTTCTGATTCTCTCTTTTTTTCTTTCTTTTCTTTGCATTTTCTTCATTTTTTTCTTTTCTTTTTCTTTTCATTCTTTGCATTTTTCTTTCTTTTATTTTTTTTTTTGCTCTAACTTTTGCCTGGGTCGCCTTTCCGGGTTTTCGGCCCAGCGAGCCTCTCAAGGGTAAAAGTGTAGCTTTGTCCATGTCAAATGGTTTTGAGATCCTGAAGTCATCTGAATCCAAGAGAATGGCTGCTGTTCGCTGATGATGCAGGAGTCCATCCAATGGGGGCTGAATTTGCCCCTGGTGTTGTGGATCGGAACTCAGTTTTTCTTCAGCAATACTTTCTTCTTCCTCCCTCTGGGATTTGGCATTCTTGCCAGTCTTCATTGATTTGCAGGATGATCCATCTTCGGCTCTTTGAGCACATCTGACATTTTTCTGCCCCTAAGTCGCGGGCTGCTTCGAATCTGGCCACACAGGCCTCACATTGCGGTTGACCGTTGAACATTCTGAATTAAGGTCCAAGGTTTGAAAGCAAGGGGTCGAGTCTCGAGGCTGAGAGCGATCCTAGGCTGCACAATCTCAAGAGCGATTCCACACAGGTCTTCGCAGGATCGCGCAAAAATATTTTTTGAAATCTTTTAAGGAAGCGACCAGTCGCTCGCGCTAAAGACAGTGTAGAACCAATCTGGATCCAGCCAGGATCCTTCCCAGTACTCACATTAACAAGCATGATTTCATTCATTAAGGGTTTAGCACGCCTCTCTTTCTCTCAGTTGATCAAATTTTTGCAAAACCCGAGGAATTCCTTCCTCTTCGTTTTCACCGCAGTGTTCAAAAAGGTTTTGAAAAACTTAGGTCAATGCAATGAGTTCGAGGCACAGAAAAGTAGGCAAAAAGTATTGTCGTTTCGTTCAAACTCTCTGGCACAACTGGCACAAGGCAGAAGCAAGCACAAAAGCGTAAAAAACCACTGCTGTTTCATTCAGAATCTGATGGTGTAACTGGCTCCACGGCAGAAACAGACTCAAGACAAACGCGAAACAAAATGGTGACGCCTGAGGTAACACCCCCCGGAATCACCCGACCTTTGTACAACAGGACTGACTCAATACAACAAGACAGACCCTACTGACTCAGTATGAAAAGACTGACTCAAAACAAAAGGACGGACTCAAAACAAAACAACAAGACTGACTCAATACCCAAGTCAGAATGTAGCAAAATTGGTATTTGCATGTTGCTCAGAACAGTGCATGCCATTCCTGCGTCTGGAGTTAATCGAGCGCTGCCCGCAGGTGGTTCATCCCCCGATCACATGGTCACATTATCCCCCGAGTTCACCGATCCAGTGCCGATAGACTTTGCAGAGCTTGGTGCGGCAATGGCCCCGTTGTCAAATAGATCCTGTACTTCATGGCAAAGACGGAAGCAGTTGTCGGTAGTATGGCCAGTTTGCTGATGGAAGGCACAGTACTGGGCGGCATCATGCGTAGCCGGAAGAGGATTTGGGAGAGGCCGAGGCTCAAGGGGTTTGAGATGGCCTTGTCCAACAAGGACTTGGAGAGCTTTGGACAAAGGCATATAGAAGGCATGGAAGATCCTCTGACCTTGGGGTTGGTACTTCAAGGCTTGTGGATTTTTACTAGGCGCACCAGCAAAGGGATTGGCAGGTGCTAGCCTGGTTTGCTGGTCTCTTCCGAGCACGGGATTAGAGCTGAAAGGAACATTCTTGGTACAACGGCCCTTCTCCCGGCTTGCCTCTTGATTCAAACTGCCCCCAACTTGAGTGGCGAAAGTGTCATCCACAGTTTTTGCAACAACGGCGAGGACTTGCTCTTTGTTTAGTCCCTCGGCTTTCAAAGCCTCAACAGCCAACAGAAGATGTTCATGGGGATCCATGCCCGCCCCTACCTTGTTCTTTCCACTCGCCTCCCCTTTGCCAAGGGATTGGCCTTCCTTAAATGCAACCCATCCCAAGACTGGGGGGCCTTTTGACATGAAATTCCCAGTATGTGGTGTGGTCGATGATGGAGCCAATGTCCCGGAGGCCAGATCGGTCACAGTTCTTTGAAGATCTTTGATCATTCTCTTTAGCTTAGAAGTAGTGGGCTCATGGGTTTGAGATGATTGGGGTCTAGGTGCATCCATCATGCATAAGTCCATGCTTTCTGGGATAAACACCTCAGGCTTGGGTAGATGGGCTGGGGTGATGTATATGCTGGGGTCATAGGTGGATGGTAGTATATGGATGAGATTGAGGTAGGCAAGAGATGTTTGGTCGTTGGGGTCTGAGGGTGGAGCTATCGTCCGGTTGTCGATGAGATTTTGGACCTCATGACGAAGGCGGTAGCAACGGTCAGTGCCATGACCGCGCTGCTGATGGTACTTACAGTACTTGGAGGGGTTATGTCTAGCTGGGAGTGGGTCAGGCAGAGGTTGAGGATCGAGGGGTTTGAGATGCCCTCTTTCCATCAGGACTTTTAGTGCACTAGTCAGGCTCATATGGAGAGGGATGAAAGTTCTACCCTAAGCTCGGGCTGGGCTGGTTGTTTGTAGGCTTGGTTTGGCAAAAGGGTTGGCTGTGGTGACTGTATTGATTTCAGTGGGTTCGGGAATAGTGCTGCTTCCGGCATTGGTACTTCTTGAAATCACCCTCCTTGTCGGTTCCCTTGTTCTGGGAATAATCCCACTGTTGAACGCATTCTCGACCTGAACCCCCAGTTCATACAAACTTTTGAAAGTGAATAGTGGAGCGACTATCAATTTTTGCAACATATCATGCTCGAGGTTTCGCACCATCATCTGCACTTGATCCTTCTCAGAAGGGTGACGATCTGTCATCTGTGCTGCCTTTGCTCTCCATCTCGCAATAAATTCCACAAAAGGCTCTGTTGGGTTCTGGCGGGTTGCTTCAAGCTCTTGGATGGTCATTTCAACTTGGGTATTATAAGAATACTGATCAACAAAGGCCTCAGCCAATTCTTCCCAATTTTGCTTCACTGTTCTCCAACTTAGCGTACCAAGTGGCTGCTACACCCGACAGGGTTCTTCCATACAGAGAGAGTTTTTATGGCTTAGTCAGACCCATCGACTTCAAGATATCCAAGAAAAGCCGGATATGTACCATAGGATCTCCAGACCCGTCGAAACGGTCAATATGTGGCATTTTGAATCTGTCTGGGAGCCGTACGGCAGCCTCGGTGTACCCATCCTCAATGTCGGGAATGGAGTTAAGGCCATGTGCCTTTTTGAATTGCTTCTCAAGGTTTGCAATTTTCACTGCGGTCAGATCGAGCTCGTTAACATCAAGGGGATAAAGCCTCTCATTAGGCTGCACCAAGGGTCTGAAAACTCGGGCTTGAGCCAACCCTTCTCGAGGATCTGGACCCTGCAAATCTTCAGCTGGCGGAAGTGGGTCAAAGTTCGGCTGGGGTCTCAAAGCTGGATGTGAGGCAGATGCCCCAGATGGGCGCTGCGTTTCAATACTGGTCTCAGCCTGCATGGCAGTTCCCTGATTTAGCGCTGCTATTACGGCCACAAATTCTTCCGAACCCTGTGCCATCACGGGTCTACTGATGATGTGACTGGTGACTGTCGGATCAGATGAACCAATGAACCCTGTCTGGCCCTTCTTTGCCTTGCCTCAGCGAAAGAACACTGGTTACCCTTGAATTGAATCTCTGACCTGACAAAGTCTATCAGCACTAGTCCAATGTACCCGGGGGATATCGAAGCCTTCTGAAGCTATAGTTCCAAGACTACCTAGCAAAAGAGAAAACATGCAGCATCTCAGCCTGATTTCACGATAACCCATATGAGCCAAGCTGAATGACTGTGCCCCTACAGAATTCTGCCCGTAAACTGATACCCTAAGGTAAACTGATTCCCAAAGTACTGAACTGGTGCCCGCAGGCCTGATGCCCAAACTACTGAACTGGTGCCCACATGCCTGATGCCCAAACTTGTAGACTGATATATGCATTCCTATAGAGACGCACTTTAAAAGCACATAGCAGACAAGTGAGAGCCAAAACACCCCTATGTTGGGGTAGGGTTTCCCTGTCCTATTTTGTCAGGAGCTAGGGTTTCACTACTGTAACAACCCTCGTACTGATCACCGATATAACCACTGAATTATATACTGATTATTGCTAAACTAGACCGCTAATGACTGATAATCGAATTAACTGAAGTACTGAATGGACTGATTGAAATCGAAACTGAAATTGAATGAGTTTATTTATTATATTGCATATTGCATCTGTTTGATTGATTGATTATCTGTTTAAATTCATATGTTTAAACTGCTAATTGAAAGCCTTATCGGCGGCCGAATTAGGAACCGTTTAGTGTTTTAGACTCGGTAGAATAATTGTGATTTAATGGTATATTTATCTGAAAATTGATTAGGAATGATTAAATTAGATTAAAATGAGTTAATTTCAAACTTGGACTTAATTACACTATTGCCACCTTAGTGGACCCATTTGTTTAATATTATTTGAGCCTTATACATGTTGATTCAAAGCTTTCCTCAGCCTTTTCCCTTTGTTAGCCGACCAGAGAAGAGGTTAGAAAGAGAGAGAATTGTTTTTGTTGAACTTGCTTGGAAACTTGAAGTAAATTGAAGTGTAATTGCATACTTGAGCTTCTAGGCTTAAATTACAAGACTTAGGTAAGTGAATTCATTGTCCTCTTGTCATCTTTGAGCTTCATCTTGCATGTTCTATGCATCATTGTAGGATTGAGCCATGTTTTAGTGCATAGAGGTTGGATTAAGCTTGAATTGTTGCATGCATGCTTGAATTGGTACATTTTGAGTTGAGTTCATGTGTTGAATTGTGCATGCATGTCCATGTTTTTATCTTAGTCCATGTTTTCAAGTTGTTTTGAAAGATTGGAACTCCTTAGAGCAAGATTTGAAGATTGAACTTGGTTTAAAACTCATGCACTGCATGTTCACACATTGTTCTTGAAAATAGGTTTGAAAATGGTTTTAATTGACTCACCTTTGGGGCTTGAATTCATAAATTGGCTTTTGAAACTTGTTATACATTGTTTTTTGAATGTATTTTCCAGAATTTGGGCCTAAGAGGTCGAGAATTGAGCTGAGAATGCTTGGTTTGAGCTTGGAAGGCAAATCTGGAAATTCCAGATTTGGCTTCTTCGCTCGAGCGAAGGATTCCTCGCTCGAGCGAGAACCCTTTATTCAGGTCTCCGCTCGAGCGAGCATCGAGCGTGGTATCGCGCGTAAAAATCGAGCATCCAGTATTTTCACTGTTTCATCAGACCGCCCGAGCGAAGGATTGTTCGCTCGAGCGAAGCCTTTGATTTTGCAACCTCGCTCGAGCGAAGGAAGGCTCGCTCGAGCGAGACCCCTGTTTTCAGCAACTTTTGAAAAATGCCTTCCAACTGTATTTTTGCATCCTCATCTCATCCTAGGCATTCTTAGGCCTAGTTTAAGACATCTTATTGAGGATTTAGACATAGAACCACACCGAGGAAATTTAGGGATTTAATTATCATCTTTCCCGACTGTGAAACTTAGTGTGTGTTCTATTTGTTAACTGTTTAGGGTTGGCTCTCGGGGACGCGCTCTAGCTGCTATTAGCCCAATCTCTGTGAGTAACAATCGTGTAAAGATATGTTCAAAATGGTTATCTTTTGAATACTAAACTGTTATTGAACTGATATTGTTTACTGAATGAATGTATGTCCTGTATTCTGAACTGTACTGTGGCATCCTTAGCACTGACTGTTTACTGACACAGAGCTCTGTCGGTTCCCTCGTGGAACCATACTGTTTACTGAATGATTGGCCATCATTACTGTTGGGTCTGTTAAGACTCGGTCCTTTTGGACCTACTGTTTATAGGCTTATGGATGTACCACATATGACTGATTGACTGAAATACTGAAAGACTGAAATACTGTTTAATGAACTGCTTCCATTACTGTAAGGACATTCATTCATAACCTCTTTACGCTTTATGTTATTCACTGGGCTTTAGCTCACTGTTTATATATATATGTAGGTTCTCAGCAACCAGACCGGAGCTAGGAGCGTGGGTTGGTCCCCAGTTTTGTCAAGCCAGCCTATGTGCCTCACTGCGAGGTTCCGAGTTGCCATGCTATGGCTTGGGGTGTTTTTGTGTCCCCATCGGTCTCCTTACCATTTTGTATTCCTGTATAGATTGTCTACTGTTTTACTGTACTGTTACCGAGGGATTTAGTCCCCGTACTGAATGTTTGTAAATGATTGTATAGACTGTACCGTTTTGAACCGTGTGAATGCATAAAAATGTTTTTGGCATACAAATTTCCACAGCTCAATGGACACTAGTTATTTACTGTATTGGCTTCCGCCAGGCCCTGTACTCTGTTTTACTGTATTACTGTTCAGCAGGCCTTCGGTAATCACGGATTACTGGCCGGTTACGGTGCCTAACCCATAGGGCCGGGTTTGGGTCGTGACAACTACGCACGCAGCGGTTTCAAACAGCCTATATCGGGTAAGCAACCTGTCCTAGTTTGGAATGGTCACTACGGATTTCGATATGCACTAGGTCGAATGGTCAAAAAGGATGCCCCGGTAAAACCGGGGTTTGTGTTCCCATACTGGCAGAGCCCACAACCGGTCAGCCTTATGGTCATGCCTTGACAAGACAAGCCTCCGGCAAACCGTTCAGGAATAGCAGATGGCAAACACGGTGTCCTAGGCGCACCAATGCAAATGCAATGCAAAGAAACACATAAGTACAATCAAAACAAGATATCATGAGTTCGAGTCAAGCTCTCTAAATCCCCAGCAGAGTCGCCAGAAACTGTAGACAAGTCCGCGGGGGACCTCGCTACAGTTCAGACTCGATTTGTGTCACGGTTCTCAATCTGAACCAAAGAGTCCAAATCCGGCAAATCGTTTTGAGAAAACAGATTTTTTGAAAAAAGTGCCAAACATGGACTGCTTTGCCAGATACAGAGTCGCCACCTAAATATTTTATTTTCGGGAAATTTAGGAAACCCTGACTCGTTGCCTAAGGCCACGTGTCCGTCATCACCAAAGTTGCCTCGGCTCGGGAACTTGGGTACGATTGGGAAAGGTCACTTCGTGAGCACCCCCGCTCGCCCGATCAAAGATCGGCCTCTACTAACCATGATATCTAGTTTTGAAAACATTATGCGTCCTTATTCCGGTTATTAGCCTAGATTTACTATGTGATGCGCACAGCATACAAGTATAGACCAGGTCGCCTGAATCGGAACAAAGCATTTCATGTTTGTTTTTTGAAAGATGGTTCGCTACCTGCAAGTAGGCTTAAGATGCAGATTTTGCCACCCTCGGGTGGGCTTAGAAAACATGGTTTTGCCACTATCTAGTGGGCTTAAAACTCACAGTCAATGCATTGTTCCAATCCAAATAACCCAACCTTCACCCACAGGCACTCAGGCAGTTATATCACATAAGCAAATAGCCTCATGGTAAGCATGCTATCATGCAGTCACTCACACGCATGCAAGGATGCTAAAGCATAAAAACTCACCGAGTACTCCAAGCCAAAACAGAAACCGATTAGAAATCCATGCATGATCCCAAGTATACAGAAATGCCTAATGCAACACATGCAAAAATGCAACTATAGCAGGCTCGGCTATTCTAAACATGGCATATGGAATGCTACAGCTAACAAGTATTCAACTTAGAATTGAAATACAAATGCAGTTAGTATGATGCGCCGAGCCCGGTGCATGCAAACAGATGAATGATGCAAACATGCTATCATACTGTATGCTAATTGAAACATGCCCTAATCTAACCATCATAAGTAGGTAAATAAAAGAGGAAGAAAGACGTGGGGTTGGAAGACATACATCACACTCGCACACTTATTACAATTATGCCCTCGCACAGAGGGTCCGAATAAATAATACAGTCCCAAATGAATAGTACAGTCCAAATAAATAATACAGTCCGAATATATATACAAAACCCTAATTAATTAACAAATTAACTAAGGAAAGCAATAAACTAGCATGCAAGCTAGGGACTGCCTTGACTCTCCTCCAGATGGTGAATGATGCATGCTCGGGTTGCCTTTGCGCGGAAATCCACTGCGATGCCCCAATTAGCCTCTGTTTGCGATTATTCTTGGAATGCGTGCCAAGCTTCGGAAGGCTGCTGATTCTTGTTTTGCTGCAACAGAGAGCAACAAAGGGGCATGGCAATGTATTTTCACAAATGTATGCATGCCTCGATCCTCGTGCCACCAATCACGCATCTCGATGCATGATGGCCGAGGAGTCAAATTGCACAACTCGATATGAAATGAATGCACATGAAAACACAACAAGACCTAACTCCATCATGGATGATCCGGAGTGTCGGTGACTGGGGAATTGAGACACGTTCCGTCACTCGGAGTACGAAACGTACCTCGCTTCCCGTGCTCGGGCTAACTCCTATCCCGAACACAATGCAATATGCATGACATGTATGAAATGCAACTAAGATACAACCTAACATGCAAAATGCTATGAAATGGCATACACGACGCACGAGGTAACATGGCATACACAATGCGCTAACATACAACCTAGCATACACAATGCTATGGAATGAAATGGCATACACAATGCATAATGGACTTACACCAACATGAGTGGACCTCAGCCACACTCACATAAGAGGCCATTAGGTGAAAATGAGACACTCGAGATGCGTGCACGCGTGCACGCAAACCGAGGACCGAACCTAAGGCATGGAATGCCACTCTAACAAGACATGACAAGGCATGGAATATGACATACTAGCATGCAAATTTCAGTAGCAAAAATTGATGCAAAACAGCCTCGAAACATGGCAAAAGTGCATCCGATGCATGAAATGAAACCCGAAATCCAAAATTAGGCACATGGAATGACTTATAGCTATACAAAGCATGCATTATTTGAATATGAAGCATGAAGACAGAAGCAAGGCAGTCCCAAAAAATGCATATTTATAGTTTTAAGCAAGGCCAAACAGTGAACACAAATGGGGCTAAGCTAGCATACAAAAATGGCCCTAAAATTGAGATAATGAAGCAAGTAGCAGCTTCTGGCCCCAAATGGCCAAGATCCCTTCAACAAAGTTGAAGAGGGGCTCAAAACATGGCATTTTACAGTTAGTGACCAAACCCAAAACAGTTCACAAGCAAGCCTAAAATACTATGCAAGATAAGGCCAAAAAGAGGGCTTCAACACAAAGTATACAAAGGATGTCTCAAACAGCAAAAGACCCTTAATGAAACATGAAGAGGGGGTCAAAATAAAGCTATTTACAGTTTGGACCAGAGCCCAAAAAACAGAAGCACAAGGGGCTAACAAATCATGCAAAAATAAGGCCAAAAGAGGGATACAAAGGCAAGCGGAAAATGGAAGCCTCAAAAAGTGAGGAGCCCTTCAACAATGTTGAAGAAGGGCTCAAAATAAGCCACTTTACAGTTTACAACATGCCTCAAAACAGTTTATACATAGGCCTAAAATACTATGCAAGGAAATGGCATAAAAGAAAGGTAAAAAGAAAGTGCCACAAGGAAGCCTCAAACGGTGAGAGGCCCTTAAACAAACATGAAATAGAGCTTAAAAAAATGCTATTTTCAGTTAGGGTCGGAGCTCAAAAAAGTAAGCACAAGGAGCTAGAATACGAACCAAGAAAAGGGTCAAAAAGGGAAGAAGAGGACTTACCCTTGAAGACTAATCTTTGACAGCCTTTTGGACCAAAATGTAGCACTCCTAGGCTCTGAAGAACAACCTCAAGCTGCTGGAATGGAGGATGGAAGGGTGGGGCTATGGGTTGGTGAAGAACCAAGGGGGTTTTTAAGGCTTAGAGTAGAGAGAGAGAGAGATTTAATGTGAGAGCTCCAAACCAAAATTTTCTAACCCCTAAAACCAGAGCTGGGGGGGTGTTTATATAGGCAAAAGAGTGGGGGAAAATGGGGGGAAATTGAAATTCAAATTTCCCCCCAAAAAGGCCAAAAAGTGAGATAAAGAGGAAAGTGGTATCTGATGGCCTCAAACTGAAGAGAGCCCTTCAACAAAGTTGAAGAAGGGCTCAAAACAAGATATTTTGTAGTTTATGACCAAGTCCAAAACAGCTCACAAGTAAGCCTAAAATACCATGCAAAAATAGGCCTAAAAGAGAGTTAAAGAGGCAGGTGATAGTATGAGATCTCAAACAACAAAAGGTCCTTAATCAAACATGAAAAGGAGCTCAAAATATGACTATTTACAGTTTGGGTCGGAGCCCAACAATGCTTGCAAGCAAGGCTCGGGGGCTAAAACGCGCAGCTCGGGGCCCCGAAAACTGACTGTTAGGCACCGGGAGTGGTGTTCGACCACGAAGTCGGTCTCTCGGACCACAGTGTCCCTCAAAAGGGAGGAAATAAGGTATGTGCCAAAAACTGGAGCAAACGGAGGTGGTTAAACGGTCCCGAACCGAGGCACACGGCCGTCGGCTCCGAAAAACCAGAAACCGAGCTCCAAACGGGAAAAATGGCCTACGACCACGAAACGTAGCCTACGGCCACTGAGAGATGATCTACGAGACCTCTCCCTCCCTTCGGGAAGAGAAAACAGAGAAAACGGAGCCTGGTTCGCAAACCGAGGCAAAGCACAAAAGAGTCCGGAAGTCCGGAGGCAAGGCTCGCAGCTAGGACTCCGCAACCTTAGAACGAGCACAACATGCAACATCACCAAACGCTCAATCGGTGACATCTGAGTCTTAAGGTCGGTCAAAAATGGGGTGTCTACAGATGGATATGGTACAGAGGAGGGAGACGCTGCTCGGTCTCCACGGCATCCCGGTAATTTACTTCAGTTTGCGCTTCATGCTATCATCTTTTTACTGATACACTGGCATTTCAATTGTAAACCTTCCCAAACTGCACCGATACATTGCATTGGCATACTGCATTCACACACAATATCTGATTTCTACATACACTCATTCTACACACTATGCTTACATCTGATACACACACTGTAACTGATATTGTGACAACTGTCTTTTCAGATCCTAGCTATATCGATGGCTCCGACGGCGGCAGCAGCACCAGCACCAGCACCAGTAGTACCTTCTCCAGCAGTAGGGAAGAGAGGCAGAGATAGAAGTACCCGAGGCCAGAGCAGTCCTCTAGAGCCCATCTTGAGCGATAATGATGCTGAGACGAGTGACTCGGAGGAGGCAGTGAGTCGCCATTTGAAGTCATCCAAGAGCAAAAACAGTGATACTGGCTCGGGTTCCGAGAACAGAGGTGATAATGCTGATGCGGGTTTTGGGGCAGAGAGCGGAGACGATGTCGGCTTTGGCTCTGGCTCTGGCTCTGGCTCTGGCTCAGAGACTAATTCAGACAACGGTGCTGATAGAGATAATGCCCCCGAGTCCTCTCCTCCGAGGAAGAGGACGAAGAGGGCCTCTCGGGCCTGAGGCGACTTGCGTTGATTTTTTTTTTTTTTTGTGGTACTTTTGCTCAGTTTCTTTTTGTTTGGTAGCACTAGCAGATGTATAGCTTCAGATAGGTTTTATTTTGCTTTAAAACTTGTACTCATTTTTTGTAAAAAATCATGATCGGAATAAAATCTCGCAGTTTTATAAAAAGTGTGGTTATTTTTACATCATGAGCACCATATTTGCATGAAATGGACATGGAATCGAAGTTGGCCAATAGAGCACTTGATTGAAACAATGTTCTTAATCGGGTAATGAGCCGACTAACAACCAAAATACAAAATACAACTCGATAAGCAAAAACAACTCGATAAACAAAGCAAAAACAACTCAAATACAAATAAACAAACCTGCTAAAACCAAAAAGACTCAAAACAAGACTTTAAAACACACAAAGATCAAAACAAAACATATACTTCTAGCACTGCTCAGCACATAGGTGGACGATAAGCCTGAAAAAAAGGCTGCCGGCCAGAGATGGAGCTTGCCAGCCATACAGGATGGCTTGTCGGCCACAAGAGGTGGCTTGTCGGCCATCAAGGTAGCCTGAAGGCCACCTGCCGGCCATCAATTGTAAGAATCGCCAGATTGTTGATAGCTGGCTTCCACTCATAGCCTTATCTTCTACAAAAGGTTCAGCTTCGTGAATTCTTCTCCAGAATTTTATTTCAACTGCAATTTCTTCCACAAAGTGAGCCATTTTTTGCCAAAAAGCTCTCGGATTGGATAGCGACTTTAGACGGCACGGAAAAGGTATATTTTTGGAGTTTCGACATAAATGCACTTTTTTCGTTGAGCTGAACTCCACTTAGTATTCCGTTCCTTCATGCCGCGGCTCGATACTGGGACTCGATTACACATGTCTTTAGCTTCGGGGGACATGAAATTTGCCCGACAATTGTAGAATTTCAGGCACTAATGGAATCCCGACGTGATGAGGAAATCATGCATCAGCCCCATTTTGGTCACGCCCAAGCTTTGGGACAGACGTGTGGGCTTATTCTGCACGAGGCTCGATCTTTGGCCCACAACGGAGAGCTGGATATACCCAGCTTAATTCATCGATTTTTCGACATCGGTGACAGAGGTGACCTTTTCTGGAGAGGTTTTTGACAACATGCCCTCTACTTATGTATACTGGCTTATTTCCTTCTTGCCCTTAGTCTCGGCAGGTCCATCATTCGGTTGATCAAAGTGGCCCAAGGTTTGAAAGAAGGCAAGAGTTGTATGGGTTTGGTGCTAGTTGAGACTTTAATGGGTTTAGACGTGTTTCATCAGGGAGAGACTGCTAGATTCGCGGGGAGCCCACTATTTCTTTAGGTATTGTTGCCCACCATTTCTCACATATGTTTCTCATATCGGTCGGCATTCATGCTCTATTTTTCTCTCAACGCCCTTTCCTCACTTTTCTCTTAACATGCATCTCTCTTTTCTTTCATCCCTTCCCAGGTGTGGTTTATGGATAAGCTGAAGGTAGTGGACTCTTGCCTTGAGTACTCAACTTGAGGCTATTTCTTTCATCACCGACTAGTGGATTTCCCGAATGAGGGATGGTAGTGCAACTGGATGTGTAACAGGTCTGCTGCTGATATAGCTTGGCGTTGCCCCTGGCTTAATCTGACCAAGATGAGTTACAGCATGGCTCGACAACCTGGTATACAGTTGATTGGACTCACACACTGGGTGTTCTATTTCCCTTTTTGGTTCAGACGTTAGCTTGGGCATGATCAAACCCGCCCAGAGGAGGGGGTAGAGTACCCAGTTTTATTTCCCATCCATGGTTCACATTTAGCTAGGTACTTCACTGCTTGGAGGATGAGAGAGCTTTTGGCCCCTGCCTTTAGTTTCAGTTGTGCCTTTTCTGGCAAATGCTTGGCTCGGCTCGAGGATGAGGCACAAAACGGGCACACTTTCGCTTCAGAAGCTTCCACAAGCACGAGCGAAGGACGCAGGAGCACCTGACTCATCTATGCCCCGAATTTATTGCTTTGTCATTTCTTTTCAAGTTTTTTGAATGTAATAAAAGCAATTTCGATTTGTATCAGAGAGTTAGAGAACTTTTATGTTGAAATCAATGAAATTAAAGTTGTAAAAACTAAAAATTTTCCTTTTGGTCCAAAAATGGTCTAAGTTGTAAAAGGTAAAATTTTGAACAAAACCAACTTTTATCAAAACTTTCCAAAACCATTTTCGAAAAACATCACCACTTGACACGCACGTAATCAATCCTCAAGATGTACAACCCCGAATCAAAAGATCACAAATTGCCTCTTGATTGAACAGCACTACTTAGCATTGTAACCAGCTCTTCTTTCAGAGTGAAGATCACAACCGAACCCTTAGGTAAAGAACAAACAAAGATGACTTGATCGATCACATAGATAGGACAGTTGAGTTGGAGGTGATTACGGTCGAACTTCAGGATGAAGTTGCCTCCGTATCTCAAAGATGGGAATCAGGCCTTACGTAGTTCAGTTCAGGTTCACTCGAGTATTAACTCTCTTTTTTTGCGCTCTAACTTTGCCAAAGTCGCCCTTTAGGGCTTTCAACCTTGCGAGCTCAGTTTTTCTTTATTTCTAATTTTTTATGCTCTAACTTTTGCCTAGGTCGCCCTTCTAGGTTTTCAGCCTAGCGAGCCTCTCAGGGGTAGTATTTCTTCAACTTGTCCATGTTGATTAGTTGTGAAAATTTCAATCCATCCAAGTCTATAAGAATAACAACTCCACCCGACCAGATAGTTTTGATGATATAAGAACCAGTCTAATTGCGTCTGAATATGCCCCTAGGGTCATGAATGGGAGCTCGGTTGTCTTTCAGCACCATATCTCCTTCTTTGAGATTCCGAGACTTAACCTTCTTGTTAAAAGCCTTGGCAATTCTGTGTTGATAACCCTGAATGTGATATAATGCTTTCAGCCTTCTCTCATTAAACAGCATCAGCTCTTCGAATCTGCTCTGTTGCGAGTCTGCCTCTGCTATCTGACACTCAGCCATAACTTGCAGCGATGGGACTTCTATTTCAATTGGCAGAACAGCTTCCATCCCGTTGACAAGAAAATAAGGAGTTTCCCCTGTAGACGTCCGTATTGAAGTTCTATAGCCCTAGAGTGCGAATGGCAATTTATCTGGCTAGTCTCTGTAGGTCTCGACCATCTTCTGCAAGATATTCTTGTTGGCGGCTTCAACGGCTCCGTTGGTTTGCGGCTGGTATGTAGATGACTTATGAAAAGCCACGTTGTATTTCTCTAACAAGTCTATCACCTCTTTCTTGAAATGGGAGCCATTATCTGATACGATCTCGTTTCGGACTCCATATCGGCAAATGATGTTGTTTCTGATGAACTTAGCCACATACGATACTTTCAACACTGCATAAGACTGAGTTTCCACCCACTTTGTAAAGTAATCAATTGCCACCAAAATGTATTCATGCCCATTCGACCCTTTTAGCGTGACCGCGCCAATGACGTCGATTTCCCAAACTGAGAAAGGCTATGCGCGAAGTTATCTTGTACAATTTTGACAGCGGGATGTTCATGCGATTGGCATAAATTTGGCATTTGTGGCATCGCTGAACAAAACCAATACAATCCGCTTCCATGGTGGACCAGTAGTAACCTTGCCTGAGAATCTTCCGGGCTAACATCACCCCGTTCATGTGCACTCTGCACTCTCCTCTATGGATGGCCTTCATCAGGCGCTTTGATTTCTCTTCTTCGACACACAACTTGTGCATTCCCAGATGACCTATTTTGTATAATTTACCTCCGCAGATGATAAATTGGACGGTTATTCGCCATATTCCCCTTTTGTCCTTGGCATTTGCCCTTGGTGGAAAAAACTCATTTTTCAAGAAGTTCCAAATATCATGGTACCAAGGATTTTTGTCTTGTGCTTCATCTATTGCGGCGATAGTTTTATAGGCTGGCGTGTATCTCTGCTCAATGATAATCGGACGCATCCGGACTCCAAGTGGGATGTCTACCATGGATGATAGAGTTGCTAAAGCGTCAACGAAACTTTTGTTCTCTCGCAGTAGATGCGTGAAAGTCAGCTTTTCAAACCTAGGAATCAGAACATCCAGGGTCTGGTGATAAACCTTCATCTTAGTCTCCATTTACTTGAGAAACAACTAGATTTGACTCCCCGATAACATCCAATCTTTTTGCCCTTAGTTCCAAGGCAGCTTCTAAACTAGCAATACACGTTTCATATTCTACTTCGTTATTGGACACCTTGAACTGGAGTTTGAAGGCTAATGGTACATGGGAGTCGTCGAATGTTATCAACAACACACCTATCCCATAACCGTATTGATTCGATGCTTCATCAAAGTACATTGTCCAAGTCTTTTCCTCAACTTACAAAATGGCTTCATCTGGAAACAAATACTCCACTACTTCATCTCCCTCTACTGGGTGATCTGCCAAGAACTCCGTTACAGTTCTCCCTTTGACCGACTTGTGGGTAACATACTTGAGATCAAATTCAGAGAAGAGAAGCAACCAACGGGCTAGCCTACCTGTAAGCGCTAGTTTCTCAAAGAGATATTTGATGGGATCTAATCTCAAAACCAAAATTATGGAGTGAGCTAACTAGTAGTGTCACAACTTCCTGGTAGCCCATACCAAGGCTAAGAAAGGTTTCTCCAACGGAGTGTAGCGGGTCTCATAATCCAACATTTTCTTGCTCAAGTAGTAGATGGCTTTCTCCACCCTATTCTTAGATTCCTGAGCAAGCATGCATCCCATAATCGTGTCTGTCACTAACAGGTACAAAATTAAAGGTTTCCCTGGCTTTGGCGGCAATAACACAGGTGGATTTTGGAAGTACTGCTTAATTTGCTCAAAAGCGAATTGGCATCGATAATCCCATCGGAACTTCTTTCCTTTCTTTAGGAGACCAAAAAGTGGTTCACAAGTCACGGTTAATTTAGAAATAAACCGTCTTATGATTTGCACTTTACCCAGGAAGCCTCGCACCTCCTTTGCAGTCCTTGGTGGTCGCATTTCTAGGATGGCCTTCATTCTGGAAGGATCTACTTCGATGCTCCTCTGTGTGATCAAAAAAGCCCAGCATTTTTTCTGCTGTTATGCCGAAAGTACATTTCTGCAGATTCAACCTTAGTCTATATTCTCTGATTTGTTAAAAGAATTTCTTCAAGGTGGTATAATGGCCCTCTCTTTCTTTGAACTTGATAATCATGTCATCCACATACACCTTGACCTCTTTGTGGATCATGTTGTGTAGAATAGTGGTTGCAGCCCTTTGATAGGTACCCTCGGCATTCTTCAGCCCAAACGGCATAACCTGATAGCAGTAGGTACCCCACGTAGTTTTCTCACTGTCTTCGGGTGCCATCAGAATTTGATTATACCCGGAAAACCCGTCCATGAAGGATATCAATGCATGACCTGTAGTGAAATCCACTAATTCATCAATGTGCGGTAAGGGAAAGTTGTCCTTCGGACTGGCTCTATTCAAATCCCTGAAGTCTACACACACCCGAATTCTACCATCCTTTTTTGACACTGGGACGATGTTGGCCAACCAAGTCGGATATTCAGATACTAACAAGAAACCTACCTCGATCTGCTTGGTGACCTTCTCTTTGACTTTCAGCGCCCAATTCGGATGGATTCTTCGTAACTTCTGCTTGACAGGTCGGGCCTTGGGATCAAAAGGGATCCGATGCTATACAATCTCAGGATCGATCCCAGGAATGTCTTCGTAGGACCATGCGAAAACATCTTTGAAATCTTTTAATAAAGCAACTAAGCGCTCATGTTCCTCCGAAGACAACGTGGACTCGATCTAGACTAGACACGGATCCTTCTCAGTACCCACATTAATAACAATGATTTCATCGGAACAGGGTTTTGCATACTTCTCTTCCTCTCGATTAATCAAGTTTTTCAAAACCAGAGGAATTCCTTCCTCTTCGTTTTCATTAAAGTTCTGAAAATCTTGGTCAATACAATAAACAAGCGGCATAGAGAAATACTCAGAATTGGCAGCGTTCTCATTCACAAGGTCCAGTTCTTCAGTTACAACCGACTCAAAAGCAAAAGAAATAAAGGACCTAGACAAGACCTTGGCATCCGGGTTATCACCCCCAAGAATACCAGACTTGGACTAAGAAGAACCGGAATTTGATTCCGGCTCCACAGACTCTATGGAATATGATTCTAGCTTATCACCCGACTCCGAGCTAGACAGATAACCTTCCTTCGGCTGCCAAATAAGAGATGGTGCTTCAAATACATCCAAAATGCTGCTGAATGGATTCATACCCTATTGGTCCCCGATTATGGAGATGGTAAGGTTATCCCCCGAGTTCTTTGAGTCAGCCGCGAGATCTGTAAGGTGATATGCTAGTGCTGCCTCTACTCTAAGCTCGCTGTTGTCTGAGTCATTTTCCATGCTCTGTTCAGTTTTGGTACTTGGCTCAGCCTTTTCCTTGGCATCACTATCTTGTGACTGCAGGTTTAAGAAGATTTTGAACCCAGGAACATGCTGCTTCGCAGAATTCATCCAGGACTCAAGAAAGCTGCAAAAGGGGAAGTCTTCTCCCTCCCGAACAAAGCGGCCATTCAGCGTTCGCCGGATTGGACTGTGAGTGAGCTCATAGTGTTTACCAGCCTGCTTGGCTCTGCCTCTGCTTACCATCTCTTCTTTTTTCCTGATCCAGTCCTTTTTGGTGGGTAGATAACCCAGACCATAGGCATGTGGATTATGCGATACATTGGCCAATACTGTGACGCCTTTCCGGCCACTTCTTCCAAGTCCCATTCCTGGCACATGTTGTAGTTTATTCATGAAATAGATTGATTGGGTACTGACATACATGTCCTCATCAGCGCCAAGATGGTCTGCATTACCCGGGCCTCAACCAGCATAAACCCTCAAAGAAAAACATCCTCCTCGCCATGAACGATTTCCAACACTAGTGTAGTTACCTTTGGCGGCGGATGAATGGACAAATTCCCAAAAACAATCGCCACTCCCTTATCGTAGGGGCATTTCAGCATTTGGAGGAGGGTAGAGGAGACTACTTTCACATGATGCAATCAGGGCCTCTCTAGTAGTAAGTTGAAGATGGCCAGGACATCCAGGACATGGAACTCGACATCCTGCTGAGCTGGGCCTACCTGGAGTCTGATTTGTACCGTGCCCATAACCTTTCTGCTTATATTATCATATGCACGGATTACTTGGGCTGTAAGCACAAAGTCTGCCGATCTAAGGCCGATAGCATAAGCTGTGCGAGAAGGACATACATTGATAGCTGAACCGGTGTCTATCAACACCACCGGTACCCACTTTTCCTTGCACTCAACTAATATGTACAGGGGTTTGTTGTAAGCTGAGCCTTTCGGCGGTAGTTCTTTGTCAGAAAAGATTAGGGTTGGCCTGACACCACCTGGGAAGACCAGTCTCACAAGCTGCTCAAGGGTAGTGTCGATGGACAATTTAGCTTTGTCTATTGCTAACAATACAGCCTATCAATGCACCCAAGAAGCCATGAGAAGACCCCAAATTGAGATGTCAGCTTGGATTTTCTTCAGTTGCTTCAACACTGCTTCTTCTTCCAGCTATTGTTCTTTTTGTTTCTCATTATCTCTATCTTTCCCAGAGGCCTTAGCTTGGTCTAAGTGTGGTGGCTTGAAATACCACCCACTTCTCGTCTTGTGGTCTATCTCTGCCGCGTACCACGTGTTGTTTGGAAGGCACTCACCCCAATCTTCGTCGGTGTGGCCCGAAGTAGATCGTTATCCTCCCACCATACACTTTCGGCAGTTAACAAACAATTGTTCGGCTCCGTTCTGATCACTCTCACATCACAAGTATCCTCTACGGGGTGTTGGGCCATTACAGCTTCTTGGTTGTCTTTAAACTTCTCTTGTGCAAACTACTTCAGTGCAGCTTCCTGTTTTATGTCCATGGTACTCACAATGCCCAATTTTTGAGCTAAACTTTCCACGCTGGCGTTCTCCGGTAGTTTCCCATTTTCATCGGCCATTTCGGCCACCATAGCAATTCCTGCTTCTTTTTCTTCCAGCTTCATTTTAGTTCCTTCCTCCCTGTCTGGTTTATCACTCAACCACCCAGAGTTGTCCGCTGATCCATTGAAATCGAACCAGTCAATCTGCACATCCCCTTGATTTTGTTCGTCGAAGAACTGCAGATTGTCTAAGTCCTCCTCAAGTTTCACAAAATCATCTAACCCTTGACTCGGGCCATCCTCCCTAGCCACATTGACCTCCACTACAGTTGGCAATACCACTTTTGGCTTGACTTGATCAATCGGCATAATGTAGCAGCTTGGATCATACACCCCCTCAGACAAGTCCTCAAAGCACTCAGGCAATGGACTCATACTCTCTTCTATGGCCAGCCTACCTTCTTCTGCAATTGTCATCACCACAGGTTTAGGTTGAAGTGTGGAAGTGTTTATCATGCACAAATCTGTGCTTTCAGAAATGAACACCGTCGGTCTGGGTAGGTAGGAATGGGTAATATATATGCTGGGGTCATAGGGGATGGCCAGTGTGTGGATTAGATTTAGATTGTGAGGTGAGGGAACTTGATTGTGAGTTGGGAGAGGGTTGGTAGTTACATTTGCTTTTTGGGGTGGTGCAATCACCTTATTGTCAATGGGGTCTTGAATCTTATGACGCAGCCTGAAGCATTGGTCGGTGTCATGACCATGCTACTGGTGAAAAGCACAGTACTTGGCTAGGTTGTGTTTAGGTGGGAGAGGATCAAGTAGTGGGCGATGCTCTAATGACTTGAGGTGCCCCTTTTTGATCAACACCTTCATGGCTTAAGATAAAGGCATGTAGAGTTTGGTAAAGATCCTCTGGGATCGGGCAAGGTTGTTTCAAGTTTGTGGAGCTGTATTGGCAAAGGGATTGGCGGTCTTGGTTATGGTGGTGACAACGCTCACATCTGACGGTTGCGCAGCTATACTACCACTAGTGGTTGCACTGGAATTGTGCACAAAAGGCCTTTTGGCCTGCTCTTTCTCATCAGTAATCAGCCCTTGTTTCATGGCGTCTTCAATATAAACCCCTATCTCATGGAGCTCGATGAACGTGAATAGAGGTAGAACGATCATTTTCTAAAGCAACTTCCCGTGCAGATTGCGGACTACCATCCTTATCTGGTCTTTCTCGGAAGGCCGTATGGTCATCATTAAAGCTTTGGCCCTCCACCTCGTCATGAATTCTGAAAAGCCCTCATTCGGCTCCTGGCGCGTTGCCTCAAGATCACAAGTTGTGACCTCAATTTGTGTATTGTATGAGTACTGTGCAACAAAGGCCTCGGCCATTTCCTCCCAACTCTGCTTCACAGAATCCTCTAGCTTCGTGTACCATATAGCTGCTATTCCCAACATGGTCTAGCCAAAAAGAGAGAGCTTTTGCAATCTGGTCAGGCCCATCAGGTGCAGGATATCTGAAAACAGCCGAAAATAAACCATGGGGTCTCCGGAGTTGTCAAATCTATCGATGTGCGGCATTTTCTGGCAATGTCACTGCAAAGTTGGTATACCCGTCTTCTATATCAGGGATGGAGTTAACACCCTGTGCTCTCTTGAATAGCTTCTCCAGCTTGTTGACCTTAAGCACAGTCGAGTCAACCTCAAACTCAAATGGAGCCTCAGTTTGATACACAGGTACTTTGGAGGCTTATGGTGGGATCGACTCTGCCGGACTGCCCTGATTCTCAACATGGGCAGTGGCTCCGGGTGGTGGGATACCCGTAGGCAAGGATGGATCTAGGGGGCCTGGGGGAGGGGGGGGCAGCCGCACCCCCAAAAATTTGAAAAATATCATATATTATACTAGAAATTTTAAAATAATTTAAAATTATAGGAGTTCGCACCCCTAATTTTTTTTTTAGATAATTTCAAAATTATATAGAGTAGCCCCTCTCAATTTTTTAAACTATTTGATTTTTTTTTTTTTTGAATTGGTTAACATATATAATAATCTACTTTAAATTTTATGTATATGTATTTTTTAAATTAGCTCAAGATGAAAGCAAAATTTTAGAAACTTTAGTGGGTCAAAGTGTAAAATATGAAACTTTTACAAATATATAAACTATAAGGCTTGTTGGAGAAGCTTTAAACAAAGCACTAAGATTAAAGAAAAGAAAAGAAAACAACTGATCTGAGAGACTTGCTACGAAATAGGGAGAAGCAAAGAGACGAGGGAAGAAACAGAGAAGTTTTGTTGTCCGACTGTTTGTCGGTGGTCTGGTGGAGGCTTCGTCGGAGCTGTCGACATGGACGGTGGAACCATGGACTTTCACTGGTAAGTTATCTAATATCCCTTCAACTTCAATATGATGTGATTATTCTGCTTTTAGACTGAATATTATGATTGATTGTGATTTTAGACTGAATAATGTGATTATTTTGCTTTTAATTTGTTATTGGTGCGATGAAAATTTGATAATTGTTACTGGTACAATTATTAACTAAATATTGTGTTTTTTTTTTAAATACTATGATCTATTGTAATTAGTAGGTATTGTGTGATTTCTTGATAATTGAATAGGCTTTTAGGTTATGATTTGTTGATTTCCTCTAAGAATTTGGATAAAAATCTAAATGTATTTTGTGCTGCCATATATTTTATGACTTTTAGGAATAGGATAGGATTGTGCTAGCATATAAGATTCTGAAAGTTTTTTTTTAGAGTCTATTTACATTAAAAATATAATGCAATAATAATTATTATTACTCTTAAATTAATTGCTTTCAAGTTGTTGAATGATAATTATTGAAAGTTAAGTTAGTCATGGCGAACAAAAAAATTGATTTCTTCTTTAAGAAAAGAGGTTCTGAAAATATCATTCAAAGTTCCACCAATAATGTTGAAACTTCAACTTCTCTGGAACAACGTCATTCTAAACTTCCAAGAGTCGAATCTAAAGAAGTTGATACGTCTTCTTTGGTGAGGGATCTGGGGTTGCGTCAACAAATATGGGATTACCTGGTATCTAAACGTGATGAGATCAGACGTGCTTATATCAAATCCAGGCCATATCAACCCAAGGCTCCGAACAATTAACCTTTTGAAACTGATAAGAATGGATGTCGTTTTGTAGATTCTTGGTATAAGTTATTTCCGAATTGGCTGGAATAATCTCCAACAAAAAATCGTGCGTTTTGCCTTCCATGCTTTCTTTTTACTAAGCCAACTAGACGCCCTGGATCTAGTGCTTTTACGATTGAGGGATTTTTTCTTGGAAGAAAGTGAATGAAGGGAAGAATTGTCCTCCGTTATCGCATATGGGCAAGGATCCTAACTCATCGCATAGAGTTGCTGTCAAATGTTGTTGCGATTTAACAAATCAAGCGCAACATATTGAGGCAATTGTTGAAAAACAAACTTCCATACAAATTGCTAGAAATCATTTGTTGTTGGAGACCTCGATAGATGTGATTAAATGGTTAACATTCCAAGCCTGTGCTTTTAGAGGTCATGATGAACGCCACTGATTTAACAACCGAGGGAATGTTATTGAGCTGATAAAGCTCTTGGCTTCTTATAATGAGGATGTGGCAGCAGTGGTTTTGGAAAATGCTCCTCAAAATGCTTCATATCATTCCCATGGGATTCAAAAATAGATTCTTAGTATTTTCTCTGATAAGATACAAAAATTCATTCGTGAGGAGATTAATGATGGGAATTTTTGCATTCTAGTTAATGAATCTGAAGATGAATCGAAAATAGAGCAAATGGCAATTATTTTGAGATTTGTTGATAAATATGGTTTTATAAAAAGAGCGTTTTTTTGACATAGTTCATGTGTTAGATACCACGTCAGCAACTTTGAAAGAAGAAATTTGTATTGTCATTTCTCGTCATAACCTTAGTGTGCAAAATATTCATGGTCAGGGATATGATGGTGCCAGTAACATGTCTGGAGAATGGACTAGGTTGCAGGTTCTATTTTGTGCTGAGTGTTCATTTGCATATTATGCTCATTGCTTTGTTCATCGGCTCCAATTGGCTTTAGTAGGAGCATCTAAACAGGTTATATCTATCAATCAATTTTTCTCTCACTTGACTCGAGCAATTAATATAGTTGGCTCATCTTGCAAAAGACATGATCAATTAAAAGCTGCTCAGGCTATTGATATTGCTGAAAAACTTGCCATTGATGATGAATTCGAGATTGGTAAAGGAAAAAATCAAATTGGAACATTGAAACGAGCTGGAGATACTCGATAGGGTTCTCATTCGGTTCCATTTGTAGTTTGATAAACATTGTTCAGTGTTACTTGTGCAGTCCTAAGAAACATAATTAATGATGGCAGCAAATCGAATCAACGAGCTGAGGCAGATGGAGTTTATGATTCCATTACATCTTTTGAGTTTGTCTTCATTTTACATCTTATGAGGGATATCATGGAGATTACTGATAATCTTTGCCAAGCTTTGCAAAGTAAATCTCAAGATATATTAAATGCAATGCATTTGGTGTCTACAACGAAGATACTTATTCAAAAATTTAGAGAAGATAGATGAGTTCCATTGTTGGGAAAATTAAATTATTTTCTAATGATCATGGTATACAGATTCCATATATGAGCAGTCCTTATAAAGGAGATTGAGGTCGGTCTCATTTTTATGGTTACAGTTGATTCTCAGTTACAAGAATTAAACAATAGGTTTAAGGAAGATGTAATGGAATTGATTATTCTTAGCTCAGCTTTGGATCCTAGGGACGGTTATAGATCATTCAAAATTGAGGATATTTGCAATCTTGCAAATAAATTTTATCCCATGGATCTCACCGAGCAAGAAAAATTGCATTTGAAGTATTACTTGGAAAACTATAAGCTTGATATTTCCATACTTCCCGAGTTTCAGAAGCTGTCAACCATTTCTGAGTTGTGTCAAATGTTGGCAAAAACAAAAAAGTCAACAAGTTATCATCTTATTGATAGATTGATTCGTCTTGTGTTGACTTTACTTGTTTCAATTGCTACATCGGAACGTGCATTTTCAGCTATGAAACTCGTTAAGTCTAAATTGCATAATAGGATGGAAGATGGTTTTCTGGCTCGTTACTTGATTACGTACATTGAAAAAGACATTGCTTGAGGGTTTGATGTAGACTCTACCATTCATGTTTTTGATATTATGAAAGAGCATCGAGCTCAATTGAAGATGCCTAATTTTAGTAAATAAATGCATGTAGAAATAGTTACTACTTTTTGTAACTGAATATGGGAAAAAAAATATTCTCAATTGTATTATCATCTTTTGGTACTCAATTATGTTGACAAGGAATATATAGTTCAATATTTTATCGTAACATTATTGATTTTTTTTCATGTTTGTAGAAATTGGTATTGAACTTCAAATTTTATTGGTTAAAGGTTAAATGTACTTTAGCCTCTCCAAAGTCATAATCCTGTATCCGTCCCTGCCCGTAGGAGGTGCATGAGATGCAGAAGCTGTTGCCGGCTGTGGCTGTTGTTGTTATAGCCTGTTTATTACCTTAGCCTGACATGCCATGACCTCGGCTTGACGAGCAGCGTCTTGTTGCAAGTTTTCAACTGTTTGCTAAAGGTGGTGAATCAAGTCCTCAATACAGACCAGGGGATACTGTGCCATCGGAATGGGCGAATGATCTCGTACTGGACTAGATGTAGAAGACTGAGCCTGACTAGATACAGATGAAGTGAGGGGTGATTGCTGTAGAAACTGGACCGGTGAACTCTGTCTGACTCTCCTCCGTCTAGTAATCGGTGGGAGCGAAGTAAATACGGGTTGTCCCCTAACAAGATCTCCGGCTTTGCAAAGCCTTCTGACACGGGTCCAGAGCGTTTGGGGGATATCCGAATTGTCTGAAGCTATGGTGTTATACTATCTAGCAAAAAGAAAGCAGTAATTAGAAACCGCACAGTACCTCAGCTCAGATGTTAACAACACAGATGTAATCAAAGTTGTAGGACTACACTCAACACTGAATTCTGTCCCCAAAACTGATACCCAACTTACAACTGATAAGTACATACCAGTTAAGTGAGAGTCAAAACACCCCTATGAGGGGGTAAGGTTACCCTATCCTAGTTTCGTCAGGAACTAGGGTTCACTATTCAAACAAAGCGGTTTCACACAATCCTATATTCGGGTGAGCATCCTGTTCTAGTTTGGAACAGTCTCTACGGCTTTTCGATATGCATCTAGGCCAAATGGTCAAAAGGGTACCTCAGCAAGACTACCTAATATACCTCTCACACCGAACATCAAGAAGTGAAAGGAGGATCAAATGGTACAGCGGTAGTCCAGATCCAAGGACTGTGTTCCCATCTTGGCAAAGCCCATGACCGGTTAGCTTTTTGGCAAACCTTTTGGGCAAGCCTCCGGCAAGCCGTTCAGGAATAACAGATGGCAAACACAGTGACTTAGGTGCACCATTGCAAATGCAAATGTAAAGGAACATATAAGTGTAGATAAAATTTCATATCATGGATTTCAAGTCAAGTTCTCTAAATTCTTCAGTAGAGTCGCCAAAACTATAACTCGACTTTTTTGCACCCCCTTTTTGGAAGGCGAAATAAGCCCTACAGTTCAGATTCTTGCGGTTTTGAATCTAATCTCACAAGTGCAATGTGAAATTGATAAACACTAAAGAGTCTAAATCCGACAATTTTTTGGAAAATCAATTTTGAATAAAAAATGCCAAAATTGGACTGTTTTGCTAGATATACAGTGTCGCCACTTAAATATTTTCATTTTTGAGAAATTTAGGAAACCCATGACTCGTGCCAAAGGCCATGTGTCCGTCATCACCAAGATTGTCTCGGCTCGGGAACTTAGGTATGAGAGGGGAAGGTCATGAATGAATTTGAGCACCCCCGCTCATTCGATCAAAGATCAGCCTCTACTAATCATGATATGAATCTTATGTACATTGTATGTTCTTGTTTCGATTTATTAGGCTAACATTACTATGTGATGTGCACACACAAGAATTGGAACATTCGATTCATGTTTGTTTTGAAAATTGTTTTGAAATATGTACTACTTAAAAAAGTGATCACATATAAACATTACTTAAATTATTCTAATTCAAGCAATAAGCCTTCATCTACAGAAATTCAAACAGTTCATCATTTAAGCAATTAGCCTCATGGCAGGCATGCTAGATATGGCAACAATCACACGCATGCGATATGCTAAAACGAATAAAGGCTCACCTAGTACTCCAACCCAAAAGAAAAACTAGTTAGAAAAATGCATGATTCCTAACTTATGTAATATGAATAATGCAACACATGCGATATACAATTAATAGGCTTGGCTATAAAGATGGCATATGACACAATTAAATAGCCTGCGGTCTAAGCACGTATTCAAAGAATGCGCTAAACTAACAATGCAGTTAGAATAATGAATTGAGCCTCGGTGCATGCAATACAAATGGATGCAAACATGAGATGTGCTAAACAAAACATGATGTCCCTAAACTAACCATCATAAGTTAGTAAATAAAAGGGAGAAAGACGTAGGGTTGGAAGACATACACGTTATTACACTGCGCTCTCACGAAGGAAAGTCCGAATGAACTAAGCTAATTAACTAACTAATTAAAGTTAAGCTAACTATTACAAAACGAATGAAATTAGCTAAACTACTTAACTAATTATTATAACAACAAATGAATTAACTATTCTAGTTAACTAAAACAATTACAAAACGAAATCGAATAACTAGTTAACTAACTAATTAATTAAACACTTTGCAAAATTAACTAGCTACGACTAATTAATTACAACAAATAGCTAAACTAAGCATTTAAACTTAAATAGGCTCGGTATGCGAAGAATGCTCATGCATGTGCTCGGTTTCCACCCAAAAAGCCACTGTTTTGCTTCCGGAAGGTCTCTGCTGCGCAATAAAACACTAACACCTTTGTTCATTTCCAGAATAGCTCTACTCTGCTCAAAGAACACACTGTTGAATTTTGCATTGGTGGCTGGCCGGCCACCAGTGATAGCCTGCCAGCCACTGCTGCGTAGTTCACCTTTCTGTAACAAAGGACAAACAGAGCATGCACAGGGTATTCTCAAGGATTTGTCTGCACAACTCGTCCCTCCTTTTCATGAACAAATCAAACGAGTAGTGAATTTGGTCCACAAACCATCAACTCAAGTAATTTCATTGCATGATGGCTCATGATTCAAAGTGTGCAAGTTCAATAAATGCAACAAAAGAAGACTCTAACCTCCTCCCTTTCATGAGGTGATCAAGGGAAATGATGACCTTGGAAACTCAAAGTATTTCATCACTAATGAGTATGAAATGCTTCAAGCTTCCATGTGTTCAATTAAAGTCCGAGTGAACACAAAACCAAATTCTTATCTTGTATCATTTTAGTCCCATTTTAATTACTTCATTTTAATTACCAACCATCCTTTAATCAATTGAGTCCAAAGAGTGAATTTAAGTCCTCTAAATGGAAAGAAGGCTCAAACCAAGTGTTGTTTTAGGCATGAAAAAGACATCATACCATTGGAAATGAACCCCAAAGGAATTAAACCATTAAGCATGACATCTCAATCTCATGCTTTAAACAAACAAGTTGTTTGAACCATTTTCAATGCAAAGCAAAAGCCAAGAAAGGAGAGAAGTTGCAGAGATGATTAAGAGTGATCAAAAGTATAGAAAGCCATAAATAAATGCAATCAACTCAAAAAAGATGGTATCTAAAACACCAAACTCATTAGGACAATTACTCTAAAAGCATGCAAAATAAAGCTCAAATGCAACTATCAAACCAAAAAAGTGCTAAAATAGTCTAAAATAAGTCTTAAAACATGCTGGAATTGAGCTAAAAATAGCTAGATTAATAAGCTAAAACATAGCATAAGCTAGGCTTATAAGCAAGACACCAGGAGGGAAGGCTAACCCCTCCAAATTTAGACTTCAAAACATGATTTTGGCCACTGAAATAACTCTAAAAAATAGCGTTTAAAAGCTCAAAAATAGATAGTAAAAGGATGGGAAACACAAGGGAAAATACCCTCAAAATAAGGTGCAAAGAAGGGTGAACCACCCCTTAATCTTTAATGGCCTTAAAACCCAAGCTTTAGCCCAAAAATACAGAGTTTTCATACCCAAAAATAATTTGACAATTGCAAGAAAAAGAGTAGATAAAGCTAGCAAAGAGGCAAACCCCTATACCTTTAAAGAGAAAAACCAATTCCAAGCAATAATCCAAGACAAACACACCCTTAAGAGCTCAAACAAGGCTCTAGGATACCTCAGCTCAAGTATGGAGAGGTTTGGTTAAGAATGTATAGGCAAAGGTTGAGGATTTATAGGCTAAAGTGTAGAAATTTGGAAGAGAGAGAGAGAGAGAGAGAGAGAGAGAGAGAGAGAGTAAAAATTTTGCTCCAAAATTTTTCCTACCTTAAAACATGAGAGGGAGGCCCTCTATATATAGAAAACATGAATTCTCCTCAAGAACATCTAGCCCTATACGTGGGGACAAATGCATGCATCTGTGCAAACAGCTGGCACAGCTGTCACAAAATATCTGCAAAACACACTGGTGGCCGACAACCCAAAAGTGATGGCCGGCAGGCCACCAAGGGTTGCAGGCTTGACGAACCAAGGTCTGGTCCAAGAATGAGGCAACTGGGTTGTAGGGTTTGAAAGGCTCAAAGCTATGGCATTCTGCTAAGGACTTCGAGCACTTGACAAGCATATAGACTCATCATCGGGTGTGCATGTGATGACGTCCAAGTCGTAAGGGCTGTCAAAAATAGGGTGTCTACAAGAACACATCTTCTATTTATATTGTTGAGTCTTCTTTTTTATGGCATGGTAGATTAGGACATGTAAATTTTAATTTTTTGCGTAGACTTGTTGCTTTAGAATATTTACCAAACTTAGAGTTTGATCCTAATCATAAATATGAGATTTGTGTTGAGGCAGAACTCACTAAGGCATCATTTAATAAAGTAAAAAGAAGTACTGAACCTCTAAGTTTAATTCACACAGATATTTGTGATTTAAAATTTGTTCAAATTAGAGAAGGTAAGAAGTACTTTATTACGTTTATTGATGATTGCACTCGATATTGCTATGTTTACTTATTGAGAAATAAAGATGAAACCTTAGAAGCTTTTAAGAAATAAAAACTTGAGGTTGAAAATCAACTTGGCAAAACTATTAAGATAGTGAGAAATGACAGAGGTAGTGAACATGATGCACCATTTGAGGAATTTTGTTATGAACATGGTATTATTCACCAAACCACTGCACCCTATTCTCCACAGTCAAATGGAGTTATTGAGAGAAAAAATCAAACTCTTAAAGAGATGATGAATGCCATGCTGATTAGTTCAGGGTTACTTCAGAACTTGTGGGGGGAAACGATTTTGTCTACTAACTTTATCCTTAATAGGGTACCCCACAAGAAAATTAATCAAACACCTTATAAATTGTGGAAAGGTCGACGACCTACCTACAATTACCTCAAAGTGTGGGGGTGTTTGGCCAAGGTGGCAGTCTCTAGTCCCAAAACGACTAAGATAGGACCAAAAACCGTTGATTGTGTGTTCATTGGTTATGCAAATAATAGCAGTGCATACAGAATTTTAGTTCATAGATCTGAAAATCCTGATATGCATGTTAACACTATTATTGAGTCAAGGAATGCGTCGTTTTTTTAATACATTTTTCCTTGCAAAAAAACTGAAGAGAAAAGTTCAAATAGAAGAACTTTTGATACTGCTGTGGGTAGTAGTGAAGACCATAATGATAATGAAGCAGATGAACCTAGACGTAGCAAGAGGGCTAGGATCTCTAAATCATTTAGTCCAGATTTTCTGACATAACTATTAGAAAATGAGCCTCAAAACTTCAAGGAAGCAATGTCAAGTCCTGAAACTCCATTGTAGAGAGAGGCTGTGAATAGTGAAATTAAATCAATATTGGAAAATCATACTTGGGAATTGGTGGATCTTCCACCAAGGTGTAAACTTTTGGATATAAGTGGATATTCAAGAGAAAAATGAAAGCAGATGGTTCAATAGATAAATACAAGGCTAGGCTTGTTGTTAAGGGATACAGACAGAAGGAAGGCCTTGATTATTTTGACACCTATTCACTAGTGACAAGAATAACATCTATTCGCATGTTGATTGTGATTGCAGCTTTGTATAATCTAGAAATATATCAAATGGATGTTAAAGCAACTTTTTTGAATGGCGAGTTAGATGAGGAAATCTATATGGAACAACCGGAAGGGTTTCAAGTTCCCGACTAAAAGAAAAAGGTTTGTAAACTTGTCAAATCCCTTTATGGATTAAAACAAGATCCGAAATAATGGCATGAAAAATTTGATCACGCTATGCTTTCGAATGGTTTTAAGATAAACGAATGTGACAAATGCATCTATGTTAAAAGCACAGACAAAGGCTATGTCATAGTTTGGCTTTATGTGGATGACATGCTCATTATTGGAAGCAATAATGATATGATTAAATCCACAAAGAAAATGTTGAACAAAAAGTTTGACATAAAAGATCTGGGAGTAGTAGATGTAATTCTAGGAATAAAAATTACTTGAGCATCTGAAGGATATGCTTTATCTTAGTCTCACTATGTTGAGAAGATTTTGGAGAAATTTGGAAAGCGTAACGACCGTCCTGCTAAAACACCTGTTGACATTAATCTTCATTTGTCAAAAAACGCAGGAGCAGGCATATCACAATTAGAGTACTCTCGAATAATCGGAAGCTTGATGTACTTAATGAATTGCACTATGGTAGATTTAGCCTATGCTGTAAGCAAATTGAGTAGGTACACAAGTAATCCAAGGTCCAATCATTGGAAAGCGATAATTAGGGTACTTAGGTATCTAAGACATGCCCAGAATTATAGCTTTCGTTATACCAAATATCCAGCAGTACTTGAGGGATACAGTGATACAAATTGGATATCGGATACTAAAGACTCAAAATCCACTAGTGGATACGTCTTTATCCTGGGAGGTGCTGCAGTCTCTTGAAAATCTTTCAAGCAAACATGCATAGTAAGGTTGACAATGGAATCTGAGTTTATCACATTAGATAAAATAGGAGAAGAAGCAGAATGGCTTCGTAATTTCTTAGAAGACATTCCAATGTGGCCTAAACCTGTGCCAGTTATATGCATTCACTGTGATAATGAAGCAGTAATAGGACGGGCACAGAATCATATGTATAATGGTAAATCTTGACATATTCGTCGAAGACATAATACTGTTAGGCATTTGCTCTCACATGGAATAATTTCCATGGAATATGTAAAGTCAAGGGAGAACATTGCGGATCCATTGACTAAAGGGCTACCCAGAGAGCCAGTGTACCATTTATCGAGGGAAATGAGATTAATGCCTATTACTTTAAAGTTGCCATAATGGCAACCTAACCTAGTTGACTGGAGATCCCAAGATCTAGGTTCAAAGGGACAACCGAATTATGGATAACTTCACGTATCACTAAGAAGGTTTACTCCTACCCATTTCTATGATAAGAAGAGTGATATCTGCAGCGTTAGTAGGATAAGCTTTGTTTTTAATGATTTTTACAGCTTGGACATCCAAGTGGGGTATAGCAAGATACTCTTAATAAGAAATCACCTATATGAGTGTGAACTGGGCCGATTTTGTGAGAATTGAGAAGGCTAAATTCTCTAGAGCACTCATGAATTACCAGGCATTGTTCAGGGCCAAAATGAATACAACCGTAAGAACCAAACTATGTCTGTCGATACACTTTGTGTAGTCTATTGTCTTGGCTTACACAAACAGCTGAACAGTTCAAGACATCGCGTCCACTGGTTAGCTAGTAAGTCTGATAGGCTTTCACTAGATGAGGTTCAAAGCCAAAAGCTATCTATCTCAATGTGGTATATTTTCTTAATGTACTCTTTCTTTGTCTGCATCTTGCTGCATGTTCATTATCGTGAATTCCATTTATGTGGGGGATTGTTGGAAAATGGCTTTGAAAATTCTTATTTTTTGCTAACTTTGCACATTAATTAAAGTGGGACCTAAGCGTTATTTTTAACGTTTTTCAGTGGGTTCATGTTTAATGCCGCGTAGTAAATAAAACCATGTATTTGGTTGCTCAAAACCATTTCCGAATGAAAGAGAATTCAATGCGCATTTTCGGGTTCGTGGAAATGGATTTAGGTAGGTTTCCTACACATTTGTAAAATGTGCTTGTCCCATATTGGAAAGGCTTAAGGTTTTTAATGGATTTATATACCTTAGCTTGAGATACTTAGGATGGGCCCCAAGGAGTACCTAACTTTGTGGAAGGGTGAGGTTATGAGTAAAGTGGGCTAGACCCATAGGACCCAAAACAAAAACCACACGCACACGCCACCTCCGCCATTCGTAAAGCTGGGCATAGGGTTATCCGACCCGCATAACCCGCCCTACTCGACTCTACCCGTATACGTATGGGCGGTTTCGCAAATATAATCGGGTAGGGTGCAGTTTGAAATAATTTAATTTTGCGGTTTGTGGACGGGTTACGGGTTTGACCCGCAATCCGCCACAACCGCCCGCACTATATATATATATATATATATTTTTGGAAAAACCTGGCCGTTCATTTACTTGGAAGAATTTACAATTTGCATTATATGTTCTGTATTTGTTTTACTTAATTGACTTCTAGTCTTACCTAAGTTGCACTTTGGTTAATGATTCAAATGATTCAAAATACTTTTTTTTTAACTTATTTATCCAAAAAAAAAAAAAAAAAAAGAGTACCTTTTTTTTTAACTGATTTTTATGTTTGATCAACACAATGCTCTCATATTACAAAATATAAACTGTGCAAATCATGGATGTTAAACTGATGGGTGACATAAGTGACAATTCCATTCAATCTGTAAGCAGTCTCAGTGTGTGTGAAGTTAAAATTAAAAATATCTATGTTAATTTTTAAAGAAAAAAATTCAAACCGCAAACCACTCGCACATCCGCAAACCCTATCTGCACAAACCGCAAACTGCACTGCGGGCGGTTATGGTTTAACTTTTTCCCAAATCGCATAGATGCAGGCAGGTCAAAACTGAACCGCAAACCGCACAAATCCGATCTGCGAACACCCCTAGTCGTTCGTTCGATCGGTCGGGCAGACTGGTTTGGGCCTAGACTTGGGTGTGGGTGCATGGTGTGTTGTTGGATTGGGCTGGTTTGGCCCAATACTTATTTTTTGGGGCCAAAAACTTTTGTAATTTATTTATTTATTTTTAATTTTGGTTTCAAAAATTCAAAATAAATTGGTCCAAATCTTTTCCTTCACCCAAATAGATCCTAACTCACCCGAACAGGTTCAAAAGGTTCAAATAGGTTTTCTACCTGTTGAGTTCCACCCAAACAGGTTTTCTACCTGTTGAAATTCAAACCGTATCTGTTCAATCTGTTCGAACAGATTTCTATCTGTTTGGTACCTGTTCGAATAGCCACCAATTTTCCTATATATACCCTGCTATTCCAGCATTCATTGGCATCGAAAATTTTCTAAACTTCTTTCATTTCTTCTTCTATTCGTTCTCGTGTGCTTCTGCATCTGTTCTGCATTTAATTTTTAGGAAGAAAGAGAAAGAGTCACAACAGAGTTTTGGTTCGCCAGAGTTGATTTTGTAGTGTTGCAAATTCAAGTGTTGGTCATTGCATCCTGGGAAGTAGACGCCAGTTAAAACTCGAAACACCGGAGTAAGAGCGAAATCTACTTTAAGGAGATTATGTCCAATACAAGCCTTGACTTTAATTTCTGTAAGCATTTAATTTGAAATTTAATTTACATAATTATTTTATAAATTATTTTATTTTGTTGTTTATTTTATTTACATATTTAGGGTTGGTTTGGGATGTCCTAAAAAAAGTGCACTTTTTGACTTATTGGTGGGTTTGGGTTGGGTTTGATGTGATGTGTTAGAGAGGTGATGTGATTTAAATAAGATGATGTGACTTAAATAAGATAGTGACTTTTTGACTTTTTGACTTATTTAGTTCATGCCAAACTAGCCCTTAATTTACACACACTGCTGGGTGTTACAACATATAGGAACCAAACTATTGAATTTACTTATATTTGTTAATTTGTGTCCAAGTTTTTTTTTTATTTGGAAATGTTTTGAGACTCTTAAAATGTTTTTTTATTTTTTTATTTTTAATTTGACTCTCAATAATATACATGTTAAAGTGTTAATTTTTAAGTTATCATACACTTAATTATATAAGACAC
This sequence comes from Camellia japonica, assembly GCA_030407325.1. Taxonomy (NCBI): domain Eukaryota; kingdom Viridiplantae; phylum Streptophyta; class Magnoliopsida; order Ericales; family Theaceae; genus Camellia; species Camellia japonica. The sequence goes on along the minus strand of JAPPVO010000016.1, from coordinate 186,451,325 downwards.
AATTCTCCTGCCTCATTATTATGAGTGAATATAAAAATTTAAAATATAATCCTCTAATGATTTTCAATATCATTTCAAAATGTTTATTTATTTAGTTTTATGTCAATTAAAAAAAATGATATGCCTTTAGGTAAAAATTTGTTTCCACTGCACACCAGTTTTGACTCCACCAATGATTATTCGAAGAGAAAAATTATTAAATGTTCTCCAGACCAATAATCAACTGATAATTTTTATTTTATTTTATTTTAATTATGAGTGAATGCGACTCGGTTACAGCCGCATAACCTCTAATTCGCTATTTGTTTGTCTGATTGACAGATTAAAAAAAATCAATCCGCATCAGTCTGCCAATTTGACAGATGTGGATTGAGTGGATTGGCGGATTGACGGATGGATGCGAATCGGTTTTGTGATTTAAGGCTCTGTTTGGTTTAGATTTCAAAACATAGTTCCACCATTGATTTGAGAGTGGTATTTGGTTACAGCTTTCAAATCATAATTCTACACCCATTTCTCAAAACTCATTTCAAACTATAATCATTACTTTTCAAAGCTCATAACCAAACACACAACTCAAAACTCTTTTTAAAACTCAAAAACAACTTATTTTTTATTTTAAATATTTTTTATTTTTTTATTTTAAATATTTTATTTTATTTTATTTTATAGGAATATTTTAATATTTTAATTTTAATATTTTGATATTTTAACTGTAAATATTTTGATTTTCGGAATATTTTTAATATTTTAATTTTCTAAATATTTTTAATATTTTTAATGTTTATACAGGCCTAAAAAATGAATTGACAAAAAAATTAATTGACATAGAAGTTATTTGAAAAAAAAAATTCAAAAAAATTACTTAAAAACAATTAATTGAAAAAAAAAATATTTTTTTATTTGAGTATTTTAAAAATAGTTTGGTTATGACTGTTGATAAAAAATACAGATATCGAGTTATGAGTTGTGTGTTTGATTATCAATTATAGGTTGAATTAAGTTTTGAAAACTATTTTGAAAACTCATCACCAAACAAATTTTCTTATTTCACATGTCACATCAAACTTTCAAAACTCAATTCCACATACAATTCAACACTCTATTCAAAAACCATAACCAAACAAATTTTCTACACTCAAATCATAATTCCACAACTCACAAACTCAAAATACAACTCATACTCTTAAATCATATTTACAAAACTCTACCAAACGCAATCTAAAATTTTATAAATTTTTAACATAATTCAACTTGTGCACTTCTTTCGAAAAAAAAAAAGTTAATGACTTAAAAAAGTATTACAATCATTACATGCCTTATCCAAAGAAAGAAAGTTTAAAATTTTAGAATATTACAATCACTGCATGTTTCATCCACATATTACAATCACAGCATGTCTCATCCACGTAAAATATTACAATTTGTGATTCTTAAAATATAAAACAATACAAACCACCAAAACCATGAATATAGTAGTATTAAAGATTGTATGCCTCTGCATTATTACATCTATATCTGTTTTTGAAAAAAAAACCAACCAGTATATATCATCTTTTTTATTTATTATTTTTAGAATTAGATTTAAAAATTAAAAAATATCAATAAATAATACATTTATTTTTTTCAATTCAAAAAATATTTTCAAGTTGAAAACTCTTTTTCAACAGAATATATTCAATAGAATATTTAAACTTTTTTTTAATTGAAAACATAAACAGAATATCTAAATAAATTAAAATATAAAATCTTATAAATTACTAGGGGTGCTCGCGGTTTGGCGGTTCAGTTGGGTTAAATGAACCTCAAATCCGTTATCCATCCAAAACTAGGTGGATTAGAAAAAATCAATCCACAATTATCTACTCGTCATTACGCATCTATCTAAAGTATAACGGATCAATTTAGTTCAATCAATTTAAACGAATTAATATATCCGTTATTCACTCATAATTTCATTGTTATCTTTAAAATGCAAACACAAAATTGATAAATTTTAATGTTCGGATATCCAAATATCATATAGATTCAGTGCGGAGCATTGAATAATTTTTCATCATTAGTTGTTTGTATGTATGGTTGGCGTGGCTTTAAAGAAGCCAGAGTCGTACGATTTGTTTGATCTTGAGAATCTCTGTTGCTTGTCATACCTAACAAACAAACAGTACTCCAATTTGTCATTTTGTGTTAAAAAGTACCCAAAAAACAATTAAAAAAAATTACAAATGACCACTGTTAAATAATGTGAGGATTCAAGAGCGGGCCGTAATACTTTATGGCCATATTTGTTTGGGCGGACTGGATTAGCATTCTCATGATTAATAATTTTAGGACTATGAATTCGTTGGATTATGTATTTTATTTTAACTAATAGTCAAGTTTAAAATAATTAATCCGTATTTTAATTGTTTAACCAAACATCGGATTAATAATTTTATTGGACTATTAATCCAATCCCAAGCTCATGTCCACCCAAACAAACATGGCCTATTTGAATTGAGAAGAGAAAAAAGAATGAAAAGTCTGCTCTCTTGTTCCGTTAGATAATAATTAATTCAGAAGAGATATATTTAATTAGATATTTTAATATATTATTAAAAAAAACAGTAGTTCACTTTCCTTCCTTTTTTTTCTCCCAATTTTGGAAGGGAAGTGAATTGCTCAGAATACTTATAATTGTCGGACAATTTTTACTATATTTAAAGAAAATTGCTTAAGAGCTCTAAAATAAAGAGCACTAATACCTCTAAAAACACTGTACCTCTAATTGATGTGATGTTTTTCTCTTTGTTTTTTTTTTATTTTTAATTTCCAGCACTGCCAGCTCATTAGAGCTGGCTTAGTGCTCCTGTTTTAGAGGTATGTAGCACAGCCGATATTTAAATAGGTTAAATTATGTTATGTATTAAACAATAACTAGAATAAAAAAAATAAAAGAAAGGAGAGAAAAATGTTTGATTACTAAAAATAAAATTAGAAATAGAATTAAATAAATAAAAACAGATTTTATTTTGTTACCAAAACAAAATTAAAATCTGATTTAAATAAATAATAATAAAATATAAAATAAATAAATAACTTACTTGATTAATATGTTGAATATTATTCTAATTAAATACAGTGTTTGACACTATGTCCTTAAGACAGATTCATCCTCTCCATAGTATTTTCAAAATGTAGACGTCTATCTCCCAGGATGAAATGATCAACTACAAACAATAGCAGTACTACAATAGGTATTGGGCCGAACAAGCCCAACCCAACCACACACCCGTGCCCAAGCCTAGGCCCAGCCCAGTCTACCCGACCAATCGGACAGCGGCGACGCGCGTGTGTGGTGATTTTTGGGTCTAATGGGTCTAGTCCATTTTGCCCATAACCTCCTTTTTTAAAACACTTGGGTACCCCTTGGAGCACACACCAAGTTCCAATCCCATGCTTATAAACCCGTTCAAAACTTCCCACCAAATCAATGTAGGACAAGCCTTATTCAAACCTTTAATGATTTCTCACCAAAACTCCATTTTCATGGAGCATACTTCTGCTTCAATTTTTCATTAACTCGATAATGGTTTTGACCAACCAAATATATCACGTGAATCACAACGCGACATAGAACGCGTTACAACTTTGACCCGCGAAAATCGACGCACGTGGCCCACCTAAAAAATAGACCAAACTTAGAAATTTTTTTTTATTTTACCCAGAATTTTCCAACCATTTCCAACAGTACTGTCTCCTCCTCATAATCTCTCCATGTACTTCCATTTGCCTTTTATAAAAGAATCCTATAACTAGTTTTACTTTGTTTCCGCTCTTAAACTATTAATCCAAGCAATTTTTTAAGCGTCTAGTGAGATTTCAAGTTTGAGCTAATGAATAGATATTGACTTGTATTTTAATCTAACTACTAGCATACTAATCATTATCTTTGTTTCAAAAAACAACATAATTTAACAATTAAGAAAAAAATACAACAAAGGGATAAAAGATTAAATTCCTAGTAACCAATTTCAACAAGGGTGGAGATAGTGTTCAAACAAGCATCTGTTATAGAAAAAGATTAATTAATTTTATTTTTATTTATTTATTGGTAATGAAGATACTGATAATTTGGATGTGATTAGTCTCAAGTTTTTGAAATTCAGCTCCGATACGGACCCCCTTTAAAACCAACCCCCACGACCCCCTCTGAGGTGGCAGGTATTGAAGTCATATGAAGAACATTTGCACAATGAGGAACGTGTGATATACGCACCTGTAAGACCAAAAAAAAAAAAACCAGAGGCTGAAAACAAAGAAAAAAAAAAGCGGGAAGCTACACAGTTGATGACCCTGTCCGTCTTCCCTCTTCCCTCTTCCCTCTTCCATCGTGCGTCCACCATAGCTCTCTTCCGTCGACGGCCATAGCTCTCCGGCCATAACTCTCTGTATCTCGCTCTACGGATCTTCGATCACATTCTTTTGAAGGGGGTTCTTCACATTTTGTCAGGTAATGTTATTCGAAAACCCTTCATTCTCCCCTCTCTCTATCTACATACATTGATCAATCTGAAATGTCTGTACAAATGATTTATTGAATGTTCTGTACAAATGATCTTACATACAGGGGGTTCTGTACTAGGTGTGAGTTTTTGAAAACTGTACAAATGATTTATTGAATCAGGGCTTTGTACAAAAGAGGTCTTGAAAACTGATTTCTTGAATCAATGATTTCTTGAAAAATGATTTTGATTTCTTGAAAAATGATTTCCGAACAATTTTCTGTTTGTTTTGACATTTTAAATTCTCAACATAGGAAACAGAGCATGGGAAGCTGGTATAGAGCATGGGAACAACAGACTCTGATGTCGTCAATGCAATCATTAAACCACTGTTTGGTCCAAAGAAGATAGACTGTAGTATGCATAAGCTTGATAAAGCCAAAATTGTACAAGAGGAATTGGCAAATAATTTTAACCAATATCTATGTTAGAACAGAGTTTAAAATAAAATAAAAAAATTCACTAATGAAATTATAAATTTGAGTGACAGATTACGAACCTCCCCATATTTAGCCATCTTGATGTTAGATATACAGTTTGGTGTCTTCAAGAGTGGGAAATTAATTTTGTTCTTGTAAATAAAAAGAGAAAAAAGAAAAAGAGAATCAGTAAATAGTAGTATAATAATGTCCATATGTTAGCACCTGAGAAGAGACAGCCCAAGGCAATAAAGAAATAAGCATAGATAGTATACCACTTCACACAGGTAGAAGGGAAAACAAATAAATTTTAGTAATGTAAACAGAAAAAATCTTGGAAGACAATTATAAAAATGGACAATTTCACTGCAGCAGTGTAGTTGGTCAACCTTAAGATCCTTATGTCATTGGTTTCAATTAAAAGAAATACAAGACATGACATTATCTTGTTGAAAGTATGTATCTTGTCATGACATTATTATCTTGTTGAATGATGAAAATATGTGTCTTGCTAAAAGTAGTTTGATGAGTGCTATTCCTCAATCTGAAAATAAGTATGGCTATGCGTATGGCTGTTTAGCTATTCCTCAATCTGAAAATATGTTTCTTTTTATTTATTTATTGTCTTATTTTGTAATTTTTTTTTTAACAGTGTTTAATATGTGTTCTGTGATATACTATGACTATGTGAGGTTGAAGTTGAACATAACAGTTTCAAAGTTTGAAATTGAAGTTAACAGTTTCAAAATCACATATACCATGACTATGTGAGGTTGAGGTTGAAATTGAAGTTTCTATAATTTAGTTATACCATAAATTGAAATTATCACAATGTGAAGTTCAACATAACAGTTTCATAATTATTCTAAAATCATTCTATTTGAATTTTATTTTTGATTCTCATAGAATGGAGGTTGATTCAAATGGTGGTGACAATCCTTCAGTAAATGAGGGTGAACAAGTTGAAGAACCTAACAAGGGTATGTGTTTTAGCTCAAGGGAAGATGTGTACACATTTTATGCTACATATGCTAAGCATGTTGGCTTTTCTATAGCTCATAGAGCACAACATTTTGGAGATGATGGCGAATTAAAAAACTTTGCAATTGAATGTTCTCGAGCGGGGGAGAGAAAAAAGAAATCAGAAGTGAACCCTTTGAAGCCATCTTTGTCCACAAAAATTGGTTGCAAAGCAAGGGTGCGAGGTACTCTACAAAAGAATGGGACATATATGTTAACCACAGTTAACCTTGAGCATAATCATGATTTGATTCCCACCGACTCTCGTCATTTTGCAATGAATAAGAAAATTCGTACTCCTGTGAAGAGAAGATTAGAAATCAATGATCAAGCAGGGATTGGGGTGTCTAGGAACTATCATTCAATGGTTGTTGAAGCGGGGGGATACGAGTCATTGACATTTGATGAGCGAGATGCAAGGAATTACATTAATAGAGCTAGAAGATTAAGGCTTGGTGAAGGTGATGCCGAATCACTTCAAAGTTATTTTATGAGGATGCAAGCACATAGTGAGAAATTCTTTTATGTGATTGATGTTGATGAGGAGTTTCGCATTAGAAACTTGTTTTGGGCTGATGCAAGGAGTCGGGCTATGTATGAATCATTTGGAGATGTTGTTTCATTTGACACAACTTATCTGACGAACAAATATGATATGCCATTTGCTCCATTTGTAGGAGTCAATCACCATGGACAGTCTATTTTGCTTGGTTGTGGATTGTTATCTAGTGAAGACACCGATACATTTGTTTGGCTATTCAAGTCGTGGTTAAGTTGCATGGCAAATAAACCTCCAAAAGCTATCATAACTGATCAGTGCAGAGCTATGCAAAATGCTATAGAAATTGTCTTTCCACAGGCCCGACATCGATGGTGCTTATGGCATGTAATGAAGAAAATACCGGAAAAGTTGAAAGGATATGCTCAGTATGAACCCATGAAGTTGGCTATGCAAAATGCAATTTATGATTGTTTGACAAGAGATGAATTTGAGGAAAAATGGGAAGAGATGCTTACTAAATTCAATCTTTATGATAATGAGTGGTTGGGGGTACTATATCATGAGCGGCATCGATGGGTTCCTGTATATGTTAAAGACATTTTTTGGGCTGGCATGTCAACAACACAACGAAGTGAAAGCATGAATGCTTTTTTTGATGGATACGTCAACCCGAAGACTACATTAAAACAATTTGTTGAACAATATGACAATGCGTTGAGAAGTAAGGTAGAGAAAGAGAAGAAATCAGACTTCAAGTCTCGACACAAATTGTTTGATTGTCTAACTATATATGGCTTTGAGAAGCAATTTCAACAAGCCTACACCAATGCAAAATTCAAAGAAGTTCAAGGAGAGTTGAAGAGATTAGTATACTGTCAAGCCTTGATTGTCAAAGAGGAGGGAGCAATTTGTACATATAATGTCCAAGAAGCGATGGTAGTTTGTGACAAGATGAAGCATATGGACTTTGTTGTGTATTTTAATTCAATTGAATGTGAAGTTCAGTGTATGTGTCGGTTGTTTCAGTTTAGAGGGATTATGTGTGCTCACTCACTCGCGGTGCTTGTGAGAAGGTGCATAAATGAGGTGCCAAGTAAGTACATTTTGCCACGTTGGAGGAAAGATTTGGTTCGAGAGTACACATGCATCAAAACCACGTACACTGGCTTTGGGGATGATTTCAATATAAGTTGTTATGAGAGGATGAACAAGAAATTGATCGCCATTATACAACTTGCTGGTAATTCAGAAGAGAAAATTAAAATTATAGATCGTGGGTTGGATGAAATGAAGGATAGAGTCATGCACGATGAATCGGGTGATGGGAGTAATTTACCACCTTCTACTAATAGGATACCATCTTCTACAAAAAGTCCAATTGCCACCGGATGTACATCGGGTGCTAGTATGAGGAAGGTGGTTAGTCCTTTGGTTGTTCGGCGAAGAGGCCGTCCAGTAACGAAACGAAAGGTTTCCAAAGTAGATCAAATAGTGAATCGGTTCAAGGCAACGACAAAAAAACAAACAAAAGCAAAGGTATATTGTATATTGAATTGAACTTGTATATTAAATTGAACTTGGTTTTTATTTTTTTAACAAACTATTTTAAACTACATTTTTACAAACTCTTGAACCAATATAGGCTGCTAAGGTTCTTCAATTTGAAGCTCAAGCTCAAGCTGAAGTTCAAGCTGAAGCTCAAGCTCAAGCTCAAGCGTATACATCATATTATCCTTATATGGTTGGCATGCAAAATAGTGTGTATGCACCGGTATGTGTTAATAAGACGACTTTACATACATTTTTTGTTTTCATTTACAAATATTTTGTAACATGTATTTTTTTACTTCAATTATGACAGGTCGTAAATGCTATTGGAGGCACATCTCTTATCCCATCGAACTTTGTAAGTGGCACACCGAGAAGTTTGATGAGTGCTCCAACTCAAATTTTTGGATTTGGATCTCTAACCCCATCGAGTTCTAATGCATGCACACTGGGAATGAATGATGGACATTGCACAACGCAAATGAATGATGGAGATTGTAGAAATGAAGATGTTGGTTATTGAGTTCATGATTTATTTTGACAATCTGTCTTTCAGCATTTTCAGTTCACAGTTGATGGTTTAAAAAATTCTGTAAAAAAACCTGTTCCATTTTGCTATTTTGACAGTGTTTGAGAAATCTGAGAAATCTGTGTTTCGTTTCAGAAATTTGAGAAATCTATTTTGACAGTGTTTCATTTTGCTATTTTGCTATTTTGTTATTTTGATGGTTTATTTTGACAGTTCATGGTTCAAATCTGTAAAAATCTGTGTAAAATCTGTAATAACAAAATAAAATCTGTAAAAATCTGTGTAAAATCTGAAATCTGTGTAAAAATATGTCAAATCTGTAAAAATCTGTGTAAAATCTGAAATCTGTGTAAAAATCTGGTTCATGGTGCAAATCTGTAAAAAACTGTGTAAAAATCTGGTTCATGGTTCATGGTTCATGCTCAAATGTCAAATTTGGTTCATGGTTCTGTAAATGATGGTTCATGGATCATGCTCAAATCTCAAATCTGGTTCATGGTTCTGTAATTGATGGTTCATGGTTCATGCTGTTTAAAATTTGTTTATGGTTCAAATCATGGTTGCCAAAATATGTCTGTTTATGGTTCAAATCATGGTTCAAATCTGCAAAAAATCTGCCATGATTCATGGTCAACATCTTGATTCCACAACAATTCCACAACATCTTCATTCCATAACAAACCTGTTTAAAATTTGAGCATGAACCATAAATCTGTCATTCCACAACCATGGTTCAGTTCATGGTTCAAACATCTTTCGTGTTTGGTTCAGTTCATGGTTCAAACCTATTCATGGTTTACATCTTCATTCCACAACAATTCCACAATAACACATCTTCATTCCACAACAATTCCACAATACCATATCTTCATTCCACATCTTCATTCAACAATTCAACAATGACAACTTGTATATTCAGTGGGTCATTTCCATTCCACTCAAAAATTCAACAATTCACAACAAAACATATTCCATTCCACAAAACATATTCAACAATACATGTTCCATTCCACAACAAAACATAGTTCAATATACTTCTACTTCTAACTAGCATTACATCTTCATAAGTAATAACAAACCAATTACAAGCAAGAAAAACATCACAAATTCTAGTTTTTGCATCTTTGCACTAACAAAGGTAAATTGTTCCGTCATAGATCTTTGTTGTTCGGTCACCGCTGTAATTTCCCCCGCAGCTCCCACAAAGGGTTTCACCATGTTCATCTTCATCCTCCTCATAATTCTCATCATATAGCTTCAGATTGTTTTTCGACTGTCCATCACTTGATCTCTGCAGGACAAAGTTAGCATAATTCATAACTCAGACTAGGGGAAGAGTAAAAACAGAAAATATCTATATGAAATTGAACGGTTTACCTTGGTGGTGATTCTGGATTTGTTTCCGCTATCTATACTGGGCTTGTCCTTTATGAGCTTCCTCTCTGTCACGACTTCAAATACGGTAGGCAGATCATTTATCAGGCTAAATAAGCGTTTCCTGTTAAATGAAATAAACAAATGGTTTCATTAATGGTTTCCCATAGAAACATGATTCAACTAGTTAAAAATGAAGGCAGCATGTTAAGTAGTCACATTGAGAATCCCAAGAGGAAATCTTCATGCCTTAACTACAAGTTTTAGTGAGCATTATTCCAGTCTGCTCAATGTGGTTCCTAGTTTGGAAACATGACATATAAATGTTTGGTTTTTATCTGCCCACTTTTGGACAAAATCATGGCCCTGTTTAAAATAGGGCACCACTAAATTTAGAATGGTAAATATGTTCCTTTGTCAATTTCTTAGAGAACACAACATTCTAGAGGTCCCATGAAGTGTACCTGCCCATTCTTCACATAATTTATTCAACAAATTACAAATCCAAGACCACCATCAGTGTAGTTGAGCAAGCTTGAAATGTCCAAATCAAAGCATGAACTTCATTGGAAAAGTTTGGGTCTTGTGCTTTCTCCATATCACTGTCTACTTCATCACCATTTCTTATTGGAATGCTTTTGGATAAAAATAACTAGTATTTTTTTATTGATAAGTAAAAATATAATTGTATTAGATGAAACCCAAGTGAACGACACCACTATGGAGTTTAAGGTTTCTACTGAAAAAATACAATATGGCTTAATGATTCTATATTTCTTTACTTCCTTTATAAACATTCTAAGATGCTTCAACTTTATTATGTGAACTCATTTCTCAATGACAAACAAGAAATTTCAATAGTGAAAAGAAGAGCACAACAGCAAAGATGGATAAGGTATCATCCAATTCTTAATGAGACAAACATCAGAAAAAACACGGTAGAGGCTTCTTTGAGGCATTCCAAGAAAGATGAAAAATCTCTTAATGACAACCTATATTGGTTCAACAAGATGCACAGAATAATAATTATCATTTTCAATTTTCCACAAGATGGTTCAACCTATATTGGTTCAACAAGATGCACAGAATATATAAGATGCACAGATATAATAAAAATGATAATATTGAAAATCTCTTAATGGCAGCCTATATTGGTTCAACAAGATGCACATAATAATAATTATCATTTTCAATTTTCTACAGAATAATAATCTGATTTCAGAAATTTGATTCAACATATTTCAATTTCAGAAATTTGATTTTTACATAGATTTTACATAATAATAAAATATGAAATTGAGAATAATAAAATATATGTTAATTAGGGCATCAATCCATATGTTCAGATTTTACACAGATTTTCAATTTCAGAAATTCAATCCCCTTCACTCGGACGAACTCTGAAATTAGGAACGGAGCTGTATTTTGCAACTGCATTTTGAAATCAGAAATACAGATTTTCAATTTCAGAAGTTGCCCTAATTTCAGCAAGATACATATACATAGATATATATATATACACACCATATTACCTCGTGGAAATAGAGGGAGGGGGGACTCGGGAGGACCGAGTGGACTGTACTAGGACGACCTGTCGTCGGCGTGAAGGGGAGGAGAGGAGGAGTCGTCCGTCGAATGAGATGGAAAGAGAGAGAGAGAGAGAGAGACAGAGAGACGACAGTCGGGCGTAGGAGTCGTCCGCCGAATGAGATGGAAAGAGAGAGAGAGAGACGACAGTCGGGTGTCGGGCGTCGGAGTTAAGGATGTCGTCGGGCATCGGAGTCAAGGACGTCGGAGTGAAAGGGAGGAGCTGAGGGAGAGTTCGTCCGAGTGAAGGGAAGGAACGGAGCTGTATTTCAGTTAGAGGATTTTGAATTCTGAAGAGGATTTTGAATTCTGAAACATGAAGGTGCGTGGGATATTATATCACGTGACCAATCACGTGATGGGTCCAGCTCAGAGGGGGTCGAGGGGGTCGACTTTTGAGGGGGGCGGAAACATTTTTCTTTGAAATTACTGGGCTGTCCAGTCCAGCTTTGTGGGCCTACAACAATGCTCAAGTTGATGGTGTGATGATTAGTTCACTTTTAAAAAATTATGTTTAAATCATACATGGAAAAAAAAATCATTGATTCGATAATTATAATTATATATATATATGTTGCCCATTTTTATTTTTTTTTATAAATAAATATATAATCAAATCATTTGATTAAAATTATCAAACTAATTATATTATTTTTCATTAATGATCTATGCATTTATAAACATAAAATACTCAAAAAACGAACAAATCAAATAATTAAAAAAAATAAAGGGGAAATTACCCACAGGTCCCATGTGGAACATGTGGACACCATTTAATCCCATAACTTTTTGAGTACACCCAAAAGTCCTTTCCTCTCTCTCTCTGTGCTTTTTGCTTCCCTTCCTCTCTCGTTTTTTTTTTCTGCATTTTTCTCTCATCGTGTTTGTCATGGACGACGACCGGTGATCATATCTTTCTCCATTGATCGGGGTTCACTGATAACCGCCAACCATCGAAATCAACTCGTGATTTCACTCTCACCGACGGCGAAGATAATATATTTCCGACAAAGAAGATGATATATTTCCGACGAATAAGATGAGTGGATCTACTTAGATCTGATGTAAATCTACTCAAATCTACATCAGATCTGAGTAGATCTACAGCAGATTTGGCTAGATCTAAACAAAAAATAGTTGCCGGAGTACAATCCTTTCTCTACATCCGCCTTTCTCCTTCGATCTCTTTTTTTTTTTCTCTCTGCTATACACTTCTGTTTTTCTGTTCTAATGGAGAAAATTTTCGAATTCTGAACAAGTAGTTTTCAAGTTTTAGTTACAGGCGGTGAAAACTGTAAAATTTTGCAGTTTCAAATTTTTTTGATACTGGAATGAATTATGGTATAAAACTGTAAAATTTTACAGTTTTATAACATGTTTTTCAGTTTGATTAATAAGGATAAATGCTTAATAGATTTTTGTTTTGAAACTGTAACATTTTACAGTTTCAAAACTTACTTTTCAGTTTGATCACTATTTAGAGATTATTTGCTTGAACCTTACAAAAATTAAAAAATAACATATGTTTTTCCCATTGTTGCTGTTTTTTGTCGTTTCATTTTTTTTCCTTTTAGTTTATCAATATTTAGCACATTTTGCTATGTTTTTTTTGCTATAGTTTATCCATTTATTTTTTTTTCGGGCAATATTCTAGACATTCCGGTGAGTCTCCAGTGATGTTCTTAACGTCCAGTGAACGTTCTGAACATTCCGGCGACTTCCATTAACGTTCTTAACACTCCGGCGAACTTCCGGCGATACTCCGGTGACTTCCCGGCGATGTTGAACATTCCGACGAGTCTCTGGCGACCGTTTGACGGAAGTCCTACGGTAGTAAGATGTGAACAGTGTCTGTAATTAAAAAAAAAAAAAAGAAGATTTTTTGGTAACAATTAAAAATGTATTGAACTAATTGGTGCAAGTGTTTTGTTTTGGGATTAGCTGGGTTTTGAATTTGATACATGGGACTTATCAGTAAGTTTTCCAAAAAATACAGTGATGAGCCCACAAAAAATGATTGGGATGGTCCAGTCTGTAATAACTGAATGATGTACTGTTGTTGACAATCTGAATATAGGCCTGGGCTGGGGGCCCATCATCATTGAACGGTCCAAACGGTCCAGTGTCTCTGAGGCTATTCCTTTTTAACCGTTTGCTTCGAATCAAAGATATGTACATTTTTTGGATCCAATAATTTTCTTCTCCTTTGTTCAAATAAAAATAAAATATAAAAGAATAATTTTCTTTCACTAGAAAGCGACTGTGCTTTTAGAATGTGTTGGATTTTGGACTCGTGGAGTAAATTCAAATCCTAGATCTAAATCCATAGTAATACGACTCGGTTTTGTTGCACTCCTGATTTGTATAAAGGGAAATTGCAAATTAAGATTATGTTTTGATTAAGAATTTGAGAATGAATTTATTGAGGCAAATGAAAAAAAAAAAAATTTTGAAAATAACTTCTATTTAATTCACTTTTTTTTCTTAAATTATTTCTCCACAAATCCCACTCAAAATTCTTAATTCAAATGCAACTTAATAGAAAGAAATTAAATAATTGTAAAACTATAGCACATATTTGCAAGTTGCACCTCCATATTTTTAAAATAATTTTTTTCCCTTGTGACCGTCATCATTTTTAATCATCCCCATCCAACAAATTTTTTTTTTTAACAATATAGTCTAATATTTTATAAAAATCTGAAATTCCTATTTGGTGATTGGAAAATTCATAGTATGTACCATATGTACTTTTAGTTGTGATCTTTGAGTCGATAGTTATAACATACTGTGTTATTAGTTATGATACATTGTGACGTTAGTTATTACAAAATTTTGATTATGATCCAAGAGTTGTTTGATTATACGTTATGTGATGCTTAGTTGTAATTCAGTTTATTTTTATTTATTTTATTTATTATTATTTTTTTTAAGTTATGATTTCCACAATATTAGTTATGTCATCTGTAATTAAGTCCACAAATACTTGCACATGTACACCCCCATAGTACTTCCCTTGGTGATTTTGATTATAGTGACCTCCGTTAAAAAAAAAGGTATGTGAAATTTTATGAGTAATGTTATACATTATGAAATAAATATCATGAAATTAATCTAAGGTGATTGCATAATATATAATAAAATATTACAAATTAATCCAAGAATGAATAATCTTCATAAAGATTTTTCATCATATTTCTTTTATGATACCTATAAAAGGGGTTAACTTGAGCCCCCATTAAATTAATTGGCTCCAATCGTAGTCCAATCAGAAAGTTCAAAAATCAATGAGTATGGAGAATTTATCACCAAGTGGCTTCAAATGAATCTATTGAATGGACCCGCAAAAAAGTCAACAAATTAGGTCAATGAAGACCCATTAAACTTCTATCTCTAAAGAAAATCCAACAAATCCACCTGAGAAGGTCCAAATCATACAAACGTTTGAGAAGGTTAATCGTTGCTTTAAAAATAGATGAAACGCTCAAAGAAGATCCATTCTTCGAGGTATTTTCTTAGTCTCGAAAGAGTTCGGAACCACGAACCTAGAGACCTATTTGAGTTCGAACTCGAAAGGGTTTAAATCTTCGAACCTAGAGATCTGAAGCGCTTGGTTTCAAACGGATTCGAATACAATCTAGAAGTCACTCTGTTTGCTTTCAGTTTTCAGAATTTATTTTTCAGAAAATTCTACTCTTTTGTTTTCTGTATTTTTTGTTTTTATTGAATTTTTTAATATTTTAAGCATTTTTTTTTTTAATTTTTAGATACACCTAACATAAATATATTTAAAAAGTATAATATTTGTAAAAATTTACTAAATACCAAAAATTTAAAAATTCAATACATTTTTTTATATTTTTGTGTATTTATTAATTTTTTTAAATATTTTTTCACAAATATTTTACTATTTAGATACATCAAAGTAAAGTAGATATAAAAAAGTAAAAAAATTACTTAAAATTTTAAAAATATTTACTAAAAATAAAAAAATACAAAAAATAAAAAATTTAATTTTTAAAAAACTAAATTTTAAAAATTCAAACTAATGCGGATTTTTTTTTTTTAGGGGATCAGAAACTTTGGTGATAGAACACCATCAATGACAATATCTGAAAGAGAATCCAAAATTCAGTGACTCTGGGACCTAAACATTGGCCCAGAAAATAACAACTTGGTACGACGAATCGCAAAACCAAAAAGATTTAGATGGAGCAACAGCGACATCACATTCTCAGAAAAATATTTGAGACATTTAATTTACTATCTTTAAATTTTATTTTTAGTAGTGTGTTTAATATGTATCAAATTTTAATTTGTTAAATATTCTATCATGTGACATTTAATCTCAATGTCATATCATTTAGAGGTGATAAATTAAAAGATATAGCATTGTTGCACAATTAATAACTATAGGATCATGTTAACATGCAAGTACTTTAGAAACACAAGAAAAAAATAAAATAAGTGTAGAATTCAATATATTTTTTTTATTAATTTTATAATATGTGTCACTTATTTTTAAACACTTTCTAACTTTTTTTTATCATTTTTAAAATACTTTTTATACTAATCTCAATATTAAACAATACATAGAAACACTTATTAGTATTTGTCATAATAAAATAATTGAAGCCTATGCTAGGCCTCTGGGGTTAGTGAGCCAATACATATACATACAACTCCTAAAGATTAAAGTGTATTATCACCAACCCCAACTTCACACTGCAATAGAAGAATAAAAAATTCAATTAACGGTTAATTATTCAGTAATTTTGAAATAATTTTTAAATGTAATATGATATTATTTATGTGTTGTAGTGAAAAATTTTACAATTAAAATATATTGACTCATATTTGTTAAGCAGTTTAGAAATAACAAATTTTCATTTGTCACAAATGATAAATGTAACCTTGTTTGGTTTTATTTGTTTTTTTTTTAAATTGAACATTTTATTTTTCGCTTTTTTTTATTGAATATTTTAAATATTTTATGCAATTTTTATTTTATTTTATTTTGTAGATACAGTCAATCTAGATATATTTAAAAAATATAATATTTAATACAAAAAATATATATATATATATATTTAGTATATTTTCGTATTTTGTTGTATTTAATGAATTTTTTAAAGATTTTCATACAAATTTTATACTTTTAAAACATATCATGATTAAATAGATCTAAAAAGTAAAAAAATTAATTAAAATATTTTTAAAAATTACTAAAAATACAAAAACCAAACAAAGTGATTATTTTTGCATGATTGATTCTACAATTATTTGCGTGTAAGTTTTTTCTATATGAAATGGTTTCATTTGTAGTTTTTGATTTTCAAATAATAGCAGAATTAAAAAAAAAATCCTAAGTTGCTTTATTTAGTAGATGCATATCATGCATTATTTATGAATATATAGCGATAAAGACAATGAGAATATCCATTTATAGGCTACCTATAAGATCATTAGTATCAACTTTAGAAGACTAATTAATCTTCAAAGATCTTGCTTAACTTACTCGCACATTAAGTCAAACATAGTTTTGCTCAAGCTAATTACAAAACAATAATAATAATAATAATAATAATAATAATAACAAGGTAAATTGGTTGTCATACACTGGAGTTTCTTTCTTTTCTTTTTCTTTCCCTAGAAACTACCAAAGGCATTATTTTCTTTGTTGGTGTATAAGATGAAGACCCCATAAAGTTGTGAGGATTGAGACTCGTCTTTAGTTTCTCTATCATATCTTTTTTTAAACATCGAAATCTTTTCATTATGTGTGATGGTTAGAAAACTCATTTGTGGTCCTCTTCAAAAAATTTGCACCCACTTCCATGTACCTTCAAGTTCCCTTATTTAATTGGGACTAAAAAAATGTGTTATACATTTTCCTCAATTAATATGACATTTACCACATTATTGAAGTGGGTCATATTTCATATTTAAAAATTTTCATCTTATAATAATTTTGTTTTTAATAAGTTTTATTAATTTGTATATCATTATTCAAATAAAATGTCTCTTACAAGAAAGCTTATATGAGTAAATTTTTTTAATATTTTATTTATTTATTTATTTGTGTGATATTACTCTCTATCCTATTAGGGATTTTACTCTTTTTTATTTTTTATTTTTTATTTTTTGTCATTTTCTATTGGGTATCTACGCAACAATAGTCACCCCATCTCCTGTAGTATATAGCTATAGTTTTCCATTATAGGATACATAACATTCATTTTACCAATCTAAGATACAAAAGCCATATTTTTTTAAATTTTTTTTTATTTTGTAGAGGGAGTACAAATGAACGTTGGGAATGTAAATTAATGAGATAAATGAAAGCTCATATACATTGCAACATACCATGGCCTCCGAGTTTCATGCCAAGTACAAAGGTGGACGAGACATGCTAATTTAGTTTTGTTAGATAGTATGGAAACAAATAATAACTAAATTAGTATATATGTGTTATGATTTTTTATTAGGGTAAAGTACCAATAAATTTTAAAATGAAATTTTGTGAATTATTTAGTTTTTTATTTTTTCTTATGAACCCAAAAGTCTCGTTAAAGTGAAAATTATATAAAAGGGTAATCACTTATACATTTGGACTTAATTTTTTAATTATAAAAGTATGTTTCTCTAAATGTGAAATTACATATTTGGGCAATTCGCACTATAGAGGTTTTGGATTTTCTCTACTTCTGGAATAAATCCCACATTACGAATAAGAATGTAACACTCCAATCCAATAACGTAACATTATAATATAACACACCAAAAAACTCCTTATTGTACTTTTTCAAACGTAATAACTTGATACTGCAATGTAATGTACTTTAATGTAACATACAAAAAAAAAACTCCTTAGTTTACTTTTCTCAAATGTAACATTCCGATCAATATAATTTTAAACGTAACACTCCAATATAACACACATAAAATACTAAAAAACTACTTAGTATATTATTTTCAAACGTAACACTCATAGATTGAAATTATACATTTACCCAAAGTTTACTAAAAAAAATTTGTACTTCTTTTAGAATGGTTTGAAGAATCATACACCCTTTTGGAATGATTTGAATAATTTCACATCCTTTTTTTGGAGTGTTACATTAGAATATTACGTTTGAAAAAGTATATTAAAATTTTTTTTTGCACATTGGAGTGTTACACTAAAGGAGTTTTTTTTAGAGTGTTACATTAGAGTGTTACGTCTGGAAAAACTATAATGAGTTTTTTTTGGAGTGTTTACATTATAGTGTTACATTAAAGTGTTACGTTTAAGTGTTACATTGGAGTGTTACGTATTAAAATTATACATTTGCTCAAAACTTACTAAGGAGTTTCTATACTCATTTTGAAATATTTAAAGAATCCCACATCTTTTTGGAATGTTTAAAGAATCTCATATTTCAAGTCATTTTTGTACTCATTTTGAAATGTTTGAAAAATCTTACATTTCAAGTCATTCCAAATAAAAAAGATTCTCATATAAAAATTCGTCTCAAATTTGATTCTCATAGTGTATATTACCTTTTTAGCACAAAAAGAAAAAATAAAGAAAATATAATAGAAATAAGGGTATAACTGTAAATTCAATTTTCAACTAATATATTAAATCTACATTTCTAAAATCAATAGGACTAATTGGTCTATAAGAAAACTCTTAGGATTAATTGGATCACCATTTTTTAAGATGGAATTTATAAATAAATTTTTCTTTTCATTATCTAAAAATACTACGTAAATAATATTATATGATATTTCAGAACTATCTGATGTGTGGCTGTTTCTATCTTTTGAGTTAACCATCTCCATCATCATCCACTGCCACCACAAACAACCATGCCAGAATTATTCAATTCATGTTTGTTTTTGCCATATGGTATGTCAATGTTCTGGCATTGCTAGCTCCACCATAGTTTCTTGGCCGAAACACCCATTTTTGTGATTAATTATAATAGATCAAACATGAATTTCACATGGAAACCATGGCCCATTCTACAGTAATTATTCAGTTATGTATGCCTAAAACATTCGTTTTGCAAGGAATAGAAATAAGGCAAGTTGGACATTTGTTCAGGAAATTATAAATCATCTTGAATAGCCAAATATCTATCTCTACTTTCAATTATGCCAATCAAATCTGTGTTTATCTTGCATTTAATTTATTAGAATTAAAGTGGAATAGAATAGACTGACCTATCATAAATTTTTACATAAAATGACAATTTTCTTATAATGATAAATAATAATTCTATTTATAATATATTTTTATAATTATTTTTTTAATAAACAAATAAACTGAAAATAAACATTCTAATAGAATAGACATTTCATTTTAGTTAACCAAATACTACCTAATTTAAAGAATGAAATGGTTTCCCTCCACAACTTCTCTCACAACCGAGTTATTGGAAAGAAGATGTGCTCATAGATCATGAGGTAGAGATATGAGTGAATAATTAGTGTAGCTGTCAGATTCCAAGGCATATGAGGAATCTCCAATCCTATATCAATTTTTTTTTTTATCAAACTAAACTAAACTAACCAAACCAAACCCAAGTCTTAAGTCGCATCAAATGGAGTTTATATAAAAAAAAAAAAAAAAAAAAAAAAATCCTAAAAATGTGCTCCAATCATTTAATTAAATTTGTATCCAATCAAAGATGAATCAAATTCTTCGCTAAATTTTTAACAGTCATATTACTCAAATTTAATGAAATTTTAAGAAGTGTAAAGCTTGGAGATAACTTTCTTTCATAATATATATATATATATATATATATAAAAGAATGAGAAGAGGAAGAAGAAGAGTAAGAAAGAGAGTATTCTACATCAGATCAAGTTTTTATCAAATTTTTATTCAAATTTGATTTAAAAAATAAAAGAAATAAGGATTGAAGATGCTTTCATGATCAGTACAAATTAAAAGGATGAATACGATCCATGGGCATGACATGGGCATAGGGTCCCTCATTCCCAATCATGATGGTGGCTTTCTGATAACAGCAGTCTGTTAGTTATTACTACTACTACAGCTACTGCTGCTATTAACAACACACCCTCTAATAATGGACCAAAGATCTGTTCATAGATTTTATTCCCCTGGCCTACCATACCATTTGGATGGATGGAGGACACTACAGTGTCATTACAAAACACTTCCAAATAACTTAAATAAACTCTTATGATCCTTAATTTTTTGTGTAGGGTTTCATCAATTAGGACTTTGGGAAAAAGAAAAAAAAAAAGAAGAAAAAAAAAAGGCATATCTGTAAAACTCATGTATAACTCAACAAATCAGTACCCTTGAATTTCACAACAAAGAATAATTTGCAACCATTTTGCTTAGTCTACATCACTCACAATCTCAACTTGCACAAAGGGCCTCTAGTCCTAGTTGGTTGATCATTGTCCCTCCTCTGAGGCTGGGATTGGAGTGTTTTTTTGTTTTTCAATATTGAAAAAGAGATTACATGAAACGTAAACGTAATGTGTATGGTTACAGTTCACCTAACTGATGACTCCTAAAAATAGACCTGAGAGTCCTTGGCTTTCTTTCGTCTTTTCGATCAACTTCTCAATTAGCAATGTATTTGGCTTCTTTTCTTTTCATTGGATGATGAAAATGAAATTATTCCATTGTATTTTTTCACATTGAGAGTTTCATTTCATTTCTTACATAAAAGCTTGTTTCTTTAATTATTTTCTTATGGAACCAGAATCTTACCAACACGATTCCTGTTTCCCTATAATAGTTTTTTCCTTCAAAACAAGACATGTTGGCAAAGTATATGATTTAGCAATTCGAGTTGAAATAAAATTAAAAAAAAATTAAAATTGTAGACCCTAAACCACGTAGGTTTGTTTTAACTTTAAACATATGCCGATTACTATAACAAAATTATTATAAAGAGATTTATTACAAAGAATCTGTGCGGTACCCCTGATTTGCCAGACTCATTCCACGGGTATAATAAACTCTTTTGGTCACGTCAAGGAGAATTGCTACGATTGGTTGCATCTCTTGTCTGAGTTGGATGGCATATTACAACAATATTATACCATGTTGTATAATTAGAAAAGTAATAAGAAAATAGTTCATATATGAAATTAAATTTATTTTGGATGTGATTCACATGATACTAAAATTTAAAATTAAACTATATATTTAAATTCTGAAGATTTTTGTGAATATTTTTCGGAGTAAAATAGTGGTTCTAATTATATAATGTCGGCTGGATGCAAAATAATTGAGAGAGCGTAGTAAGTGAAGAATTTCAAGATTTGTTCACATGATAGACAGTGAGTTTGTCGAGTAGTTCAATTGAGGCAAAGGCTTTTATTTGTTTCTAATTTTCATAAACAAACAAAGGGACAAAACATAAATGTAACTTTTTCGCCATCTTTTACTAGTGCCATGCCTCCATTGACAATATTGTCTTTGCTTTATTTATGTACATTTCAGATTCAGACTTCCCAATCAAATCGTTATTACAGTGTATAGCTAGATTTAGACCTCTAATTACAACTCAGCACTTATAAAAATCACCATTAAAATTGTTGGTCGTAATTACAAATAAAATATTAAAAAATACAAATAATAAAAATTACAATAACTATTGCAAGGGCTGAAGCGCAGGAAATTCGCTCTCTTTACGGAGATTCAAGCCCTCCGCGGTTAGACAAAGTCTCACACCGATGCAGCAGAAAAAACCTTGACTTGTCCCCCCAAGATACAACAGCCCGACTAAGTCGTATGGTTAACCAATATTGCACAATTGGTTGAACCCAAAACTTTACACATATACCCTTTTTTATTTGCCTGATAATCTCACAAATAAGAAACTTGACCTACAATAAGAGAGGTGAAAGGCTCAATTTATAGGAGAGGAAAGCTTGGTCACCAAGAAAGGGGTTAACTTGGAGGAAAAGTATAGGAGAGGAAATTGGTGGGAAATTTCCTTGGAGGTGAGGAAACTTGGTGGTAAATTTCTTTGGAGGCTTGGTGGATGAGAATGAAGACTTGACTTTGGAGACTTAGTGGGCAAGTTTTCTTGGAGGAAAAGAAAATTAACTAGGAGAACAAGTTATTTGGAGCCCAATCATACAATATAATCTATAACGCATTATAATATTAAAATATTTGCTAATATTCCCCCACCTATTTTAACATTATATGTAGTAAATCTGAGATTATTAGGCAAAGAAGGATATTATGCGTCATGGTAGGTATGTTCTGCATTGAACCTCCATTAGTGAAACAATAATATCTACTCCAGAGCCAATAGTATGCTCAGCATTAAACTATTACTGCTTAAGGGAAGTAAATAATTATTGCACACACATAATATTCTAGGTGTTCACATAAGCTTTAAGAGCCAGCACATTACGGCCTTGTGCGATCCCAGGACTCATGAGTGTGTTTGAGAATTAGCCCAAATCTCATAGGTAACGGCCCCACTACCACACTCACATAGGTGAATTCTGTCAAGGGTGCTCTAATAACTATGACACCCCACTCAATAAGAGCTACAAAAATTCATTAAGAGTTTTTTTAATAACTTAACCTCTACAACATTACAAGATAAATGCACTTATATCATAGGGATAGGTAAAAAGTAATTTAGTACATTTCTCATGGCCATCATATGATCGTTTTTCTCATTGAATCTAGTTACAGGATCTCTAGTCCTTGGGTTGAGTATCCTCATACATGGCTTCTGCTATGTTCAATGGGTTTCAACCCCATCCCCCTCGATGTATTCCAGACTCTATCTCTTTCTAAGACCTTAGTTAATGGATCTGTAAGATTATCACCAGATTTAATATAATCCACATTTATGATGCCATTATTCATATAAGATCTCACAGTACTGTGTTTTCTTCTAATAGGTCTGGATTTACCGTTATAATAGCGGTTATTAACTCGACCAATTGCTGCAGTGCTATCACAATAAATCAATATAGGTGGAATCGGTTTTTCCCAACAAGAGATTTCATTTAACAAATCTCTTAACCAATTTACTTATTCACTGGCTGTAGCTAAAGCAATAAGCTCAGCTTCCATTATTGAATTAACAATAATGGTTTGTTTTTTCGATTTCCAACTTATAGCACCACCTCCCAATAAGTAACCAGTGGTTGATAATGAATCACCTGACAAGGTATTCCAATCGGCATCACTATAACTTTCAAGTATTGCAGGATACTTATTATAAAACAAGCCATATTTTATGGTACCAAATAAATATTTCACAATACACTCAATGGCTAGCCAGTGATCACTACCAGGCTTGCTAGTAAACCTGCTAAGTACTCCAACTGCATAGGCAATGTCAGGTCTAGTACAGTCAGTCGCATAATGCAAACTACAAATCATACTAGCATATTTCTTTTAATTAATTACTTCCTCATCATTTTCAATAGGAAATAAACGCACATGATGATCAAAAGGAGTAAGAACATGCTTGCACTTATAAAAATTATATTTTCTCAAAATTTTCTCAACATAATGCGACTAATCAAGAAATATACCATCACAGGTTTTGGTAATTTTCATTCCCAAAATATAATTAGCCTCACCAAGATCTTTCATATCAAAATGGCTATTAAGCATATTTTTAGTTTCCACGATGATATGCAAATTAGAGCCAAATATAAGTAAATCATCCACATAGAGACTAATAATGACACGTGAATTTTCTTCAGATTTATAGTAGATGCATTTATCACATTCATTCATTTTATAGTCATTCTCAATCATGCATGAATCAAATTTCTCATGCCACTGTTTAGGAGCCTGTTTTAAGTCATATAAGGATTTAACTAGCTTGCACACTTTGCTTTCTTGACCGGGTTCCATAAAACCCTCAGATTGATCTATATAGATTTCTTCACCCAGGTCTCCATTTAAAAATATTGTTTTAACATCTATTTGAAAAATTCTTAGATCATGAATTGCAGCCACTGCAATTAATAATCTAATGGATGTAACTTTAGTAACCGGAGAAAATGTATCAAAAAAGTCAAGATCTGCTTGTTGTTTAAAACCTTTTGCAACAAACCTTGCTTTATATTTATTAATAGTTCCATCCAGTTTAAATTTTTTTCTCAAAACCCATTTACAGCCAATAGTTTTACAACCTGGTGGTAAATCTACTAATACTTTACAGCCTCGTTCCAAAAAACAGAGTCAGGAGATGCCAAAGCTTCTTGTAAAGTTAATGGAGTTTCCTCTACATTAAAAACATGATAATCAAGGCCAAAATCTTTTTCTAATCTGGCTCTTTTACTTCTTCTAGGTTCAAAAACTACAGTATCTTGGTTTTGTAAAAGAGGAGTAAAGGGACTGGTTTCAGATAAAATATTTTCTTGATAATTTTGACCCCCACCAATTTTAGATTTAAAAGGAAATTTTTCTTCATGAAAAATTGCATCACCTGATTCAAAAATTATTTTGTTTTCAATATTAAAAAATCTATAGGCTACATATCCAAGAAAAGCACAAGTAGCAGCTTTCACACCTAATTTAGGTCTTTTAGGGTCTACAAGTCTAACAAAGGCTAGACAACCCCGAACCCTCAAATATCTCAAATTTGGCTTATGCCCTTTCCACAATTCAAAAGGTGTAACTTTTGTTTTTTTATGTAGCACTCTATTCATAACATAACATGCAGTTAAACTTGCTTCTCCCCACAAATTTGAAGGAGCACCTGCTTCAATTAGCATAGCATTTGTTAAATCTGTTAAAGTTTTATTTTTCTTTTCTGCTACACCATTAGATGCAGGTGAATATAGTGGAGTAGTTCATGGATTATTCCCAAAGATTGAGCAAACGAGTTAAATCTAAAATATTCATACTCTTGGCCTCTATCACTTCTATATCTTTTAATCTTTTTACCGAATTGATTTTCAACTTCAAGAAGGAATTCTTTAAATTTTTCAAAAGTATCACTTTTATTTTTCAACAAGTATACATAAGTGTATTTTGAAAAATCATCAATAAAAGTGATAAAATATCTATTTCCACCACGTGTTAAAATTCCTTCAAATTCATATAAATCAGTGTGAATTAATTCTAACAATTCAGTATTTCTCATCACACTTTTATTAGGCCTTTTAGTTATTTTTGCTTGACTGCAAACTTCACATTTCTCAAACTTATTTGTTAGTCTGGGAATTAATCCTAAACTACTCATGACTTCCACATATCGGCTATTAATATGACACAGACAAGCATACCAAAAATTCATAGAAGACAGCATGTAAACAGAAATATGTGTTTTCTTATTCTCAACATTTAATTTAAACATTCCATCACAGGCATAATCTTTCCCCACAAATATGCCTTTTTTAGTGATTACATATTGGTCAGATTCAATAGTATGCTTGAAACCAGCTTTGTTGAGCAAATAACTCGACATCAAATTTTTTTCTCATAGACGGTGTGTACAACATATCTTTTAAAACAAGCACAAGTCCAGAGGTAAATTTCAGCTCAACACCCCCACACCCGAGCACCTTGGTTAAACTAGAGCCACCAAGCATAACAGTCATCTCCTCATTAAGAGGAGTGAAATCTTTGAACCAATCTTTATCATAGCAGACATGCCTATTGGTACCAGAGTCTGCCCACCACCCTTCCACAGATTAAACCATAAAAATATCTGTAATCATAGCCACAAATGGTTCCTCGATAACATTAGCCTGTGGTCGAGACTGTTGTTTCCGAAATTTGCAAGTTCGAGCAATATACCCACTTTTGCCATACACAAAACATGTCACGTTTGTCAGATCTTGTGAAGGGGGTTCTTGGTTCCATTTCTTTTGCCTCGGGTAATTTTTATTTTGTGGCCTTCCAGTATTTTTCCAGATTTTCTTAACTGGCTTCAAGTGACTATTTTTATAAAATTGACCTTTAGGTAAAGTATTTCCAGAAGTTAAATTTACCTTTGCAGTGGAATGCTCTTGTGTCATAAGTGCATCTTGTCCTCGTACTTCCTCCTCCATCTGAATCCGTGTGATTAGAGTCTCCAAGAACGTCTCTTTTTGCTTGTGGCGCATTGACTTCTGGAACTCCCTTCAAGATGATGGTAGTTTGTCAATAATACCTGCTACAACAAGATTGTCTCCAATTTTGATGCCTTCGGATCTAACTTCAGCCACTAGCATCTGAAAATCTTGAACTTGCTTCACCACTGATTTTCCATTTATCATCTGATAGCAGAAAAAATGGCTTGCAGCATATTTTTTAGCGCTTGCCTCTTCAGTGTCATATTTATTCTGCAAGGCTTTCCAAATTTTATTGATAGTGGTGTAAGTAGTATCATAATAATCATAAAATTGATCTGAAAGACAATTCAAAAGATAATATCGACATTTATACTCATCTGTGTTGTATTTCTCGATTTTTTCAAGATGAGCGGCATACTCCTCGTCGGTCATCTCTTTAGTGGGGACTTTGTTCGGATTTTTCTCGATCAAGGTATAGGTCACCTTGAGGAGATTGAGGTAGAAAAGCACATTGCCTTTCTGTAGACGTCCCCGAACGCCCCGGGAGGGTTAAGTCCCGTTCCGTTCCTATTGGGGTCACTACAGTTCAAGGACTCAAATGTCACGGTTCTTAATCTTGAACCAAAGAGTCCAAATCCGGCAAATCGATTTTAAAAACAGATTTTTTGAAAAGAAGTGCCAAACATGGACTGCTTTGCCAGATACAGAGTCGCCACCTAAATGTTTTTTTAATGGGAAATTTAGGAAACCCTGACTCGGTGCCAAAGGCCACATGTTCGTCATCACCAAAGTTGCCTCGGCTCGGGAACTTGGGTACGATTGGGGAAGGTCACTTCGTGAGCACCCCCGCTCGCCCAGTCAAAGACCGGCCTCTACTAACCATGATATCTTATTTTGAAAATATTGTGCGTTCTTATTCCGGTTATTAGCCTAGATTTACTATGTGATGCGCACAGCATACAAGTATAGACTGGATTGCCTGAATTGGAACAAAACATTTCATGTTTGTTTGTTTGAAAAATGGTTTGATGGTGCTACCCGCAGGTAGGCTAAGACGTGAATTTGCCACCCTCGGGTGGGCTTAAGAAAACATGATTTTGCCACTATCTAGTGGGCTTAAAACAAACATTTGATGAATTGTCCCAATTCAAGTAACACAACCTTCACCCACAGGCATTCAAGGCAGTTATATTACATAAGCAGTTAGCCTCATTGTAAGCAAGCTATTCATGGCAACACTCACACGCATGCAAGGATGCTAAAGCATAAAAACTCACCGAGTACTCCAAGCCAAAACAGAAACTCATTAGAAATCCATGCATGATCCTAGATACACAGAATTGCCTAATGCAACACATGCAAAAATGCAAACTATAGCAAGCTCGGCTATTCTAAACATGGCATGTGGAATGCCACAACTAACACGTATTTAATTTGGAATTGAAATACAAATGCAGTTTGTATGATGCGCCGAGCCTGGTGCGTGCAAAACAGATGAATGATGCAAACATGCTGTCATACTGTATGCTAATTGAAATATGCCCTAATCTAACCATCATAAGCAGGTAAATAAAAGGGAAGAAAGACGTGGGGTTGGAAGACATACATCACACTCACCCACACTTATTACAATTATGCCCTCGCACAGAGGGTCCAAATAAATATACAGTCCCGAATAAAAGAATAGTACAGTCCAAATAATACAGTCCAAATAATACAAATCCCTAATTAATTTACAAATTAACTAAGAAAAGAAAAGACTGGCATGCAAGCCGGGGACTGCCTTGATTCTGATCCGGGTGATGAATGATGCATGTTCGGGTTGCCTTTGTGCGGAAATCCATGACGATGCCCCAATTAGCTTCTGTTTGCACCTGTTCTTGAAATGCGTGCCAAGCTCTGAAAAGTTGATGATTCTTCATTTTGCTGCAACAGAGAGCAGGAAAGGGGCATGGCAATGTATTTTCACAAATGTATGCATGTCTCGATCCACGTGCCACCAATCACGCATATCGATGCATGATGGCCGAGGAGTCGATTTGCACAATTCAATATGGAATGAATGCACATGAAAACACAACAAAACCTAACTCCATCATGGATGATCCGGAGTGTCGGTGACTAGGGAATTGAGACACGTTCCGTCACTCGGAGTACGGAAGTACCTCGTTTCCCGTGCCCGGACTAACTCCTATCCCGAATATGATGTAATATGCATGACATGCATGAAATGCAACTAAGATACAATCCTAACATGCACAATATTATGGAATGGCATACACAATGCACGAGGTAACATGGCATGCACAATGCACTAACATACACCCTAGCATACACAATGCCATGAGATGAAATGGTATACACAATGCATAATGGACTTACACCAACATGAGTGAGCCTCAGCCACACTCACATAGGAGGCCATAAGATGAAAATGAAACAACTCGAGATGCGTGCACACGTGCACGCAAACCGAGGACCGAACCTACGGCACGGAATGCCACTCTAACAAGACATGGCAAAACACAAAGAATGACATACTATCATGAAAAAATCAGAGGCAAAATGAGATGCAAAACAGCCCCGAAACCCGGTAAAATGAAACCCGATGCATGGAACGAGTCCCGAAACATGGATTTTGGTGCATGAAATGACCTACAGCCATACAAAGCATGCATACTTGGTACATGGAGTGTAAAAGAAGAAGCAAGGTAGCCCCAAAACTAGCATTTTTACAGTTTAAAGCATGGCCAAACAGTGAGCACAAGTGGGACTAAATTAGCATGCAAAAATGGCTTCGCAAGGGAGGTAATGAAGCAAGTCACAAATGCTGGCCCCAAACAGGAAAGGGGCCTTCTACAACATTGAAGAACGACCAAAAACATGACTATTTTCAGTTTATATCAAGCCCTAAAAACAGATACAAGTATGCTAAAGATCTCATGCAAAATGAGGCCACCAAGAGGGCTATAACATGAAGTATACAAAATATGCGTCAAACAGCCAAAGAACCTCAATGAGACATGGAGAGGGGGTCAAAATAAGACCCTTTTCAGTTCTGCTCAGGGTCGAAAAACAGAGACACAATAGGCTAATAAATCATGCAAAAATGGGGACCAAAGAGGGGTTCAATGGCAAGTGACACATGGAGGTCCCAAACAAGGATGAGCCCTTCTTCAATGTTGAAGAACGGCTCAAAATAAGCCTATTCACAGTTTAAATCAGAGCTCAAAACAGACTACACATAGGCTAAAAATATCATGCAAAAATATGGCACAAAGAGGGCTAAAGAGGCAAGTACCAAAAGGGGGTCTCAAACAGTGAGAGACCCTTAATGAAAGATGAAATAGAGCTCAAAAAAATACTACTTTCAGTTTTGGTCGGAGCTCAAATGTATAAGAAAGAAGGGCTAAGATATAGACCAAGAAAAGAGCAAAAAAGGGAAAAACGAGACTCACCCTTGAAGAACCAAACTTTAGCAGCCTCTTGGTCCAAAATACAGCACTTCTAGCCTCTGAGAAGGTCCTCCAAGCCGCTGGAATGGAGTGGTGGTGGTGGTGCTAGGTGGTGGTGAAGAAATGGTGTAGGACTTTTAGGGTTTTGGTGCTTGAAATATAGAGAGAGAGAGAGATTGTATATATGAGACTCAAACCAAAGTCTTCTAACCCAGAAAAAATGCAGCTGGAGCTCTGGTTTTATAGACAAAAGGGATGGAAAAGAGGGGGAAAAAAGGGGGGAAAATTCGGATTCAAAATTCCCCCCAAAATGGCCAAAAGGTGAGCTAAAGGGGCAAGTGATAGCTTCGGGTCCCAAATGGCCGAGAGCCCTTCAACAAAGTTGAAGAGGGGCTCAAAATAAGACACTTTCTAGTTTACATCAAGCCACGAAAATAAATACAAGTAGGCCTAAACTATCGTGCAAGAAAAGGGGAAAATGGAGGGGTAAAGAAGAAAGTGATAGATGGAGATGTCAAACATCAAGAGGTCCTTAATCAAACATGAAAAGGAGTTCAAAATATGACTATCTCAAGTTTGGGTCGGAGCCCAAAAATGTAGAATGAAGGTTCGGGAGCCGAAACACGCAGTTCAGGACCCTGAAAGTGGGCTGTTAGGCACCGGGAGTGGTGCTCAACCACGAAGTTGGTCTCTTGGACCACAGTGTCCCTCAAAAGGGAGTAAATAAGATAAGTGCCAAAAACCGGGGCAAACGGAGGTGGTTAAGCGGCCCCGAACCGAGGCACACGGCCTGACGGCTCCGAAAACCGGGAACCGGGCTCCGAAATGGGAAAAATGGCCTATGACCACGAAACGTAGCCCACGGCCATTGAGAGATGATCTACGAGACCTCTCCCTCCCTTCGGGAAGAGAAAACAGAGAAAACAGAGCCTGGTTCGTAAACCGAGGAAAAACACAAAAGAGTCCGGAAGTCCGGAGGCAAGGCTCGCAGCCGGGACTCCGCAACCTCAGAACGAGCACAATATGCAACATCACCAAGCGCTCAATCGGTGACGTCTGAGTCTTAAGGTCGGTCAAAAATGGGGTGTCTACACTTTCCATCTCTTGAAATGGGCACCCTTGAATCGGAAGGGCTTGTTGAGATCACCGGTATTCTCGTTGGGCTTCTCCAATACTGGCTCCATGAATTTTACTATTTGAATCTCCTTAAAATTGTTGGTGATAATTACAAATAAAACATCAGAAAATGCAAATAATAAAAATTACAATAACTATTGTAAGGACTGAGGCGCAGGAAATTTGCTCTCTTTAAGGAGATTTAAGCCCTCTGCGGTTAGGCAAAGCCTCACACCGGTGCAGCAGAAAAAACCTTGACTTGTCCTCCCAGGATACAATAGCCCGACTAAGTCATATGGTTAACCAATACTGCACAATTGGTTGAACCCTGAAAATCCTAAGTGATTCGTGATTAGATCAAGATTTAGATATTCGTACTCCCAATCATTCAAAACACACAATCTAAATCATCAAACACTTACAAAAGTGATTTAGATTGTTGTTTTCGAAATAAACAATAAATCGACACAAACAATTTTTATGTGGAAAAACCACAATTGAAGTACCTTCAATTGTGATAAAAAAACCATGGACGAAACGCCACTAATCAATCCACTGCTGAAGAAAGAAAGAATATAAAGATAACAAACAAATTACCAAACGCATCCAATTTATCTTCAAACCTTCTGTAAATCTTTCACCAAGCCTTCGTCTCGGAATTGATTAACCTGAAGTTGAATCCACAACTTCACTTGTCGAATCAACGACTACATACAGAATCAAACTCCTTTGAAACTCCACGCTCGAATCTCCGAATTCCACCGAAGAAGAACACTCTTGAATATAACCAATCAATCTCCTTGATATATGTTTACCAATACATGAGTTTAATACTCACTCAAATCATCAAGGAAACTCACAAAAAACTTCAGAAGAAAACCTCAAAAAAAACCCTAAGACCCTTAAAGAAGATCTAGGAAAAATAACCCTAGAGTTGAACTAACAAGCAAATTTATAGAAGCAGAGATCGCGCAGTCCGCTCGAGCGTAGGAATAGACGCTCGAGCGGGGACTCTATATCGCGTGTTCCAACCCAGGATTCAGGCTCGAGCGAAAGATCCCATGCTCGAGCGTAAAAACACATCACTCAGTATTTTTTGTAGAAACGCAGACACGCGAAATACTGTGAGTGTGTAACCTCCGCTCGAGCGGCCATTTCCCCGCTCGAGCAGGAAGAACAAAACTGGAAAATTACAACTTTGATTACAAACTTGGTTTTTCCATGGATTTTGACAACAAGGGTCCTAACAATCTCCCCCTTCGTCAAATCCCGGACAAAACCATTCTAAACAACTTTCCTAACAAAACCAAAAACAAACACCAAAGACCATGCACTTCTTGGACCATGTCTTTGAACAATCCACCTGGAAAAAAAAAACAAACCACGCAAACCAACCAAAATTGTGGAACTATATAAATAACCAAATATAAAATATTTGAGAAACATTTCTAAATCCAAAAATAATATCCAATCTGCATGCACCAAGTATCAGTATCTAAAATATCCCCAAAAACAACCAAGTATAAAAGCCAAGATAACAATATACCCAAAACAACAAATAACAATATACCCACTCCCTCTTTTTGTCCGGGAGAGAACAAAAACAAGATAATCAAAAGTCCAAAAAAAGAGATCTGTGTAAGAAAAGAACTAGCAAAAAACAGGCCTGAACATCACGGAGCAGGCAGCTGAGACTGGGGCAAGGACTGCATCTGGAGTAAAGACAGGATCTAAGACAAATGAGTAGAGGACTGGGCCACAGGCTCCTCAATGCAGCGGAAAGAGGCCTCCAACGCAGTGAGCCGAGCATCGGCAGTAGTCTCGAGATCCGTGAGTCGGGCCTCGAAAATATCCCTTCGCCCCTCGAGTCGATCAAAACGTGAAACAACAGACTGCTCGAAATGCTGGAGCTGGCCCCGAACAATACGGATTGGAAGTGGCTGCTCCCCCTTACCAACAGCATCACCGGCAGTAGCTACATCGAACTCAGCCTCCTCCGCCATAGCAGCAGCATCACCTGTACTTCACTGGAACGACCCACCCCAGTAGAAACCCCCCGAACATGTGACTGACTCTGGGAGATAGTTTTCTTAGTGAAACGCCGGGATGGGGAAGCAAATTCATCATCGTCATATGAGAGAACCTCAAATTTGGCAAGAAGCCTGTTAATGAGGCATCCATAAGGCAGACCCAGGTTGTTACGTTCAAACGCAGCAACCATCTTTTGGATATTCAAAGTAGCAAGGTCAATGGAACGATTGAGAGCTATGCACTGAAGAACAAACCTTTGTTCTTGATTGATTTCCGAGCTATGGGTAGTCACTATAATGTTGGCACACACGATTAGATTTAGTAACCGTAAATGGAGTAGAAGCTCATTTTGCTTGATCAGTGCCCCAGAGAGCCAAGGACGAGAGGTACCACATAGAGCAGTGGCCACCTCATTGAAATCACAAGTCGGTCGCACATGAAAAAGATAGAAGATAGAGAAGAGTTTACTAATCCCTAATAGCTCTCGAATAATATCGGTGGTGACTGTGATTGACTTGGACCGGACCCAAGTCTTGAATGACGGACCAATGTCATCAAGACTCTCCATGTTACAATAAAATTCACGAACCCAACTAAGGTTTTGACGTCCTGCGAAAGAGAGAACAGAATCCCCACCCAAAAGATCAAAAAAAGGACAAATATGGATAGACTCAAAGGTGTTGGGTTGAACATTGCGTTCGAGATGAATGGTTCGGGACGGATAGGACTCTCAAAACAACTTGGCTTTCTCAGCCGAGGGAAATCGGTCGGAGTTAAAGAAGGGTCGAGAGGTAGTGGACTTCCTTCTCTTGAAAGAAGACATGACTAAACCAAGAACAGACAAAATAAAAAAACACACAACCCCAACCCAAGACAAAAATTAAACCAAAAGAGGGAAAATAAAACATCAGTAGCACAGTCAAATCTATCAACATGAGTCAGGCAAATAAAGCTATAAAGTAATATGGTCAATGCAGAGTAAGCCCAAGAGAACAAAATGCAGCAGAGATGAATCATGGTAAGCAAGACAGCCATATCAAAAAGAACAAATAGACTCAATGGAAAACATTGATACATACGACAGTAATAGACCTTAACCCATCATAATATGCCAAAGACTCAATAAAACAGGACAAGATGCACACGACTAATAAGACCCAACCTATACGAACATGAGTGAAGGATGAAACATTAGTGAAAACAAAAACAACTACGAAAAGAAACATGAAAACAGAGATGAAACAGAAGATGGACATACCTTAGGTGTGCGAGAAGAACAGAAATCAGCAAAGAAAAGGCCAAGGAAGACAATGCACGGAATCGCCAAGGAGCCCTAGGAGAGAGAATGAAATTTGGGAAAAAATGAACTGAAGGGTCGAGGGAGGAAGTATTTAAACCGAACCAGTCCGCTCGAGCGTGAGATTTAACGCTCGAGCGGGAGCCAAAACACGCACGGATACGCTCGAGCTCGACAAAGGATGCTCGAGCGCCAAAAACACCCTCGCAGAACTGCAAAACCCTGCACAAAATGCTGAATGACTGAAATTCACGCTCAAGCGTGATAAATGTCACTCGAGCGGGGACAAAACACCATTAAGCATCAAAACAAATTTTTTATTTTTTATTTTTTATAATTTATTTATTTATTTATTTATTTTATTTTATTTTTAATAAAAAACACAATCAACTCAATCAGAGAAGGGTGAACTGTAAAACAAAAGAGAGTATAATTGGAAGACTGTAACACTGGGATGAAATGATCTACACACCACGAAGCCTGTAAACTTGTTTATTTAAAAACTATGAATCACAAAATCATGAGCAAGTCAGATAATACTCAGTCAATGATCATAAGCAACATGAGAATACATAAATCAATAACAAACATGAGAGCTCACATAAAAAATGTGTGTGTGTGATCCTTGAGAGGCCACAGAGCTGGACCTCCGGCAAGAGTAACTAAACATCACAGAGAAAATTTAAACTACTAGGAATCACGGGGTATTTGTTGAGTAAACACAGAGGCTCCCCCTCAATCAATGAGCTCCCCCCTTTTTTTTATATTAATATAGTTTTTTTTTCAACTTTTCTTTCTTGTGGGCACTCACTGATGGCATGCACGCTCAAGAGTATGAAGACCAAACTAGAGAAGAATGGAATAAAAAAGATGGCCTGGTTGGTGCCTCTGAGGTAGCATTTTCCTAATGCCCGGGCTTCAATGAACTGAGGGAGAAATCGTGGAAGTGAAAAATGATGGTAGATGGTTAAGAGACTTAACATCACTCATGATATACTAGTATAGGTCAATTCCTCTGAAAAAGTACAAGAAACGCTGTTAGCTATCCATAGAGAACTTTGATCACTTGTGCGAAAACCCCCGTAACAGTTTATCTCAAGGATGTGTACAGAATGAGATCATGAAGTTAATAAGTATGGGCATTCAGAATGGGCTATGAACAATGAACAAAGAAGTCTAGCTTGCAGCATAGAAAGAGTTCATATTTTTCTAAATGCAGTGATGACAAGAATTCAAGAGAATGAGATTATAGCAACCAAGTATACAAAAAAAACAATCATACACACCTCCTACAGAACAGATAACACCCTAATAACTGAGCACTACACCCAAGGTCTTTCTAAGGTACTCAAACCTAAGAAGATCAAGAGGTTTTGTAAAAATATCAGCTTTTTGATACTCAATGGGAACATGTTCAAGAACAATAAGGCCCTCTTCTACTAACTCTCGAATAAAATTGTGACGAATGTCAATGTGTTTGGTGCGAGAATGTTGGACAGGATTTTTTGAAATGTTTATGGCACTTGTGTTATCATAGAAAAGAGTGAGAGTGTTCTGATCTATCCCATAATCATGAAGCATTTGCTTCATCCACAACATTTGTGCACAACAACTCCCTGCAGTAATGTACTCAGCCTCAGCAGTCGAAAGGGAGATGGCATTTTGCTTTTTGCTATGCCAAGCAACCAAATTATTCCCAAGGTAAAAACACCTCCCGAATGTACTTTTCCTATCATCAGCACACCCTGCCCAGTCGGCATCAAAAAAACCAATAATTTCAGCTGTAGTATCAGTAGAAAACCAAACCCCATACCCCCAATGTCCTATTAACATATTTAATGATGTGTTTGACCGCAAGAAGATAAGACTCTTTAGAACTAGCTTGGTAACGGGCACAAACACCTACACTACACGCAATATCAGGACGATTGGCTGTGAGGTAAAGAAGACTTCCTATCATACTCCTATAAAGGGTAGGATCAATATCAATACCAGGGAAATCTTTGGAAACGTAAAGACTGGTGCTCATGGGAGTGGGTGCATGTTTGGTAGACTCAAGACCAAACTTTGACACAAGATTTTTGGCATACTTAGTTTGAGAAACAAACATACCCGAAGGAGACTGTTTAATTTAAAGACCCAAGAAATAGGACAACTCTCCCATCATGCTCATCTCAAACTTATGTGTCATGCAATTCGAAAAATATTTCACAAGATGATCAGCAGTGGATCCAAACACAATGTCATTAACATAAATTTGAGCAACAAGAATATGAGACTTAGTATGTTTCACAAATAAAGTCTTATCCACACTACCCCTTTGAAAGTCATTATCAAGAAGAAATGTAGTAAGTCTATCATACCAAGCCCGAGGGGCTTGTTTCAACCCATAGAAAGCCTTGTCTAACTTGTAGACATGGTTTGGACATTTAGAGTTCTCAAACCCTTTTGGTTGCTCAACATAAGCCTCTTCTTTCAAGTACCCATTCAGAAAGGCACTTTTCACATCCATTTGATACAATTTGAAACCAAGAAAACATGCAAAACCAAGTTAAACACGAATAAATTCAAGACGTGCAACTGGGGCAAACGTCTCATCATAGTCAACACCCTCTACTTGTGTGTAGCCTTGAGCAACCAACCTGGCTTTATTTCTAACCACAGTACCATTCTCATCAAATTTATTTTTAAAGATCCACTTGGTACCTATCACATTCATATCTCTAGGTCTGGGAACTAAAGTCCAAACATTGTTACGTTCAAATTGACCTAATTCTTCATGCATAGCATTGACCCAACTATCATCTAGTAAGGCCTCTTTAATATTTGTAGGTTCAATTAATGAAACATAACACATATGAGATATCTCATCCCGAATCTGTCTTCGGGTTTTCATTCAATCCGATACACTTCCAATCACCTGTTGAACTGAAT
Organism: Camellia japonica; assembly: GCA_030407325.1. Taxonomy (NCBI): domain Eukaryota; kingdom Viridiplantae; phylum Streptophyta; class Magnoliopsida; order Ericales; family Theaceae; genus Camellia; species Camellia japonica. The sequence continues at coordinate 186,413,942 of JAPPVO010000016.1, read as the reverse complement.
GATTCAGTTTCACCCTTGCAAATGGTTTGAACTCAGGACTTGCGGCGACAGAAGCATCAGAAATGGTGTCTCTCTGTGCACTCTTTAGACTCTGACTTACCTGTGAGGATGGTGCTGTCTCAACTTCTTGAGCTTGGGCCTCAGCTTCTCTTTGACTTTGTGGTTCAGTATTCAGGATTGGAGACTCACCATTGTCATCCTCATTTATCGCTGGAGTAGGGGAACCTGTGTCATCTATAACCACATTGATTGATTCTATTAAAGAAGAAGTTCGCAGGTTATAGACTCGAAAAGCCCTACTAGTGGTTGAATACCCTAGAAAAATACCTTCTTCACTTCGGGAGTCAAATTTGCCCAAAGGCTCTCTATCTTTAAAAATGTAACACTTACTCCCAAAAGTTTTGAAGTATTTTACATTAGGTTTCAATCCCTTCCACAATTCATATGGAGTTTGTAAAGTGCCGGGCCTTAAATACACGCGATTTATGACATAAACAGCAGTATTTAGGACTTCGACCCAAAACTTTGGAGGAAGTTTCTTACTAAGGAGCATAACCCTAGCCATTTCTTGAACAACTCTGTTCTTCCTCTCAACCACTCCATTTTGTTGTGGAGTAATAGGTGCAGAAAATTCATGCTTAATTCCATGTATATCACAAAAATCCGAAAACAAATTATTTTCAAACTCACGACCATGATCAGTTCGGATTCTTATGATACGCCCAATGGAAACACCCTGTTCATTTTGGATTTTAAGGACTAAGGCCTGGAAAGCATCAAACGTATTAGATTTTTCCCTTAAAAAAATTTACCCACGAAAATCGAGTAAAATCATCAACAATTAAAAAAATGTATCTTTTACCTCCAATACTTTCAATGCGAATAGGTCCCATTAAATTTATGTGAACCAATTCAAGAGGACGTTTGGTTGTAAAGCTATTTACCTTTTTATGGGGGCACGGGTTTGTTTCCCAAGTTAACATGGTCCACACATATGATTCAGATTCTTACCCAGTTTAGGTACTCCTCTCACAAGCTCTTTGTTGGCTATCTTAGTTAGGTCTTTGAAATTCATGTGACCTAATCTTTGATGCCACAAATCAATGTTACTTATGATAGCTGAGTGACAAGTGAGATCATTAGTAGTAACAATCCCATAGCAGTTATCAGATGTGCTAACCCCATGTAAGATAGTATTTCCCTTTTTATCCAAAATTTCACATTTATTTTTTGAAAACAATACTTCATGGTGGGAATCACACATTTGACTTATGCCTAAAAGATTTGCTTTAAGACTATCAACAAGTACAGCATTTTCAAGCTTGGGAAGACCAGCTACACTTATAGAGCCCTTACCAATGACTCTGGAAGTGCCACCATCTCCAAAGGTAACAATTCCACCTTCATATTTTTCAAGGGAGGTGAAGTAGGATTTGTCACCTGACATGTGACGAGAGCACCCACTATCAAGATACCACATGTGTGAGTCACGTGCTTTTAGAGCAATGTGAACAACTAAACAAGTCAAATCATCTTTTCTAACCCAAATCTTTTTGGTTTTAACAAAATCAGGTCTGGCAATCTTGGTAAATGTCTTGGCGTTGTGAACACCCTCATGAATCTTGGTATTCCGTCTAGACATGTAAGGTTGTCTCCTAACCCAAAAAGTATTCAAATTTATATCCTTTTGAGACACCTTACCAAACAATTCAAAGCAATAAGGACGAATGTGGCCATACCTACCACAATGATGACAAGTAAAAACAGGTTTTACCTCTATTTTGTTGATCTTACCCCCTTTAGGTGGATGAAGAGAGGGATCACCCTAGTCTACCTTCAACTTTCCTTTTGCTTGAGTCTTCAGGTCATGTAAGCTGTCGCATTACCATAGCCTAGCCCACTTTTGTCATAACCCATTTGTTGAGACCCAAGGATGTCTTTTAATGATTTGGAACCTTTGTTCCATATAGCAATTGTGGCTCTAACAATTCAGAGTTCTTCATCTTTCTGACAAACCATCTCTTCCAATGTAGCTTGTGACATCTCAAGGCTTTCAAGCTTCTCTTCATATGTGGAATACACTTTCAGGAGTTCATTCCTTTCAGTTTCACAAGATAGAAGTTTCCCACATAGGTCTTGCCTGTCACTAGAGATCTTGATGATATTCTGCTTTGCTGTTACAAGTTCTCCTTTTAGCTTGACATTCTTGCTTTCACATGCTTTGAGGACAAATTCTGAGATTCATCATAAAGCTTTTCGTAAGCTTGTTGTAGATCATCACCATTAATCTCATCATTGTCTTCTGATGTTTCATCATCTTCTTTTTGTTCCTCATTCTCCTTGACCTCATCCAGTCTAGCAACTAAGGCAGGAAAGGTGATGGATAGTGGTGAAGATGAATCTCCTCTTTCATGAAATTGGCTCAAAATGTCCCATGAATCTTTAGCCTTTGTGCAGTGAGCAACCCATTACTGTTCTTCATCAGAAATTACTTCACGAATAGTAATCAGGACTCTCTGATTGCTCGGATTGTCAGTACTTTCAGCATCCTCTTCAATGGCTTGCCAGCCTTCTAGGTCGGAAGCTCTTAGAAACGCCCTCATTATGATCTTCCAATACAAGTAATTGCTCCCATCAAAGGTGGGAGCATGATGCAAATTCTGACCACAAGCAAATTCCACTAGCTTCGGAAGAGGTTGTGTGAAAGTAAACCAAAATGCCATGAAAGCACTATCCCGTCTTCACCAGATTCAGTTTCTTCGGGTTCTTGCTCTGACCCGCTTTCATCATCCCAAGTTACTGTGTAGACTTTCTTCCAATTCTTTTTCGAAGGACATTCAAGGGCAATATAACCAAACCCTTGACATTCATAACACTTGACCCCTTGCCCCTTTACAATCTTCTTTTCAGTTTTTGGAGCAAGTTTTGGTGGAAAAGTTTTGGGTTTATCATTACTCTTGTCTTTTGAAATAGGGTCTCTGAAATTAGGCTTCTTTTTCTTTAAATTTTTTTTGAACTGTTTAGTAAACATAGCCGTTATCTCAGACTCTAAATCAAACTCAGTTTCAGGAGTTTTTGCAGTCTTATGAGCATTAGTGAAAGCCACACTATCTTTTTATTTTTTCTTAGAAATCTGGTGGGCTTCATAAGTTTGCAAGTTTCTAACCAACTGATCAAGCTTGAGGGTATCAACATTCTGAGCCTCCTCAATGGCTGTCACTTTTGATTAGAACCTCTCGGGTAATGACCTCAAAATTTTTCCAACAACTTTAGCTTCAAGGATTTCTGCACCGAGTGTAAAACAGGAATTCACGATGTCACTAAGTTTAGCATAGAAATCATCAAATGTCTCATCATCACGCATAAAAAGGGTTTCAAAGGCAGAGGTGAGACGTTGAAGTTTTGACCTTTAACAAAAGTAGTACCTTCGTGAATTGTTTCAAGAATGTCCCAAGCCTCTTTTGCTACCTCACACGTGCAGATACGACGAAATTCTTCAGGTGTGACGGAGCAAAAAAGGGAATCAAGAGCTTTACTGTTCCAACTCGAGTTTTGATAATTGGTTGTGTCCCATTTATCAAGGGGTTTGGAAATATCAATACCATTAATGGTGACAATAAGTTCACTTCACCCATAGATCACGCAGTGCCAAACTTTCTCATCGATGAATTTTAAAAACGCTCTCATACGAGATTTCCAATAAGAATAGTTTGTACCATCAAGTAATGGAGGTCTATGGGTTGAGTTACCTTCATGAATTGAATGCATATCACCAATCACACAAAATCACACTCCTATAGTTTTGATAAAAACAAAGAGTGACCTGCTCTGATACCAATTGAAAATACTAAGTGATTCGTGATTAGATCAAGATTCAGATATTCGTACTCCCAATCATTCAAAACACACAATCTAAATCATCTAGCACTTACGAAAGTGATTTAGATTGTTGTTTTCGAAATAAACAATAAATTGACACAAACGATTTTTATGTGAAAAAACCACAATTGAAGCACCTTCAATTGTGATAAAAAAATCACGGGCGAAACGCCACTAATCAATCCACTGCTGAAGAAAGAAAGATTACAAAGATAACAAACTAATTACCAAACGCATCCAATTTGTCTTCAAACCTTCTGTAAATCTTTCACCAAGCCTTCGTCTCGGAATTGATTAACCTGAAGTTGAATCCACAACTTCACTTGTCGAATTAACAACTACGTACAGAATCAAACTCTTTTGAAACTCCACGCTCGAATCTCCGAATTCCACCGAAGAAGAACACTCTTGAATATAACCAATCAATCTCCTTGATATATGCTTACCAATACATGAGTTTAATATTCACTCAAATCATCAAGGAAAACTCACAAAAAACTTCAGAAGAAAACCTCAAAAGAAACCCTAAGACCCTTAAAGAAGATCTAGGAAAAATAACCCTAGAGTTGAACCAACAAGCAAATTTATAGAAGCAGAGATCACGCGGTCCGCTCGAGCGTGGGAATGGACGCTCGAGCGGGGACTCTATGTCGCATGTTCTAACGCAGGATTCACGCTCAAGCGGAAGATCCCACGCTCGAGCGTAAAAACACATCACTCAGTATTTTTTGCAGACACACAAACACACAAAATACTGTGAGTGTGTAACCTCCGCTCAAACGGCCCTTTCCCCGCTCGAGCGGTAAAAACAAAATTGGAAAATTACAACTTTGATTACAAACTAGGTTTTTCCATGGATTTTGACAACAAGGGTCCTAACAAACCCAAAGCTTTACACATACACTCTTTTTTATTTGCTTGATAATCTCACAAATAAGAAACTTGAGCTACAATAAGAGAGGTGAAAGGCTCAATTTATGAGAGAGGAAAGTTTGGTCACCAAGAAAGGGGTTAACTTGGAGGAAAAGTATAGGAGAGGAAATTGGTGGGAAATTCCTTGGAGGTGAGGAAACTTGGTGGGAAATTTCCTTGAAGGCTTGGTAGATAAGAATGAAGACTTGACTTGGAGACTTGGTGGGCAAGTTTTCCTAGAGGAAAAGAAATGATTAATTAGGAGAACAAGTTATTTGGAGCCCAATCATATAATATAATTTATAACACATTATAATATTAAAATATTTGCTAACAAAAATGAATATACAAATTGATGATATGAAGAAACAAATTGGGAGAGTAAAGGGATTAATAAACTTATGTTTGCATGCTGTGATCTGCGTGGATGGGTGAAGAACCCCCAACGAGTCCATCATATTTTTTTTATAAATATAATTGGGTGTTCTGATGACTCAAGTTTTGTATAACATTTATATTTATAATTGATAGCACTTATATTTATAATTCTGTGTTTATTTTATAGAAAAATTGAAAGAAAAATTTGTTTGGTACTTTTTATGAATAGGTAAACAATTTCTAAAAAATACAAAACTTTGTAAACAAAAAAAGAGGTTTTCATTTGTTTTGAAAATAAAATTTTAATCCTTTTTCCTTTCTCTACCAGCCACCTAAAACAAATCTCCCTTACCTCTGACTATCAATGATCCCATCCAACCACCACCTCCGCTCTCTAGCAAGCTACTTTACATATTTTCAAATTAAAATTTTAATGTATATATATGTACTAAATATTTTATTTTATTTTTTACAAAAATAAGCATAAATTACATGTCTACTTACAAAATAATAAATTATAAACATCCTTAAACAGCACCTTAATAATTATTATTTACTATACAAATTAATGTAATTTTTTTAGGTTGTTGAGAGATTATATATGTTTTGTTTTGTTTATTTATTTACTTTTGGTTTCCTGTTGGGAAAATCCTTAAAAGTCATTTCCTGTCTTTGTCTTGCCAGTTTTTATGCAGATGGAGTAAATGTGTGAAGCAATCGTGCTACATTCACATAAAAATTGCTTATAAAAGCATCTTTTCATAAGGGTCTAGCTTGTCTCAAGTTGAGATTAAGATTGGATTCGTCTAATTTAGTTTATGGGGTCTATTTTTTGGGCCCGTTTTGATAATCCGAACCGTTCAATGTGTAGAACTCGTCGAGTATTACATGTTTGTAAAAAATCACGTTGATCGGATATCAATAGGTATGTGATCAAATCAGTTTTGTATAAAAAAATGAACGGTGAAATAATTAACGGTTGATAAAAAACTGTTTTGTTTACATAGCTATCGATATCCGATCAACGTGATTTTTTACAGGTATATAGTACTCGACGAGTTCTACACATTGAATGGTTCGGATTATCAAAATAGGACCCGTGATGGGCTCCCACGGGCCCAACAGCACGATCCAGTCCAAGATCACGATCTTAGACTGGACCAAAACCACTGCCTTTCATAAACTCTAACCGGTAAAATTTATTCACTTACTCTGTAACGTTAAATTTTTACCCATTGAAGTGTATGAAGCGGCACTTCTGTAGAAAATTATGCGGGGATTGATTATTTTTCACGTGTGAAGGGTTTTGTTTTCTTTCACAAGTAATGGTTAGCTTTCCTCTAGTTCAATAATTTGTTACATGCTTAGGGTAAGTTTGGAAACTTCAAAAAATAGTTAAAAAGTCAAAAATTGTAGAAAAAAGTCAAAAAAATTCTTTTTTTTCTTTATTTTTTTGCATTTTTTTTTTTTGTAAAAAGTCAAAAAATATTGTAACCGTACTAATTTTTTTCACCGCATATTTTAGTCAAAAAAGTTAAAAAATTACTAACAAGTGCCCCTATACATTGTTTAATGTTGAAAAATATATAAAAAGTGCTTTGAAAATATGTGAAAAAGTTAAAAAGTACATTGATTTCAGTAAAAGTACATTGAATTTATAAAATAAAAATATATATATCTTATTATCTTTAATTTTTTTGTCATTTACTTATACCCTACTTGTTAACATTATTAAAATAATTTATTTTCAAACCAACCCTTAGTTTTAAAGACAGTGGGCCCATTTTGGGCCACCTTTAGTGATTGTAATCAATATGTTTTAATATTTGTTAACTATTTAAAAAATTAAATTGATTGCATGTCATTAATTATATCTCCGTATATCATATATGTTTTTAAAATTTTCTAAATTATACTTAGCAATATTCACTTTATTAAAAAATTATGTGATCGATCAGTAATTACTGATATCCAATTAATTAATTTTTAAAATGAATAATTAATTTGACAAACTCTAAAAAAATAAACATTTCAAATCACTGAAATAGTCATAAATTGCATCCACATCACCCAAAAGTGAACCCTAAAATCTAATTAGTGAACTAAAGAAAAGTCTCATCGTCAAAAATATGTTAATTACCATCCTTTAAAGCTACATCTTACCGAGGCTTCTTTTTTGGTGTAATCCCATGCTACCTTCACTATCTAAAAAAAAAAAGAGAAATAAAAAAAGCTACATCTTACCAAAAACAAACACTAACAAAACACAGCATAAATAAATACATTACGACTTTGGCAATAATGGTTATTAATCAGGGTGAGGGTGGTCCATGAAATTAATTGAACTTTCGGTGAAAGCTGTGCATGAAATGAGCTGAGACCATGTGTGTGTGACTGTTTAGAGTGTTGTCATCTGATATGATTTCTCTTTTTCTTTTTTTACAATGTTAGGCCAATTCAGTAATTGCAGCAGAGTTGCACAACTCTTAAAATTCTATTTTTACATAAAATTTGACAAGATTGATATGATAATTTTATTATTATAAATAAATTCATTTTTAATAGTATTTTGTTTTGAAATAAAATATTCTCAATGAGACATATCATTATATATGAAAATTATGTATTAATTTTTTATTTGTATAACATTACTCATTATTTAATTATCAATTTCTAGATGAACCTATCAACCATAAATTGTTGGACCCATCAAACTTGTAATTCAACAATATGGGACTCAGCAAAAAATAAATAAATAATAATTTCGTAATTTTTAGTTTGGATAAATTAAACTTACTTTCCTTAAGGTTTGAAAATAAAAATTAGTCTTACACTTTTGATATAATTATATTGGTTTGTTTTAAGAATTTACATAACAGTTAGACATTTTGCATTAGATTAGGTAGTACATATTCAAAAAAATATTTAAAATTTAAATTAGGTAGATCAAATTCATCCTAAATATATTTCACACCTCATGAAATTTAAAGCTATATTGTACATTTAGATTTGAGTATTTTTTAGGTAATTAGCATTTATGTTAAAATAAAAGTCAACTAGGTTCCTTTCCCTTTTCCTAATATTCACATCTATCCATTGCAATTTTTACTTTTATTTATTTATTTTTTTATCGGTAAAGAAAAATTTCATTGCAATCTTTACTTACGGGTGAGAAATATATTTCTCTAAATTATCTTATTTTCCTTAAGGTTTCAAAAAAAAAAAAAAATTTCAAACTTCTATCTATCTATATATTATATAAGCAAAAGGGGATTTTCATGAGTAATGTGGGAGTTCTAAAACCTCATAATAAATTTGTGAATTTATTGAATTAAAAAACAAATTTAAAAAGTAGGATTGGCTAATCCATTAAATAATAGTTTTCAAAATATTAATAATTTCATAATTTATAGTTTTTAAAAGGAAAGATAAAAAAATATTACATATCTTTCCAATCTAATCCTCTCCCATTGATTTTTATTTTCTTTAAAAAAAATAAAAACTTGTTTCTTACTATATTACTACATAACTTGTGATATCATCTAATCTATGACAAACTAAAATTATGAAATCCTTAGAAAATAATAATGTATTTATATTTTATCATAGGTATAGTTTTTGCTCTTAAAAATAAAAATTAAAAAGTTCAATTTTATGATTTATCATAATTTTTATTTAACTTTTACTAATTACATTATGATTCGTGTTATTGTTATTTAGAACTTAAAACATAGCATTAATGGTAGGAGGAAAAAAAATCATAAGTGAAATTGTGATAAAAATAATATAAATTTATTAAATTTATTTTTTTGCTATTTAATTTTAATTTTAAAATTAATTATTTATTTAACACCATGCATAGCACGAGTATTACACTAGTTTAATATAATTACACTAGTCTGTTTTAATATTTTAATATACATATCAGTTAGACATATTGCATTAGTTTGGGTAGTTCATACTCAAAAAATATTTGAAATTTAAATTAGATAAGTCAAATTCATCCTAAATATAATTCACTCCTCACGAAACTTAAAGCTATATCGTACATTTAGATTTGAGTATTTTTTTGGGTAAATAGCATTTATGTTACAATAAAAGTCAACTAGGTTGTTTTCCCTTTTCCTAATATTCACGTCTATCCGTTGCATTCTTTACTTATGGGTGAGAAATTATACTTCTGTAAGGCCATTTGGACTTTTTATCATATCCTTTTGTTGGTTTCTTGGCGGAGGAAATATACTCTTAAAGTCATTTTCCTGTGCATGGAATTGAAAATTGTGTTGAAACACAACACTCAACAATGTGTATATATATTTTTATATTATCATATTATAAAATAAACAAATTGATACGAACACTAAATTAAAGTTGTCTAATGCTTTTTTTGTCTTAATTTCAACATTATTTAACACTTCTGCTATTCGATATACTTTTATTTCTCTTAACTGTAATAGTAAAATTATAAATTTTACCATTCAATATAGTTTTATTTCTCTTTACTGAATTATAAATTTTACCAATCAAAATCATCAATATATGTGCGGCACAACCTCAAAAAAAAAAAAAAAAAAAAGTGACCAAACCCTCTCTCTCTTTTTGAAAAGCTCTCTCTCTTTCTCTCTTTCTAAAAACCTCCTCCCCAGGCCTTTTTTTGGGCCGGCCGGCCGCCGCCTTTGGCTATGGCGATCGGCTGGCCTAGCTCTTTCCGGCGTTCGTTTGTTAGTTTTTTCCTCCAATAAACTTGATTCCCCCATTTTCCCACCTAGGTGTGTTTTGTGTTGCTGCGATAGACTCGATTTTTTGGTGTTTCGGGGCCCGTTATAGCTGATTCATCAGGGGACGTCTAGGATCTTCATTCGTGCGCTCTTTTGCGAGTAGGAGCTTGAGGGGTGAACTCTGGTTCAGATTGGTGGAGAAGTATCGATGCTTTGTTTGGGCGGAAACATGGGTGTCGAAGTCGATCCAGATCTGTCCGGTGTTCATTCGAGCGCTCCTCTTCGAGTGAGAGTTTGAGGGGTGAACTTCTTCCGAATGGATGGAGGTGCCCCAGTGGTTGGTCGGTGTTTGGTCGGTGTGTGGATATGCAGTGGGTGTGAGTTAGCGGTGTTGGCTATGGAGTTGCAGCGGAAGAGATAGAGGTAGTAGTGGGAGGTGATCTGTCTTCGGTAGCTAATGTTGGAGCTGCAGGGGAGTTTGGTCGGTGAGTTGATCTGCAGTGGGTGTGAGTTAGCGGTGTTGGCTATGGAGTTGCAGCGGAAGAGATAGCGGTGGCAGTGGGAGATGATCTATCTTTAGCAGGGGAGTTGCAGCAGCATAGGCGTTAGAGTTTTCCGGTGTTGGTTATGGAGTTTTCTCGGTCGGTTTTGCAGCATAGGTGTGGGTTTTGGGAGTTGTAGCAGCATAGGCATGGTGTGGGCAGCAGCATAAGCGTGGTTGGTGTGGGCATTGGGAGTTGCAGCAGCTTAGGCCTAGTGTGGGCGTGGGTGGTGAGGGCATTGGGTGTTGTAGCAATATAGGCGTGGGTCTTGGCAGTGTGGGTCGTTGAAAAGATTTAGTTTGGGTGGTGTGGTTTTTGGGAGGGCTGCAGATATGGTGAATAAATTAATTGGGTTGAACAGAGGAGTTCAGCAGCTTGGGTGTTGGAAAAGATAATTTTAGTTTGTTGAAAAGAGGTTTTTGGTGATTTGGTGGGTTGAATTTGTGGGGAGTCATGTATTTTATTTTCTAGTTAAGTCCTTCTTAACTTTTTTTATTTAAAAAATCGTGAGGTCAAGGGGTTGGTTGTATGGATGCGAGTAGCAGTAGTAAGGGTATTTTTGTACTTTCCGAATCTCTCTCGATGCATGTCATCTTCCTGTACCTTTAATTTCATACTGTTAATGAAATTTTTCTTTGCTGATAAAAATAAATAAATAAATAAAAAAGAAGAGTGGTCCATGAAATGAATTGATTTTTCATGTGAATTTTTCATGTGAATGCAGAGAATATAAATAAATAAATGATGGGCATGTGTGAATACTGTATACTGTAGTCCTGTGAAAATGCATATGATGAATTTTGACAAAGTTAGGCAGGCTTTCATCATCTGTTAGATCTCTTTTATCTGCATTCTTTTATTATGTTTCAATGATATGTTCCTTTCATTGGCTGCACTTTCACAATTGGTTCAGCAAATCCTATTATATTTTTGTGAGGGGTAGATTATGATAGTACTGACTCAAGGGGCAGGCACTTTAGGTGCCTGTTTAGGGTTTTGAGTAGAAGAGAGTCTCACTTATTATATTTTTATTGCGCAACGTGTATACACATAAAAGTGTTTGTCAAAATATTTATTGGAAATCAAAAACTCTCTCTTAATAAATAATAAAATGGTGAAATTTTAAATTATGAAAAAATAGTACCACTTTATCAATCAATTATCTTGATCTTTTAAAAAGAGAGAAAAACATCTCTAATTTGAATACAATTGGGCCAATAGTCCAAAGTCAACTAGTCTGCACCATAATGTCTTACTATAATAGCAAGCAAGTCATTATTTATGAATTCAAGTAATAAATATGTGATGATATCTAGCATCCTTTTACAGTGCCAAAAAAAAAAAAAAAAAAAAAAAAGAGAGTAAAAAATATGGTGGTATAACTTTTTTGTTTCACATACATGTGAATTCCATAAATGCAAACCCCACAAATATGTGAGTGACATATTAGGTTTACTTTAATTATTAATCTAACAGATTAAATAAAATCTTTGAAGGTAAGTTAAATGTAATTAGCTGCTAAAGAACTGTAGCAAGCAAGTCTCTACTTTTAAACTTTGTGATTTTTGTAATGGGTACATGACGGTGGTACATTACCATTTTTTCTTTATCAATAATTTTTGTCCTTTCTTTTTGCCAGTCTAAAACCAAAACAAAAAATAAAAAAACAAATCTCCATTTATGAACTTCTGTAGATATATGACAATAATATTCTTTTCTATCTCATATGTACGTGGGTTTCATAAAAATATACGTGGATTTCATAAATTATAACTTTACATGAAAAAATCGTGTAATTGTGACACAAAATATCATCTCTTATTTTCCGCATTTTGGATGTTAAAGAATTTCAGCTCAACTTTTTCATTTAGTTGTTGCCTGATTTTCCATAAATTATAACTACATAGAAAAATCGTGTAATTATGACACAAATATTATTTCTCACTTTTCACATTTCGATGCTAAAGAATTTGAACTCAACTTTTTCATTAAGTTGTTGCCCAATTTTCCAACAAATTCCTATTGCTCTTTAGTCAAAAATGATGACTAACTAATAATGACAAATTAAAAACAATTGGCACTGAGCTGTAATTTAGTGGCAAAGCAAACTTCCTTGCTTCTCTCATGTTCCATGCACTTTCGTTAATATTACTAATATTTTTTTCTCCAAAGGTTGTTGGAATTGGAACCCAATTCTTGTTGTGTCATAATTGTTTAAGCCCTCTAAATGTATTAACTGGAGGATAGAAGAATCAAATCTAAGGGTATAATTGGGGTGTGTCAAAGTGAAAAAAGAGGCTGATTCTCTACCATGTACCAACACAAAAAAAGTGGAGCTGCAAAAGGCCCCTCTTCCCTTCCCTTGTCTACAAAAGTCCCAGTTTTGTAGGTCCGACTTTAATGATAGAAAGAGACAAAGTGATGGGTGAATCTGGCAGTAAAATAAAGGTAAATGTTAACAAATACAGTTGGGCATTATTTAATGAATTTTGGTTAATCTGTATGTTGAGAAATTTAAAATAAATGATAAGTATTTTGAAATTGGTGTTTTGTAAATTTATTTTATTTGAATCAGAATTACTTGTTAGTAAGATCCAAAAATAAACTATGAGACCTAAAAGGACAACTTGATAGAATGATACAAAAAATAGTAGAGTAGAACTACACAATTACAGAATGATATAATAAATTTTGATTTTATTACTCTAAAACAAAACAAAACAAAAAAAAAGTCAAAAATATTTTAAAAAACGATACTTCTACATCATTTTATATTTAAATTATGTTTGAAATTTTTGTGATGATATGATTTTTCTACATAAAATATAAACTCATTGGAATTTTGGAATGTGAAAAAAAAAGGAAACGACACTTTGTAAAGCTAAAAATGTAGTCAGAATTTATGAATTAGATTCATAATAGGTGTAAATCACATCAAATTCAAATTTATATCATATATTTTTAAAGGTAAATTATACTGACACCCCCTGAGGTTTAGGTTTATTACAGTTTCTTCCCTCACTTTTTGAAAATTACATCTCCCGCCTGAGGTTTAAAGTTTCATTACAGATTCTCCTCCTAGCAATTCAACTTTTTTAAATACTAAATTTGCCCTCATTAGGTAAATTACATTGACACCTCTCACATTTTAGAAATTACAATCCCCTCCCTAAAGTTTAAAGTAGCATTACCAATTGCCCCATCGGTTAGTATTAATTGGGAAAAAAAATTCATTGAAAAAAAGAATTAATTGGAAAAAAAATTATTTGAAAAAAAAATTAATTGAAAAAAAATTTTGTTTGTAAAATTTTTAAATTTTTTTGTTTAAAAACCAACGTAAACTCATTTTTTGAATTTATATTTTTCTTCAAATTTACAAACTGAGACAACCATTTATAAACCAAAAAAATTATCAAACAAGTTTTTATAAACTAAAAAATTATTTCTAACCACTCAAAAGATAGAAATTATATAAAAACTTGTTTGATAATTTTTTTGGTTTGTAAATGGTTGTCTCAGTTTGTAAATTTGAAGAAAAAATATAAATTCAAAAAATGAGCTTACGTTGGTTTTTAAATAAAAATTTAAAAATTTTACTAACAAATTTTTTTTCCAATTAATTTTTTTTTAATGAATTTTTTGTTCAAACTAATACTAACCGAAGGGGCAATTGGTAATGCTACTTTAAACCTTAGGGAGGGGATTGTAATTTTTAAAATGTGAGGGGTGTCAATATAATTTATCCAATGAGGGCAAAATTGGTATTTAAAAAAATTAAATTGCTGAAGATGGGAATCTGTAATGAAACTTTAAACCTCAGGGGGAGATGTAATTTTCAAAAGGTGAGGGGGAATTATATAAACCTAAATCTCATGGGGTGTCGGTATAATGTACCCTATTTTTAAATTTTAAATAAATTATTTATGTTGTACATTAAAGATTGGAAACCGACCATAACCAAAGTTCACGGTGTTTTGTAAGGATGGAGGCTAAAGTTAGGGCTAAAAGAGAAAAGCAAGTTAAGGCATAAAAGCACATGACAACCCAAGCCCCCATTACACAAACCTCATTAGTGTTACTCTCACTCACTATTAATAAAAATAGTAGAAAAGAAAGGCAAAGAAAGAATAACACACATGCAAAAGAGAGTTTTTTTTTTTTTTTTTTTTAAATGTAAAGAGAAAAAATTGAGCTTTCAGTTTCATGCATGCAAGTTTTAAAGTAGCATTTTCATTTTATGAATCTAACTAGCTGCCATGGTTCTCCTAAAATATACAATATTAATACCCTCACTACTTTATATATATTTATCTTGAGAATTAATCTCCGTGAAGTCTTTTGTATATAGGATGCACTCATTTGATGATTTTAACATAAGTAATTGTTAGGTTTTGGTAATTGATAATCCCGTTTAACAAAATTTCTTTTAATTGTAATTTTATTCGATCTTTTGGTTCAGTGAAATTGTAAGTGTTTGGATGCAAATTCAATCCGAATTGTGCTTGTGTAGAGGAATTTGTTCTGACATTCCGTGTCTCAAGCATTCCTTGTTTGTCACTTCATTTACTATATATGAAAATTGAGCTATCTTTTGTGCGTTCAAGCGGTGAAGTGGATCATTCATTATCTCTGCCTGCAAACTAAACTTCTGGGAAATATATTTTACCGCTCAAGCGATGGATGTTGCACTTAAGCGGTTGACCTATATGTTTGCACCACCTTTTACTCACACCGCTCGAGTGGTAAAGTGTGCGCTCGAGCAGTCTTCGCGACTCCGTTTACTATAAAGTACGTCATTTGCTATTTTTAGGGTTCAATCCATCTAAATTCTCAGAGAGAGGTATTTTATATTGGAAGGTGATTTATATGAGTTTCTTTGTTGTATAGAAGGTAATTAATTGATCAACGAATTACATATTGATAAATATCAAGGATTGATTTTGCTCGTTTATTCACAAAAGAAAGAGATGCTCATCGGTAGATTCCGGAGAACTTGAACTTGAAGCTTCAGTAAATTCTAGAATAGTTCATCGTCATAAATTCAACATCAGCATTATGTATTTAACGTTGGGCAAAACGATTCTGAGGTAAAGAGGGTGGTAGAAGAGGCACATCAGATTTGGTTCAATTCGAGCGTGGATTCGTTAAGTAATTGAGGTTATTCGTATGTAATTCTTTTTTATTTTTTAGTAGATTATTTTGTAACTTTGGTCCGTGATTTTTTTTTTATCACAATTGGAGGTGCTCCAATTGTGGTTATTTTAACGTTAAATCGTTGTGCCGATTTGTTGTTAATTGTTTGATTAGAATTAATATTCACTATTTAAAATTGAAATATAATCACGAATCAGTATCTCAAGAGTTCTTAAATTTCACAAAAATGATACTTATCTCTGAATTTATTTCACAGAAGAGATTTCCTTTAATCCCTTAAATGGAGCGGACTAGAGTGTCCAATTAATGGGATTGTCGGCCTATTTTAAGATAGATGTGATTCAATTAAATAGTTATTGATAATTGATTAGTCTAATTTTTTATACGGACAATTTATTTGTTTGATTTTATAAAATGAACAAATTAGATAATTGAGGTGGACCTGAAATGGACCCACGACACCTTTAATTAGACCCCCTTTGATTAGACCCTCCAGTCCGTTTAATGAAATTTTTTTCATTGTTATTTTTTCTGTCTCACTAATTTTTGTGTAATTATAAAACACACACACATATATATATATATATATATATAAGACTTACTATATTTAAAAAAAACAGTGAGCCGTACCATGCTATATAAAAAACCACTTAAAAGATAAAAATTCCGATAAAAATAGTTTTTCTATGTGTTCTCTTTCAAGTGGAGAATTTATGTTTTATGTAATGGTGAGGACCATAATGATTGAATCTACCATAATGTTATGGATAGGCTTGAATTTGAGTGTAATAATTCCAAATATTTGCCTATCTCTCATATATATATATATACACTAAAGATGAATTTTATATAATATCATACACTCTGTTTGGTTTTAGTTTTCAGAATTCGCATTTCAAAAAAATTTAATTTTTCATTTTTTGTATTTTTTTGTTTTTACTAAATTTTTTTAATATTTTAAGCAATTATTTTTAATTTTTAAACACACCTAACATAAAAATACTTAAAAAGTATAATATTTGTGAAAATAATCTTTAAACATTCACTAAATACCAAAAAAAAAAAAAAAAGAAGAAGATGAAGAAAATTTAGTACATTTTTTCATATTTTTGTATATTTATTAATTTTTTAAAATATTTTTTCACTAATATTTTACTATTTAAATATATCTAAGTAAGGTGCATCTAAAAAAATAAAAAAAAAATAGCTTAAAATTTTAAAAATATTCACTAAAATAAAAAAAATAGGAACAATAAAAAATTCAATTTCCAAAAAACTGAAACCAAACACACCGATTCTTTTCTTCTATTTAAATAACACAAAGTTTCCACATAAATAACATGGAATCGAATTTTCTAAAGTTCATCTATTCATTTTCTCTGTCATAACTTCACTAAAAAAATAAAAAAAAAATATCTGCAATATTGTTTGACACACAATGAAAAAGACAACATAAGTAAATTAAAAAGAATTGCATAGTGATATTTTAAATCATTCCAAAGCGCAATCAATTATATGTTACTGTTAAAAGATTATAAAATCATAGCTAGACTGCAATATTTTATTTAACCTAGGAAGCCTAACTCACTAATGACTTTTTTAACAATCTTTGTTAAAGAAAAAAAAAAAAAGAAAGTGATTATTGGTTATCAAAGTAAAGAAAGAGTCGCATCATCATCAAGTTGAGTTAAGCCATGAGAAAAGTTAAAAATTGTAGATTTTGTGACAACTTTTTATTAGATTACATGTTGAATCTACTGTTTTTTTATGTATTTTAAACAAAAGAAGGAAGAATAATATATCAACAATATAATCCAAGAAAATAACGATCGAATGCTTCATTACGATATTATCATGTAAAGAACTGGATTTTGAAAATGACTTTAGAAGTGCATCGTATTGATTTTGAAAAAAATTATCAAAAAAATCTGTTATGTGAACAAAATTTGCTTATGTCAACATGTGGTAAAAGAAACCGTGTAAGAAAACATAATCGTGCAATAAAGATAGACACTAATATTTAATGGAGAGAATTAGTCGTTGAAATTTCATTTTAAGAATATTTTCAGTAATACAATTCAAAATATTTATCCAAAATCCTATTTTATTATTTTAACTAGTCACTTTTTTAATGTACACTATATGCTCTTTATTTTAGCTATTTTCATGTAAAATATTCATTTAATACTTTTCTAATAGAGAAAATACAAGTATAAATGTTTTAAAAATAAAAAATTAAGTAGTCAATGATTAGTGACTCAACACAAGTAACTCTTGTACATAGAATTATTTTAGTTAGTCTTCTGACTAGTAGTCTACGTGAGGGATTTTTCTTAAATTTAAACAAATTGATGCTTAGTTAACACACACATATATATGTGTATTTAAAATGAAACAAGTCCTAATTAAATATGACATTACGCAAATTCCTTAATAACAAAAATTATCAAACACAAAAAACTGGAATTAGGCTCAAATTTGAATACTAGACAACCAAATTTTTTATTTTTTGGGTTCAAAATCAAATCGAACAAATTGCTGGAACAATTTTTTTTAAAGTGACAAAAACACCAAATTTAAAGCCTAAATGATGGAATTCGCTCGAAATTGAGTATGTGACAACAGTGAGGATTGATTGGTGAGTTTTTTTTTTTTTTTTTTGATTCAGCAAAGAAAATCTTTATTGGTGATGCAGCCATACATTACATATGGGAGTTCAACAATAAGGATGAAAAAGAAAAAAGGAGAAAAAAGGAAAACCAAACATAGTGTTGGTGAGAAACCAACACTAGCTCACAGGACCGCAAACACTAGCTCATTGGTGAGTTATTTAAGATCAAATTCTTTTAGAATTGATCTAACATTTTTGAATTTTTTTTTTAAATTACAATTTTGTCATTAAACAATCAAACTGATCAAAATATTGATAGTGGCAAGCAGATCTGGATGAGGGATTTGGGGGGCAATTTAAAACCCTAGGGCTAGATGATAGATATAAAGAGATAATATGAGAAGATGCATAGCAATTAGCAATAAAGATATTGTGTAGACTCAAGAAGAAAAAGCACATCCAAAAGTTGAACTGAGACAACTACAGTGCTTACCAAAAGGGATTGTATGGATCACCTTTTCCAATTTTATTTTTCTTCACTTTATTGCTACGAGCTATTGAAAAATATGGGCATATTATACTCATAAGTATCAAACAATATTAAATTAAATTGTTTATAAATCATACAAGTGAGATGAGATCTCCCTCTTGCTTTAATTACCATGTGATCGAGACTGTGCTTCTGAAAAAAAGTTACTGAGAGAATTGATGTCTTTTATGTTGTCCTTTAAAACATTAATTATATTATCTTCCATATTATTACTCTTGATTTGTACTCTTACTTTGAGATAATTATTAAGATAATTCAGTGATATAAAATAGTTTAAAAAGCAAGTGATATATAACAGGTCCTTCATACAAAATGATGGATTTTACTTTTTAGATTAATAACTATCTAATTTTTTGATCACGTACCATAAATTTATTGATAAAATTAATCAAAATGCCTTTGTGGCGAAACTCCTTACAAATTGAAAGTTGATAATCATACAGCGGAAGCAAAAAGCTCTACTTTCCTATTTCCTAATAATCAATTTTTTTCAATTTATTTAAACTATTGTTACATTATAAATTATAAATATAAATTGTACTAAATATTCTCACTTAAAAATTTAATATATATATATATATATATATATATAAACAACTCTATAAACTACACCAAACATGGCCAAAGCTTAAAATATGTGTATCACTACATCATAATTGAACTATTACATTCCAATTTACAGAGAATCTAATCATATGTAACCACCCTTAAAAGCACTTAGATAGTTAACAAGGTATGCACTACTAGACTCCAAGACAACTATAGAATCAACTACAATAACAATCTAATTAGAGTATCATATAAATTTATTCTAAGATACTGAATAATCTTTTGTATTTCTAAGTCAAATTACCAGCTAAATGAAGAGGCCGTTGATCGGCGCCTATAATATAACGTTTTTTGGCATGTATCTTCCAAGTAGTTTCTGCTAATCACTTTTCGATTCAGTACAACTAGTCTATCACTCGTGCTATGTACGGAATAATTATAGATATTTTATATTTGTTTTAGATTTTTTTTAATATATAAATTATGTTTTTTAAGATTTTTTATAAAAATAATTTAACAATCTTATCACTAACCATAGTGTATGGGAGAAGTTGAAAAGGATACTGCAGTAACTATACATGGATTGTATCTATAATTATTTGTATGATGGGATTTTAAATGCTGATTAGGGGATTTTGACCAAATCAATAAATGCAAGCATGTGGAAAGACATGTAGATTGAAAAATTTTAATAAATGCTGATAAGGAGATTTTGACCAAATCAATATTGCAGAAATTTTTTTTTAAATAAAAAATAAAAAATTTAGAAAGTTCAGATTGGGATATTGAAACTCTCACAAGCCTTGGGGGTTAAAAATCTCATTTTGCTTAATATATAGTATAGATAATATATAATATAATATAATATATATATATATATATATTATAAGATGAGAGAAATAAAGTGCTATCTTATTATAATTGAGGAGATCTTATAAAAAAAACGTATAGACATGAATGCTCCTCCTATTTTATTGTGTTTACAATTATCTATATATGTAAATTGTGATTTTAAATGTTTTTTTTTTAATGTTTTCTTTTTTTATATTATATTAAAGTTTAATATTTTGATAATAATCATATGTGTTGGACTTTTCAAGAAATTAAATGTCTTTTTTTTTTATTATATTATATTAAAGTTTAATATTTTGATAATAATCATATGTGTTGGACTTTTCAAGAAATTTTTTTTATATTTGTTCTTATTGCATTAAAGTGTTATTATGATGGATAATAATCATATGTGTTGAGACTTTTCGAGGAATTCATATGTGTTGGATTTCAAAGAATTTTTTTTATGCTTGTTCTTAATGCATTAAAGTGTTATTATGAGGGTAAGACTTGGGAGTTTGGAGATGTTAATAAATGCTAAGATTTTTTTTTTTTGGCTTAATATATAGTATAGATAATATATAATATAATATATATATATATTATAAGATGAGAGAAATAAAGTGCTATCTTATTATAATGGAGGAGATCTTATAAAAAAAACGTGTAGACATGAATGCCCCTCCTATTTTATTGTGTTTACAATTATCTATATATATAAATTGTGATTTTAAATATTTTTTTTTAAATGTCTTCTTTTTTTTCTTTTTTATATTATATTAAAGTTTAATATTTTGATAATAATCATATGTGTTGGACTTTTCAAGAAATTAAATGTCTTTTTTTTATTATATTATATTAAAGTTTGATATTTTGATAATAATCATATGTGTTGGATTTTTCAAGAAATTTTTTTTTTATGTTTGTTCTTAATGCATTAAAGTGTCATTATGATGGATAATAATCATATGTGTTGAGACTTTTCAAGGAATTCATATGTGTTGGATTTCAAAGAATTTTTTTTTATGCTTATTCTTAATGCATTAAAGTGTTATTATGAGGGTAAGACTTGAGAGTTTGGAGATGTTAATAAATGCTAAGATTTTTTTTTTTAAATCAAAAAATCAGGAAATTTAGATTGGGAGATTGGAACTCCCACAAGATTTGGGGTTAAAAACCCCATTTTGCTTAATATATAGTATAGATTTGGACTAATTTTGTGTCATTAAGACTAGAGGCATGATTGATTAATGGTAGAAAGGAAAAAAATAAAAAATCATGTTGTCTTTTTTAATCAAGTGTTAATACATGTTGCTAAGTATATGTTTTGCTCAAATATTTTCACTGCTCATAAAAATTAACTACAAATTAACCAATGTGGACATGATGTCTCCTTTGAAAATTCCGAAACTTATTTTGTTTTTTTTTGGTCTTCATGGCTACCAAACAAAAAACAATATTAAACACATTATTCAAGTTTATTGCTCATGGGAAACATTGATTTTGACTAATCTACATGGTACATATATTAGTTGAACAACCAAATAAAGATCTAACTTTGTGAGTTCATTTGGGATGTGAGTTGACTTTTTGACCATTTGACTATTTTAATCTGGGACTAAAAAATCTCGTTTGGAATAGATTTTTTAATTTTTTTGACTTTTGTGAGAGAAAAAATAAAATAATTATGGATTGGATTTGACATTTTGTCATATTTGACTAAAATAACCTATTTTATCTATTAGGACTAATTTAACCCAAAATGCTATGCCAAACAAACCCTGTATGTGTAAATATATAGCCCCATTAAAAATATGTCTCCTGAGTTAACAACGTTGTACCTTTTTCTAGAGAAAATGCTAAATTGTACTGTTAATGGGTTTTGTGTAATGCCAAACACGCCTTTAAATTCAAAGTCTTTTTGGGTCAACCAATCTTAATAATAATGCTTGGTCTACCCAAGTTGAGTCTTGACCATGTCGACACTGCTGAGTGTTCTGTCAAAATTATACAAATTGATAAACAATTTCAATTCAATTTAACTCCTTTATGTATGGTATGGTGATCAATCCTCTGTTGGTAGATATGTCTTCATTATCTCAATGTATTCTAAAAACATTTGTTTTTTTAAAGGATCATATGTCTAAATGGATGTAAAAAATTAAAAGTTAAATTTAAAAAAAAAAAAAAAAGCTTATTAAAGACCAAATTATTTTTTTTGTGTGTTTTGTTTTTAGTGTATTTTTTTTAAAAAAAATTTATTTATAAGATTTTCTAATCTAGTAGAACTTATAAGTAAAAAGTTTTTAATTTAACAAAAAGTTTCATTGAAACAAAAAATAATTAATAAAAATATTATTAAAAAATAATTGTCTAACCAACCTTCCATCTATAAAGAAGATAATTATAACATTATGTTGCTGTTGTAAATTCTAGGGAAAATTATTTTGTAAATAATTTCAATATTTGTTTTCACAAAATAATTTAAAAAGCCTCCGAAATCTCTCCAAACGTAGTTGGTCTAGAAGAATCTTGTTAAAATAGTAACTAGTCCATTGGAGAGAGTAAAAAATGATGAAATTTACTATAGGGCAATGCTAGAGACCACTAAAAGTGGTGCTCTAAAGCAATCACTAATGATGTGGCACTCACTTTTTTGAAAAAAAAAAAAAAAAAAGACACAACAACATTGTGACAGTGGCTAGGATTCACTGCCACATCATTAGTGGTGGCACTAATTAATACTCCCACTCATTTTCCTTTATTATAATAGCTAATAGGCTTATTTTAGAATAAAGCTTGGTAGCTCGAATTTGGCCCCCCTAATCCCCCTAATGTCCAAAACGACGTCGTTTTGGGCATTAGGTTTTTTTTTTTCTTTTTTTTCTGCCATTTTCGTTCGACTGTGCAGGGGAGGGAGAGGAGAGGGAGAGGGAGAGAAAGAGGCAAATCCGTCGCCATCGTCGTCTCAGATCCGTCGCCGTCGTCTCCGATCCGTCGCAGATCCGTCGCCGATCGCCGCGCCTCCGCCTCCGTTGCCGATCGCCATGCCTCTGCTCGTCGCCTCCGTCGCCGATCGGCCCCCGCCTCCGCCTCCAGCCCATTTTTTAGGCCCCCTCCAGTCCCCTTCCCCCTCCCCCTCCTCCTTCTCCCCCTCCCCCTCCGTCTTCTTCTTCCTTCTGCTGAAAAAAAAAAAAAAAAAAAGAAAAGAAATTAGGGGGATTCGGGGGAGCTCGTTTTCGAGCTCCCTAGCACGGTCGCTTATTTTAAAGAGCTTGTTGGAAATACTCTTCTACCACCCATCAATCATTAAATACTATATTCGTTACTGTTCACTTATACATTAATATAGAATCATAAACCCAACTCCTTTCATCAATCATAACACACCTAGACACCTCATGACTGGTCATGCCGAGAACCACCGAATAACTCCTCCAATTCTAAGCATATCTGAATAAAATATGGGATTTAGAGGGGGATGTAGATTGATGTGAACAATCTAGTACAGATACAAATAAATTTATAATGTTCATACAGATAATAAGCTCATCACAATGGGAACAAGATGAAACAATAAAATTGTACGATTTTTGACGATGAAATCCATTAATGGGGGCTTCGTTTTCTCAATTGTTAGGTTGATTATTGTTTCAGTGTCCACGTCGTCATTAATGCTTCTTTGGCAATATACTTTGTACGCCATTATTGAGAAACACGCCATGTTACATATGCAACCCTCACATAATAACCCTATGAGAAAAATGATTTATTAGTTGACAATATATTTCTCCACTATGTTCCAATCCACCAAAAAAACAAAAAACAAAATTGGTTTGGTTTGATTTTTTTGCTTTGTTTTTTGTTTTTTGTTTTTTGAAAATCACAGAAAGTTGAGAATTTTATTTTTTGAAAACAATACACTTTCAATGAAATACCAAAAAAATCTTTTTGAAATTTTGGAAATTGTTTTCAGATATAAAAATAATGAATGTTTTCAAAATTTTCAAAACATGGATTTTGAAAACACCAGAACAAACGAGGTCATTAAATTTATTTTTGTTTGGCATATGTTTAGACTCTAGGGCATTGTTGCTTTGCTCATACTATTTTTAAGGTTTCTATTGAAGTCTTATATGTATTAAGGCTTGGTTTGGCATGTTTGAAAAAAGTCAAAAAATCATTATTCTATTTAAGTCACATCACTTCTCTAACACATCACTTCAAACCCAACTCATATTTCATAAAAATTCAAAAAGTACACTTATTTAGATCATCCAAATTTGTTAAGACAAACAAAAATGGAGGGGGAGGGGGAGGGGGAGGGGAGGGGGGGGGAGATGGTTTCTTTTCCTCCTCCTCCTCTCTCTTTTTTTTTTTTTTTTTTAAGTTAGTGAAATGAGAAGAAAATACATAAATATTTGTCAAAAGAAAAAAATAACTACATACAAAAATTAATATATGAACCTAATGGAGCTGGTACAATGTGCACTCTTTAAAAAAGCAATGTCTTTTGTAATAAACAATACAAAATGTCATAACTGTTCACAGAAACACTGTGTTTGGTTTCAATTTTTTGGATTTAATTTTCTAAAAATTAAATTTTTTATTTTATTTTTTATTTTCCGTATTTCTTTGTTTTTAGCGATTATTTTTTAAATTTCAAACAATTTTTTTACTTTTTTAGATGCAACTTCCTTAGATATATCTAAAAATTAAAATATTTGTAAAAAAATAATAAATACACAATAATACGAAAATGTACTAAATTTGAATTTTTTTATATTTTTTGTATTTAGTGAATTTTTTAAAGATTTTTTTCACAAATATTATATTTTTTTAAGTATATTTATGTTAAGTGTATCTAAAAATTTAAAAAAATTACATAAAATATTAAAAAAATTCAGTAAAAACAAAAAAAAAAATTCAAAATACCAAAAAAAATTAATTTTTTAAAAAGTAAATCATGAAAAGTGAAACCAAACACATTTTCTTAAAAATAATTCATAGCATATTGATTACATCATTCATTACATATTCATAACATGAATAACATAATCATTATTATTGGTAATTCACTGGTAACATAACCAATACTACTAAATAACGCAACATTTTTTATTTTTTATTTTTTATTTTTAATGAGAAAAAGAGTGTACAACATGATTTCTCCTTACAAAGTAAATAAATACTATATAATTTGGGAAGTTGGATTTTCAAAGTCCACTTTTTTACAAGCTAAGGTATTAAAAGCGTGTGGATAAGTGTAATACATACGAAACATTGGAATTTTAATTCGAAGGAAGGAAGGTAGGTATATATGCGATTTTAATGTTAAAAACCAAATCTTTGTCAACAAGACCCACTTGGTCGTGGTGGCTAACTACCATCTATTAATAAATATGGTTGTTGTAGCTATTTTTTATTAGTATTGTGTAATCTAAGGCTAGATTTTCCTTGTTATGAAACCTATACCAACATAACATATATAAACACTATGATTATGACCCCATCATTAATAACATTGTGTGTCACACTAATCCCATCATTTTAATCTTTTTAATTTTATCACTAAAATATTAAATATTAAATATGTGTTGAATTTGCTTTTATTCATTAGTATTCAACATCACACTGCATGATTTTTCTGAATAAGAAACTACAAAAGACCAAAAGAGATTTACTTACATTTTTGGATTTTAAAGTATTTTTTTGATATCATGTTGATTATTAACATTTTAATTGTGTTAATCTAAAATTATTTTTATAAATTGTTCTTATTTATTGGAAGGGCACCCATAATATCGAATAGGAAAAATTAGTCTAAAGTCCCTCTCCCATTTTTAGTAATGGAAGACATCACAATATTATTTTTTGATGTCTAAGGTCCCTCTCATCTATCACAGAGAAATTCAGCCCCGTTGATTGTTCACATAGAACCCCTCCATCGCGTCCAGAACCATCGCCACCGCATCCGGAGCTCCCCGCAAGGCATCCGGCAACTCAACCCTAATCGAATTCCGTACTTTGGGCCGCTCGATCATGTACTTCCTCAGTCCCAACCCGTCCATGTTCTCACAGAACGATTTCAATTCCGGTCGAGCCGAATTGACGATGACAGAAGATTTTGGGGACTGAGATTGGGGTTCGATTTGAAGTTGTTGGGATTGGGGTTGGGGTTGGGGTTGGGGTTGGAGGAGATTGAAGTTGTGTTGGAGGGAGGATTGGAGAGAGGTGAAGTAGGAATCGAGGTCGGACCAAGTGAGATTGAAGGAAGAGAGAGAAGATGAATGGGATTGAAGATCTTCGAAGGCTTTTTTGAGATTCTCTTTCTTGACGTCGACGAGTTTCAGAGTTGTTGAGATTATTTTCAATGTCGCCATTGTTTAGGGAACCAAATAGAGAAACCCTAGTTTGCCGATTCAAGCACCGGAGGCTGAGAACTCGTTCAGATTTCTGAAGACGATGTTCTATTAACAGGAATGTTGAAACAGACAAGTTACAGAGCTCCAACAACTCAGATGATGGCCAGAGAAAATCAAAGGAGTGAGTATGTAATTTGGTCAGAGAAATTTGGAAATTTCTCTAATTTGGAGAGAATTTCTCTGTGAAGTTCAAAGAAAATTCGACCAGAGTGAATTTCTCTGAATTAACTTTTCTCTGGTTCGGACTAGAGAATTTCTCTGGATTAAATTGAATTTTCTCTGATTTTGGACCAAAGAATTTCACTGAATTGAATTTTCTCTGGTTTGGACTAGAGAATTTCTCTGGATTAAATTGAATTTTCTCTGGGTTTGGACCAAAGAATTTTCTCTGGTTGAATTTTCTCTAGTTGAATTTTTTCTGGATTGATGTTGAGGGACCTTAGACATTATAAAAATATTGAGTGCCCTTTATGCTATAAAATCACTATACCAGGGACCTTAAAAAAAAAACCCCTATCGAATAAGTTGATTCTGTTTTAAATTTTATTAAACTATTAATAGGTTATAATAGTTAGACTTAATTTTCATAAAATCCTATTGAAAATAAATCATAGTAAAATTGTCGCTAAAAATATTTTCTTGTAATATTTTTTGCATATGTCGCTAAAAATTGACAATTAGTGACTTTTTTGTCATATTTATAAATTATCGCTAAAACTTATAATTTGTGATATTTTCCTATGACGAATTTTTTAAACTGTCGCTAGAAGTTAAAAATTAATGACTTTTTCGTGACGATTTTTTTAAACTGTCGTTAAAACTTATAATTAGTGACATTTTTTGGAACAATTTTCAAATTGTTGCTGAAAATTAATAATTAGTGACTTTTTTAGTAGTGATCAAAATAAAATTTATTATTTTGTATGGAGTTTTTTTTTTTTTTTTCTTGTGTGTAATATTTTATTTGAAAACTAAATCTGATTCAGTTTGGGTGTGATTTAGGATTAGGTGACCGTAATAAGACAATTCCGTGGCTCATTACTTGCGTAGATTGGCCTTTGAATTTAAATCACCATGCATTTAGATGGAGGAGGTTTCTCCATCTCTAATGACGTTAGTGGCTTCTCAAAGTCCTCCTTCTGTGTAATTGTTTCTCCTGTCTAAAAAACAAAAAACCTATGAATATTAACTGCGTCAATTATGAAAACTATTTTAACACGTATTTAGAGATTGTTCAGGAAGAAAAAATAATTCAAAAATTTTAAAAAAATATTATAAAAAATCAACTCAATCTTTATATTTTTATGAAAAATTAAATATAGTTAATCTCTAAACAAACATTAATATTTAAAATAACACAAAATACTTAGATTAAAAAAAATCAAAAGTATAAATTGCCCCCAACATTTAAAGAGGGAGAGGGGCAACTGAAGTGAAGTGAAGAGGTAAGAAGTAGGGTGAAGAGGGAGGGTCCGGAGGGAGAAAGAGAGAGAATCTGCGATTGGTTGCATCGTGGCTTTAGAGACCGAGAGAGAGAGAGAGCATGGTTCCGCAGCGCAGCTCTGTCTCCACCCCACGTGAACACTCCTTTGCTCCTCTGTCCCCACCCTCCAGATCCTCCGTATCCTCTCATGTGGCGGCCCCCCCACCCCCCACACGCCAGCCAGCCAGCCACCCCTTCCCTTCCCCGGAAAATTATTGGTTGATCTTAGTTACCGCTATGTCATTTACCAATGGTACTACAATTAGTAAAAGAAATTGAATTCACAAATTTGTATTAAGTAATTGAAAAATATTAAAAATATATAATGAATTGAGATTAGTGTAGGATATGATCATGTGGTATTTAAAATCAATTAATAATTTTGAAAATGTTATACATCTCAAATATTTTATCAAATGTCTCATAAAAATGTGAGACCTACACTATATAAGTACTACATTTATATAGAATATTTAATAAAATATTTAGAGCATCTCCAATGATGAACTTTTTTTTTTATCAAATTCTGAGGAAAAAAAATGTGATTTTCTCAATCTGATACGAGATGCTTCAACGGTTGTGCATCAAATAGACTGGGGACGTCCGGTGGGACGACCGGCCGATCAACCGGTTAACGGACTAAATGTTTTTTTATTTTTTTCCCTCCATTTCAGTTTCCATTTCGTTTCCCAAGTACTCTGAACTAGAGCATCATCCACCAGCAAATAGCGTGTAGAGTATCAAATCTGATTACTCATGTCTCTCTCGAATCTGTTTCTACCCCCATCTACCATCTAATTTATATATATATATATATATATAGAGAGAGTTGTTGGTTGCTGTTGATGGCTACCAAAGAGGATGAGAGATTGGAGGAGAGATTGCTCTTGGAAGATGGATTTCCACAGTTACTTTTGACGTTTTGATTCAAATTTCTAGAACAAAACTTACTTTTGACGCTTTGATTCAAATTTCTAGAACAAAACTTACAAATGTTGTATTGCAAAACGTATCCTAAAACTTTTGACAGATTTTTTAAACAGATTCAAATTTGAATGGAAGATGGATTTCCAACATTGTTTTGCTTTTTTACTCTTTTTATAGATGTATTAGAGCTTTACCAATATTTCTTCTTTTTTTTTGGGTCAAATTTGAGTGAAATTTTGATTAAAAGCTTTATATGATATGAAAATTTGGTTCAAATTTGAGTGAAATTTTGGTCAAAAGCTTTACAGCTTTACAACTTTTGGCTCAATTCTACAGTTGAATTTTTAAGGTTGAGGGTCATCCGGGGGGTCGACCCCAGGGTCGATCGGGAGATCGACCTCCCAGTGTAAAATCATTCAAAATTTTGCGAAAATTGGTCATCCGGTAGGTCATCCGATAATGAAAATACAACGATAATGAATAGTATTTTGATGAAAGATCGAGCGCATTCTCATTTTGGTAAAATTTTTGGTGAATTTTCAATTTAATATCCATCTGGTGAAACCATTGAAGCCATAAAAATGATAATTTTTTACCAAATTCAAATCTGATGATGAATTTAGTTCACCGTTGAAGATGATCTTAGTAAAACATTTAAAATATGTAGCATTACTTTTACCTTCCCTCTCTCTCTGTTTCTACCCCCATCTACCATCTAATTTATATATATATATATATAGAGAGAGAGAGAGTTGTTGGTTGCTGTTGATGGCTACCAAAGAGGATGAGAGATTGGAGGAGAGATTGCTCTTGGAAGATGGATTTCCACAGTTACTTTTGACGTTTTGATTCAAATTTCTAGAACAAAACTTACTTTTGACGCTTTGATTCAAATTTCTAGAACAAAACTTACAAATGTTGTATTGCAAAACGTATCCTAAAACTTTTGACAGATTTTTTAAACAGATTCAAATTTGAATGGAAGATGGATTTCCAACATTGTTTTGCTTTTTTTCTCTTTTTATAGATGTATTAGAGCTTTACCAATATTTCTTCTTTTTTTTTTTGGTCAAATTTGAGTGAAATTTTGATTAAAAACTTTATATGATATGAAAATTCGGTTCAAATTTGAGTGAAATTTTGGTCAAAAGCTTTACAACTTTACAACTTTTGGCTCAATTCTACACTTGAATTTTTAAGGTTGAGGGTCATCCGGGAGGTCGACCCCAGGGTCGATCAGGAGATTGACCTCCCAGTGTAAAATCATACAAAATTTTGCGAAAATTGGTCATCCGGTAGGTCATCCGATAATGAAAATACAATGATAATGAATAGTATTTTGGTGAAAGACCCAGCGCATTCTCATTTTAGTGAAACTTTTGATGAATTCTCAATTTAATATCCATCTAGTGAAACCATTGGAGCCATAAAAATAATAATTTTTTACCAAATTCAAATTTGATGGTGAATTTAGTTTACCATTGGAGATAATCTCAGTAAAACATTTAAAATGTGTAGCATTACTTTTACCTTCCCTCTCTCTCTGTTGGCTTCACCGATCTTCTTCACACGTGTCTCCTCATCCCCTCGCACGTGACTTCCCTACATCTCTCCCCATGTCCTATAAATTCAGGACCTGCGTCTCATATCCTAGACACCGAACCCTCTCTTCTCTTTCCATACTCAAATCAAACCACACCAGACACAGCACAACACAACAGACTTTGTAAAATTTCTTTCTAGAGAGAGGGAAAAGAAAGAAGAAAAAAACAGAGAGATAAACCGAAGGAGAGTTTTCTGCGTAGAGAGAATCTGTGCATGTTGCGTAGAAAATCTTTAAAGCGTAATCCGGCTTACGATAGCTCCACGACTCCCCACGCTGCTGCCACAAGATTTTGTTCCCTTCCCAAAATAAGCCTCTCCCAATTCCCTCCGCCGTGTGCGCACTTTTGTTATCCTTCACCTCCTCTCCCCTCTATATAACCCCAACCGTTACTCTTTCAATTTAACCCCAAAAAAAAAGAAGCTATTCTCAGCTA
Source organism: Camellia japonica (assembly GCA_030407325.1). Lineage (NCBI taxonomy): Eukaryota > Viridiplantae > Streptophyta > Magnoliopsida > Ericales > Theaceae > Camellia > Camellia japonica. Next base: position 186,382,944 of record JAPPVO010000016.1, on the reverse strand, counting down.
TAAAGAAAAAATTTAAAATGGCGACTAATAAACTTCTGTTAACGTTTGCTATATGTCGGCTAATCGTGACCGTTGGATTGACCTTGAATCCCATGGAGCTCCTCCGGATCGGAGTCAGCGTCGACCCCACCGACGTCGAACCGGCTTCTCTCGATTTTGGTCTACTGACCCGAGCCGAACCGTTGGCGGTTCTTCACCCCGGTTCGGCAGAAGACATAGCCAGGCTGGTTCGAGCGGCTTATGAGTCGACTCACGGGTTCACAGTCTCGGCTAGAGGGCACGGGCATTCCATAAACGGGCAGGCTCAGACGAGCAATGGGGTGGTGGTACAGATGAGCGGGTCAAGGGGAATGCAGCTCGGCTTGGGGAAGCCGAGAGTTTCAGATATGTTGAGGTATGTTGACGTGTGGGGTGGTGAGCTATGGATAGATGTGCTCAAGTCCACGCTAGAGTATGGACTCGCACCCAAGTCGTGGACTGATTACTTGTACCTTTCGGTGGGTGGTACTCTCTCGAATGGTGGAATTAGCGGCCAAGCTTTCAATCATGGCCCTCAGATTAGCAATGTGTATGAGCTTGATGTTGTCACAGGTTTGATTATCACCTTCCCTCTTCTTTGTCTTTTTCCTTGCATGCATGTCTATTTATATATACAATAAAAAAAATAAAAAAAAAAATTTAAAAATTAAAATACATAAATGGGTCATTGAACTAGACACAACCCATGTAAAACAGTGTATGTTTTTAATGATTTGGTGAACATGCAACAGAGAACTTTTGAACTTTTATGTTTTTTTGTTCAAATGGTATCTGATCTAATTTATGCGTACTGCAACTAATTAATTCTGTTTTTGGTCAGATTAAAAGTAACTCATCTAAATCAGGATTAAAGAATTGACGAGAAATTATTTTTTCAGCGTCTAACTCTCATAATCGAAACTGTGTGGAGATCACATCCACTAATCACCCGGGACAATCCAGGTTTAGGAGGATGCTTTTGTCTTCTCATACCTTTACATAGGACATGGGTGGGTGCTAACGACTCTCCAGTGGTCGTTCATAAAAACTAAATAATATTAAAATATATATATGAATTTAAATATATTTGTCATATTTTATACATTTTGATGTATCGTTATGCATTTTTTTACATTATTTAATATATGTTTTATGCGGTTAGCATACAAGTATTGTTATGTGCATAATTGAATGCTCGTGTGTGGTGGTTAGATAATCACTGACTAGTATTGTCACTGTTTTGTTTTTTTATATCTTCTTTTGGGAATTTCTTAAATACGTCTTTTTTTTTAGTATTTTTATGATATGGCTTTATCTGAAACAGGTAAGGGTGAGATCTTGACATGCTCAGAAGAACAAAACTCAGAACTATTCCATGCTGTTCTTGGTGGTCTAGGGCAATTTGGGATCATTACTAGAGCTAGGATTGCTCTTGAACCAGCTCCACAAAGGGTTAGTCAACTTATACTCTTCTCCCATTTAAATTTTAATCATTTCCATTTCAGCAATGGAATGCACATCTCTATTAAAATTTCGACACATCATCAACATTCAAAATTAACAATGTTTTTTTTTTTTGATCGGCAAAAGGAGAACCTTTATTGATGCAAAAACCATACAAGAAGAGAGATTACATCAAAAAAAGGGGGGGGGGGGGGAGAAGCAGCAAGCAAGCAAAATTAACAATGTGATATATAGCCGCTTTTATTTTTTTTTACTTTTATTTAAATATCTGAGTAAAAGTTTCCTTTTTTTTGTGAACAAAAATAAAAATTTATTGATGAATATCAAAGTACAAAAAATTCAACCAGATTGCATTGATACCAAAAAAAAAGTTCAAAATTATCATATGTTACTTAAAAAACATATCCCAATTGAGTTAGTGTAAATTCCCAAGCTAATAATATGATAAGCTTAACTTGAATTTTATATAAAGTATCACTAACCAAACTTAAATTTCAATGAAATTTTAGGGAGTAAAAAAGTCATTAGAATTTTGAGTAAAAATATCAAACTTATTTTGGTATGAGCTTGAATAAAAATGTGGAGACGGATTTTAAGAATTTTACAAAAATTTGAATTTGATATGGATAAAGGGTAATAATAAGAGGCATCATATCTACCAAATAGTGATAATTATTTTATGATTTTTTTACAATTACTGATCATACAATCATACAATCGACATCTCTATTTTTTCTGACTGAATGAGATCTCTATTTTATGAAATGGAGATAATCGAAATCTCTCACAAGGCTTTTTACTAGTTTGAAAATGAGAATGAAAATGGGTTGTAGGGGTTGGGGCCAGGGGGGTGGGGACACGTATAAGTGCAAAAATTTCCTAGTATAAGTTGAAGACAAAACAAAAAAAGCAAAGAAAGTGCCATAAACCACCTAAGAGTGAGGAAAGATGACTGGGTCCCCTTATGTATGTAATATGAGCTTTTTAACACCATATATTTATTATTCAAACGGCTGTTCCAAAGCTGGCAATGTTGTTGACATGTACTTTTTCCCTCCCCTCTCTCTCTGGCATGGTCTCTTTCTCACCATTTCTCTTGTTTCTTTTGTTTTTGTTTTTCATTTTTTTTTTTTTTTTTTGTTTTTATGATTGTAGGTTAGGTGGATCCGAGTGTTGTACTCAAATTTCTCAGCTTTTACTCATGACCAAGAGTACCTCATCTCACAGCATGGCCAACCAGACTCCCAAAAATTCGATTATGTTGAGGGCTTTGTCATTGTTGATGAAGGACTCGTCAACAACTGGAGATCTTCATTTTTTTCACCTAGTAACCCTGTCAAGATCTCTTCTCTTGGTGCCAATGGTGGTGTGTTGTACTGCTTGGAAATCACGAAGAACTACTACGAATTCACTGCCAATACTGTTGATCAGGTATATATATGTATAATATATCTTGTATTCGGACCTCACTGTCTATATATATATATATATACGTACAATATATGTTGTATTTTGGATCTTCTTATCTAAACATACGTAAGGGCTAATTTTAGATGAATTAGTGATCAGTAATTTAATAAAAGACAATGTAAAATGATATTTTATTTCTTACACAATTAAAATGATGTATTTTAGGTAGACTAATATATAAAATGATTTTATAGTCAAATTTATAATAATCTAGAGGAGATCACTCAATCCTTTTCTTTTATTGCCTTGTAATAGTATCAAGTTGTACTATCAACCCCGGTTTGGTGTATTGTGCTAGCCCTTGTAGTACAACCTCAATCAATCCTTTAGTGAGTGTTCCTGTTTGGTGTTTGGTTGGTGCCTTATCAACCTTGGCATTGTGTTAGCACATGATTGATGTGTAAATGCCAATCTAATTGGAATTGACACATTGAATATGATGTTTAGGCATTAGTTTTCTTCTTTATTGATTTATCATATTAAATTATTTTATGATTATCGATAAAGATTTTTTTGATGATAAAAAAAGAATAAGAAAAAAAGTTTGTACTACAAGGGCTTTAGGCTTGATCTAATTATAGTAATTAGAACTAATAATTGAGGGCTGCCAAACTTTTGTGCAAATTGGGACATATTACATCCGAGTACGAGTACTGTACTTAGATAAAAAAAGTACTTAAATATTTATGAACAAGAAAAAATATGCTGACACTTAATAACTTACTCTATAAACTAATACTTATTATATGAAAAATGAGGCCCCTAAGTATACTGTATTAGTCTTATTTTCCTCGTAAGCGGCTAGTAATGTATGAAATAAGTTATTAATTATTCATAATAAAATTGCTTATTAGTGGAAACTTAGCAATGTTCAAAGTTAGGTGGAAATATGTGTAGACAATCTTGTTAGGCGGCGAATGACATTCCAGCGCATCAAAAGCTGCAACTGTTACCTTTTATATGCTAATTGCAAGCTGTGTTTGAATTATTTCGATTTGTCTCCTTGTTCCTTGTTGGACAAAAATTTGTACTTGTTTTACATATATATATATATATATTTTGTATATTCGAATGAAATTACATTATAGGGATAAAAACATGCCAAACAAATTAGATGAGAGAGACTCACACGGATTGAGAGAATCGAATCTTCACATCCTAGTGGGATGGAGCTATTATTGACCCGATATAATTGACAAATCGTGTTCTACTATACTTGAAGTTGTTTTCTTGTATGAGCCGAAGTTATATAAATACTTTATTCAAGAATGAAAGAAAAAAAGTATTCAAAATTTGAATGTGTAGTATAAATTTTTAGTTGTTGTGTCCATTATATTTGTAATGAATTTGATCCATATATTTTGAATATTTTATATTTTTAAATTATTTTTTTCAAGACAATAACATTAATGAAAGTTTAATGAGTAATGCTATTCATCGCTTATTGGATAGTGTTTAATGGCGGTATATATGTTAAAATATATTAAAATTTTAGTTTTTAAATATTATTTGATTGGTAACGGCGTGGGCGGTCGTTAGGGGAATTTTTTTTTTTTTAAAAAGGGAAAACGTTGGAAGAATTTGTCTAGATTACTGTAGGGTAATTGAATTTTTAAATTATTTTTTTCAAGACAATAACATTAATGAAAGTTAGATGAGTAATGCAATTCACCGTTTATTAGATAGTGTTTAAAGCCGGTATATATGTTAAAATATATTAAAATTTTAGTTTTTCTTTAAATATTATTTGATTGGTAAGGCGGTCGTTAGGAGAGTTTTTTATTTTTATTTTTTAAAGGAAAAACATTTGAAGAATTTGTCTAGATTGCTGTAGGGTAATTGAAAGCTTTTTCGAATTAAGTAAAGATTTTTGAACCAAAGCATGACTTTATTCACCAAAGAATCTTTAGCCTTCTTTGGCCGGTTTACTTCATTTTTATCAAGTCCAATTATTCTATCTTAGTCATTTTCTTCTTAATTAATTAATTAATTAAGTTGCTACCAAACACATCACAACTCTTAGTCTCAATAATTTAACGTTTCTCATTAGTCGTAAGAACATTCTACTGACATCACTATCCTCATTTGTAATTTTCCTTCATATCCACACACCATTTTTGTGTTTTTTTCTATTTTTTAAAATCATGACACTGTGCCTAAGTACACCTAGCTAGATTATATGATTGTGATTACTCTTTAAGTTTGATTATTTTATACCAGTTTAAGTCATTAAATATGTAATAAAACATTCGCTAGAAAACATACAAGATCTTGTGTGATCTATTGTCCGTGTTGATTCTCAAATCGAACACAAACTTTATATTATTTTAAATAACTATAAAATTAATAAATCTATGCCGTCCACCCACCAAATTATTCGGGGCTAATAATGCTGCTTAGGTATAGTTAAATTAAAGTTTGTGTAGAATTAAAACTATTCTGACAAAAGAAACTGTGTTTGTGTGTTCTCGGCTTTTTTTTTTTTAAGCTTTTGATTTGATTAATGAGTTGTTTAATTAATTAATATAATTTGTAGGAAGTGGAGGCACTGATGAAGAAACTGAATTTCATACCGGCATCAGTCTTCACAACAGACTTGCCTTATGTGGATTTCTTGGACCGGGTTCACAAGGCCGAGTTGAAGCTCCGGTCCAAGGGGTTGTGGGATGTGCCACACCCATGGCTTAACCTGTTTGTACCCAAGTCAAAGATTGCTGACTTTGATAGAGGGGTCTTCAAGGGTATTTTGGGAAACAAGACTAGTGGGCCCATTCTCATCTACCCCATGAACAAAAACAAGTAAGCTTCCTTCCACAACTATGTTCTCTTTTTAATGGTGCATTAATTTTATTATGAATGATGAACAATTGAAGATTAAATTAAATACATAATAGCAAACAAATCACACATAATTTTGTGATTAATTTCTGTATTTTTAAATGTATACTGAAGAATACAAGTATATTGTTTAACAAGCATTGAATTGTCAAATATCATATTTTGATTTCACGCTGTTTATTTGCAAAACTATATGAATTGTCAAACTTATAACTCTTAATTATGTAAATTATTTATTAAAAAATATATAAATATAATAAATAAAAATAAAAATTACATGGGTCAGACATTTTGACAATTTTTTATTTTTTATTTTTGAGAGTGTAGTGAGGTGTATGTATGGCATGGGATGTCTAAGGTAGGAGTGCAACTCGGGCGTGTTCGGGCGGGTTCGGAGATCGTTCAAACTGAGTTCAAGTTGTGTTGAGATCTGCCCAGACCCGCCCAAGCTTGAATTGTAACTCGAGATTACCTACCCAAGCCCGACCCGAGTTAAACCCGAATTGCCTGAGTTACCCAAATTGCCCAAATTGCATTTTTTTTTTTTTGCAGCTACATTATTAAATTATTAAAATTTGACTCTATTTACATTTTTATATATATATATATAGAAAATCATTAATACCATCAAATTAAATAATTTATATAATGTAAGAGAGATATAGCTACAGTAGTCTTTACAATTTATGAGTGAAAATAAAAAATTAAAAAAGAATAAGATTTTATGTTATTTGTATATATAATATATATTCAATATGATTTAATAATCTAAATTACTTTAATATCAAGTAATAGCTAATAATTTATATATATATATTTAATATGTTTATATATCTATATATGTATAATTCAGGTTTCGGATTGCTCGGATTGTTTGATGTCTTTGTCCAAGCCCGTCCAAATTTAATTCAGGCTTCTGAATTTTTACCTAAGTCCGTACTGAATTTAAAAATATCTTGTTCAAACCCTAAAAAAATTTAAACTGAATTCAGATTACTCGGGTTAAGCCCGCCTAAATTGCACCCCTAAGGTGAAGACGTCGCTAACATGCATACACCCCAACACATCATATGCGAATATATCCAGTGTTAGGCCGGCTTGGATGACACACACACATATACATATAGCTGTGATTTCTGATTGAAAATGGAAGCTAGTGGTGATATATACATCAGACGGTAGAGATGGTCCAAGTGGGGAAGATTCTCGTGTCAGGAGATCTTCTGATGGGACCCACTGATGGGATGGTAAACCCTGTCCTCATCCTCATACCAAAATTATTTTTTTTTAAAATTTAAGAAAAAGAAACAAACTGAGTTCGAGAAACATAGTCGTTAGTACAGGTAACGACCCATCACTGATGTGGGTCCTTCCTGATTCCTTCAAAACCATCAAATCCCAACTACCATGCATCCACACACAGTATTCACAGACTCTCACTCGGGCATACTTCCAAAAACATGTTTGTTCTTCTTCTCTCTTTATGTTGATAAATAAAAATAATTATTTAATAATTTTGAATAGATTGATGAATGAGAAAAAAATATAGTTACACACTCTGAAGGACATTTTTAGAGTTTGAAAAAAAGCAGATTTCCCACCAAAAGAAGTAAATTTTGTATAATGGAATCGATATATATATTAGTAATGAATACAAAAGGGATCTATTTGTAATTTTATATGGAGATTTTTTTTTTTTAATTTAATTTATTGATTGAAAAAAATTGATTAAATTTAATAACTGTTAACAATTATTTTCTAAAACAGTTAATAGTATGTGCATTTTTTAAAAATAAAAATAAAAATTATTATAAGACTTGATAATTTTTAATTGTGTGTTATAATAGTATGGATTGTATGTATAGGTGGGATGATAAAACTTCAGTGGTAACGCCAGACGAGGAGGTGTTTTATCTGGTGGCGTTGCTAAGGTCAGCATTGGATACAGGAGATGAGACGCAGACATTAGAGTATCTGAGCAATCAAAATCGTCAGATCCTAAAGCTCTGTGATGATGCAGGGATCAACATAAAACAGTACCTACCCCACTACACCACACAACAAGAATGGATGGACCACTTTGGGGATAAGTGGAGCCTATTCCACCAAAGGAAGATGGAGTTCGACCCCCGGCACATTTTAGCCACGGGCCAATGCATATTCAAACCCTCTCTCGCTTCTTCTTCTAACACAGCCTCTTGGTGATATATCTTGATGATATATCCAAGCAACCAATTAGTAGTAGAATTAGCAGTAGTACTAGAACATACCATAGACAACTGACATTTGGAATTATAATTTGTACATAATGGGTTAAAGGGGAAATAGTTTAAATATTTGGTTCAATTTATATTATTAATATAGAAAGTGGTTAAATTAGATATTAGATGTAATAGTCTGGTTATGTAGGTGATTTTGACCAATGAAAAGGTTTTAAGTGAGAAATTAATATTAATCTCATTCAGTTATTCTAATTTTATTAATCATTAATGTGAGCCTATTTGTTGCAGTCTCCTACAAATTAAAAATTGATAATTAAAAAAAGGCACCATACCCTCCGTCTCTAATATCAACTTATTTAATTTATTTTGCAACACATATTTTATGACATATATAGATATATATATATATAAGTAGTTTGTATAAGTTGGATCAAACGTGACAACAATCATTGGTTGCACCTAATGTGGCCTCATTAAGTACTTTTTATAAATTAATGAAAAATTTATCTATATATATATATGAGGAAATGTTAATTCATTTAGTTTTAAGAGTTTTTTTTAAGAATTAATTAGTTCTTTTTATTTTGAAAAGTTATATTTATTTGATTTGGTTGTATTTGAGTTTAAATGAATCCTTTTTTGTAATTCATTTTTTTAATTTTTTAATTTGTTTTGGAGATGGAAATGGAAAGGTGAGGTATGGGAGATTCTTTTTTAGGGATTGGTGGTTGAAGTGTTGATTGTCGAGTGTAGAAATCTATATTTCTGTTAGTGTAATTTTTTAATATTACATTGAAGTGTTACATTAGAGTGTTATGTTTGAAAAAAGTACACTAAGAAGTTTTTGTGTGTTATATTGATTGAAGTGTTACGTATGGAAAAAAAAAAAAAAAACACTAAGGAGTTTTTTTAAAATGTTATGTAATTACGTTTGAAAAAAGTACATTAAGAAATTTTTTATTGTGTTGCATTGAAGTATTATGTTTGGGAAAAGTATACTAAGGAGTTTTTGTATATTATATTGATTAGAGTGTTACTTTTGAAAAAAAAAATATATTAAGGAGTTTTTTTGAAATGTTACGTTGTTACGTTTGAAAAAAATACACTAAGAATTTTTTTAAAGTGTTACGTTTAGTAATTTCAATATTATTAGAAACAGTAATGATAGAGACCCCCTTTGTGGAGGACCCCCACAACCCCCTTTGTGATCCACACCATTCATGATGTGGACCCCACACATACATGAGTGGGCCCCACACATCATGAATGGTGTAGATCAGTAAGAGGATTGTGAGGGTCCTCCACAAAGGGGGTCTCACTCATTTTTCTATTAGAAAACCCACAGTTATCTCTTAACACATAATACACTAACGTTTATACTTGACCCTTTATCTAATTCATACTAGAATGAAATATTTGGGTCCATAAAAAAATAAAAGTAAGAGCCAAACAATTCATAAAATCATTATTTGGGACTTATTGATATTTTACCCTAAGTTAATTTATATATAACTTTTTAATTACATTATTAACTTAAAAGAATTTAAATGAGTTATAAATATATTTGGCATAACTTTTAATAATTTGTTAAAAATAGTTGAACTTGTTTAATTAAATAAGTTGTCACATACTTTTTTTTGTCATGTGAATATGCAGGATACTTTCAAAATTTATAATTAAGATAAATATGTGGGGTTTTTTTTATAGGTTTCAAAAAAGTAAAATAAAATTACAAAATAAAAAATAAAAAAATTATAATTTAAAATTTTTGTCATGTTAATATGCAGAATAGTTTAAAATTTTATAATTAAGATAATATGTGGATTTTTTTTTTTTTTGTCTATAGTTTCAAAAAAGCTAAAATAAAATTACAAAATTAAAAATTCTAATTCTAATTTAAAATTGTAAACAAACATAATTAATTAATTTTATTAGTAGACAATTAAACTGGATTAATATTTGTTGGGAATTTAGGGTGTGGTGCGATTGTGGTGGTGTGTGTGTGTGTGTGTGTGTGTGTGTGTGTGTGTGTGTGAGGACGAAGGTGCTATACAGACAGAGGGAGAGGACGGAGGAGTGACCTGGAGGAGTGGGGCCGATTATCCAAAGGGGATGTGTTTTTTTGTCGGAATGCTATCTGCACAGGCAATGCTGATGCAGCGCCCGTGATTCCGACCGCCCGACCTGTTTCCTGCCAATCATGTCGCCCACAAAACTCCGTTCGGCAACTTGATTATTTTACTCGGCTTGTGATGTGAGGCATGCAATAAAATAGCATATATTATTTTATTTAGATTATAATTTTTTTATTTATATCTTATCATTTCTTTAATACTCCAACCGTCTCAAAATAGAATAATGTGCAGGACCCCTTTTAGGACCCCCTTTGGACCCCCTCTTGATTTGATTGGTCACTTTTTTCTTCTTTTCTCTTTTTTTTTTTCTTTTCCCTCCAATCACCACCCGCCACGTGTCAAAGGGGGGTGGTGGGGGTGGTGATTTGAGGGGTTGCCAATCACCACTGCTCAAAATAATAGTCCCTTTTAGGGAATCTAACTTTTTTTGGTAGTACAATTATTGCATTTGAAAAAAAGTTGATTTTCCAAAATTATCCTTTTGATAGTACATTTTTTGGGAATATCAATGTCATAATTGTACTTTTTATATTGTTTATTAATTTAAAAGAAGGGCAAAATAGGAATTTATATTATTTTTGTACTTGATTTTTGAAGAGGGACTAATATTTTGAGACAATGAAAAATGGAATAAGGAACTAATATTTTGGAACGGAGGGAGTATATCATTTTAAATTTAATTTATATTTCACGTTTTTCAAAAAAAATTAAAAATTATACTTAGCAGGTGTTTGACATACACTAAAAAAGTACGCTTTTCTTGCATACATATATTTATTCAGGTTACATCTATCAATATCTTCTCTTTACTTTTTTATCTACTTTTTCTACTTTTCTACACTTTTTTTTATTATAAATAGTCAAAAAGTATACTCATTTAGAACATTCCAAACCACCTCTTATTTAAATCATTTCAAATACTCCCTTAGTTTTATAACTATTTTAGTCAGACTAAAATGGTTATTTTTTGGATGATACAAAGAAATCAATCATCAATTTAGAACTATTCCTAAATAACTCTTCACAAGTATATTTGATGGTTGATGATTGATTTCTTTGTATCTCTCTTGACCTATTTATAGGCTCAACCACATGAGAGAAAGAGATAACCTAAACTCACGATTTCCTCAACAAACTTATGATTTTCTCAACATTATCCATATCCCATGTTTAATAGGAATCATTTATAGATTTGGTGCTCGATTTGATCTTGACTCCTTAATCTCAACAACTAAACTTCAAATTACTGCAATTGTTAACTTTCTGGCCCTCCATTTAACATGTCATCATGCCACGTCCCTAACATATCTGTCATGCCATGTTAGCATGCATGTCGATAGAAATAATAATAATAATAAAAACAAATATTGTCAATGTTATTCTTTGAAAATAGTTTATAATTTCAATCGACCGATCATAATCGAGCTTAGTCATAATTAATAGACCAAAATCGACAAAAAAAATAAAATGTGGCGCAAATAGGGGGTCATGTGAAAATTTCTATTTATCATTAACACTTTTAAAATATATTTTATTTTATAAATAAAATAGTCACTCAGTATGAAAGATATGTATCACATTCTTCTATCATCTTACATTCTCATTTTATTTTCTACTCAAAAAAATTCTTTGTCCTTTTAGAAATTACTTATATAGTATTTGAATTTTTTTTATATGTATGTATAGTTTATATATCATATTATATATACATGTACATTTATATATATGATAAAAAAAATTATTTGTCTTTGGTCCCTCTGACGGTGAAATATTGATTTCGTCTCTAGGACTCTAGATTTTGTAAGGGGGGGGGGGGGGGGGGGTGGTGGTGGTGGTTTGAGAACTGATTATATTTTAAAATAAGTTCTTCAATGGACAATTTACCTTAAAATTGGTATGTGCAATTTACTTATTATTTTTTCCTCTTATTTTATATTAGAATGTTTAAATTCAAATAAATTATAAGATTATGAGGATAAAATGTAAGAATTTTTAATTAAAGAAGGATAAACTGACAACGGTGTATAGTTGAAAGTGAATAAAATGACTTTCAGATGTACCCAAAAAAACAAAAGTGAATAAAATGTAATTTTCTAAGATAAAAGGAAGGGACAACGAAAATTTGTCATGGCTCATGAGAGTGTTTCCTTTACAATATAATAATAGAGATGAATCTGGCATGCATGAAAAACTTGAATGGGCCCCTTAGTTATATGCTCTCAAGGCCCAATATTGTGTTTTCCTTTTCGCCTTGAGTGAGTAGCCCAACAAACAAAACCTAATGTACAATTCATTTGATAGGCCCAGCTGAGCCCACCACGATACACTATGTAGCCTGTTCCCACTCAAAAGCCCAAAGAACCTTCATTCCGCCTCCCCTCCTCCGATCCGAATTGAATAAATAAAAATAAAAACATAGAAACAGTACAATATTTTAGACGGGGATTGTACTGGCTTCCGTCCATAATCGAACTCAACAGTCCAGCACGGCCCAATGAGTCCACTTTAAGGTCATGTTTTGATAATTTCAAATATTCACATTTTAAGATTTGTCGAGTACATCATTCTTGTAAAAAAATTAAGTTAATTGAATAAAGGAAACAAAGTATTCGAATTAATTTTATATGAACCGTTTATTTTCTCACTGTTTTTTTTTTTCATATAAAACTGATCCAAGTACATGGTTGTCGTTATCTAATCAATTGGATTTTTTTACAAGGATGATATACTCGACGAATCTTAAAATGTAAACAGTTCGAACTATCAAAATAGGACCCAAAAGTGAGCCCATAATACCCAACAACACCTCTTTAGTCTGATGAAAGATTGGAGAGAGGCTACAGTCATTTAGATATGTATACATACAGAAATTCTGACAATGTATTATATATTATGCTATTATAAAAATTTGACACGATAGTGTTTACATCATAAATTATCTCATGTCAATTTAAGCCATGAGAGATTATATGATCATATCTATTTTTATTTTTATCATTATTATTTGTATTATTAGTGTAGAGCATGTGGTATTCCCTTGATCCCTGGTTGGTTAAAAGAAGTTATGAAGTTATAGTTATTTGGTTGGGTGATGGTGGCTAGCAATAGTTTTTTTTCTACATTTTTCTTTTTTTTTTTTAACGAAAATTGAGTCAAAATCCTTCCATTAGATCTTTGTTTGGTGAAAATGACAACTCAATTTATTTTGTTTCATAAATCTCCTAACGAAGTGGCGCATAATTGAGTAAGGATAAAGTAAAATGTCATTTTTTCTTGGTAACATTGCCAGAGTAACATGTTACTGTTGTAACACCCTGTCCCATATCGAAAATTTGCATGGGTGATCTTGGGCATTTGTAACGTCCCACTACTTGCTAGCCCAAGTAACTTGTTGGTTGACCAACATTACCCAATAGCTTAAGTCTAAGTTATTTAGTAGTAAGGTAGTGGTGCTTTATATGTCCAAAATCACCCATGCAAACTTCCGATGTGGGACTGGGTGTTACAAATTCCCCTACTTAAAAATTCTCGCGTCCTCACAAGGGTCTATAATCAATCAAAATACCACAACAAGCTCATGGCCAGCCCAGAATAAGTGGCCCACATAGTTGTGTGCATAGGTCGGATCTGATACCATTTGTAACCCCCCACTACTTACTGGCCCAAGTAACTTGTAAGTCGACCAACAAGATCCAAAAACTTAAGTCCATGTTGCTTAGTACCAAGGTAATCGTGCTTTATATGTCCAAAATTATCCATGCAAACTTCCGATATGGGACAGGGTGTTATAACTGTGAATCAAAATAACATGTTAATATGAGACTAAGTAACATGTTACTGTTTACATTAATTTCGACTGTAATAATTTTTTTTTATTTAATTCTAAGAATTTCATAGTTAGATCTTGATGAGAAGATTTTAAAAATACTAATTTTATTAAAAACTAACATCTAGATCAAAAGTTATATTATTTTAAAATTTAATATTTTGATAATAGTAGTATATGTTGGACTTTTCAAGAAAAACTTCTTGTACTTGTCCATAATGCATTAAAATTTTATTATAAGAGGATTTTAACTATCTCATTTATTTTTATAAATTGTCATTGATGACTCTATTGTAAAGATCCTGTAACAAATCATATACATGACTTGAAGTCTACTTCTTTTCTATCTTAGGAGTACTAGATCTAACTTAGAAAGGCGGTAGTTTTAATACTTTACTCATAATTTGATTATGTATTCAATCGTTTTACTTCATTATTATAGAATTTCAACATAATTGCTTGATTATTGTGATATTTGGTAAAATTTGAGTTAAGAGTCGGTTAATCTCTACTAATAGATAGACGCAAAATAATATATTCTAACATGTGCTATTTGGTGCCAAAAATATTCCTCTTAAACAAATATGGACTGATGGAACTCCACAGTATTTAAGTTGCACCGTATGTAATATGCATCATACGATTAACACTATTTTATAAGAATTTATGCCAAAGCATTTGTTTACTTTAGTTGATATGGGTAGTGATGGGCGTCGCCTAGAGAGACCCAACCCACAGTTGTCTTGGGTTATCCAAACAATCACTTTGTTAAAGCCTAGTAGGTGAAGCCCAGCAGCAAGCCCAGTAAGAAACCTGCACCGATCCAGGCCCAATGGCATTTAGACATGTGTCAAGTAGGGAGTTAGCCATGTGGCAGACAAAGATCCTGCAGAGTTATTGAACCCATACATCAAGCATTAAATGAGGCTGTCATGGTATTAAATACAACATGACCTTTCGCTCCGGGGCATGATAAAACCACCATGACTAATGGCAAATAGACTGTAGACTTTCGGCCAATGAAACAGCTTGAATGGACAAGGAAGTGATTAGTAAGAGATATAAGGAAGCTTTTAAAGAGCGTCTGATTGGCAGAGTATGGGTCTAACTAATCCAAGCATTCCACGGGTTGGCTGTCCTTCGTCTTCCTAATTACACCTGCAACAAATTCAATAGGAAGGTTCCAAGCATTACACAAGGTTCTTTCTTTATAAGAAAGGTATTACCTATATGTATTATAATTTGAGTATGAAAAGAGCACATTAATTATGTATGTATTATTCTTCAGTATTCATGATCGCATATATCTAGAGATTTTATTGTTGAAAATCTTTGAAAATTCTTACTGGACATATTTGTTCATCTCATGTATTTTAACCATTTCAGGGACAACATTAGAATGATGGGATTTGATGATTTGAGGAGTCCAATTGCCTTTATGTGTGTTTATTGTACAAAGTGTAAATGAGAGGTGTTACTTGTGTTGTAAAAGTTATGAGTGTTTTCTTATGTAATTCATTATTATGTGTATTTCAATGTAAATCTAGGCATGTAATATTGTTGTACTCATTCGAGAGAGAACATCTTTCTTCTACTCAAGTGTAATGGTCACATGTATATATATATATAAATGTATTGAGTAAAAAGGGACTTAAATTAAAGATTTTGGTAATATTTTCGAATAATAAAATTTGGGGTGTGACAAGCATGCGTTTTTCATTTATATAAGAGTTCTACATAAATTCAATTTCAATTATAATAACCAATTTTATATGTAGTCTATTTGAGAAATACTTATTTTTCATATATTTTTCATCGTGTATTTAGTTTTGTTTGTGATATTTCTTTTATGTAGTTGATATTTTAATTTAATTATTATGATATTTGAAAAAAGAATTATCTTGATATAAATAATAAATAAATAAATTTATATAAATATAACAAAATGTGCTTAATTATGTATATTACACAGATCAAATTAATTTTCTTTTATATTTTATATTTTTTTTCTATCTTATTGATGTCTTAATATTAAGTTATATTTAATTTAAATTTTATATACTTATATACAATATGTATGAATAATTCAAAAAGAATATTAAAGAAAAATCAATACTCTACATAATTAATTTATGTATTTTTTTAATCCAATTACAACATATTTATATTTAATCTTTTCAATAAATTTTGTATAATTCTATTTCTACATATATTTATTATCCAAGTAAATATAAAAATTAAAAAAATAAAATCACTTTTAGTTTTATATTACTAATCCTCTTTCTAATTTAATTATTATTTTTAATATCAAAATGAGTGCTTATTTTACTATCTTATAATATAATATATATCATATAAAGATATTATATGATAATTACACTTTTATGGCATAATAAAATTAAAATTATCAAAATAAATAAATAATTTAACTAAATTTATTATATATAAATATTCAAATAACACTTTTATAGAATGATAAGACTAAGATTATTAAAATAAATAATTTAAATTTAAAATTTATTTTAAATAAAGATTAATATTATTTTTTTGTAACACATATCATAGTATAAAATATCATTACATTAATTAAAGTTAACTCCATTGTGATTTAATTTCAGACATCATATTTTTAGAAGCGATTTATATACATGTGTAACGTCCAATTTGAGATTGATTGATCAAAATAATGGAACTCAATATTTTTTTGTTAAGTTTTTAGAAGATAAATTGACAAATGTCAAATGATAAATGATAAATAGTATGGAGTATTGTTTTAAAGAATAATGATTCACCGAAAATGATTGTACATATTTAATACACCTATTGATGTTTATTGAATAATTTTTAAATAAAAATTTTAAACTTATAATATTACTGATAATACACCTTCATAAGCTATACTAGAAAAGATATGCAAAAATAATTTGGTTAGAATAAAAAATTTATGGTTATTATGATGTATCACATAATTAATCAAAACCCTTTTAAGAACTGAACATATTAAGGTTATAGAGATTTTGTTACTTATTTCCTTTGAGGACACTGTTTATGATTTGAATTTGTAATTTTTTGTACATCAATTATGATCTTATTGATATAAGTATAAAGCATACATTTGAGTCAACCCACCTTAAGCACTTTTTTTGTGTAATAAAATACTTAAACATTGTCATATAAAAATATTATAATAGATCATAATCAAACACCACTTAAAACATAATTGAAGAGTTGATACACCACTTAGACATAACTAAAAACATAAGAAATTAGCAAAAAAATTTCAATTAATAACCAAAATAACACACCATAAGTTATAACCAAATCATTTTTTATATATTATAGAAATTTCCGTTGTTTTTATTATTTTTTTTTCAAAAAAAAAATATTTTGATACATGTGAAATTCATGATTTTTGGTAAATTTGATTAACACAAATGAGGATTTGATTTCAGGTTAAGAATACATTTTTTTTTTTTTTAAACATTGAAAGAAATTGTTTTTATAAGCTTATTTTAGATAGGATCACACATAGGGACAAAAATTTTCATCAAGTATTAGTAAATCTGTATGTATTTGGCTTTCAATTATTAAAATTTTCTACATATAAAATATTAAAATACAAAATTAATTTTTTATTTTAAAAATAAATTATCGTGCATCGCACAAATCACTTATTAGTTTGTTAGAATAGCTAATGTAGCTAGCCTAGCCCGTTGGAGGATGAAGAATAGATCGAGGCTAACTATAATAGACAACAAAACTCTTTTAAAGAACCCATTAAAAATGCTCTAATATCACTTTGTGATATCAAGTTAGAAAAGGATTGATTACAAATACATCTTATAAAATTTGTTTAAAATACAAATTGTCTTTTGTGATTTAGAAAATTACAAATAGCCCTTGTTAGAAATTTTTTATTTAACAGAATTGTTTAAAAAATAAAATTTATAACTGCTCTTCTATATAATAATAAAATTATTTAAATTATTAATTAAAATAAAATTTTGATATTAATAAAAAATTATTAATTGAATTGATAATTTATTAATAAAATAAATTATTTTTTATAAAATTAAAATTTTCAAGCTGTACGATATAATTTTTAAAAATAAAGAGGCGATTTGCACCTGAGCTCGTGGTGTCTGAGGAACGCCGTTGTCTGGAATTTGAGAAGAAATTGAGGCACGGGCTCAAGATGAGGGTTGGAGGGTCTATGACCCGAGAGTATGGGCGTCTTGTGGATGCTGCAGCTCATATGGAGATTATGATGCATGAGGAGGAGGAGAGATTGAGGGGCGCCAAGAGGAGTCAAGATGGCCAGGGTGATGGCAAGAGACAGAGGGGTTCTAACCCTCAGCAGTCTTAGGGTGGTTTTGCTAGATCTACCTTTCCAGTGCCGAGTGCAGGCTCAGGGAGAGGCAGCCAGGGAGACGTTACTTGTTACAAGTGTGGTCAGCTGGGCCACAAGTCTCCAGCTTGTCCGCAGAGGGGAGGTCAGAGAGCTGCTTTATCTTCGG
The DNA here is from genome assembly GCA_030407325.1 of Camellia japonica. NCBI lineage: Eukaryota > Viridiplantae > Streptophyta > Magnoliopsida > Ericales > Theaceae > Camellia > Camellia japonica. Next base: position 186,364,454 of record JAPPVO010000016.1, on the reverse strand, counting down.
CTCGACCTCAGAGCCAGGGTCAGGGCAGAGTTCAGCCATTGTCTTGTTATCAGTGTGGTCAGGCGGGGCACATGAAGAGGTTCTGCCCGCAGTTAAGTGCCACATTGGGTGCGTTTGGTTCAAGGCAGACGCAGAGTTTTCAGCCAGCACAGTCAGTTCAGGCCTCGAGGGCCAATCAGGGAGCCTCATCATCCCAGTCTGTGCAGCAGTCTTTTGCTCCTAGGGGTGAGCAAGTAGATCAGAGACCTTCTGGGCGCGTGTATACTGTTACCGCGCAAGATCTTATACCTGCTCCATCTGTTGTGAGAGGTACCTTTTTGTTTTGTAACTCGATTGCTAGTGTGTTGATAGATACGGGTGCATCCCATTCCTTTATATCTGCTGCATTTGCATCTGTTTTGGGATTGGAGTTGGCGCAGTTAGCATCTCCTATATATGTTGTGTCAAGCCCCGAAATATTGCAATAAAGATAACTCATATGAGGAATAAATATAAGAAACAACATAAATTCATATATCAGAGTTCACTGTTTAACAAACAATTAAATGCCATAAAGGCTTTCATCTTTCCAAGACATTGCTTGATTATACAAATAGAGTCTCGCTCATTACACATTAAGCCCTTGGCTTTACAAATAACACTCATGCACACATAAAGCATAACTAGGAAACTCTTGCTTCCCGAGAGTCCATCCATGCTATTGCCTTGGAGGTAACATCTCACCTGCACCTGAAAATGATATTCCCGTATAGGGTGAGCTAACAGCCCAGTAGAGATATGCTAAACATAATATGAGCAATAACTAAAACGTGAGCATTCGATAAATGTTTGACTCACATATATCCATTCATAATCCATTTCAATTACATGATAAATGTATCCATGTTTCATAACAATTTCCATTTTCTTAATTCATAATCCTGGCTCAGAACTTGGCCATACCCTTTTAAATGAGATTACATCTCATATCAACAGTACTTCCCTTTCAATTGAGATAAAGACTCAAATTAAACATTTCGTACTTCACAATGGATACACATATTTGCTGTATCAATCTCAAACAAAACACTTCCATACTTCATATATGATATACAAATTTGCTATATCAATACTTCAATAAATACACTTATTTGCTGTATCAATGAAGTACATCCCCTATCTCCTCCCAAACAACATCCGGTTTAAGAGTCCATCCCCTATCTTCCCTTAAACCGTGGAGTACATCCCCTATCTCCTCCCACACAACACAATGTATATAAGCATCATCATATACATGTTCATTTAATACACAAATTCGATGTATTATCACAACCGTCATATTCGATGACATTTCAATTGATTAGTTTTAGTTTGCCTAAGCATCATGCATTGTCTACAACAATCACGACTATCCTCCACCGATAGCCCAAAGCAATTATTTCTAAACAGAAAATAAATGCTACAACAGATATATATAATCTCAACATTTTCAAAATGAGTGATTAATGAATCCAACTCCACCATTTTATCTCATATTGAGTTGATTTTATTATTTCCAACTCAATTTCATATTTCCGTATTAATTGTCATTAATTACAGTAATGACCCAAATATACCCAAACATGGCATTTTTCCATTTTTCTCAATATTGACCCAAAGGCTGAAATATTATCAAAACATCAATAATCTCCATTTTTAAACCCAAAATACACAGGTATGAGTCAATGGAACAAAACCCCTGTTTTCAACATTATAGATCTCCAACCTTAATTTCCCAAATCAAACCATTTATACAAATAACTCAACATTTATGTTAAAACACATAAGAATGAGTAGGAATCCCTACCTCAAAGTCGAAGCTCAAATGGAGAAGATGAAAAGAGTTGAAACCCCAAAATCAACGACGATGAAACTCGATCTCCACCACACACAACAAAGCCCTTGAGAAATTACACAACTTTGGCGAAGGAACTATGGCCAAAATCCCAATGGATTTGAAGAAATCAAAGGAAGAAGATGGTTTCTAGAGAGAGAGACTCTAGATCTGGATATTTTTGAGTTTTAGAGAAAGAGAGAGAGAATTGCAAAAGTGATTTGAAAAACAACATTTGCGACCTGATAAAGCACAGTCCGCTCGAGCGTGAAACCCTACGCTCGAGCGTGAAATATGCTCTCCCAGTATTTTTTGCGGACATAGGTCAAGCAACTTCGAATGCATTTTGAATTTTTGTTTTGAGGGGCGCTGCCCCGCCAGGGCGTTGCTCTTGGACCCGCCAAGGGGCACTGCCCCTTGTACCCCCGCAAAGGGGCGCTGCCTCATCGACCCCCGACCGGCCCAGTCGAAGTGGCAAAACATAAAAGAAGGATTGAAACCGGGATTGCTACAACCTCCCCACCTTAGGAAATTTCGTCCTTGAAATTAAGTACAAGTTTTCAAAACAAGTTTTTTTTTTTGTCTCACCTGTTAGGGGTGAATTGATTTTGAAACAAGGGTGTCGAGGCTGTGATATAGAGCTCGCCGACCGCCGGCTTCCATTTTCCTTTGTAGTTATGGCTATGTCGGGTTTTGATGTTATTCTGGGTATGGACTGGCTATCGTCATACCGGGCTGCTATTGATTGTTACCTCTAGAGGGTCACAGTATGTACCTTGAGCGGGGATTGTTTCCATTTCTTGGGGGACCGGGTTGGTAGTGTGTTGCCATCGGTGTATGATCCGTGAGGGCGGAGTGAGCTTAGTGGTCTCCTTGCTAGCTTCATGAGTAGTGAGTGTGATGAGACCCAGACTGTATTGCCGAGAGTGGTTTGTGAGTATTCGGATGTTTTTCCCGAGGATCTTGTTAGCTTACCACCTTATCGAGAGATTGAGTTCTCTATTGATTTGGTGCCCGGCACAGCGCCGATTTCCATGGCACCTTATCGTTTTGTCCCAGCCGAGTTGAGTGAGTTGAAGATTCAGCTCTAGGAATTGCTAGATAAAGGCTTTATTCGCCCTAGTGTTTCGCCGTGGGGAGCACCGGCCCTCTTTGCTAAAAAGAAAGATGGTGCCTTTGGATTTTGTATCGATTACCGGAAATTGAATCGGGCTTCGGTCAAGAATAAGTACCCTATGCCTTGTATTGATGATTTGTTTGACCAGTTAAAAGGGTCCCGTTGCTTCTCTAAGATAGACTTGAGATCGGGTTACCATCAGTTGAGGGTCAGGGGGGAGGATATTCCGAAGACGGCGTTCCGTACGCGGTATGGCCACTATGAGTTTCTGGTGATGCCTTTTGGGCTCACCAATGCACCGGCAGTGTTTATGGATTTGATGAACCGGATATTTCGAGAATTCTTAGATCGTTTTGTGATCGTTTTCGTGGATGACATCCTGATTTATTCGCCTTCTGAAGAGGAGCACGAGGAACACTTGAGAGTGGTACTTGAGTTGCTTAGAACCCATAGGCTGTATGCCAAATTTGGGAAGTGTGAGTTCTGGCTAGGAGAGGTCAAGTTCTTAGGCCATGTGATTTCCGGGAAAGAGGTGTCTGTTGATACATTTAAGATTGAGGCAGTGCAAGATTAGGCACAGCCTAAGAGTGTTTTTGAGATCTGCAGTTTTCTGGGATTAGCTGGGTATTATCGCCGGTTTGTGAAAGATTTCTCCAAGCTAGCTTCGCCGTTGACTAGATTGACACGGAAAGACGTCAAATTTGTATGGAGTGAGATTTGTGAAAAGTCGTTCCAAGAGTTGAAAGTTAAACTTACTACCGCTCCAGTGTTGATTATTCCGGAGAGAGGTTTGGGTTATGATGTTTACTGTGATGCCTCACGAGAGGGTTTAGGTTGTGTGCTGATGCAGGAGGAGAAGGTTGTAGCTTATGGCTCGCGGCAGTTGAAAATACATGAGAGAAATTACCCTACACATGACCTAAAGTTAGCAGCTGTGATCTTTGCCTTGAAGATTTGGAGGCACTACCTTTATGGTGAGAGATTCGAGGTATTCTCGGATCATAAGAGTCTGAAATATCTGTTTACACAGAAGGACTTGAACTTGAGGCAGAGGAGGTGGATGGAGTTTATTGAGGATTACGACTTCGAGTTGCACTATCATCCGAGAAAGGCCAATGTTGTGGCCGATGCCCTTAGCAGGAAATCCATCAGTGATGTAGCTTGTATAACCATTCGGGAGTGGGAGATGTTGGGTGCACTTGGCGAGTTTGACTTGTTTCTAGACGAATCCGTTGAGGCTGCGACCTTGTTTTCTGTTGTTGCGCAGCCTACACTTGTGACTCAAGTATTAGAGGCACAGAGAGGTGACCTTGAGGTAGAATCCCTCCGAGAGAAGATCTCCAGTGGGAAGGTTGAGAAGGGTTTGTCTGTGTATCCCGACCTGAGTGTGAGATGCCGAGACCGATTGTTAGTACCGGAGTCTTGCCGAGAGGAAGTACTCCGAGAGTTTCACCATTCACGCCTTGCGGTACATCCGGGAGGCACTGAGATGTATCGGGATTTTGGTCACCAGTTTGATGGCGGGGTATGAAGAAGGATGTGGCAGTTTTTGTGTCTAAGTGCCTTACTTGTCAGCAAGTGAAGGCCGAACATCAGAGGCTAGCGGGTTTGTTACAACCCTTGCCTATTGCCGAGTGGAAGTGGGAGCATGTCACTATGGACTTCGTTGTAGGTCTTCCGAGGACTCAGCGGGGTAGTGATGCTATTTGGGTGGTTGTAGACCGGTTAACCAAGTCGGCGCACTTTATCTCTATGTGCGTGAGAGATTCACTAGATCATCTTGCCGACTTGTATATTCGGGACATAGTGAGGTTGCACGGGGTCCCTGTGTCGATCGTCTCGGATAGAGATCCACGTTTTACTGCTAGGTTGTGGCAGAGTTTGCAGAGTGTCTTGGGCACTAGATTGTCATTTAGCACGGCTTATCATCCTCAGACTGACGGGCAGTCCGAGCGTACTATTCAGATCCTCGAGGATATGTTTCAAAGTTGTGTCCTTGACTTTAGTGGGTTGTGGGAGAGGCACTTGCCCTTGGTGGAGTTTGCCTACAACAACAGTTTTCAGTCGAGTACCGGTATGGCACTGTTTGAGGCCTTGTATGGCCGACCTTGTAGGTCTCCAGTTTGTTGGGCCAAGGTGGGTGATGCACCTTTGTTGGGCCCGGAGTTGGTGAGGGAAATGACCGAGAAAGTTGAGCTTATCCGTAGGAGGCTAGTGACAGCCCAGAGTCGTCAAAAATGTTATACCGACCGTAGGAGGAGGCCTTTGGCATTTGAGGTGGGTGATCACGTGTTTCTAAAGATATCACCCAAACGGGGGTTGATGAGATTTGGTAAGAGAGGGAAGTTGTCCCCTCGATTTATTGGCCCTTTTGAGATCCTTGAGAGGATTGGCGAGGTTGCCTATCGTTTAGCTTTGCCGTCGCAGTTGTTCGGAGTTCATGACGTGTTTCATGTCAGTATGCTTCGGAAATACGAGCCGGATCCATCGCATGTATTGGATTGGACCGACTTAGAGGTTGACGAGGATGCCTCGTATGAGGAGAGACCAGTTCGGGTCTTGGATAGGCGGGATCAAGCCTTGCGAGGCAAGACCATCCCCTTGGTGAAAGTTTTGTGGAAACATCACGGAGTAGAGGAAGCCACTTGGGAACGTGAGTTGGAGGTCCGAGAAAAATATCCGGATCTATTTGTGGATGTTTGAGTATATGTTGTATATTTTATTGTGTTGTTAAACTTTAAGAGCATTGAATGTGTCTTAAGTTGTAAAACATTGTATATGTTTCGGTGTATGGAAGTATTGTAGAACTTGCCTTGAAATGGAAGTTTATTATAACATTGCATATGTTGAACATGTTGTAGAAATGGAAATATATCATGAACATGGAATATGTTATGGAATTGTGAATTATGTATTTTGGAAATTGTTGGATTTGAAAGAAATGCATGTTGATAATTCAAGTTGAAAATTGTAACGTGAAATGCCTCTTGAATAGAGATGGAATGATCAGTAATGGATCAAATTATCGAATATTGAAATGTAATATTGTTGAAAATTGAGAAAAACTTGTGCTTGAAAACTTGTGCCTAATTTCGGGGACGAAATTCTTTAAGGGGGGGAGGTTATAACGATCTCGGTATTTCCCCATTTGGTTGTTGTATCCGGACTTAGGTTCGTGGAGCTTGTTGTTGTATATATCTTGTTGTCATCCTTTAATTCCTTATTTATGAGTTATAGGATGTGTTGGGCAAGTTTGTTACAGGTTGGGTGTGATTGGGAGCAAATGGTTGCTGCCCAGTTTTTGGTGTCTTCGCTCAAGCGAGAACTTTGTTGCTCGAGCGAGCTCTTTGTTTTAGATCCTTCGCTCGAGCTAGGGTTTGTTCGCTCGAGCGAGAGTTGAGTTTTGTATCGGGTGGCTCGAGCGAGAAGTCCTTCGCTCGAGCTTGCGTCTACGTTTGGTTCTGGACCTGAGAGTTGCAATTCTTGGCTCGATCGAGCTTTCCTTCGCTCGAGCGAGCGAGGTGTATGTTTTGAGTTTCTTGCAGACCTGAAGCTTCGAATTGTTGGCTCGAGCGAGACTTTATTCGCTCAAGCGAGGGTTCTTTGTGTCTGGTCGCTCGAGCGACCAATCCTTCGCTCGAGTGAGCTTGTGTTATATCAGTAGACAGCAGCGGGTAAACACTTCACTTTTTCATCTCTTTTGATTTCAAAACCCTAGATCCGAGCTCTCTCTCTCTCTCTCTCTACACACCTTTTCTCTAGGGTTTCATCTCCTTTTAGTGTGTTTCTACCCTAAGTTCTTTGTAAGAAAGATAGAGGGTGTTGAGGGCTTCCTTTTAATCTGAAGAATCTTGGGTTTGGAGCACTTTGGTTTTTCACCATCTTCCCCTTTGGTCTCTTCATTTCGAGGTAGGGATCCCTTACTCCATCTTATGAGCTTTGTCTTTAATTTTTGGCATTTTGATATATTGGGGTTGTTAAGTAATTTTGGAAAAGTTAGGGATTGATTTGTAAATTATAAAAAGGGGGTTTTCAAAGTATTAACTCCTATGGGTGTATGATACCAACAAAAATGGAATTAATGTTGTTGTATTGGTGAAATCAAACCTTAGGGTTGATATGTGAAATATGGGAAAATGCCCTAATTATTATGATAAATTAATTTGTATAATTAATTTTGGGAAATGAGAAATTGGGTTGAGAATATTGAAATTGGAAAATTATGGGATTAAATGGTGTAGTTGGATTAATTTATCACTCATCTATGAAAATGTTGATATTATATCCATTTGATGCATTTATTTTCTGTTTAGAAATAACTATTTTGGGCTATCGATGGAGGATAGTCTTGAATGTTGTAGACAATGCATGATGATTAGGCGAACTAAAACTAATCAATTGAATATGTCATCGACTATGGCGGTTGGAATAATACATCAAATTTATGTATTGATTGACCTTGTATATGATATGTGTTTATATGCATTGTGTCGTGTGGGAAGAGATAGGGGATGTACTCCACGGTTTAGGAGAAGATAGGGGATGGACCCCTAAACCGGACATTGTTTGGGAGGAGATAGGGGATGTACTCCATTGATACAGCAATTATGTGTATCTATTGAACTATTGATATAGCAAATCTGTATATCATATATGAAGTATGGAAGTGTTTTGTTTGAAATTGATATAGCAATTATGTGTATCTATTGTGAAGTAAGAAGTGTTTAATATGAGTTGTTATCCTAATTGAAATGGATGTACTATTAATATGAGATGTAAATCTCATTTAAATTATCTGGCCAGGTTCTGAGCCATGTTTATGAAATGAGTTGATAAGTAAAGTAAAGTGAAATGTAACATGGACATGATTGTCATGGAACTGTAATGTGATATAGATTGGGTTATAAGTGTTGATCATCTATCAAATGCTATAATTTTAGTCATTGCTTATAGTTGGTTTAGTATATTTCTACTGCGCTGTGGCTCACCCTATATGGGACATCATTTTCAGGTCCAGGAGATATGCCACCTCCAAGATCATAGCTTGGGAGGTTCCGGGGGTTGAAGACTCCTTTTGGTTATTTTGTTATCTTTTGTTGTATTACATGTAAATTCAAGCCGAGGGCTTAATGTGTATGAGTTATTACTCTCTTTTTGTAACCAAGTGTTGGCTTGGAAAGTTGTAAGCCAGTAGGGCATTTACTTTTGTTGTCAACATGTAATACTTTTGTAATGAATACTCTGATGAATGGAAAGATATTTATTTCTCTTATGTCTATGCATGTCAATAGTGTGGGTTTCTATGTATTATTTTGAGGGCGTTACAATATTATTTCACCACCATATGTAAACTAGAGTTTCGAAACCCTAGCACAATGAAACAATACCACAAATGTGAATGAAACTGATCACAAAGAAAAACATGAATAATGGTAACTACCAAAATAGAGGTAGCAACAAAAACAAAATGCGTATACCCTTTTTCTATGTAATACATATCAACAATAGACATAAGGGTATAATAGTCCAACAAACAATATAAATCAGGATAAAATGACTTCATGGAATAAAAGTAGGGTGCATGTGGTTCGGTTTGCGGTTTGGACCCGCCCGCATATGTGTAGTTTGGGAAAAATTGAACCTGCAGCGCGGGTTGTGGTTTGTGCAAATAGGGTTTGTGGATGTGCGGACGTTTTGCGGATTGGACTTTTTTCTTTAAAAATTTATTTTTGGACATTTTTTTCCCCGTTTTATAAATATTTATTTTGGGCCATTTTCTCCCATTTTCTAAAAATGGTCAACATTAATAATTAATGAATTAAAACTTATAAAATTTAAAACAGAACAAAATCAATTCCTAACATAAGCAAATCATTCAAAATCTGAAACTTTTAAATAAAATCATAAACTAATACAAGCACATCTTTTAAAATCCTAAACTAAATCATCAAAATCATTTACTACCCATCAATATAATTAAAGTAAAATCATTCAAAATCCTAAACTTACCTAAAAATAATTATTCATTAACTTTTACATTCATTCAAAATGAAATAATAAAATAATAATAAATTGTTGTCAAATTTCATCCAATTCAAACCCATTAAATAAAATAAAAACATTTACAAACTCGCAAACTCCATCATGAATCACATCCACCTTTCGAAAATTTCAATTCCATGCATATGTTTGATGAACTCTGCACAAAAACAAATTGAAAAATATATAATTTAATCTTCGATCTTCATAATTCCTTCGACAAAAAAAGTGTATTAGAATAAAGTAATGAAAAGATAAACAAATGTGTATATATTGCATCTCAATATAGTTAGAAAATGTGTTGAGTATATAAAAAATTTACTAATGAGCACATGGATATATTCCAGGTTAAAAAAAAAAAAAGTTTAAGTGCTGGCAGGTTCTTGCGTGTGCGGGTAAAACTCATAACCCGCCCACAATCGGCAATAATGCTATATTCAAACTACATCCGCCCGTATTGTGTTTGCAAAACCGCTCATTTGTATGCGGATTGATTCGGATTGGGTGGGTTGTGTGATTTGAATAACCCTATGCCCAGTCCTAAATAAAAGTATAAATATATGAGACTAATTAGATTATAATTTTTCTTGGTGGATTTATTGGGTTAGAACACCTCTAAATGAGATTTATCAATAAAACTTTTGTGTTGAATTTTTTTGATTTTGATTTTTTTTTTTTTTTTGTCTTTGACACTATTTTTTTAATAACCCTTTTATTTTATTCTTTTAGATTCACTTAATTTAATACTTTTTAATTTTACTTTTAGATTTAGATTCAGTTAATACATTTAGAAAATAATTTGTTGTGTATTCTTTTTGAAAAAAATATATTAATAAAATAATAATAATAATAATAATAATAATAATAATAATAATAATTAAAAAATATAATAATAAAAAATAGTACATGTTTGAATTTATAAATTTTTTACCAATATTTTACTTTTTTAATTCTATTTAGATTATTAGATATTAGATTTGCATGTAAAAGTATAATTTAAATATAAAATATGAAGAAATTTCAGTATCTTTAATCACCAAAACTGAAAAAATATGAAAAATCAAAAACTGAAAAACAAATTTAAAAAATAAAACTAATGAAAGTGATTTTTATTTAGAATTTTAACATCATACCTTAATTATTAAAGTACCATATAAAATATTATGATTAATAAAATATAATATAAACAAAAATTCTTTTATTTTGTTATTTTTACACGTGAATCGGATTGTTTGAGATGATCTAAATAAATGCACTTTTTGACTTTTTACAAAAAATTGTGCAAAAAATAAAAAAATAATAGGACTTAAAAAAGATTAAAAAAAATAAAAAAATATACTTATATATAAGATTAAAAAAATAAAAAATATACTTATATATAACATACTCCAAACAAAGCCATTTATTAACCACTAAAAAGGTGAATGGTGTACCGAATAATATGATTTATTTTAGTCTTGACTTATTTGTTAGCTTATAATCTACGAAGAGCTATATATTTCATTACTTGGTGAGGAGTATTATTCCTTTTTTCATTTTTTATTTTTTACAAAGAATAATGCCATATATGTGAGATTTGCTCTTCGCCTCACATTTAACAAAAAATTGTTTTATGAATCTTACTAGAAAGTCATGAATAGAAAAGAAGGGGGCTTTTGGTCCTTAAAAAAAAAAAAAAAAAAAATGTTTTATGAATCTTACTAAAAAGTCATGAATAGAAAAGAAGGGGGGGTTTTTGGTCCTTTAAAAAAAAAAAGAAAAAGAAAAATGTTTTATGAATCTTACTAGAAAGTCATGAATAGAAAAGTAGGGGGTTTTTGGTCCTTAAAAAATATATATATATAAAAAAAAAAAAAATTATTTTATGAATCTTACTAGAAAGATAATATTTTGGTAAGGTTGAAATAAAAAATATAAAAAAGTGGTGAACAGTAATTCCAAGTAAAGTAATACAGAAGAAAAACAAATAAAAATAATGAACCACCACATCTCTCATTGACTACGGATTGTTTTAGGAAAATTGTTAAAAATTAATTTTTTGATAAAAAAAATGTGAGAGAAAATGTGACTCAAAATAGGTTAAAAGTTGGTTTTTGACTTTTAACCAACTTGCCAAATTGGCCCTACATCATGCTCCAGATTAGCCTCATTTGGAAATAGACTATTTTAATAATTTTTTAATTTTTTACGAAAAATATGTAAAAAAAATTAAAAAAGTGATATAATAACTAATAGTAACTTTTTAATTTTTTAACTAAAATATATAGTTGACAAACCCAATTAAACTTGCAAAAACTAATAATCAAATCTGCCAAAAACTAAAAAGGGTTAATTACACTAATAGTCCCTATAGTTTGGGACTTGTGTCACTTTGGTCCCTGACTTTTCAATTGTGACACATTTGACCCTAAATTTTGAATCTTGTTCCAAATAAGGACAATTGAAAATATTATTAGATTTTTCAAGGGTAAAATCGTCAATTTTGATAAAATATAAACTAATTTGACAAAAATAAATGTCAAAAAAATATTTTTAATTTTTTTAAAATTATTTTTATCCACCAATGATAAAATTATGTAAAATTAATAAAAATTATATGATTAATTTTTTAAAATTAATTTTACATGATCATCATCCAAACACATAATAAAAATTAATTTGGTAAAAAAAATAAATAAATGTCTAAAAGATTTATCAATTTTACATAATTTTATTTTTAGTAGGTAGAAATAATTTTCAAAAATTCAAAAATATTTGTTTAACATTTATTTTTGTCAAATTAGTTTATATTTTATCAAATTGACACTTTTACCCTTGAAAAATCTAATTATATATTCAATTGTCCTTATTTGGAACAAGATTCAAAATTCAGGGTCAAATGTGTCACAATTGAAAAGTCAGGGACCAAAGTGACACAAGCCCCAAATTATAGGGACTATTTGTGTAATTTGCCCAACTAAAAACTAAGAAAAAATCATCTCACCAACATGATGTCAGTGTCAAATCGGGATTAGGAAAGACTCAACTCAACGCATTTATACTACTACAATATAAGAAGCATTCTTAGTAGATTATGTAAATTTTATCTTAAAACATTAGTAAAAAATTTATTTTTTATTGTTAGAAAGTTATTTTTCCTTCTATTTCCTTCAACAAATTTCTAATTCTTTTTTTTTTATTCTATTAAAATATTATTTTTAATTATGAATTTTGAAAAAAAAAATCCAAAATGCGCACAACACATAGTTAAAAAAATAAAATAAAAATAAAAATTAGTGTGTTTGGTTTTAGCTTTTTAAATTCGATTTTTTGAAGATTCGAGTTTTTTTTTTATTGAATATTTTTTAAATTTTAAGCATTTTTTTTTTAAAACTTTTTTAGATACACCTTACTTAGATGTATCTAAACAATAAAATATTTGTAAAAAAATATTTTAAAAAATTAATAAATACACAAAACTATTAAAAAATGTACTGATTTTTTTTAATTTTTTAATTTTTTGTATTTTTTGGTATTTAGTGTGTTTTTTAAAGATTTTTTTCACAAATATTATACTTTTTAAGTGTATTTATGTTAGGTGTGTCTAAAAATTAAAAAAAAATTACTTAAAATATTAAAAAAATATTAAAAACATTAAAATATGAAAAATAAAAAAGTAAAATTTTCTGAAAACCATAATCAAATAAACTGAATAATTTTTTGAGGGAGCTACAGTGACTCCCTACAAAGGGAGTCACTGTAGCAAAAATTAGTTTAGGGAATTATTTGGGGAAGCTGATGGGTGTGTATAAAGGGCCTTCAACCTCTTAAAATAGGTAAGAGGTGGGTTTAGGCAACTGTTTGGAATGCTCTAAGTGGGAGTTTGGAGAGATACAGTAACTAGGGCTCTTTTCTTATTTTTTGTTTTTGTCCCTCACCTTTATTCAACTCAACTTTATTCAACTCAACTTTTGGCCTCTTTTGACAAAGAGATTAAAAGTAATTTTTTGATTTTTAGTCTCTTTTTAGTCAAATTAATTCTTTACTTTTTTATACGTTTTTTTAAAAAAAAATTAAAATTAATTTTTAACCTACTTCTTAAATATTGGAGATTTTTGGATTATTTGGTAAATTGACAGCCTTCCTTTAGAGCATCTCTAATGGTGTTTGGTAAAATAACATTATCATTGTTATAATTTGGCAATGAATAGTATTATTTTGCCAAATTATAACAATGGTGCTCCAATGGTCACATGCTATTTTGACAAATTTCAACTAACTTTTCCTCCAAGTTTGTAAGTGTTATTTGGATATAGATTTTTTAGTGATTTTTTTTTGGGAGAGTTACTGATAAATCCCATAATTTGAAATGTTGGTTCAATTAGTCCTGAAATTATTTTGTTACTCCGTGTGGTCCTGTGGTAACAGTGGGGAAAATGCCCTATAGTACTTTCTGCTGTGTGACTGTGTGACAGTGGGTGTGACAGTGGGGAAAATGCCCTATAGTACTTTCTGCTGTGTGACTGTGTGACAGTGGGGAAAATGCCCTATAGTACTTTTTGACATGTGATAGTGAGGTGTGACGCAGTAAATGAAGGGGTAGAAGCGACCATAATATCACAATATAAATCAAAATAGGACCTATTAGTGATAATGTTATCACCTATGGGATCTATCAGTATATGCATTAATTGGTAGGACTAAATGGGGTTGCTAATGCTGATATGGGACTTTTGGATAATTTTCCCTTTTTTTTTTGGGGTCTTTTGTGACCTTTTTTTAACTGTTTGTAAAAAAAAAAATTATATATTTATATTATATCCGACTAGACAACTATAAAAAATGAAAAAGAAATTGAAAATTTGAAAAAAAAAATTAAATACTCAAAATTACATTGGAACATAAAAATGACATTGCAAATAAAGACTAAAAATTACATTAAAAAATAAATAACATTGCAAAATTAAAAAAAATGCATTCTCCCATAATTATTCATCAGGAGACGAGGGAAAATAGTGATTTGGGTTGCTGACATTTGCCGACCATTTAGCAAAAATCTCATTTTTCCACATTATGTAATACGCTTTCGTCTAAGGGTCCAAATGAGAAATGTCAGTAATCATTATCAAATGTTCTTCCTTTTTGATCTCATGTCTTGTCTTTTAATCTCAAATTCTTTCATCTCCTGCAGTGCTTGAATCTTTTTTTTTTCCTCTTTCAACTTTTTTCTTTTCTTTCTTAGTAAGGTGTTGGTTAAATGTCTCCAATTGCATGCTCATTTTTTGGACTTCAGCTTCAACGACTTGATTTCTCTGAAATAATTTTTTTGCAGCTAGCCTACCCATGGGCCTTTTACCCCTTGTAGAGACACTACCTTCACCGATTGGATTATTACCAACAGTTAGATTGTTACCAACACTTGGACTATTGTTCTCTTCAAGAGAAATGCAGTTATCCATAGGGAAATCGAGGGCTAAATTAGGGGAAAATGGTGTATGTATCCTTGACTTCACCATGTTCGTAGTTGTTATATCTTGCCACCTGATATTGTTTTGCAAGATTGGCAAACAATGTTCAAAAGCAAAATGTTTGTTTTCATCTTGATGGTATAACCGTTTTGCTTGAAGCATCTGTATCAATAAAATATTAAATTAATTAATTAGTTAATTTTTACATAAGACAAAAAAAAAATTAAAATAAAATAAAACTAACATAATAAATGAAGATGAAATCTTACTATATCAACTTGTGACATCCCACTTGGATATAGATTTTTGACTTGCGCTAGACACCCACGAAATTTGTTGCAACATTTCATGATTACACCCCATCGAGATGAGATAGACACTTGTGTTCTTGAGTGATCATTCTGTAGCGAGCAATAATTTTCAAAATTTCTTCCCCAAAAATGAGCATGAGATTGCGAATTCCCAACAATTGGGTCTTCTGTAATGTGACACCAAGCTCTACAAATTGCCACATCTTCTTGAGTGGTGAATGATTTTCCTCTCTTTGTTTTTGATGAAGCTGTTGGCATGAGTTTTATTATTTCCATGTATAGGCTTTTTCTTACATAGCTTTATTATCTAAATCATGTCCATATTTTATTGACTTGGATTCTACCCCAAGTCCTCTTATGCCTATATAAGGCTTCCTGTATCTTCTCTCTTAGAATTAATTTTGTTAGAATACATGCAAATCACCAATTTATCACTTCATTCTTTTTGTCTTGGTATCAGAGCAATTCTTAACCCAGTTTAGGTCTTGGTTCGCTTGCTCTAACCCTAATCTCCAAACAAACTCTACCTCCTACAGACCCTGATCATCATGACAGACGATAGTTCTTAGCAAGTCACTGTGACAACTGGTGGAAACCCCAATCCCATGGTGACTATCCAGAGCGATTCCTCTGTCATTCCATTTGGAATCAAATTGAATGGTTCCAATTATACTATTTGGTCTCAGATGATGGAATTGCATGCTTTCAGGCATGACAAGTTCAACTACTGGACGGGTAAGACTCCTCGGGTGGAAAAATTTGATCCTGGTTATGCAAAGTAGAGTAAGGAGGATGCCATTGTTAAAGGATGGTTGGTGAAAACTATGGAGCCTGATTTACTTGGCCTCTTTCTTGGCCTACCGACTGCGGCAGAAGTTTGGGAAGGTGTTTCTCAAATGTACTATGATGGATCGTATGAATCACAGATTTACAAACTATGCTGCAAAGCCACCCGTATAAAATAGAATGGTCATCCGATTCCCTTGTATTTTGCCGAGCTCAAGACCATATGGAAAGAGCTTGACAAGCTTCACCCTATTAAAATAACTTGTGCTACGGATATAAAAGTTCATCGGGATGAAATTGTGAAAGATCGTATCTATGATTTTCTTGCGGGATTGGATGATGGATTTGATAAAGTCCGTAGTGATTTTTTGCGGATCAAGCCGCTTCTTGGCTTAAAGGAATTCTTTGCATATATCTGTCGCAAGGCTCAACGACAGACTATTATGCTCTCTTCTGGAGGTGCCATTGGTACTCCGTCTGTTACCATGGTATCCAAAGCCCTTGGTATCTCGATACCCCATACTCCTCATTTTTCTGATGTTGAAAACAAAGATGATTTGCATTGCATTTTTTGCAATGGTACTTGACATACTGCCGATACTTGCTTTAAGAAGCATGGGTTTCCTGATTGGTATTTGGAGCGTCGAAAGCAAATCAAAGCTGAGTGCACGACTAGACGTCCAAGCCATGCCAAAGTTGCTGACACTGTGGCCAGGGTTGCGGCAGTTGCGACCACAAGACCAACCACCACTACTGTGCGACATTCTGGTAATCTAACATCGGGTTTGTCCCTTATTTCTAAACTCTCTCTCTTAGACTCCCTAAAAGATGGCGCTAGAAAAGCTCTAATCTCATCCGAGGATCGTGACACAGGTTGGATAATCAACTCGGGTGCTACTGATCACACGACTACGATAAATCTCTATTTCAATATGAAACTTCTCATCGCCGAGATCTATAGTTACAGCCAATGGTGAAGCTAATCTTGTCACAGGGGCTGGTTTTATTGCTCTTACACCTTCGTTGTCCCTACATCATACCTTGTTTGTTCCTACATTATCCAATAATTTACTCTTTGTCAATCAAGTTACAGAACAATTGGATTGTATAGTATTAATGTTTCCTCTTTGCTTACTCCAGGATATCCAGACTTGGGAGATCATTGGGCGTGGTACTAAGAGAGGGGGATTATATTATGTTGATGATGTTGTAGCAAGTCGGGTTCATCAGATGTGTAGGACAGAGACTGAGAAGACAAAAATAATTTGGTTTTGGCATTGTCATCTTGGCCATGTGTCTTTTGGTTATTTATGCAAGTCACTACCTTCGTTATTTCAAGATGACAAGGACTCTGAGTTTAAGTGCAATATTTATATTTTAGCTAAGAGTCATCATGTCCCTTATCCTTTGAGTTTGAATAAAAGCACGGTTCCATTTGCTTTAATACACTCTGATGTCTGGGGTTTTTTCCCTATTACTACTTATGTTGGTATTCGATGGTTTGTTACCTTTGTGGACGATTGTACTCGTATGCCTTGGTTGTATGTGATGAAACATAAAAGTGATGTTGGTCCAATTTTTAGAGTTTTTCATTAGATGCTCAAAACCCAATTTTCTCTACCCAGCAAGGTTTTCCGCTTTGACAACGGAGGGAAATATATTAATTCTGAGCTCTCTCAATTTTTTCAAGAACTTGGCATGATACATGAAACTAGCTGTTCTCAGACTCTAGAACAAAATGACATTACAGAGTGTAAGAATCGACATATTCTTGAGGTTGCTCGGGCATTGCTTATCAGTGCTTTGGTCCCTAAACAATATTGGGCTGATGCTGTTACATATGCTGTCTATTTGATAAACCAGATGCATTCTCAGACTCTTGATTTTCATACTCCTCTGGAAGCCTTGGCACATCACGTGCCTCTGTCGTCTACATTAAATCTTACTCCACGGATTTTCAGGTGTGTGGCATATGTTCACCTTCATAAGAATCAACGGAGCAAATTAGATCCTTGCACTATTCGTTGTGTTTTTCTTGGCTTTGCTCCACATCAAAAAAGCTACCGATGCTATCATCCTCTTACCCGGTGATTTTATGTCACCATGGACGTGACATTCCTAGAACACGAGATGTTTTTTTACCCTACCTTGTCCAACCAAAGTGCTTCAGGGAGAGCTGAGTACACTTGAAGAACCTGATTGGTTTGAGGTTACATTGGAAGATGGAAAAGGAGTAGTGTTTAACAAGCCAATGGTAGCTGAACCAGAGCCAAGTTCACCTATACCAGTCACTACCCCGATTTTGGTTACAGTCGATACAAGCTGACTTAATTTACACAAAGATATTCCCACACCAAAATTGAAGCATATTGAGATTGTGGCTGTTCCGAATACTGAGTTTGCTGATTTCCCTTCTCTAGTGCCTGCTCATGCTTTTATGGATATCCCTGAGGTAAATGACTTAGACATTAATATTTTTACTAATCCTAACATTGTTGACAGACCTTAATAGCTGCTTCTAAGACAGAATCAAGGCCATTCACCTGACAGATTCTCACCAGAAGGAAAAACAAGGTACTCCATTGCTCAATATGTATCCACTCACAGATTGTCACCACAATATCAAGCCTTTGTGAATCAAATGACATCAGTTAAGTTCCCAAATAGTGTTAAGGAGGCTTTGAAGGATTCAAAATGGATAGATGCTATGAATATAGAGATGGCGACCCTACAGAAAAATAAGACTTGGAATGTAGTCTCGCTGCCAAAAGAAAAGAATCCAGTGGGGTGCAGAAGGGTATTTATCATCAAACACAAAGCTGATGGAACGATTGACAGGTACAAGGCGAGGTTAGTAGCAAAGGGGTACACACAAACATATGGCGTGGATTATCATGAGACTTTTGCACCAGTAGCGAAAATGAATACCATTAGAGTATTACATCCTTAGCAGCTAATTTGAATTGGCCTTTGATGCAGTTTGACATAAAAAAATGCCTTTTTACACGGAGATTTGGAAGAAGAAGTATACATATGGCGATTTCGATTTTGACCCGACCTTTGTTGTAATCTGGATACGGGTTTCTTGGTTTCGTACTGTTGAATATATCTTGCTTATCTTCTTTTCCCTTAGACTTGGCTTTGGGATTGTTGTGGTTGTGTTTTGGAACAGGTTGGGTGTTCTTTTTCCCAACTCTTGTTGCTTAGAATTTTGTTCTTCCGCTCGAGCGACACTTCTTGCACTCGAGTGGGCTTTGCAAACTCTCAGTACTTTTGCAGGTCTGCAAAAATACTGGGAGAGTGTATTCTATGCTCGAGCGGCGTTTCTTACACTCAAGCGGGCGTATGCTCGAGCCGCCATTCTTGCGTTTGAGCGATGTTCTTCTGTCTGCAAAACTATTGAATGTGTGTATTCTGCGCTCGAACGGAATAACTTATTATGTCTGACGCTCAAGCGTCAACTCTTGCGCTCAAGCAGACTGTGCGTATATCAGTTCGTAACAACTTCATTTTACATCACTTTTTTTATTTCTCTCTCCCTCTAAAACTCTCCAAAAGCCTAGATCTTGAGTTTCTCTCTCTAAAACTCATATTCTCTCTACTATTTCATCTAGATCCATCGGGATCTTCACCCTAGTGCCTTTGAGAAAAAGGTAGAATGCCTCAAGAGCTCTGTTTTGATCCGAGTAGAAGTTGATTTCGGCATCTTTGAAGTTCCTCCATTGTTGCTTTAGTCTTCTAAGCTTGAGGTAAGGATTTTCTACACTTTCATATGGTTTTTAACTTAGTTATTTGGTGATTATGTAACAATGGTGGGCTTTGGGTGTATTAAGGACAAACCTAGGGTTTGGGTGTGAAATAAAAAGAAAGGGGGTTTTCATGTGTATGTTGTGGAAATGATTATGAGGTTAAATATAAGGTTGTATGGTTACAAAATAGTTGATTTTGGCCTTTGGGTTGATATTTTGAAAAAGAGGAGTTTGCCCTAAAATGGTTTAAATATTTATTTTGTATAGATAAATGGAATTGGTGTTGTAAAGATGAAATTGGATGAATATTGAAATAAATGGTGGAGTTGGAGATACATATACCGCTTCACACCCATGGAAATTTGAATAAATTATCTGTCTTGAGATTGAATATCTATTTAGAAATATCTGCCTTGGGCTATCGGTGGAGGATAGCTATGATTGTTGTAGAAATTGTATGAGGATTAGGTGAATCGAAACTAATCTCTTGTTGGTTGTCATTGAATATGACTATGTTTTAAATACATTGTATATGTATGATATTTGGGAAGAGATAGGGAATGGACTCCATTGAAATTAAGTTGGCCAGAGTGTCTAGGCTGAAAGTCTTGAAACCGCACTTGTACATGGGTACTGATTTCCACGGACGAAATTTTCGTAAAATGGCAACTTGAAGTGTTTGTATGGTAGTTGTGTTGATTTGAGAACCACTGAGTTGTAATCTCAGTTGGGTTGTTTAGAAGATATTGAAATTGGCCCATGAATTGGGATGAAATGAATTAACCTGAAATGAATTGAAGGAAAATGGATGGAGATATAAAAGTTGATACTTTATGGTCTTGTAGAGTCTGGATGTTTTGTCACAGGTATTGTATATGCACATTGTACTCATATCTTTGTTAAAATTCATATACTGTGTTATATTGTTTCTATTGGGCTTTGGCTCACCCTATTTGGGAAAAACCTTTTTCAGGTGTTGGTGATATGCCTCCGCCAAGGCAATAGCTTGGAGGGACTTTTGGGAGCAACAACTTCTTTCTTTTGTTGTATTCTTTTTGTATAGCCAAGGGCTTTAATTGTATTGAGCTAGGCTTACTTTTGTTGTAACCAAACAATGACTTGGAAAGATGTAAGCCTATAGGGCATATGATTATCTGCTTAGTTTTTAGTTCTTTTATCATTGCAACACATGTTGTAGATTTAGGATGAATAGTTTGTGAATGTATATCACATGTGTTATCTTTTGTATACGGACTCTCATGAATGAAAGTATATTATTTCTATTATTTTTGGCTTATGGGTTGAATTCATTTTATTATTTTGGGGGCACTACAATACATGGATTTTCCACCTGGTTATGGGGTAATTAATGAATCAGGTTGCGTAAGGCCCTATATGGCTTGAAGTAATCTCCTCCAGCATGGTTTGGGAGGTTTACAAATGCCATGAAGAAATATGGGTATCATCAAGGAAATTTTGATCATACCTTGTTTATAAAAAAAAACAAAGGATGGTAAGATTACTTAGTTATTTATGTTAATGACGTGGTGGTTACAGGTGATGATATTGATGAAATTCAAAAGCTACAAGGGTATTTGGCTTCTGAGTTTGAAAGAAAGGACTTGGGAGGTTTGAAGTATTTTTTGGGAATTGAAGTGGCCTGCTCTAGTAGTGGCATTTATCTGTCATAATGAAAGTACGTGTTGGATTTACTTACTGAAATAGGTATGTTAGAATGTAAACCCGTTAGTACTCCTATTGTGCAAAATCACCATCTGGGAAAATATCTAAATCAAGTTCCGACGAATAGAGAGAGATATCAAAGGCTTGTTGAAAAATTAATTTATCTATCGCTTACTAGACCTGATATTGCATATACAGTTACTGTTGTTAGTCAGTTCATGCACTCTCCAAGTGAGGATCATATGGAGGCTATAATACGTATCCTGAGTTATTTAAAGTCTGCCCCTGGGAAAGGTTTGCTATTCCAAAAGCATAGACATTTAAAGGTTGAGGGATACACCAATGCGGATTGGGCAAGCAATATTACGGACCGACGTTCCACATCAGGATACTTCACATTTGTGGGAGGTAATCTAGTCACATGGCATAGTAAGAAACAAAATGTGGTCTCTCGCTCCGCAACTGAGGCTGAGTATAAAGGTATGGCTCAGGGAATTTGTGAACTTCTCTGACTGCGGTTGTTGCTTACAGATATAGGTTTTGAACCACAGAGTTCTATGCAGCTTTATTGTGATAATCAGGCTGCTTGAGAAATAGCAAACAATCCTGTTCAGCATGATTGAACGAAACACATTGAGGTAGATCGATATTTTATCAAAGCGAAGCTAGATGCAAACTTGGTGACTATACCATTTGTTAAATTAGAGGAGCAACCAGTAGATGTACTGACACAGGCAGTGTCCGGGAAAGTTTTTTATGACTCACTCGAGAAGTTGGGCATATGAGATATCTACGCACCAACTTGAGGGGAGTGTTGGCGTGAGTTGTATTATTTCCATGTATAGGCTTTTCCTTACATAGCTTTGTTGTCTAAATCATGTCCACATTTGTATTGACTTAGAGTCTACCCTAAGTCCTCTTATGCCTACATAAGGCTTCCTTTATCTTCTCTTTTAGAATTAATTTTGTTAGAATACATACAAATCTCCAATTCATCACTTCATTCTTTTTGTCTGAACCTTCCATAGTGATTGTGTGAAAAAACTAAAAAGAAAATAATTTGTGAGGTTCGCTATGAAATGAAATTGAGATAAAGAGAGAAGAAAAGAAAAATGAAATTTGAAATGTTTGGTGTGAAATGAAATTGAGATTGAGGGTTTCTATTTATAGATATACAAAATATGACCGTTTGTAGAAAACGAGAGTTAATTTATAGATGTTGTTTGTACTTCTTTTTTTTCCCTCCTGCCAAGCAAAAGAGCAATACGACTCTTTTGCATTTCTAAGACAAGATCACCACCATCCATGTACCCGGGTTCCAATAGTTGAGATGAATGATCTAGAATCATCCAACCCATTCCAAGCCAAAAGTGAAGTCTCTCTTCACTTTCCCTCTTACTCACACACACACACACTCTCTCTCTCTCTCTCCCTCTGAAGACCAACCTTTCCTCCTCCCTTTCCCTCTCACTCTCACACTCTCTCTCAAACCAGAGTTTGCAGAGAGAGAACCAACATCCATAAAAATGTGTTTCATCCTTCTCATCTTCCTTCTACTCCACCTGTATGTTCACCCTTCCACAGCAGCTCGATCATCATGAATACCATAATACAAAGCTCGCCTCTCCCTGAAAGCCTCCATCACTGACGACCCACAATCAACTCTCTCCATATGGAACATCTCCACAAGCCACTGCATATGGGTCAAAGTCGTTTGGTATTTATTGTTTAAAATCTACTTCAGATTTGCCAAATTATTGCTTGGATTGCTTGAGATTTGTTGAGATTACTTGAAATTTGTTTGAGATTACCTAAATATTGTTGTTGTTTTAGTGAAATTCCGTTAAAAAAAAAATTTGAATTTTTTTTTTCAAATGTATTGCCAACACTATTTAAACAAATTGGTGAGTTTTGTTTAAAAAAAAAATTCATGAATTTCACAAAATGAAAAAATTGGTCTGTTTTTGTTTGAGTTTTTCTAGAAAGGATGAGAAAGGGAGGGAGGGAAGGAATGAATGAAGAAAATCAGTTAGTTTTGGGTGAGCTGACAGATTTGCCATTTGCCAAAGTTGTTATCAAACTTGGCAACAGCTTTGGCATTTGCCATTTTTAATAGCTGCTATATCTCACCATCGAAGAATCCATTTTTCCTCAAAATTGCTATATTATAGCTTTGACAACTCCAATGACAAATCATTGAAGATGCTCTTACAAGCCAAGTTTGTAATTTTGATGTAAGCCTTGTTGTCATATTGCTACGTGAAGGAAAGCTAATTATTGTTCACACGGCTTGGCTACCTACCTATCCTTTTTGTCGAGAGAGAACCATTTTACACTTTGGTCATGTTTGTTTTACAGATTAGGGGGTGAGTTTGGAGTAATGAGGATATGGGTCCTACTACATTTGTTTGGCGGTTTCCTTGTGAGGGGGATTGCTATTTTAAGTAGAGCATTAGACCATCTCCAATGGATTGCTAAAACAGTTGCCAAAGCCATAATATGGCAGCTTGGGCAAAAATGGCTTCTCCAATGGCATGCTATAACAACTGCCAAATCTACCAACTCATCCAAAAACCAACTGCTTTCTTCCTTTTTTCCTTTCTTTTCAGTTGGGACTTTTCCATAATGTTTGAATTTTATTTATTTATTTATTTTATTTTATTTTTAAATAAATGAAATTCACCATTTTGTTTAAAACATAATTCACTAATTACTTCAAGGTGTGTCTACAAAAAAAAAAAAAAAATCGAATTCACCAATTTGTGCCTTTCCCAAACAAATTTCACCAATACAAAAATTACCAAATTTCAACAATACCAAATTTCACTAAAAAATCACCAAATTCACCAATTACTCACTAATTTCAACAAAAAAAAATTAAATTTGGAGTAATGTGTGTAAGCCCAGATTTGTTTGTGTGTGATAAATATGAATTAGATATATTAATATGTTTAGATGAACGAAATTACCTGCATCCAAAAGAGGAGTGATGTACATTCTTGTATATCTGAGGCAATCTGAAAACCCTAGACCATGACATTATACTCTTAGTAGCATCTGAAACAACAACAAAATTCACCTAAGACTCAATTCATTTCACAGTAATTCTTTGTTTGGTAGTTGAGAATCTTGGAAAAAATAAATAAATAAAAATAAAAAAAACTCGTTTTTGGTTAGTGAGAGTGTATTTTGAAACAAAATAAACAAATAAATAAAATCAAGATCAGAGAAGATGAGAGCAGAGAGCTTTCCATTTTTGTGATAAAAACACTAATAGATGCAATCACTATCCCTTTGCTTCGTTTCTTGGCAACCAAACAAATGTTAAATAAGCAAGATCGAAGCTGAGATATAGCGATTCTGGTTTTAACCCGTTACTTATTATATTCCGGACTCGGGTTGGTATGGTTTTGAATAGTTATTCATATCTCTTTCCCTTGTCTTTTCCTTTATTTTGGTTATTGGGTTGTAGTTGTGCATTTGAGACAGGTTGGTTGCTTGTTTTCCCAACCTTTTATTGCCCAGATTTTGGTTCTTGCGCTCGAGCGGGCTTCACAAATTTTGCTCCTCTGCTCGAGCGGCTATTCTCACGCTCGAGCGGGATTCGTCAACCTTTAGTATATTTTGCAGTTCTGAAAATACTGGAAAAGTGCATCGGACGCTTGAGCGTCTAGTCCCACGCTCAAGTGGGGACCTTCGTCTACAAAACTTCTGGAAATGTGTATTTCACGCTCAAGCGGAACTTTGTGTCTGACGCTCGAGCGGGGCTTTCTACGCTCGAGCGGACTGCACGTATAACAGTCCAAGAAGATGATATTTGAATCACTTTTTCATATATCTCTCTCTCTCTCTAAAACTTCCCAAAAAGCTTGTTCTTGAGCCTCTCTCTTTAGAATTCACATTCTCTCTTAGATTTCATCTAGATCCATTGATCTTTTCACCTTAGTGCCTTGGAGAAAAAGGTAGAGCTTGTCAAGATCTACATTTTGATCCGAATAGAAGTGAGTTTCGGCGTTCTTCGGATTTCTCTCTTGTTTGATCCATCTTCTTCCTTTGAGGTAGGGATTCTTTCTACACCTTCATATGATATTTAGCTTAATTATTGTCTCTTGTATAACAATGGTGTGATTTGGAGATGTTTTAAACAAACCTAGGGTTTGGGGCACAAAAATGAAAAGAGAGGTTTTGGGTGAAGATGAAATAAATACTTGTGGGGCTTGAAAATGACGTTGTGTTATATCTAATTTGATGATGTTGGCACTTGGCTTATATTTGGGAATAAGGGAAAAATTGCCCTAATTGGGTCAAACCACTATTTTGTATAAATAATGTAAATTGGCATTGAAAATGTGAAATTGAGAGGGTATTGATATGAATGGTGGAATTGGTTATGTATTAACTCATTCTTTTGGAAGTTTTGAATAAACTATCTGTTGAGATTGAATATTTGTCTATAGATAACTGTATTGGGCTATCGGTAAATGATAGCTTTGACTGTTGTAGAAATTGCATGTGGATTAGGTAAATTGAAATCAATCATTTGATGGTTGTCATTGAATATGACCGTGTTTATATACATTGTATATGTATGTGTGTTTGAAAGCGGAAAAGGGATGTTGTAACAAACCCGCGGGGGACCTCACTACAGCTCGGACTCGATTTGTGTCATGGTTCTTAGTCTTGAACCAAAGAGTCCAAATCCGGCAAATCGTTTTGAGAAAACAGATTTTTTGAAAGAAGTGCCAAACATGGACTGCTTTGCCAGATACAAAGTCGCCACCTAAATATTTTATTTTTGGGAAATTTAGGAAACCCTGACTCGTTTGCCTAAGGCCACGTGTCCGTCATCACCAAAGTTGCCTCGGCTCGGGAACTTGGGTACGATTGGGGAAGGTCACTTCGTGAGCACCCCCGCTCGCCCGGTCAAAGACCGGCCTCTACTAACCATGATATCTTGTTTTGAAAACATTGTGTGTTCTTATTCCGGTTATTAGCCTAGATTTCTATGTGATGCACACAGCATACAAGTATAGATTGGATCGCCTAAATTGGAACAAAACACTTCATGTTTGTTTGTTTGAAAATGGTTTGATGGTGCTACCCGCAGGTAGGCTAAGACGTGGATTTGCCACCCTCGGGTGGGCTTCGAAAACATGGTTTTGCCACTATCTAGTGGGCTTAAAACAAACATTTGATGAATTGTTCCAATCCAAATAACCCAACCTTCACCCACAGGCATTCAGGCAGTTATATCACATAAGCATATAGCCTCATGGTAAGCATGCTATTCATGGCAGTCACTCACACACATGCAAGGATGCTAAAGTATAAAACTCACCGAGTACTCCAAGCCAAAACAGAAGCTCATTAGAAATCCATGCATGATCCTAGATACACAGAATTGCCTAATGCAACACATGCAAAGATGCAAACTATAGCAGGCTCGGCTATTCTAAACATGGCATGTGGAATGCTACAGCTAACATGTATTCAACTTGGAATTGAAATACAAATGCAGTTAGTATGATGCGCCGAGCCCGGTGCGTGCAAGACAGATGAATGAATGCAAACATGCTATCATACTGTATGCTAATTGAAACATGCCCTAATCTAACCATTATAAGCGGGTAAATAAAAGGGAAGAAAGACGTGGGGTTGGAAGACATACATCACACTCACCCACACTTATTACAATTATGCCCTCGCGCAGAGGGTCCGAATAAATATACAGTCCCGAATAAAAGAATATTACAGTCCAAATAATACAGTCCAAAATGTGTACAAATTCCTAATTAATTTACAAATTAACTAAGAAAATAATAAACTGGCATGCAAGCCAGGGACTGCCTTGATTCTGATGAATGATGTATGTTTAGGCTGCCTTGCGCGGAAATCCACTGGAATGCCCCAATTAGTCTCTGTTTTACAATTGTTCTTGGAAAGCGCGCCAAGCCTCGGGAGACTGCTGATTCTTAATTTTGCTGCAACAGAGAGCAGGAAAGAGGCATAGCAATGTATTTTCACAAATATATACATGCCTCGATCCTCGTGCCACCAATCACGTATCTCGATGCATGATGGCCGAGGAGTCGATTTGCACAATTCAATATGGAATGAATGCACATGAAAACACAACAAAACCTAACTCCATCATGGACGATCCGGAGTGTCGGTGACTAGGGAATTGAGACACGTTCCGTCACTCGGAGTACGGAACGTACCTCGTTTCCCGTGCTCGGGCTAACTCCTATCCCGAACACAATGCAATGTGCATGATATGCATGAAATGCAACTAAGATACATCCTAACATGCAATATGCTATGAAATGGCATACACGATGCACGAGATAATATGGCATACACAATGCACTAACATACGACCTAGCATACACAATGCTATGGAATGAAATGGCATACGCAATGCATAATAGACTTACACTAACATGAGTGGACCTCAGCCACACTCACACAAGAGGCCAATAGATGAAAATGAGACACTCGAAACGCGTGCACGCGTGCACGCAAACCGAGGACCGAACCTACGGCACGGATGCCACTCTAACATGACATGGCAAAACATGAAAAATGGCATACTAACATGCAAATTTCAGAGGCAAAATGAGATGCAAAACAGCCCGAAACATGGTGAAATGGTACCCAATGCATGGAACGAGTCCCGAAACATGAAATTTGGCGCATGAAATGGCCTATAGCTATGCAATGCATGCAATATTTGAACATGAAGTGCAAAGACAGAAGCAAGGCAGTCCCGAAACAAGCATGTTTACAGTTATGAGCGAGGCCAAACAGCGAATACAAGTGGGGCTAAACTAGCATACAAAAACAGCCCCGAAAGCAAGGTATTGAAGCAACTCACAGATGCTGGCCCCGAACAGAGAAGGGACCTTCTACAATATTGAAGAGGGGCCAAAAATATAATGTTTTACAGTTTATGACAAGCCCCAAAAACAGATACAAGTGTACTCAAAATGCTATGCAAAATAAGGGCCAAAAACGGAGATAAAGAAGCAACTGATATATGCTGGTCCCAAACAGGTAAGGGCCCTTCAACAATGTTGAAGAAGGACTCAAAATAAGCCTATTTACAGTTTTCATCATGCTTCAAAACAGATTACATATAGGCCAAAAATAACATGCAAGGAAATGGCATATAAGAGGGATAATGAAGTAAGTACCAAATGGGGGCCTCAAACAGTGAGAGGCCTTTAATGAAATATGAAGAATGGCTGAAAATAAGCCTAGTTCCAGTCAGGGTCGGAGCCCAACTATGCAAGCATAAGGAGCTAAAATATAGACCAAGAAAAGAGCAAAAAGAGGGAAAATGAGACTCACCCTTGAAGACTAGTCTTTCATCAACTCTTGGCTTGAGAAAAGATGCTCCTTGCCTCTGGAAATGGCCTCCGAACTGCTGGTATGGAGTATGGGTTGGTTGGCTTGGAGATGGAGTAGAAAATGGATCCAAGAATAAAAGGGTTTTGGTGCTTGGAATATATAGAGAGAGAGAGATTGAATGTAGGAGGCTCAAAACAAATTTTTCTAACCCTTTTTCCAGAGCTGGAGGGTCTGTTATATAGACACAAGAGGGTGGAAAAGAGGGGGGAAAATGGGGGGGAAATGAAATTCAAATTTCTCCCCAAAATTGGCCTAAAGGGAGATAAAGGGGGAAGTGATAGTAGGAGATCTCAAACCGAAGAGAGCCCTCAACAAAGTTAAAGAGGGGCTCAAAATAAGACACTTTGTAGTTTATGACAAGCCACGAAAATAAATACAAGTAGGCCTAAACTATCATGCAAGAAAAGGGCTAAAAGAGGGGTGAAGAAGCAAGTGGCAGTAGGAGATCTCAAACAGAAAAGGTCCTTAATCAAACATGAAAAGGACCTCAAAATATGACTATCTCAAGTTTGGGTCGGAGCCCAAAAATGCAGAATGAAGGTTCGGGAGCCAAAACACGCAGTTCGGGGCCCCGAAAGTGGGCTGTTGGGCACCGGAAGTGGTGTCCGACCACGAAGTTGGTCTCTCGGACCACAGTGTCCCTCAAAAGGGAGGAAATAAGGTGTGCGCCAAAAACCGGAGCAAACGGAGGTGGTTAAGCGGTCCCGAACCGAGGCACACGGCCGTCGGCTCCAAAAAAAAACGGGAAACCGGGCTCCAAACGGGAAAAATGGCCTACGACCATGAAACGTAGCCTACGGCCACTGAGAGATGATCTACGAGACCTCTCCCTCCCTTCGGGAAGAGAAAACAGAGAAAACGGAGCCTGCTTCGCAAACCGAGGCAAAGCACAAAAGAGTCCGGAAGTCCGGAGGCAAGGTTCGTAGCCGGGACTCCGCAACCTCAGAACGAGCACAATATGCAACATCACCAAGCGCTCAATCGGTGACGTCTGAGTCTTAAGGTCGGTTAAAAATGGGGTGTCTACAGTTGCCCCTCTTTCACAGAACTCGAAAGTCATAAGAATGACGGGAGTGAATGTCAAAGCCCAGAGACGGCCCATTTTTGACAAGGTCGAAGACTTAGACAAAGCAGACAAGATAGACAAAGATGTGCCCGCAGGCAGGGGCAAAATGCAAATGATATGCGGGAAGATTTTGATAATTGGACTTACACGCTACGCGAAGCCGGTTTGAAGATTGGACTTATACGCTACGCGAAGCCGGTTTGAAGATTGGACTTATACGCTACGCGAAGCCGATTTGAAGATTGGACTTATACGCTACGCGAAGCCGGTTTGAAGATTGGACTTATACGCTACGCGAAGCCGGTTTGAAGATTGGACTTATACGCTACACGAAGCCGGTTTGAAAATTGGACTTATAGGCTACGCGAAGCCGGTTTGAAGATTGGACTTATACGCTACGCGAAGCCGGTTTGAAGATTGGACTTATACGCTACGCGAAGCCGGTTTAAAGATTGGACTTATACGCTACGCGAAGCCGGTTTGAAGATTGGACTTTTACACTACGCGAAGCCGGTTTGAAGATTGGACTTATACGCTACGCGAAGCCGGTTTGAAGATTGGACTTATACGCTAAGCGAAGCCGGTTATCACTCATGATCATGCAAAGAGAGCTGTAATGAAGCAATTATGCAAAATAAATGCAACATTTTAAGCAAATGCTAGGCAAGCAAGTAAACTCGAACCAAACTATACCTCATGCAGAAAGGATGTAAGAAAATCATGGAATCTTCACGAACATGTACGATAGATACACAAAGTGGAGCGAGTGTGATGGATACACTATATGAAGGAAAGTGTGATGGATACACTAGGTGAGTGTGTGATAGATACACAAAGCGAACGTGTGATTGATATACAAAGTAGATAGTGTGATAGATACAAAGCGAGTGTGTGTGATTGATACACAAAGTAGGCATAGTGTGATAGATACAAAGCGAGTGTGGTAGATACACTATATGAACAAAGTATGATTAATACACTAAATGAAGGAAGTGAGTAAAGTGTGATGGATACACAAAAGGCAAACACAAAGTGTGATAGACGCACAATAGGTGAACACGAAGTGTGATCGATGCACTAAGTGAACAAGTGTGATGGATACACTAAAGGTGAACATGAAGTGTGATAGATGCACTTAGTGAACAAAGTATGATTGATATACTAAAGGTGAACACGAAGTGTGATAGATGCACTTAGTGAACAAGTATGATGGATATACTAAAAGCGAACACAAAGTGTGATAGATGCACTATGTGAACTGAGTGTGATTGATACACTAAAAGTGAACACGAAGTGTGATAGATGCACTTAGTGAACCAGTATGATTGATATACTGAAGGTGAACACGATGTGTGATAGATGCACTTTAGTGAACAAGTATGATAGATATACTGAAGGTGAACACGAAGTGTGATAGATGCACTTAGTGAACAAGTATGATGGATATACTAAAAGCGAACACAAAGTGTGATAGATGCACTATGTGAACAGAGTGTGATTGATACACTAAAAGTGAACACAAAGTGTGATAGATACACTATGTGAACAGAGTGTGATGGATACACTAAAGGTAAACATGAAGTGTGATAGATGCACAAAATGAATGAAGTGTGATTGATACACTAAGGTGAAGAGAGTGTGATTGATACACTAAGCGAATAAAGAAAGTGTGATAGATACACAAAGTGAGCATAGTGTGATTGATACACTAAATAAATGAAGTGTGATTGATACACTAACTGAATGAAGTGTGATTGATACACTAAAGTGAATATATGCGTGATAGATACACAAAATGATAATGTGTGTGATAGATACACAAAACGAATGAAGTGTGATTGATACACTAATAAATGATCTCAAACGGAACTTTTTTGAATGAACCGTACATACAATATCGTGCATGACTGAGAAAGAAACTTGATAGGTACAATGCATTACAATGCATGATGCTTAAGGAAAGCAATAAATGGACAAAGCGGCGCTTTAGAAAGCACCTCATGAGGTGAGTGGCGGTGAACCGCTCTTCTCCGACGGGGATCTCCCTTTGTGCTCTTCGAACACTTTACCTTCAACTCACAGTACAAAGGCTCTGGAATGCTGACAAGGGTTCTACATGTAGAACACTTTGGATGCTGTCTTTCTTCCTGATCATATTCACAACTTTCCCTATTCTCCAACGGGGTGACAGACTAGGTTGGTTCAGTATCCAGAATTGAGGTGCATACACGCTGTCTCAACCTATGGGGCTTCCATACAGATTTCAAGCCGAGGGCACGCCTCTGGGTATTTAAACCAGACTTTAGTCTCGGAAATCCCGAACCTTTGCGTTCTAGGCAACAGCCATTCGAACTCTAGTTTCCACCGTCGCAGTTGGTCTCCTAGGAACTCATTGCAAACGCAGTCAAGATGCATCTGGCAGGGAACAGTACTCGAGGAGAGCACTTCTGATCGCCTTTCTGGCTTGACGCAGACTTGATCTTGAGCTTGAGGTAGAGGCACACTCATACTTCGGAGCATTGGCAAGACCTGAAGAGGTACACACGGGATGCAATCTCGGAACTTACTGAAGTTGGAACAAACTCAGATGCCCGACATTTTTCTCTTTTGCTTTTGCTTTGCAGTCCGGAACCATTATAGCTTCAGATAGGTCCTGGTTCTACTGTTCTCTCATGACCTGGGTTGAACCCTGCAGTTTTATGAAAGAACAAATTCTGTTTTGAACAAATGTGGAGAACGGCACGGCACTCGGAGCACAAAATGATTTTATTTTCGAAATTGAGAGATGAGTTTTCAACTGGGTATTGAGCCTACGACTGAACACAACAAAACAACTCAACAAGGAAATAAAAGGCACACAACCTAGACACATCGAGTAACACTCGAAACGACCCAAAACAAAATCGAGATAAAACAAAAAGACACGACACTTAGACGTGCACATGGAGCCTGTTTCACCGGGTAGTGTTTCCCACCCTTTCTCATTTGTGATTCTCACATCACTCTGGCACTCAATCTCTTGTTTTCTGAAAAAGCCCTTTTCTCACTTTTTCTCTCATCGCACATCTCTCTATTCTTCAATCTTTCATTTTTCATCCCTCCCCTGGGTGGTTGATAGATAAACAGCAAGTTGTGGGCTCGTGCCCCTAGCATTCTGCTAGATTCTTCTTCTTCTGCACGCAGCTAGTGAGTTTCTCCCACAGAGGGGCTGTGCTACAACTGGGTGTGTAGCAAATCTGTAGCTGACATCAATTGATGATGCTCTGCTTGGAGTTCGGACGTGATCAGGTCTGTTCAGATGAGGGAGTGGAATCTCTGGTCTCATTCCAGTTCGTGCTTTGCACTTGGCTTGATACCTCGTTGCTCGGAGGATGTGAGAGCTTTCAGCCTTTTGTTGTGCCCTTCAGTTGTGCCTTTTCTGGCAGGTAGAATGCCCTTCTTGGCAAGTATTTTGACAAAGGGGAAAAGACAGAACTCCTGACTCGACTGCGCCCCTAGTTCATCATTTTGACCATTTTTTGTTTTGTTTTGTTTTGTTTTTTTTTTGCTTTCTACTAAAACAATTTTGACCCACATGAGAGTTAGATTAACATGCTTGTTCAATTTTTGATTTGAAATCATGCAAGTCAGGCTATGAGCACTGAAAATTTTCCTTTTTTGGGTCCAAGAAATGGTCCAGTTTTTGGAAAAGATGGAACAATTTTCGAGAAAATTAGTCAACCTCAGTAAAAATTCTCAAAAACTATTTTTGCAAACGGCCACTTGCTCAACGAGCATGAAACCCACTCCTGAGATGCACAACCTCGGATCCAAAGGAAAACTGCCCCGTGCTTGAAGAGAGCTGCACGGCAACGGAAAGTTGCCCCTTGTTTGGATGGCACCGCAGCGCGTTGAATGGCAACGGAAAGCTACCACTTGTTTGGATGGCACCGCAGCGCGTTGAATGGCAACGGAAAGCTGCCCCTTGTTTGAATGGCACCGCAGCGCATTGTAGTCAGTCCTCAGAGTGCTGAACGCAACCAAACTCTCGGATACAGTGAAGACAAAAATGACTAGAACCATTATATGGACACAATCAAATTTGAAGTGTTTTACGGCTGGACTTCAGAATGAAGTTGCCTACGTATCCCAAAGATGGGAATCAAGCCTTACGTAGTTCGGGGTTAAGGTACACTCGGGTATTTAACCTCTCCTTTTTTTTTTTTAGGCTTTAACTTTTGCCAAGGCGCCCGTCGCGGGTTTTCGACCTTGCGAGCTTCTTTTTCTTTCCTTTTCAATTTTTTTTTTTCATTTCTTTTCTTCTTTTTTTCTTTTTCTTTTTTTGCTTTTTTTTCTTTTTTTTCTTTTCTTCTTTTTTTTTTTTTGCTTTTTGTATATATCTTTTCTTGCTCTAACTTTTGCCTGGGTCGCCCTTTCCGGGTTTTCGGCCCAGCGGGCCTCTCAAAGGGTAAAAGTGTAACAAGTCCATGCCAAATGGTTTTAGGATCTCGAAGCCATCCGTATCCAAGAGAGTGGCTGTTGTTTTGCAAATGGATTCATCTTCGGCTCTTCGAGCACATCTGACATCTTTGCCCCTAGTTCAAAGGGTACTTCTGTTCTAGCTTTGCAAGCTTCTTCTGATCTTCTGATCTTCTTGATCCGACTTTCCTGGCCTCTTGTTCGAGGGCTGCTTCAAATCTGGCCACACAGGCCTCACGTCGTAGTTGACCGTTGAACCTTCTGAATTCAAGTTCAAGGTTTGGAAGCAAAGGGGTTGAGTCTCGAGGCTGAGAGCGATCCTAGGCTGCACAATCTCAAGAGCGATTCCACACAAGTCTTCACAGGACCGCGCAAAACATTTTGCTTTTGAAAATTTTTAAGAAAGCGACAAATCGCTCGCGCTGAAGATAGTGTGAAACCAGTCTGGATCAAGCTAGGGTCCTTCTCAGTACTTACGCTAACAAGCATGATTTCATTCATTAAGGGCTTAGCACGCCTCTCTTTTTCTCAGTTTGATCAAATTTTGCAAAACCCGAGGAATTCCTTCCTCTTCGTTTTCAACGCAGTGTTCAAAAAGTTTTGGAAAACTTAGGTCGATGCAATGAATTCAAGGCACAGACAGTTCTTAGTCAAATACTGTCACCTCATTCAGAACCTCCGGCATAACTGGCACAAGGCAGAAGCGAACACAAGGATGTGAAAATCACTACTGTTCATTCAAAATCTATTGGCATAACTGGCTCCCTGACAGAAACAGACTCAAGACAAAACGAAAAGACAAACACAAAACAAAATGGTGACGCCCAAGATAATACCCCCGGAATCACCCGACCTTTGTATAACATGACTGACTCGATACAACAAGACAGACTCGATAGGATTGACTCGATACGACGAGACAGACTCAAAAGACTGACTCGATACAAGACAGACTCGACAAGACAAACTTGATACAACAAGACAGACTCAATACCCAAGTTAGAAAGTAGAATAAACAGCATTCGCAAATGCTCAAAATAGTGCGTGCCATTCCCACACCTGGAATAAATCGAGCGCCACCCGCAGCTGGTTCAACCCCTGACCACATCACATTATCCCCTCACAAGTTCACTGATCAAGTGCCGATAGACTTTGCATGACCTGGTGCGGCAATGACCCCGTTGTCAAACAAATCTTGTACATCATGGCGCAGACGAAAGCAACTGTCGGTGTCATGACCGGTTTGTTGATGGTAGGCACAGTATTTAGTCTGGTCATGCTTTGCCGGGATAGGATCGGGTAGGGGCCGTTGTTCCAACGGTTTCAAATGTCCTTCCCGGAGTAAGACTTCTAGAGCCTTTGACAGAGGCATATGAAGTGGAGTGAAAACCCTCTTGACTCGAGGTGGGTATTTGGTTTTTTGTGAGCTACTTCCGGACGCACCGGTGAATGGGGTAGCTGTTTTTGATGCGGTAGTGGTAACCATGCCCACTTCAGAAGATCTTGCAGCTGCATCACCACTGGTGGTCGCATTCGAATTGCGGGAAAACGCCCGCCTAGGCTGCTCCTTCTCCTGGTCAATAAGGCCCTGCTTCATGGCATCTTCGATCTGTACTCCCATCTCATGCAAATCTGAAAAGGTATGGAAGGGGAGCACGATCATTTTCTGCATTAGTTTGGGTTGGAGTATTTGATCCTTATCCGTTGGCCTAATGGTCATCATTGAGGCCTTCGCCCTCCACCGGGCCACGAATTCAGAGAAGCTCTATTTAAGCTCCTGCCTTGTCGTTTCAAGATCACGGGTTGTGATCTCGATCTGGGTATTGTATGAATATTGTGCGACGAAGGCCTCGGCCATCTCCTCCCAGCTTCGTTTCACTGAATCCTCCAATTTGGCGTACCAGATGGCCGCAATACCCGACAGGGTCCTGCCAAAAAGGGAGAGCTTCTGTAATCTTGTCAAGCCCATCGGGCGCAGAACATCTGAAAACAAACTCAGGTGGACCATGGGATCTCCTGACCCGTCAAAACGGTCGATGTGAGGCATCTTGAACCTGTCCGGCAATGTCACAGCTGCGTTGGTGTACCCGTCCTCAATGTCCGGGATGGATTTTACCCCCTGGGATTTCTTGAACAACTTCTCAAGCTTGCTCAATTTCAACGCTGTAGGGTCGACCTCAGTCTCGAAAGGCGAGTCCAGTAGATTGATAGGTGTTTTGGACAGCTGGGGTAAGATCGTGGGCGGAGCTGCCCCTGTAGGAATGTCTGTACCTTCTTGGGTATTCTGAACATTCATCATTTCCACGGGTGCGGGAGCTCCTGCTGGAGGAGGAACTTGTTGGGAAGCGGACGCGCCGCTTTGCTGTCGCAGCCTGGTGATGAGCTCAGCCTGCTGAGCCATGATTGCAGCCTGCTGCTTGGAAAATTCCGTTTGGCGGACAGCGTCTTGCTGTATGAGTTTCATACTTTCTTGCATCTGACGCATCATTGCCTCCATCCCTGACGTGTTCTGCTGATCCATCTGACTGACTGGTATATCTATTCCTGTAGTAGAAACTGAGACCTCAGCCTGACTGTTCACTGGTGGAGTGGATAAGGGCCACTGATCTGGTAACTACTGGACTGGTGATCTGTGCCTGACTGGCCCTCTTCACCCTGCCTCTGGTAAAGGAACACTGATTGCCCTTGAACTAAATCTCTGATCCGACAAAGTCTATCAACACAAGTTCGGTGTACCCGGGGGATATTGGAGCCCTCTGAAGCTATGGTTCCCAGACTACCCTAGCAAAAGAGAAAACATGCAGCATCTCAGCCTGATTTCACTAGAACAGATACGAACAAAGCTGAATGAGTGTGCTCTCTACTGAATTCTGCCCAGAATTCTGCCTCAAATCTGATACCCTCGGGTAAAACTGATTCCCCAAATACTAATGCCCTCAGGCTTGATACCCAAAATACTGAACTGGTGCCCGCAGGCCTGGTGCCCAAACTTGTAAACTGATACATGCATTCCTGTAGAGACGCACTCCAAAAGCACATAGCAGATAAGTGAGAGCCAAAACACCCCTATGTTGGGGTAGGGTTTCCCTGTCATATTTTGTTAGGAGCTAGGGTTTCACTACGCACACAGCGGTTTCAAACAACCTATATCGGGTAAGCAACCTATCCTAGTTTGGAATGGTCACTACGGATTTCGATATGCACTAGGTCGAATGGTCAAAAAGGGTGCCCCGGTAAAACCGGGGTTTTGTTCCCATGCTGTTAGAGCCCACAG
This sequence comes from Camellia japonica, assembly GCA_030407325.1. Taxonomy (NCBI): domain Eukaryota; kingdom Viridiplantae; phylum Streptophyta; class Magnoliopsida; order Ericales; family Theaceae; genus Camellia; species Camellia japonica. The sequence goes on along the minus strand of JAPPVO010000016.1, from coordinate 186,327,259 downwards.
CCGATCAGCCTTATGGTCATGCCTTGACAAGACAAGCCTCCGGCAAATCGTTCGGGAATGGCATATGGCAAACACGGTGTCCTAGGCGCACCAATGCAAATGCAATGCAAAGAAACATACAAGTGTAATCAAAACCAGATATCATGAGTTCGAGTCAAATTCTCTAAATCCCCAACAGAGTCGCCAGAAACTGTAAACAAGCCCGCGGGGGACCTCGCTACAGCTCGGACTCGATTTGTGTCACGGTTCTTAGTCTTGAACCAAAGAGTCCAAATCCGGCAAATCGTTTTGAGAAAACAGATTTTTTGAAAGAAGTGCCAAACATGGACTGCTTTGCCAGATACAGAGTCGCCACCTAAATATTTTATTTTTGGGAAATTTAGGAAACCCTGACTCGTTTGCCTAAGGCCACGTGTCCGTCATCACCAAAGTTGCCTCGGCTCGGGAACTTGGGTACGATTGGGGAAGGTCACTTCGTGAGCACCCCCGCTCGCCTGGTCAAAGACCGGCCTCTACTAACCATGATATCTTGTTTTGAAAACATTGTGTGTTCTTATTCCGGTTCTTAGCCTAGATTACTATGTGATGCACACAGCATACAAATATAGACTGGATCGCCCAAATTGGAACAAAACACTTCATGTTTGTTTGTTTGAAAATGGTTTGATGGTGCTACCCGCAGGTAGGCTAAGACGTGGATTTGCCACCCTCGGGTGGGCTTAGAAAACATGGTTTTGCCACTATCTAGTGGGCTTAAAACAAACATTTGATGAATTGTTCCAACCTTCACCTACAGGCATTCAGGCAGTTATATCACATAAGCATATAGCCTCATGGTAAGCATGCTATTCATGGCAGTCACTCACACACATGCAAGGATGCTAAAGCATAAAACTCACCGAGTACTCCAAGCCAAAACAGAAGCTCATTAGAAATCTATGCATGATCCTAGATACACAGAATTGCCTAATGCAACACATGCAAAGATGCAAACTATAGCAGGCTCGGCTATTCTAAACATGGCATGTGGAATGCTACAGCTAACATGTATTCAACTTGGAATTGAAATACAAATGCAGTTAGTATGATGCGCCGAGCCCGGTGCGTGCAAGACAGATGAATGAATGCAAACATGCTATCATACTGTATGCTAATTGAAACATGCCCTAATCTAACCATTATAAGCTGGTAAATAAAAAGGAAGAAAGACGTGGGGTTGGAAGACATACATCACACTCACCCACACTTATTACAATTATGCCCTCGCGCAGAGGGTTCGAATAAATATACAGTCCCGAATAAAAGAATATTACAGTCCAAATAATACAGTCCAAAATGTGTACAAATTCCTAATTAATTTACAAATTAACTAAGAAAATAATAAACTGGCATGCAAGCCAGGGACTGCCTTGATTCTGATGAATGATGTATGTTTAGGCTGCCTTGCGCAGAAATCCACTGGAATGCCCCAATTAGCCTCTGTTTTGCAATTGTTCTTGGAAAGCGCGCCAAGCCTCGGGAGACTGCTGATTCTTAATTTTGCTGCAACAGAGAGCAGGAAAGGGGCATAGCAATGTATTTTCACAAATATATGCATGCCTCGATCCTCGTGCCACCAATCACGCATCTCGATGCATGATGGCCGAGGAGTCGATTTCCACAATTCAATATGGAATGAATGCACATGAAAACACAACAAAACCTAACTCCATCATGGACGATCCGGAGTGTCGGTGACTAGGGAATTGAGACACGTTCCGTCACTCGGAGTACGGAACGTACCTCGTTTCCCGTGCTCGGGCTAACTCCTATCCCGAACACAATGCAATGTGCATGATATGCATGAAATGCAACTAAGATACATCCTAACATGCAATATGCTATGAAATGGCATACACGATGCACGAGATAATATGGCATACACAATGCACTAACATACGACCTAGCATACACAATGCTATGGAATGAAATGGCATACACAATGCATAATGGACTTACACTAACATGAGTGGACCTCAGCCACACTCACACAAGAGGCCAATAGATGAAAATGAGACACTCGAAACGCGTGCACGCGTGCACGCAAACCGAGGACCGAACCTACGGCACGGATGCCACTCTAACATGACATGGCAAAACATGAAAAATGGCATACTAACATGCAAATTTCAGAGGCAAAATGAGATGCAAAACAGCCCCGAAACATGGTGAAATGGTACCCAATGCATGGAACGAGTCCCGAAACATGAAATTTGGAGCATGAAATGGCCTATAGCTATGCAATGCATGCAATATTTGAACATGAAGTGTAAAGAAAGAAGCAAGGCAGCCCCAAAAAAATCATGTTTACAGTTATGAGCAAGGCCAAACAGTGAATACAAGTGGGGCTAAACTAGCATACAAAAACAGCCCCGAAAGCAAGGTATTGAAGCAACTCACAGATGCTGGCTCCGAACAGAGAAGGGGACTTCTACAATATTGAAGAGGGGAAAAAAATATAATGTTTTACAGTTTATGACAAGCCCCAAAAACAGCTACAAGTGTACTCAAAATGCTATGCAAAATAAGGGCCAAAAACGGAGATAAAGAAGCAACTGATATATGCTGGTCCCAAACAGGTAAGGGCCCTTCAACAATGTTGAAGAAGGGCTCAAAATAAGCCTATTTACAGTTTTCATCATGCTTCAAAACAGATTACATATAGGCCAAAAACAACATGCAAGGAAATGGCATATAAGAGGGATAATGAAGTAAGTACCAAATGGGGGCCTCAAACAGTGAGAGGCCTTTAATGAAATATGAAGAATGGATGAAAATAATCCTAGTTCCAGTCAGGGTCGGAGCCCAACTATGCAAGCATAAGGAGCTAAAATATAGACCAAGAAAAGAGTAAAAAGAGGGAAAATGAGACTCACCCTTGAAGACTAGTCTTTCATCAACTCTTGGCTTGAGAAAAGATGCTCCTTGCCTCTGGAAATGGCCTCCGAACTGCTGGTATGGAGTATGGGTTGGTTGGCTTGGAGATGGAGTAGAAAATGGATCCAAGAATAAAAGGGTTTTGGTGCTTGGAATATAGAGAGAGAGAGAGAGATTGAATGTAGGAGGCTCAAAACAAATTTTTCTAACCCTTTTTCCAGAGCTGGAGGGTCTGTTATATAGACACAAGAGGGTGGAAAAGAGGGGGGAAAATGGGGGGGGGAAATGAAATTCAAATTTCTCCCCAAAATTGGCCTAAAGGGAGATAAAGGGGGAAGTGATAGTAGGAGATCTCAAACCGAAGAGAGCCCTTCAACAAAGTTGAAGAGGGGCTCAAAATAAGACACTTTGTAGTTTATGAAAAGCCACGAAAATAAATACAAGTAGGCTTAAACTATCATGCAAGAAAAGGGCTAAAAGAGGGGTGAAGAAGCAAGTGGCAGTAGGAGATCTCAAACAGCAAAAGGTCCTTAATCAAACATGAAAAGGACCTCAAAATATGACTATCTCAAGTTTGGGTCGGAGCCCAAAAATGCAGAATGAAGGTTCGGGAGCCAAAACACGCACTTCGGGGCCCCGAAAGTGGGCTGTTGGGCACCAGAAGTGGTGTCCGACCACGAAGTTGGTCTCTTGGACCACAGTGTCCCTCAAAATGGAGGAAATAAGGTGTGCGCCAAAAACTGGAGCAAACGGAGGTGGTTAAGCGGTCCCAAACCGACGCACACGGCCGTCGGCTCCAAAAAAAAAACCGAAAACCGGGCTCCAAACGGGAAAAATGGCCTACGACCACGAAACGTAGCCTACGGCCACTGAGAGATGATCTACGAGACCTCTCCCTCCCTCCGGGAAGAGAAAACAGAGAAAACGGAGCCTGGTTCGCAAACCGAGGCAAAGCACAAAAGAGTCCGGAAGTCCGAAGGTAAGGTTCGTAGCCGGGACTCCGCAACCTCAGAACGAGCACAATATGCAACATCACCAAGCGCTCAATCGGTGACGTCTGAGTCTTAAGGTCGGTCAAAAATGGGGTGTCTACAGATGTGCTTCATGTTTGATTATATGTTTAAATACATTGCACATGTATGGATGTTTGTTTGGGAGGAGAAAAGGGGATGGACTGCATTATAATTAAGTTGGCCAAAGTATCCTGGGTGAAAGTCCCGAAACTATACATGGGTGCCTAGCCCGCGGACGAAATATTCGTAAAATGACAATTGTAGTGCTTGTATAGCCTATGTTTACATGGGTCCCGTTTGACGGCTGCCCGCGGACAAAATATCCGTGAAATGGAAGTTTGAATTGTTTATGCATATGTATTGTATGATTTGAAAATAATTGAGTTGTAATCTCAGTTCGGTTGTTGTGAAATAATGAAATTAACTCATGAATTGAGAAAGGTAAGTAATCGCAATGTGAGTTGAAAGTAAGTGGATTAAAACTTGAAATTGATATCTTATGAGTATAAAGTTATGAAAAGTTTTACCACAGGCATTGTGTACTTATACCTTTGCTAAGTTTCATATACTGTGTTAGATGATTTCTACTAGGTTGTGGCTCACCCTATTTGGGGATAACATTTTCAGGTAATTATGGCATGCCTCCACCAAGGTAGTAGTTGGAGGGACTTTTGGAATTAAGAGCTTCTCCTTTTTTGATTATTTCTTTTTGTAAAGCCAAGGGCTTACTATGTATTGAGCGAAGCTCACTTTTGTTGTAACCAAGTCAAGACTTGGAAAGATGTAAGCCCTAAGGGCATTTATTTATGTACTACTAATGTTATGAAATAGAAGGGCTTGTACTCTAATTTATGTAGTTGTTGTGTATGCTTTGGATTATATTTATTATACTATATTTTGAGGGCGTTACATGAGAACCAAAAATAGAAACAATGGGAGAAACAGAGAGTTGGGAGACAGGGAATTCTTGTGGTTGTAGTGAATCGGTGATAAAGAAGCTGAGAACCAAGGAGAGAGAGATGAAAATGGTGAGAGTGAGGGAGATAAAGGCAACAGTGATGAAGAGAGTGATGAGAAGATAGAGACACAGAGAGATAGAGAGAACAAATTTTAGCAGAGGGGTTTGTTGAGAGAGACAGTGATCTGGAGGATTGAGCAGATCATTCTAAAGGATTGATCTCCAGTAAGCCTTTTTCTTGTTCTCTTATCTTTTTCTCAATTTCATTTCACAACAAACCTCCCAAATTACATTTTTATTTATAGATTTTTCATACAATCACTATGGAAGGTTCATAAAAAACAAAGAGAGAAAAATCATTTACCATTGATGAAAATGTGTCACTTTGTAAAACTTGGTGTCACATTTCTTAAAACCCAATTGTTGGCAATTCACAATCTTATGCACACTTTTGGGAGAGAATTTATGAAAATTATTGCTCCCTTCAGAATGATCAGTCAAGAACACAAGTGTCTATCCAATCTCAATGGGGTATAATTATGAAATGTTCCAACAAATTTCGTGAATGTTTAGCGCAAGTCGAAAATCTATATCCAAGTAGGATGTCTCAAGTTGATATAGTAAGATTTCATCTTCATTTATTACGTTAGTTTTTTTTATTTAAATATTTCATCTCATATAAAAATTAACTAATTACTTAATTTAATATTTTATTGATACAGATGATTCAAACAAAACTTTTACACCATCAAGATGAAAAGAAACATTTTGCTTTTGAACATTGTTGACCAATCTTGCAAAATAATATCAGGTGACAAGATGTAGCTCCTACGAACACAGTGAAGTCAAGGATATATATACCGTTTTCCCCTAATGCAGCCCCCAATTCCCCAATGGATAATTGCATTTCTCTTGAAGACTACAACAGTCCAAGTATTGGTAACAATTCAACTGTTGGTAATAATCCAACCGGTGAGGGTAGTGTCTCTGCAAGGGGTAAAAGGCCTATGGGTAAGAAAGCTACAAAAGAATTATTTTGGAGAAATCAAGTCGTTAAAGCTGAAGTCCACAAATTTAGCAATGTGTTGGAGACAGTGAACCAACACCTTGTTGAGAAGGAAATGAAAACAGCTGAAAGAGAAGAAAAAAAAGGATTCAAGTACTATAAGAGATGAAAGAACTAGAGATCAAAAGACAAGAACATAAGATCAAAAAGGAAGAACATTTGATAATGACTACAGACATTTCTCATTTGGACCCTCAGACAAAAGCGTATTACATCATGCGAAAATTGAGATTTTTGCGAAGTGGTCCGCAAATGTCAGTAACCCAAATTACTATTTTCCTCAGCCTCCTAATGAATAATCATGGGAGAATATATTTTTTAATTTTGTAATGTCATTTATTTTTAATGTAATTTTTAGTCTTTATTTGCAATGTCATTTTTATGTTTCAATGTAATTTTGAGTATTTAAATTTATTTTTTCAATTTTTCAATTTCTTTTTCATTTTTTATATTTGTCTAGTCGGGTATAATATAAATATATACTTTTTTTTTACAAACAAATAAAAAAAAGGTTACAAAAGAGAAAAAATAAACCCAAAAAAAAAAAAAATTCACTAAAAAATCTATATCCAAACAACACCTATAAATTTGGAGGGAAAGTTAGTTGAGATTTTCCAAAATAGCATGTGTTCCATTGGAGCATCATTGCTATAATTTGGCAAATTACTACTATTAATTGCCAAATTATAGTAATAGCAATGGTATTATAGCAACAACTATTGGAGATGCTCTTACTTCCACACCCTAATAGGATTAAGTTGCCCTTATATGGGTTTGGATTGAAAAAATAATGAGAAGATTAGGATGCAAATTTTTTTTTTTTTTTTTAAATCCAAATGGAAACTGTTATTTGTAAAAAAAAAAAAAAATTATATTTGTTTTAGATTTTTTTTAATATAGAAATATTTTATTTTTATTTTATATAAAAATAATTTAACAATTCAATCACTAATCATCTCTCCCACTATCATTAAAATAAACACACTTTTATTTTATTTTTTCACTAACAATCTTCACATTAATAATCTCTTCACTAAATATCCTCTCACTAATAATCACATCCAACCTAATCCTCCAAATAAAGGGACCTCTCTATCTATGTCATGCTTGCTCTCTCAAGCTATGTTTTTGTTTCAGTCTTTATTTCGCTTTTCCTAACGATGCCGAGATGATGAAGATGGGTACAACGAAGATCTGCAAATCTTGACCACAATGGCTTGACCATCTTGACACCGACACGTTCACGATCTGGATGACGATCTCTAAAATCTGATGGGTTCAATTAGATCGATCAGTTCGACTACGGCATCAAGTAGGTTCTCTTTTCTTCTTTTTTTTTTCTTGGGAAATTTTCTTTTACTTTTTTTCCTTCTTTTTCTTCTTACTTTGGTTTGTCCATCTTCTTTGTGATTTGTTTTTCTGAAAGTAAGCATTTCTTTTTGTTTTGTTCAGGTAAAGCTTTTTTCTTTGTTGTTCTGGAAGTAAGAATTTTGTGTTTGTACAAGGAAATTTTCAATCTTTGCAGAGTCAAGGTATCTTCTAATTGTTTTTTTAATTTTCTTTGGAGAAATTACACCCGTAGTGTGATAACCATGTTCTATGTTATGTTAATTGCCCTTACTTATGATTGTGATTATGTGCTTAATGTGATTTTGGGTAATAATTATGTGATTAATTATGTATTTGAATCTATATCTGTTCACCGTAGGAAAATCTGTCCAACTTACTACTATAATTTGAAAATTGAAGACCGTAAAGGCTACAAAAATTGAAATTGTCTGTACCATTGTGATTAGCGTGATTTTTAGAGCCTATAGTGAAATTTGATTAAAAATTGACTCGCATCGAAATAATTAGATTAAATTGAGGCTCATTAACTTTAATTGAGATTGATTAAATTATGTTAATCACCAAGTATATATATATGCTAAGCACACTTATGCTCATATTTTGAACTTAAAAATCTAAAATAGACACTCTAGAGAGAGAGTGAGCCGAATTTAGAGAGAGGGAGGACTCATCCTTGAAGACTTTGCAAAGGAATTCAAGAACTAGGTGGCTTAGCTCAAGACTTAGCTATATTTGGAAGAATTGGAGCCTCTAGGTGAGTAACCAACCCTTAATTCATGAGTTAAAGCTTGTAATTACATGAATTCCAAGAGAGTTGGTGATCAAGAACAAGATTTGAGTGGTGTAAGATGAAATTGAAGTCAATATATCCATGCATGTAAAGAATTGCCATGAATATGCATAATCATGAAGAATTGAGTACTAAATCACACATGCATGCATAGTTTTGTTGAGCTTCATGATTTTGAGCATCATTTGTACCATTTGAAATGGAATTAGAGTAAATAATCTACATACATGCATGATTCATGAAGGTATGAAGCTTGATTGCATGAGTTTTGAATTTGGCAAGAAGAATTTAAGATGATTTGTGAAATGGATCATAATTTTGGACAATTGGCTTCAAATTACCTAAGTTTTATGTTATACTATGTTTTTCCAAGATTTTGTACCAAATTCGCAAGCTTTGAACCTTTGGAAGTGTGTTTTGAGTGTCAAACAAAATTCTGGAAATTCTAGAATTCGACCTGTTCGCTCGGGCGAAGAAAGCCTCGCTCGAACGTAAAAATCAAGCTCCCAGAAGTTTTGCAAAGACTTGCACTGTAGCTCGAGCGAACCCTGTTTTGCAAGACTACTCACTTGAGCAACAAGAGTCTCGCTCGAGCGTAAAATTCATGCAACCAGTACTTTTACAGAGTTTTGCAAACTGCTCGAGCGACCAAAGCTGCGCTGGAGCGAAGGGCCTATTTCAGAAATTTTGAAAAGTTATTTCATGTTCCGTTTTCCATTCTGTTTCATTTCTAAGCACTCTTAGGCATGCATTGAGCATTGCAAATGAATTAAAGGATTAAGAAAGAGGCCTAAGAGAAATAAACAAGTTAAGAATGGATTGAATTGCTTGTGACCCAATGTGTTATGAAATGTCTAAGGTCAAGCGCAAGGGCAAATCCATCGACGGAACACTGTGTGTAATATCTTAGTAAAAATATTTTCAAGTATGTTACTTTCCAATTGTTACTTCCGTATAAGCTTTATGGATTTGTTGGATTGAATTATGAATGAGTATTCTATATGCCAAATTCTTGTATAAGGTCTGTAAAGAACATAAATTGGGCCCAAGGCCGTTTGATATAATTTAACTGGGCCCGAGGCCGTTTGTCATACTTGGGCCTGAGGCCGTTTGTCATACTTGGGCTTAAGGCTGTTTGATATATTTGATAAGGATATGATTGGGCCTAAGGCTGTTTGAATACAAATGCATTGGGCCTAAGGCCGTTTGACTATGTATATGATTACGATTGCAAGTATAATATGAATGTGAAATTAATGGGCCCAAGGTTGTTTGATATGATTGGGCCAGAGGCCATTTGACATGAATGAATTGGGCTCGAGGCCGTTTGACATGAATGGATTGGGCCCGAGGCCGTTTGATATGAAGGAATTGGGCCCAAGGCTGTTTGATATGATGGGCCAGAGGCTATTTGATATGTTTAGGCCGTTTGATATGTTTGGGCCTGAGGCCATTTGACATATTTGATAAGAATATGAATTGGCCTAAGGCCGTTCAATGTGTTTAACAAGGACATTACTTATTAGAGAATTTCATTCATGTAACCCTTTTACTTTGGTATTATTCATTGGGCTTTCGCTCACTCTTATTTATATGTATGTAGGTAAGTAAAGAGATGTCCAAACCCAACCTCAGTGAAGAGTGTGAAAGAAATCCAAGTTTTGTGAAGTCAGCCCAAACGTTTCACGCACAAGACTTTGTTTTTGTTCTTTTGTTTGACTCTTCTTTCCATTTTGGTGATTACATTGAATCACCTATGTATATAAACTTTTTGTTTGGCTGACTGTATGTCTGAAAGTTCTTGGATGTACAAGATGTTAATTTCGTCTATACGTGTGAGCTATTGCGGAATGCTTTTGAAATAATTTTGCTACACCAGCTCATTGCACAAAATTTTTAAGTCTGCTTCCGTTTTGGCCCATTTATTTCTATTGAGTCATGTTTAATCAGGTTTGAGGCCGTAAGTAATCCCATGATTACTAGCTGGTTATGACCTTAATCCATAGGGGCAGGTTTGGGTCATGACAGAGTGGTATCAGAGCACAAATTGATAACTCACACACTTGTCCAAAGGAGCAATAGAGTGTCTAGAAAAGATCTAGGATGCATTCATGTGATGAGTATGTAATGGAGTGCATCAAGAACATGCTTAAATGTTTGAAATGAATGATTATGTGACATGAGAATTGTTGTCTACTTGTATATGCCTATTTGTGTACATTTTGTATGAAGAATAATGCAAGCTTAATCAGATAATGGTGAGAACAAGAGCTGATGAATTAGAGGAGTCCTCTACTGCCAGAATGGATAGGATGGAAAGATTAATATAGGACATGGTAGAAACATTAAGGCAACAACAACAGTGGCAACAGCCACACCCTCCGCCTCCACCTCCGGTATAGCCTGTACATGACTTGCAAAACGATGACCGAATCATAGCTCTCACCAAAGAGTTTAAGAAAATGAAACCGTCACAGTTCCATGGAGGATTGGATCCAGTGAAGGCTGAAGCATGGGTCCTTGGCATAGAGAAGTTGTTTGAAGTGTTTCCCTGTCTAGAAACACAAAAGGTGTTGCTAGCCACCTTTATACTAGAAGATGAAGCGAGAAGATGGTGGATGTTGATGCATGAAAGCAATAAAGATATTAGCTGGGCATGGTTCTTGGAAATTTTCTACAACAAATACTTTCCACAATGTGTTCGTAACAGGAAAGTGTCAGAGTTCATGGAACTTAAGCAAGACAACATGACAGTGGTTGAGTACAAGGCCAAGTTTACTAAATTGGCTAGATTTGCACCGCACATGGTCAACATTGACTATAAGAAGCGAAAAAGTTTGAGGGTGGTCTTCGAGATGATATTTTAGAGAAGGTGAATGTACTAAAGCTAGAAACCTATATTAATGTGCTAGATCGAGCCATAATCTCATAAGCCAACATAGCCAGGCAGTGTAAATCATTAATTGATTGGAAAAGTAAAATGCATGGCTTTTTTTTTCAAAGAAAAGACTTTCAAAGAAACAGAATACGAGCTCCTCAAGCACTTCAAATTCTTCCAGAGATACATCTCCAATGTGCAACCAATGTGGTAAAAAACATCACGGGGTTTGCTATCGTGTTTCAGGGGCCTGCTTTAATTATGGTAAAACAGGGCATATGGCCAGGGATTGTAATCAAAACAGTGGGAAGTTAGCTGCTAGCTCAACTGCATCGATCCCAAAATCGGGAAACACTACGGGGCCTACTACTACCAGAGACACCATGAGGCAAGAGAAGATCTTTGCGCTCATTCCGAGCGATACACGGAACGCAAAAGCCATCGTCTCAAGTACTATCTCTATATGTAATCAGGATACCTTTGTGTTAATTGACTTCGGATTAACACACTCCTTTGTAACTTATGCATTTGCATCTAGATAGAGTAGATCTCTAAAATCATTGCCATATTTGTTACGTGTATTTGCTTCATCCGGAGAATCTGTATTGTGTACATTTGTATGTCGATTTTGTGATATACGAATTGGGAGTGCTATCTTGTATGTAGATTTGTTACCATTGGACTATAGACATTTTGATGTAGTTCTGGGTATGGACTGATTATCTAATTTGTCATGGCCCAAATCCGCCCCATCGATTAGAGTCATAATCGGCCAATAATTGCAAGATTACCTGCGGCCTTAGTAAAAAATCAAGCGTATTTAATAATAATAATAGGGGGCTGAATTGCAAAGAAATTTTTTCAAAGATTGTCCATTGAGCTTGCGTACATGGCTTAACCAAACATTCTTACATACACAAAATAACTCACACCATGTGCATATTCACAATAAGTATGTCATACATACATCCAGGATTATTCAAAACCAGTGTTAACAAAAATTCAGATTATATACATGGTCGGTCAAGGTTTGTACTGCATGACCACAAAAGGTTCAGAGGAGTAGTAAAGCAAAAGCAAGGCCTCTGCATGAGGCGACCTTGGTTGACCTTACAAAACATGGCTTCTCAACGCTCACTGGGGCTGGGGTTGGACATCCCGCTGCTCACCCACATATATATAAATACAGAGTGAGCTAATACCCAGTGAATAATATCAAAGCAAAGAGGTTAATGAATGAGATTCTTTCATGAATGGATCATACTTGTAATTTAAACATTTGAACTACTATTTCATCATATCAAATTTATGAATCATAATAAGAGAAACGACCTCGGGTCCAATACATATATAAGACAAAACGACCTTGGGTCCATCTATACAAAACGACCTTGGGTCCAATGCTCTTTCGTAGACCAACTTTTGGTCTAATGAATCCATGTACCAAGGACCACCGGTTCTCCATAACGTATTATTGAATGATCTTGGGTCCATCATCCTTATATTTATATTTATGCGCATATGATCATGATCACATCCCTACTCATATTCAAAACGACCTTTAGTCTAATCAATTCTTTATTCGAAACGACCTTTGGTCCATTTTACATTCACATAGAACGACCTTCGGTCCAATTCATATATACGATGACTTTCAGTCTATCTTATTAAACATTCCAAACGGCCTCAGGCCCAATCCGCGTTCTTGTCGAATGTACCAAACGGCCTTAGGCCTACCTTTCATTTTTACATTAATCACTTTACAATTTCTATTTCAAATCGAACAATAGAATACTCTTTCATAGCACAAATTCATAAGTTCAGAAATTCACCACGTGGGTAACATTTAGAAAATAATGTATACACAAAAATATCTTTACTAAGATATTACTCACTGTGCTCTGGTGCTTGATTCGTCATTGCGCTTGACCCTACATAATTCATAGCACATTGGGTCATATTACAATTCATTCCGTTCTTTAACTTGCTTAACATTCTTGGGCTTTTTTCATGTCCTTTCATTCATTTACAATGTTTAATGCATGCCTAAGAGTGCTTTGAAATGAAAGAGGACGGAAAACGAAGCACAAAACATCCTTTCAAAATTTCTGAAACAGGGCCCTCCGCTCGAGAGTGGCTTTGGCTGCTCGAGCGGACCCCTTGGGTCTGCAAAAGTACTAGTTGCCTCGATTTTGCGCTCGAGCGCGACTTCGAATGCTCAAGCTGAGAGTCAAAACAAGTGTTCGGATGCTTGAGCGTAACTCTTTTCGCTCGAGCGGACATCAATGTTTGCAAAAGTTCTGGAAGCTAACATTTCACGCTCGAGCGGTGTTTTTCCCGTTCGAGCGGACCCGATGAATTCTAGAATTTCCAGAATTGTTCTTGAAACTCAAACTTGATGTTCAAAGGTTCAAAGTTCGTGTTTTTGGTACAAAATCATGGAAAAACATTACATAGTATGAGAATATAGGTTATTTAAGACCAATTGTCCACAACCATGATCTAATTCTCAAGTCAATCAACATTTCTCTTGGTATGGCCAAAGCTCATGTATTCAAACTTCATACAAGTTACATATCTTCACAAATCTTTCATGCATGTGAATTATTGACTCCAATTCCACTTTAAATGGTACAAATGATGTTCAAAATCATGGAATCTATTAGAATTATGCATGTATGTATGATTTGGTGCTCAATTTATCATATACAACATGCCTCATGCTTGATTATGCAAATTCATGGTAATTCATGGCAATTTTATCCTTGCATGTGCATATAGACTTCAATCTCATCATAGTCAATTCAATTCATGCCCTTGATTACCATTTTATCTTGAGTTCACATAATTATAATTTTAAACCTGTCAATTCATGTCTAATTACTCACATAGATGCTTCGATCCTTTCAAAATTGGCTAACTCTTGAGTTTAGCCTCCAAAATTCCAAACTTTGAGCCAAAATCCACAATTTGAGCTTTTTCTCTCTCTAGAACTGGCCCCTCTCTCTCTCTAGGGTGTGATTTCAGATTTTTGATCTCAAGCCAAATAAGTGTAAGTGTATTGGCCTCTTATATATGCTTGCCTTAATTAAATTGATTTAGGCTAACTAATTGAGCTTAGTTAATCAGTTCGATCTAATTATTTTGATCCAAATCAATTTCTAATTAAATTTCATCGTAGGCTCTAAAAATTATGCTAATCACAATGGCGTAGTCAATTTCAGTTTCTGATGCCTCTACAGCCTTCAATTTAAATTCTAAAACAGAAAATCAAACAGATTTTCCTACGGTGAACAGATAGAAATACAAGAACACATTTAATCATGTAATTATCACTCAAAACCACATCAAGCATATAATCACAGTCACAATTAAGATCAATTAGCATAGCACAGAGTAGGGTTGTCACATTCTTCCCTCCTTTAGGAAGTTTGGTCCTCCAAACTTATTTTACCTTCGTTCGGAAATAAATGTGGATAGCGTAGTCACATCTCATCTTCTTTTTCCCATGTAGCGTCCGTCTCATAGTGTTCTTTCCATTCTACTTTCACCATCGAGATGGACTTGCTTCTCAACTGTTTCACTTGCCAGTCAATGATTCGTTATGGTCATTCTGTGTATTCCATATTTTCATTAAGAGCTATCCGATGATAATCAATCACATGAAACGGATCTCGAAGATAACCTCTCAACATCGACACGTGGAATGCATTGTGCATTTGCTCAAATCCTGGTGGTAAAGCAACTCGGTAAGCAACTAGACCAAGCCTTTCCAAAATTTGGAATGGCTCGATGTAGCAGGGTGATAATTTACCTTTCTTTCTGAACCTTACCTGGCCCTTCATCGGAATCACCCGAATAAATACATGATCACCAACCTCATATTCAAGAGGTCTTCTTCGAACATTTGTATAATTCTTTTGTCGACTCTGAGCGGTCTTTAGACTTTGTTGAATAATTTTAATCTTCTCAGAAGTGTCTTGCACAATTTTAGGCCCAAGTAAAGCCCTATCCCTGAATTTTGTCCAACAATTTGGTGATCTACACTTTCTGCCATACAAGGCTTTGTATGGCGCCATACCAATGCTGCAGTGGAAGCTGTTATTGTATGTAAACTCTACTAGCGGCAAATAATCTTCCCAACTCCCCTGGAAATCTAAAGCACACATTCAAAGCATGTCTTCCAAGGTCTGTATTGTCCGTTTTGATTGCCCATTTGTCTGTGGGTAGAATGCAGTACTAAACCTCAATTTTGTTCCCATAGCCCTTTACAAACTTTTCCACAATCTAGATACAAATTTCGAATCTCTATCCGAGACAATGGACACTGGAATCCCATGTAGGCGAACAATCTCATCAACATACATAGTAGCCAGTCTGTAAGCATCAAATGTAGTTCTAACAGGCAGAAAATGTGCAGATTTAGTCAGTCTATCAACTATAACCCAAATAAAATCCATACCTCGAGGAGTTCGAGGTAGACCAACAACAAAATCGATGGTTACGTGCTCCCACTTCCATTCCGGAATAGGGAGAGGTTAAAGTAGACATGTTGGTTTTTAGTGTTCAGCCTTAACTTGCTGACACTGGAGACATTTAGACACATATTTTGCAATCTCACGTTTCATATTTGGCCACCAATAACTCTGCTTTAGGTCCTGATACATCTTGTTGTTGCCCGGATGCATAGCAAACATCGATTTATGAGCTTCATCGAGAATTCTCCTATTTAATTTGGGAATATTTGGAACACACAATCTGTCTTGGAATTTCAGCACTTCATTTACCATACTATATCCCGGTCTCGGATTAATTTCAAATTCATCAACTGTCTTTTTAAGGAATTCATCCTCCTTCTGTTTCTCTTACCATTGATTACTGGTTCGGCTAAAATGACGGCTATCAATCTGTCATGTTCATATAACACCACTTCAATCCTGGACTTCTCAAAATCTTGCAAGATCTCTTCCTGTTTAGTAAGTAAACAAGCCAAACTTCCCATCATTTTTTGGCTCAAGGCATCAACAACCGCATTGGCTTTCCCGGGGTGATACTGAATCTGAAGATCGTAATCGTTTATTAGTTCAAGCCATCTTCTCTGCCACATGTTCAACTCTTTCTGGGTAAAGAAGTATTTCAGACTTTTGTGATCCGTGTAGACTTCGCATCTTGCCTCATACAAGTAATGCCGCCAAATTTTTAGAGCAAACATAACTGCGGCCAATTCCAGGTCATGTGTTGGGTAGTTCTTCTCATGTGGTCTCAATTGCCGGGAGGCATAAGCAATTACCCGTCCTTCCTACATCAATACACAACCCAAGCCCTTATAAGATGCATCACTATAAATCACAAAGTTCTCCGTACCTGTGGGCAATGTCAACATTGGTGCAGTGGTTAGTTCCGTTTTCAGTTCATGAAAAACATATTCTCTTTCGTCATTCCATTCAAATGGTTCCCATTTGCATGTTAGTTGGATAAGAGGCATGGCTATTTTTGAGAAATCTTTGACAAACCTTCTGTAATATCCAACTAACCCCATGAAACTGTGGACTTCTGTTACATTTGTTGGTGTAGGCCAATTTATGATTGCTTCTATCTTTTGTGGGTCTACTGAAATCCCATCTTTGTTGATGACATGTCCCAAGAAGACAGCCTCATCTAACCAAAATTCACACTTCGTAAGTTTAGCAAATAATTTCTTTTCTCTAAGTGTTTCCAGGACAGTTCTCAAATGTTGTTCATGTTCAAGTCTATTCTTTGAATATATCAAAATATCATCGATGAAAACCACAACAAATTCATCAAGATAAGTCTTGAAAATCCAGTTCATAAGGTCCATAAATGCTGCAGGTGTATTAGTTACTCCAAATGGCAGAACAAGAAATTCGTAGTGACCGTACCTTGTTCTAAACACAGTTTTCTCAACGTCTTTTACCTTTACTTTCAGCTGGTGGTAGCCAGATCTCAAATCAATCTTTGAAAAGACTTGTGAACCCTGTAACTGATCAAAAAAATCGTCAATTCGGGGTAATGGATATTTATTTTTGACCGTTACCTTATTTAGTTCCCGGTAGTCAATGCACAAACGTAAGGTTCCATCTTTCTTCTTTACAAACAACACGGGAGCACCCCATGGTGATGTGCTTGGTCGAATAAACCCTTTGTCTAGTAAGCTTTGCAACTGTTTTTTAGTTCCTTCATTTCAACAGTGGACATTCTAGAGGGAGTTTTTGAGATAGGCTGGGTGCCTAGAACAACATCAATGGTAAACTCTATTTCTCTGTTCACCAATCCCCCTGGCAGTTCATTAGGAAATACATCCAGAAATTCTCGAACAACAGAAATATTATCCAATTCAACATTTATGGATTGTTCGAACAACACACTACACAAGTAACCTTGACACCATTTCCTGATCAATTTACACGCTTTCATTGCAGATATCAAATAAGGTGGAGGCACTACCTCATTACCCACAAATTCAAATTCAACACGCTCTGGCAGTTTAAACACAGCCCGTTTTGTCATACAATTAATGGTGGCACAACATTTCGATAGCCAATCCATACCCAGAATTATATCGAAGTGCTGAATGTCCAAGGGTGACAAATCCACATATAAAATAATATTGCCAATTCGCATATCACAAGCACGATACACAGATGTACATAATACAGATTCCTTAGATGGAGCAAACACACATAGCAAATATGGCAATGTTTCTAGGGGTCTAGTCAATCTAGATGCAATTATAGTAGACACAAAGGAATGTGTAGAGCTGGAATCAATTAACACAAAAGCATCTTGATTGCATATAAAGATAATACCTGAGACAACAGCTTCAGTATTCCGTGTGTCACTTGGGACAAGTGCAAAGACTCTCCCCTGTCTCATTGTGTCTCTGGTAGCAGTAGGCTTCGCAGTATTACTCGGTTTCGGATGGATCCGGTTGAGCTAACGACTGGTTTTCCACCTTTTTGCTATTCAGTTTGGATGCAATCCCTTGCCATATGCCCCATTTCCCTACATCTGTAGCATGCCCCAGAAATGCAGTAACAAACTCCACGGTGCTTTTTACCACATTAAGTACATGTTGGCGCTGTATTCTTGGTAGAGCCCGAAGTGCTTGAAGACCCCGTGTTTTGTTTCTTTGATGGTTTCTTTCCTGAGAAAAAGCCTTGCCTTTTAACTTTCCAGTCAGCTGGCAGCTTGCCTCGGTTGGCCATGTCAGTTTCCGACATCAAGGCTCGGTCTAACACGTCAACGTATGTAGGCAATTTTAGCACATTTACCCTTTCCATAATGTCATTGCGAAGACCATTTTCAAACTTCCTCGCTTTTTTGTAGTCAGTGTCAACCATATGCGGGGCGAATCTAGCCAATTGGGCGAACTTGGCTTCATACTCAGCCACAGTCAAATTGCCTTGTTTCAGTCCTTCGAATTCTGACACCTTTCTATCGCAGACACCCTGTGGAAAGTATTTCTCATAAAAGAGTGCAAGAAATTGTGCCCAGTCAATGCCCTTATTATCATCACGAACCAACATCTACCACATTCTTGCCTCATCTTATACTTTCTGTGTCTCCAGACATGGGAACACCTCAAATAGCTTTTCAATGCCTAGGACCCAAGCTTCGGCCTTCAACGGGTCTACACCCCCATGGAACATTGGTGGCTTCATCTTCTTAAATTCTTTAGTCAGAGTTATTGTTCGGTCATCATTTTGCATATCCAGTATAGATTGTACCTGAGGCGGGGGCTGTGGATGTTGCCACTCTTAGTGTTTCTGCCATGTCTTGCATCATTCTCTCTATTCGGTCTAGTCGAGTAGTGGAGGACTCTTCTAGTTCATCAGCTCTTGTTCTCACCATTATCTAATGAGACTTGCATTATATTTCACATAGAAGATACACACAATATTTATATACAAAAGAGCAAAAGAGCACGTTCATACAATTAGGCAATAGCTATATATATTTTCGTACGGTTGCATACTTCAAGTCACTTAGTAATTCTTTCAACACATTTCACAGATGTTTGACTTATATGAATGCAACCTATGTCTTTTCTAGACACTCTATCTCTCATTTGGACAAGTGTGCGAGTTATTACTCGTGCTCCGATACCACTCTGTCATGGCCGAAATTTGCCCCATGGATTAGAGTCATAACCGGCCAGTAATTGCAAGATTACCTACAGCCTTAGTAAAAAATCAAACGTATTTAATAATAATAGGGGGCTAAATTGCAGAAGATATTTTTTCAAAGATTGTCCATTGAGTTGTGCGTACATGGCTTAACCAAACATTCTTACATACACAAAATAACTCACACCATGTGCATATTTACAATAAGTATGTCATACATACATCCAGGATTATTCAAAACCAATGTTAGCAAAAATTCAGATTATATACATGGTCAGTCAAGGTTTGTACTACATGACCACAAAAGGTTCAGAGGAGTAGTAAAGCAAAAGCAAGGCCTCTGCATGAGGCGACCTTGGTTGACCTTACAAAACATGGCTTCTCAACGCTCACTGGGGCTGGGGTTGGACATCCTGCTACTCACCTACAGACATATAAATACAGAGTGAGCTAATGCCCTGTAAATAATACCAGAGTAAAGAGGTTAATGAATGAGATTTGTTCATGAATGGATCATACTTGTAATTTAAACATTTGAACTACTATTTCATCCATATCAAATTTATAAATCATAATGAGCGAAACGACCTCGGGTCTAATACATATATAAGACAAAACGACCTTGGGTCCATCTATACAAAACGACCTTGGGTCCAATGCTCTTTCGTAGACCAACTTTTGGTCTAATGAATCCATGTACCAAGGACCACCGGTTCTCCATAACGTATTATTGAATGATCTTGGGTCCATCATCCTTATATTTATATTTATGCGCATATGATCGTGGTCACATCCCTACTCATATTCAAAACGACCTTTGGTCTAATCAATTCTTTATTCGAAACGACCTTTGGTCCATTTTACATTCACACAGAATGACCTTCGATCCAATTCATATATACGATGACTTTCAGTTTATCTTATTAAACATTCCAAATGGCCTCAGGCCCAACCTACGTTTCTGTCGAATGTACCAAACGGCCTTAGGCCCACCTTTCATTTTTACATTAATCACTTTACAATTTCTATTTCGAATCGAACAATAGAATACTCATTCATAGCACAAATTCATAAGTTCAGAAATTCACCACGTGGGTAACATTTAGAAAATAATGTATACACAAAAATATCTTTACTAAGATATTACTCACAGTGCTCTGGTGCTTGATTCGTCCTTGCACTTGACACTACATAATTCATAACACATTGGGTCATATTACAATTCATTTCGTTCTTTAACTTGCATAACATTCTTAGGCTTCTTTCATGTCCTTTAATTCATTTACAATGTTTAATGCATGCCTAAGAGTGCTTTGAAATGAAAGAGGACGGAAAACGAAGCACAAAACATCCTTTCGAAATTTCTAAAACAGGGCCCTCCGCTTGAGCATGGCTTTGGCCGCTCGAGCGGACCCCTTGGGTCTGCAAAAGTACTGGTTACCTTGATTTTGCACTCGAGCGTGACTTCGGATGCTCGAGCTGAGAGTCAAAACATGTGTTTGAATGCTCGAGCGTAACTCTTTCCGCTCGAGCGGACATCAATGTCTACAAAACTTCTGGAAGCTAACATTTCATGCTTGAGCGGTGCTTTCCTCGCTCGAGCGGACCCGATGAATTCTGGAATTTCCAGAATTGTTCTTGAAGCTTAAACTTGATGTTCAAAGGTTCAAAGTTCGTGGACCAATTGTCCAAAACCATGATCTAATTCTCAAGTCAATCAACATTTCTCTTGGTATGGCCAAAGCTCATGCATTCATACTTCATACAAGCTTCATATCTTCACAAATCTTTCATGCATGTCAATTATTGACTCTAATTCCACTTTAAATGGTACAAATGATGTTCAAAATCATGAAATCTATTAGAATTATGCATGCATGTATGACTTGGTGCTCAATTTATCATATACAACATGCTTCATACTTGATTATGCAAATTCATGGCTATTCATGGCAATTCTATCCATGCATGTGCATATAGACTTCACTCTCATTATAGTCAATTCAATTCATGCCCTTGATTACCATTTTATCTTGAGTTCACATAATTATAATTTTAAACCTATCAATTCATGTCTAATTACTCACCTAGAAGCTTCAATCCTTTCAAAATTGGCTAATTCTTGAGTTTAGCCTCCAAATTCCAAACTTTGAGCCAAAATCCACAATTTGAGCTTTTTCTCTCTCTAGAATCGACCCCTCTCTCTCTCTCTCTCTCTAGAGTGTGATTTTAGATTTTTGAGCTCAAGCCAAATAAGTGTAAGTGTATTGGGCCCCTTATATATGTTTGCCTTAATCAAGTTGATTTAGGCTAACTAATTTAGATTAGTCAATCAGTTCGATCTAATTATTTTGATCCAAATCAATTTCTAATTAAATTTCACCGTAGGCTCTAAAAATTATGCTAATCACAATGGCGTAGTCAATTTTGGTTTCTAATGCCTATACGACCGTCAATTTAAATTCTAAAACAGAAAATCAAACAGATTTTCCTACGGTGAACATATAGAAATACAAGAACACATTTAATCATGTAATTATCACTCAAAACCACATCAAGCATATAATCACAGTCACAATTAAGATCAATTAGCATAGCACAGAGTAGGGTTGTCACATAAATATTGTGCCGCCATCGATTGTGTAATGAAACAAGTTGTATTTAGACCACCAGGGCAAGAAGAAATTGTGTTTGTGGGTAATGGGGTAGTGCCTCCTCCTTATTTGATAGCTACAATGAAAGCATGTAAATTGATAAGGAAAATGTGCCAGGGTTACTTGTGTAGCGTATTGTCTAAAACAATCTATGAATGTTGAATTGAATAGTATCCTTATTGTTAGAGAGTTTCCAGCTGTATTTCTAGATAAATTACCAGGGGAATTGGTTGACAGGAAGATAGAGTTTACTATTGATATTGTACCAGGTACTCAGCCTATCTCAAAAACCCTCTACAGAATGTCTACTGCTGAAATGAAAGAACAGAAAGAACAATTGCAAGACTTATTTGACAAAGGCTTTATCTGACCAAGTACTTCACCATGGGGTGCATTGATGTTATTTGTGAAAAAGAAAGATGGAACCTTGCGTTTATGTATTGATTATCGTGAACTAAACAAGGTAACGACAAAAAATAAATACCCTTTACCTCATATTGACGACTTGTTTGATCAGTTGCAAGGATCACAAGTATTTTCCAAAATTGATTTGAGGTCCGAGTACCACCAACTGAAAGTAAAAGCTGAAAATGTTGAGAAAACTGTATTTCTGACAAGGTATGGTCACTATGAATTTCTTGTTATGTCATTTGGAGTGACTAATGCCCCTACAGCATTTATGAATCTTATTAATCGAATTTTTAAGCCTTACTTTGATGAATTTGTTTTGGTTTTTATTGATGATATTCTAATATATTCAAAGAGTAGACTTGAACATGAACAGTATCTGAGAACCGTCTTGCAAACACTCAGAGAAAAGAAATTATTTGCGAAATTAAAGAAATGCGAGTTTTGGCTGGATGAAGTTGTTTTCTTAGGGCATGTCATTAACAGAGATGGGATTTCAGTAGACCCATAGAAGATGGAGGCAATTGTAAATTGGCCTACACCAACAAATGTATCAGAAGTTTGCAGTTTCATGGACTTAGCTGGGTACTACAGAAGGTTTGTGAAGGGTTTTTCAAAGCAATTGTACCTCTTACCCAACTTCGGACAAGCAGCTCGATCCCCGTCATAGTCAACGAAGTGGCAATCTTGAAAGAATTAACATCACAAACTTCTCTGCAAGGCACAATTCGTATTGGATTCACATCTAGAAACTCATAGCCTCACAGAAATAAAAGTGTAAATAAAAGTACAACTGAAAGGAGTTTTGTCAAACGGGATTGCCAAGAATAAAAACCTAACATAATTTACGAAGCCCAACATCAATTGAAGAACTTAAAACTCCTCCATTTGAGGACTTGTTAAAGTCTTATGGGCCACTAGATCTAAAATCAACAACTAAATGGTGATGTAAATAAATCATTAGGATTATCAGAGGCTGCTCAATCCTTCCACTCCAAATTTAATGTCCCTGATACTAATTAAGTAGAAGGAACAAATACACAAGAACACAAACTCATAAACAACCTATCTACATGTAGAGGTGAGACTATTTATATTTGACTAGGCTCTACAGTGATAGAAGTCTCGTCTATTGGGATTGAGACTGCCCTTTAGAATACATGATGTGGAAGTATAACCATATCTTTCTAGATTTTTGTAAGATCTATCTAAATAATAAGCACCGGCAATGTTTTTCTTTTTAGAATGATAATTTCGCTAAAAAAAATTATCGTGCAAAAATGAGAATTGTGACTTACCACCATTGTATTCTTCAAGATATAAATTCAATTCAACACTATTACACATTTGACATTGGAATTGAATCAAGGTTGTTAGTGTGCCACATGGAAATTCAACTCTGATTATTAATCTTGGTATTATTACATGGATAATAGAATTTTTTTATTTAATAATTTTTTTTTGATAAATAATAAAATTTTATTGAAAAAGTATCAAGATGATACACAAGAAAATAATAGAAGAAGAAAGTAAGAATCTTTCATTATATCAGTCTCAAAGTATATGAGATTTGTCATTCGTCTTTAAAGTATGAAATTTTTTCTCTTTCAAAGTATCATTTTGATCTTCAAAGTATATTGCTAGTGGTCTCACATCTACTAGGAACCATTAATGTCTCTTTCATTTTTTTTTTCCTATTCCCCCACATTTTAGAAATTTTGAATTGCAATAAATAATGATAATTTTTTCTCAACACAAGATTTAAAAAAGTTTAAATATATATCTATATATATTTTTTAAATTCCTCAAAAGAGATTTTTTTTTTCCCCCTAGAAGGATAAGTACATATGAATTGTGGATATAAAATTATAGTTTTGTTTTAAAACCTTAGGTGAATCATAGGAATATTGTGTAATTTAGCTTGCATGTGTAGATGTCCCTTTCTCAAGCACTATGATTTGTAAATGACATTTGGATGAACCAACTAGGTTTCATTTTTGGAAATAAAAAGTTTGGTCACTAAAATGTTTACATTATACATAATTTCTTTTTCATCAATAATTTGTTAGTTAGACGAATAAAAAAATAGTATTGACATCTATTTTACATTGAAATGTATATTTTTTCTTTTTTTTACAAACATCTATATTAAATAATTCACTTTAGTCCTACTAAGTTGATATAACTATCCCAAACTTATGAGATTTTACCATGTTTGGTTCTGAAAAATTGAGTTTTTTTTTTTATTTTTCGTATTTTTTTTTATTTTTAGTGAAATTTTTAAATATTTTACTCATTTTTTTTTTTTTTGGATACACGTAAGCTAAATACACTTCAAAAGTATAATATTTGTGAAAAAAACTTTTAAAAATTCATCAAATACAAAAAAAAAAAAATCCAAAAGAAATACGAAAATTTAATACATTTTGGTATTTTATTGTATTCAATGATTTTTTTTAAAAGATTTTAGTACAAATTTTTAGCTTTTTAAGTATATTAAAATTAAGTGAATCTAAAAATTTATAAAATCTTTAAAATATTTTTAAAAATCATCAAAAATATATATAAAAAAAACGAATTGAAAACTCATAAAACTATTTTTAAAAACTAAAAAGAATTTTTTTTTTAATCTAAAGAATGGTTAGTGTAATTTACGTACCACCAAAAAAAAAAAATTTAAATAAAAAATAAAAAAAATAAGAGGGTAGATCATACAACTTGTATTCTTAAATTGATTCAGTATTCGTCCAAGCAATTTTTTTTTTCAATATTCTATAAATTGATTCATTCTTCAATAGTATCCCAACACTTTTATTTACTACCATGAATTGCTTATACATTTTGTTTGTATTTGTCATTCTCATTCCTGGTTATGCACAACTTTTAGTTTCATAGCAATTTTCTATTCTAATAATTGACTTTGTGTACTTTCTAAATTAGCCAAATAGGTCGTAGATCAATCCACAAGAATTCAAAATTCACGGCCTATTTGGCAATGACAATAATAGTCGTAATTGACATGCTTTACATGATCACCATAAATCAAGCCTAAGTTTAGTATTTTCACTTTAATTTTTGTTATTTTTTTTTAATCTCATGAGCAACAATTATATCTATGAAAAACAGAGCTATTTTTCTATTGTGAGCATGACAATACAAAAAATAAAATAAATTAAAATATAATGTAATAGTACAAAATTATGGCCCATTACTTAAATTCTAATATTTTGTAGGTTACTGCATTGACCTATTTTCTTCCTATGATATCAATAGACTGGCCCAATCTCTCAACTGACAAGACGATATTCTAGAGCTATGAATGGGTCAAACATGCCTCTTGCTTTAATATACAACCTTATACATATTTCTCTCTTGCACTTTTTATGAAACAGTAGATTGAATGGGCTATTTTAAGAAATATATACTATTAGATTAAATATACATCTTCCAGTACCAAGAACTCCTAAATAT
Organism: Camellia japonica; assembly: GCA_030407325.1. NCBI lineage: Eukaryota > Viridiplantae > Streptophyta > Magnoliopsida > Ericales > Theaceae > Camellia > Camellia japonica. The sequence goes on along the minus strand of JAPPVO010000016.1, from coordinate 186,301,608 downwards.
TGATCCTATCCAGGCAGCTCTTCTATTATTAGATGGTACGCATTTAATACTTTCTTGCATTTGTATTCCGTTTTCACTTTTTAAATTTTGATGAACTTTGTTTATGAAGACTATGAACTTTTGATGACGCGTGTTGCATCAAATGACTTGTTTTACGCTCCATTGATTGTATGTATGAACTTTTGATGACACGTGTTGTATCAAATGACTTGTTTTACGCTCCATATTAATGAAAAATTATTTAACAATTCCGGAATATCACGTGGCCATATTTTAAGCCAATCACAAATTATTTAATCTCATATTGTCCCCTATCCCAACATAAATCGTGTGCCCTTACCCTTCTTTACCAATCAAAATCTTATGGAGCATTACGTATCCATATTCCGAAAATACTGAATAATTACCTCATATTAATTTATGGGAGCAATTGATAGATTGATTGTATGTAATTTTGGTGGTTTTAATGGACAATCAAATGGTTGAAATTCATTTTTGTACAATGATTAGTGGACAGCTCATTCCTTGCAATTCGCATGTTTGTTTTTAGTGATTTACTGCAGATCAAAATCCAACGTAAGTCATCAATTAGGGAAAGTCTATGGTACATTTTGTTCAAAAAAATGTATGGTACACAAAAAATCAATGGCTAGGATTGAGCCACATCATTAAAAGTGACCAGCTAAACAGGTCACTTTTTATAGTTATGAGCTAAAATCATATTTCTTTATAATTATAATCAAATTGATCATAACTTAGTTATAACCACATCTCATAACCAATACCATTTTGTTCATAACTAATACCACATATTTCATAACCACATCTCATAACCAATACCATTTTGTTCATAACTAATATCACATATTTCATAATCATAATGACATATCTCATAACAAACACCACTTTGATCATAACAAATATCACATATCTCATAACCATTGATCACATATCTTATAACTACTACCCACAAAAATCATAACCACATCTCATAACTAGTCTCTTTGAGTCATAACCAACATCACATATCTCATAACCGCTATTCTCATATCTCGTAACCAACACCTTTTTGTCACAACTAATATCACATATCTTATAACCACTAATCACATATCTTATAATTAACACCTTTTTGCTCATAACCACACCACTTTGATCATAACCAACATCACATATCTCATAACTACTAATTACATATCTAATAACCAATATCACATATCTCATAACCACTAGTCACATAACTAATACCTCATAACTCATAACCATTAATACATATAGCATAACCACACCCTTTGACACCACTTTGCTCGTAACTATTATCCACATATCTCATAACCACTAAGACATATAGCATAACCAAACACCATTTGACATTACTTTGCTCATAATAATTACCCACATATCTCATAACCACTAACACATATAGTATAACCAAACACCCTTTGACACCACTTTGCTCATAATCATTACCCACATATCTCATAACCACTAACACATGTAGCATAACCAAACACCCTTTGACACCACTTTGCTCATAATCATTACCCACATATCTCATAACCACTAACACATATAACATAACCAAACACCCTTTGACACCACTTTGCTCATAACCATTATCCACATATCTCATAACCATTAACACATGTAGCATAACCAAACACCCTTTGACACCACTTTGCTCATAACCATTACCCACATATCTCATAACCACTAACACATATAGCATAACCAAACACCCTTTGACACCACTTTGCTCATAACCATTACTCACATATGTCATAACCACTAACACATATAGCATAACCAAACACCCTTTGAAACCACTAACACATATAACATAACCAAACACCCTTTGACACCACTTTGCTCATAACCATTACCCACATATCTCATAACCACTAACACATATAGCATAACCAAACACCCTTTGACACCACTTTGCTCATAACCATTACTTACATATCTCATAACAACTAACACATATAACATAACCAAACACCCTTTGACACCACTTTGCTCATAACCATTACCCACATATCTTATAACCACTAACACATATAGCATAACCAAACACCCTTTGACACCACTTTGCTTATAACCATTACCCACATATCCCATAACCAACATCATATGTATCATAACTACTAATCACATATCTCATAACCAAACACTCTTTGACTTATAACTATACCACTCTGCTCATAACCAAAATCACATATCTCATAATCACTAATCATATATCTCATTACCTTTACCCACATATGTTATAACCACATCTCATAACCAGAACCCTTTGTTTCATAATCAATATCACATATATCATAACCACTAATCATATATCTCATAACCACTACCCACATATAGGGGTGTAAATTTGGCCTACGAGCTCGCGGCACACCCCAAGTCCGCTCGTGCCTTGGGTAGGCCCAACTAGGCTCGAGCCTAAACCCAACCTAAGATATATGTTCTAGAGCCCGGCCCGACCCTGGTGTTATGGAGTGTGACCCATCCCGTGAGCTCGTCCCGAAATTTTCTTCCCCATCTAGCTCGACTCGACCCCAATAGCTCCCTGCCCCCCTTGTCAGTGCAATGGTCAAAAATTTAAATCAAAACAATTTGAAAGAGCCATATAACCGTTAATTCCAGCAATTTCCCAACTATTCTTCTAAATTTTTTTCCCAACTATTCTTCATTTTTTTCTTCACTCAATTTTCTTTCCCTTGATTTGTCCTAGTTGTGCCTGAGCTCTCTCTACTTCTTAATCAGACTTCTCTATTTCGCTGAAATCATCGAACGACCATCGTTGATAGTTCTTCCTCACTGGATTCTTCTTCTCTATACTCTTGTGTCTCTGCAATAGATCCTTTAACTCGTCATTATTTTCTCTGTCTATTTCAACACTATTCATTCTGGTGATATTTCTCTATCTAGTAAATGTATTTATCTCGAAACTTTAGCTCTTTCAAATTAATATGTCATACATATACAAACTTTTGGCCGTAGTTATGATTTTATCAATTTGTACATACGTTATAGAACTGTTGAAAAATAAATATTACGCATTTTGTTGTACTGTTCTATTATCTCAACTCTCTTCATCCGTCAAACATCTCTCTCATTCCTTACTGTCACTGTAGATATCTCCGATGTTCCTTATCAAAAACAACACCATCTTTGACATTATTTTCACAGGCGATAAGTCCGTTCAGTCTCTCTTTCTCATATTCCCTTTCCTTTCGCTTTATTGGTTAATCTTCTCTAACTCTTATTTTTTGTTCCATGGCTTAACTCGTGGATTAAATTATTTAATTATTTTCATTACATTCTGTGTTTATCTGTTCCACGGCTTAAGTCGTGGTTTATAAATGGTTGTCTCAATTTATAAATTTGAGGAAAAAACGTAAACTCAAAAAATGAGTTTACGTTTTCAATTTTCAATTTTTTTTTCAATTAATTTTTTTTTCAATTAATTTTTTTAATTAATATTTTTTTCAATTAATTTTTTTAAAATATTTTTTCCCCAATTAATTTTTTTTTCAATTAATTTTTTAATTAAATTTTTTTTTCATTTTTTTCAATTATTTTTTTTTGAAATAAATTTTTTTTCAATTATTTTTTTCAATTATTTTTTCCAAATATTTTTTTCCCAATTAATTTTTTGTCAATTTTTGTTTAATTAATTTTTTTTCAATTATAATGTGTGTGATTCCATTGCCATAAATAATAAATATAAATATAAATATTTTACGCCTGAACAAACATATTTTTTAGTTTATGTTTTTAAAATTTTTTTAACATTTTGTTCAACCAAACACGTTTGTAATTTATATTTTTCTAAAAATAAACAAAAATCAGTTTATAAAATTTTTGTAAATATAAACAAAAAATGTAAAAGTTACCAAACGCTACCTGGAATTTTTTCTATTATATTTATGCCAATTTATAGTGTGATTATACATTTTGTAATTGATGAGTAAAATACTTTTTTTTTATTATTAATTTTACTTAATAAAAATAGATGAGGATTTATATTAAAAATAAATAAAAACAAATTGAGTGTAAATTGATAAAATTATAAATTAATAATTTATTTTATTATAAGACTCTAAATTAATTGATTTTTTTATTATGATTATTACATCATTTCCCCCAAATAATTTCCTCCAAAAATTTGGAAGTGAAAATCAAAATTCCCTCTTTCCGTGGCAAATCCCTTAGACTCCCAAACGTCCTCAAAAATTTCTCTCTCTCTCTCTCTCTCTCTCTCTCTCTCGGTCGTTGCCACTGCCCTTGCCACCGCCGAGACCTGTTTGGCTTTCGCCGCCGCATCCTCCACCACGGAGAAAAGCTCCCAAAGCTGTTGACAAAGATCTCTATAGGATCTCACCGGAGCTCCTCCTCGCCGAGCACCGAAGAGTGAGTTTATTTCTTTGCCCTTTTCTTTTCCTCGTTTTAGCAAGCTGCATGCCTCAATGTATGTCTCTCTCTCTCTCTCTCTCTCTCTCTCTCTCTCTCTCTCTCGCTCTGTAACTTGTTTCTCTCCCTTTCTCCATCTCCTTTCTATGAAACCCTAGATCGAAATTCCCTACTTCGAAACTGCCCCTTTCACCTTTGTGAACTCACTGGGTTGGTTTATAAAATTAGGAAAATATGATTTGAATAGGTTTAGGTTTTTTATGTTTGGTAGTTGTGTTGATTCCATATATATGTATATACTTGAAATTTGGCTTGTGTGTGAGATCTGATGTGTGGGTAATTGAATTTTGTACTCATGTAACTGATATGAGACTAATTTTTTATTTGAAATCTGTTTATTTGATCCATTTGAGTGTAAAGTCCATTTGTTTAACTAGTTAAATAAGCCTTTTGATCCATTTGTTTTTTCTGTTTTAAAAAAATGGTACACCCAGTTTAGTCCCTATTGGATGGAGGTCTCGAATAATTTTGTTTATCTAGCTTTCTCAAATTATATTTAACTCTTTGTATCGCCTTGATGCTTTTTTAATAAAGTTTGATTATTTATCCAAAAAAAAAAAACATTATATTTAACTCTTTACTGCCAAACAAAAATTCTTCTAATGATACTGATTTTAATCCGTGCAGATCAAGGATAAAACTGGTGAGCAAATAGGTGAAACTGAAGGTATGATGTGTGATTAAAAAGAAGTTTTTCTTAATGTTAGATGGCATTTATGAAAATTTGCTTCTGATCTGTTACTGCTGCATGCTGTTTCAATGGTGATTTTATTTTGATGGGAAAACATGACAACCATCTGAACAGTATGATAGCTGACCTGGAATTATCATGAAGAAAAAATTATCTGAATTGATAGTGTTTTCCTGTTTCAAGCTAATAAACTACCATAACTACATTTAATCCCAAACAATTGCCCGATTTTGAGTAGTAGTCCCCCCATTCACAAATATAAATAAAAATCTTATGAACAAGGTAAGTTGTTCTAACTTATTGAACTTAACTTACAGGGAAGTGTAGTGTTAAGAGCTATATCATTTCAAAAAATGTGGTATGGACATATCATTTCATGATCCTTTTGGCTATTATGGAGTTTCAGTGTTTCATTTGTCTTTGGAATTTTAAGTAGTCATTTCCTTTTTCTATTTTCAGACAATCAAATTTATACAATCCAATCAATATATTAACAACGATTTGCATATGTACCATGTTGAAACCAACACCCCTGCATTGGCACGGACATCCAATCTGAATGAGGAGCTTGGCCAGGTAAACTGGTTTCTTGTTGACCTGCTCAAGGGTGGATCACAAATAGTTCCTTTTCTCTCCTTCATATATATATATATATATATATATATTTAAAGAAATTTCTATTTTTGCTATAGTTCTTGGGAAAATGTATTGTGATTTATTTATTCGGAAAAGCTTCTAAGGTCATTATTGCATTTTTCTTCCTTTCCACTTTATTTTCATACTGATTGCCAAGGTTGACTTTAATGATGAATTGTGCCTTTGGCCAGGTGGAGTATATCTTTTCTGATAAAACTGGAACCTTAACAAGAAATTTGATGGAGTTCTTTAAGTGTTCAATTTGGGGAGAGGTCTATGGAACTGGTCTCACGGAGATTGAAATAGGAGGAGAACAAAGGAGTGGCATAAAAGTTGATGAGGTGTACTTACCTAGCATCACTTAGCAAATGACAAAACTTAATATATATTTATGGATAATTTTACTCCATTCATTTCTCACAGGTTTGGAAATCATCAAATTCAGTACATGATAAGGGTTTCAATTTTGATGATGCTAGGCTTCTGCGAGGTGCTTGGTGGAGTGAACCTAATCCTGACATGTGCAAGGTATATGAGTTTAATTGACAAAAATAGAATGATTGTTGCTATATGATAATTCAGCACATCAACTGGTATTTATTTTCTATATATTTTTTTTGTAGCTGTTGAAGCCAGCTTATCTATGGCTATATACTGTATATTGTATAAGATTCAAAGTGTTGTGATTGCTGTCAATATGTAGTTGAAAAATAGTTTAATGTAGTTTTATTTCTGTTGGGAGCTCTTCAAATGGCTTGTGTGTGTTGCTTGATCCCTAGGATACACTCATGTCACAACACATGACTGAAACTGGTGTCTTAATTATTTGATGATTACACTTTTTGGTGAATGCTTTTGTTGTTTGTATAGGAATTCTTTCTAGAGCTGGAATCAAGATTTGGGTTCTAACAGGGGACAAGATGGAAATAGCCATTAATATGGCTTATGGTTAGTATTTAAAAGAGTTTTGGCATCATTTTAAAAAAAAAAAAAATTCCTTACTATAGATATGTTGTTTCCTTATTTATTTATTTATTAGTAACAACTTAAATCATACTTCTCTGTTTTTCAGAAACTGATGAAATTAGAGAAGTAGAAAGCAGAGTAAGGAGCTTTCTTGTCTGGTTTGATTTTTCATGTAAATACATCAAAATCATTTTTCAGAGCATTCAATATGTTAAAGAGAAATTTAGGGAACACAATTCCAGCCACATCCCTCTCACAGAAAGCTACTAAATTTGAGCTTGAATTGTAGTTCAGTAGTTTGTTGCTGAGTTTCTCATTTACAGAAAGCACAGGTAAGGATTGTCATTGTGGTCCACCTGATATATATGAGTGAAATATGTTTTGTTGACATTGAAAGGAGTATGTGACTTTATGATCTTTTATACTATGATTGGAGTATACTTTGAGTTTGAACTTATTAATGCAGTGTGCAATGCAAAAAATTTGCCATGCTTGGGCTTTTTAAAAATAAAAAACCAAAAAAAATCATTTTTACAGTTAATGGTATACGAATTCTAGTCTAAACTTTTAACGGCATGATAAGAAACATTTGCTAAATACCTCGTCAGTTGGTTTATTATTACAATGCTTGCTTCTTCTTCAATAAACGATATATTTGTTTAGCAAAGTAGCATATTGAAATCAAGGTTGGGAATTTAATTGGGTGGCAGGTTATACTCTTAGAAGCCCAACTGCTATAATTTATTTATTTATTTTTCAATTGATGATTATTATTTTTTCTTTTAAAACCAATTACAGCTCAGTTTGATAACATTTTCTGGAAGGGCTTCTTGTATTGATCACAAAGTTCTGAAAATTTTAAGAGGGTGTTAAGAAAAAAATTTGGATCAGGGCAACACACTGTTTGGTTTTTAGAGAAACCAACTTTGCATGGTTTAATGTGTCCTGTTTTCTGCCTATCTTGTAGTATGCTTTGTGAACTGTCATCTTACCTTCTCTTCTTTTCCAAACATAGCTCTACCCTGGTCAAAAGAATTGTAATCCAACTAGATGTTTGCGGGTTTTCCTAATAGCCCCTAACTTTGCTTTATTATCAACTATCAAGTGGATCTATTTGCTGGTTGAGTAGTCTCGACTCGAGTTTTACATATTTAAGGGTGAAATTGGAAAAACTTGATGCTATTTGCAGGTGACGAGACTAGTCAAGAAAGGTGCACAGAAAATAACACTTAGTATTGGTGATGGTGCCAATGATGTTAGGTACTTGCATTCTTTCTATTTAATGTTGATTTATAATGTGAGTTTTTGTGCCATTGATTTGGATTAATGATTTCATTGTGGAAAGCTGTAATAACCCCGACCCTGATTAACGCTAATTGGAACTTAATTATGCCTAATAATAATTAAGAGGAAATCTGGAATTAATTTGCATGCGCATTGCATGAATTATGTGTTCCTATATGTTCGGTGTTGAAATATCTGTTCGTGTTTTAACTTTAATTCGCAAATTGGAAGCCTTATCGGTACCCGATTCCAAAATTGATTAGTGCTTTAGACTAGTTAGGTTTTATGTGAATTTATGGTAGGTCCAATTAAAATTCGATTTGGAATGTTTAAATCTGATTAATTAATGTTTTAATAATGAATCTAGTTTAATTACCTATATGCCATTGTTAGTGGATCATGTAGGCAACTTGTATTGAGCTATTTACACTCAAACAAAACATTCCCCTCAGCCATTCCCTTGTTCCAAACCGATTGAGGGAGAGAGAGTAGGAAAAACTTGAGTTCAACAAGAATCTTGGCTAGACACTTGGAGATTTGAAGGTTTATAGCAACTTTGTACCTCTAGACTTGGAATTGGGAACCTAAGGTAGTGAATTCCTCTCCTTAATGTTGATCTTGAGTTGTGTCTTGCATAATCCATGTTAATTTTGAAGCTTTGAACCAAGTTATGGTTTAATATGTTGAGTTAGAACTTAGCTCATACATGCATACACTTGTTCTTAGATTTTGAAGTTGTCTTCCATGAAAATTTACATGCATGTTCATTTCATAAGTATCATCCACGTATTCATCATGTTTTTCCACCAAATTGACCATTGGATCATGGTTTGGAGCTTTGAAATTCATTTGAGTTCTTGCATGTTGGTTTAAACTTTGTTCTTGAAAATTTATGGATGTGGTGTTCTAATTGACTCACTCTTGACCCTTGAATTTACAAATTGGCTTTTGAAACTTGATATACTATGAGTTTAAAGTGTTTTTCCAGAATTTGGGCCCAAGAGGTTGAGTTTTGGGTTGGTGAATACTTGGTTCGAACTTGGAAGGCAAATCTGGAAATTCCAGAATTTGGCTTCCTCGCTCGAGCGACCACCTTTGTCCAGGAACTCGCTCGAGCGAGCATCGAGCGGAAAAAATCAACAACCAGTACTTTTTCATCTTTGCAGATCGCTCGAGCGAAGGATTACTCGCTCGAGCGAACCCTTTGATTTTGTAGGCTCGCTCGAGCGAAGGAAGGCTCGCTCGAGCGAGACCCCTGTTTTCAGCAACTTTTGAAAAATGTTTTCTAAAGCATTTTTGCATCCACATTCCATCCTAGGCATCCCTATGCCATATTTAAGGCTCCTTAATAAGGATAAGAGGTTAGGTACACACTTAGAATCATTGGTGTGAGTTTTGTACAATTAGAAATGCGTATTTCAGGTGTGTATCCGTTATGTGTTATGTAGGTCGTGTGCCGCATTCTGTTTGACCATCTGGCTCCACCTATCGGTTTCAACGCCCACTGTGAGTAATAACATTGTAAATATATGTTCAACTGTACTTATTTTCTGTGTGATGAAAATGAGATCTGTTTTCTGAAATGATATGTTATGTACAATGAATGATTGTCCGATTTCCGACATGTATTCGTGACATCCTTAGTACCAAGTGAGATTTACAGCCGTGACCTGGTAGCGGAAGGTTCCTTTGTGGAACAAGGTTCCTTTGTGGAACAAAGTTAGTTGTAAGCTACGCTTATGCGTCCAGTTTGTGCACTATAGCCCGTACCGGAGGCCCGCCATGGGGGCTTAGCTGTCCAGTTACCCGGATCCGGAGGCTCCTTCACCGGAGCTAAGGAGGTTATTCATAACCTTACGCATTGCGCGTCTAGTTTTGCTAATAGATGTATCACGTAAATGTGACTATGACTCATGATTTCTGCCTATATATAATCGGATCAAGTATGAATTTGAAAAAGCTGAGTTGTAATTTCAATCTGATCAAGCATGGTTTTGATACGATATGAATTGATTTCTGAAATCTATATGGACTCATTCATTGAAACCCCTTTACTCTGTTTATTATTCACTGGGCTTTCTCTCACAGTTTATTATATATGTAGGTGAGCCGGCACATGACCAGGGCCAGAGTTGAGGGCCTCCTGTTCCCTTTTTGTCAGCCAACTATTGTGCCTCTCGAGGAGGTTCCGGTCAAACTCTAACGCTGAGGCTGTTTTGTTTCATGCTAGTCAATGTTTATATTTGTGTCTTGTAATGTTGGATCTTGGGATATACTTTATGTAAATACTTTGTACATATTTAACGTATCTGACTAGCATGTCTATGTATATAAATAAGTTTTAAATTTTCAGTCCCATGTACGTCGTCACAGCTCATTGGACCTTGCTTGTCTTTCAGTATTGCTTCCGCAGCCCCTTAAATTTGTTAATGTCTTCAGAGGCCGTAGGTAATCCATGGATTACTGGCCGGTTACAGCGCTAAACCTATAGGGGCGAGTTTGGGTCGTGACAAAAGCCCCTAGTATTGATATAATACCAATTTAGAGTATTTACACTTCGATTCAGAGTATTTACATTTAGAGCATCTCCGATCCTTGCTCTTTCTCTTTTATTTTTTCTTTTCTTCTTTTTCTAATCAAATTTGAGTGTAAAATTGGCTAAAAGCTTGATCTGGTATGGAAACTCAAATCTTTACTCATTTCTTTTCGTAAATCTTTTTGAAAAATTCCAAACTTATCCTTAAAACCTGTTTTAAGTACTTTTTAGGAAAGAAAATCATGTCAAATCCTTACTCTTTTTAAAATTTCATTAAATCTGTATAAATATGACTCTTGATGCTTTATAATTTGGTATAATACATTTATGAACTTTTGTTATTTGGCCTCAGGGGTCAGAGATGGTTCTTCCCTTATGATTATCAGATTATTCAAGAAATTCATAGGCAAGAACCCGACAATGGCTGTGCCGGGTTGCTGGAGATTGGGAACCAGCTTACACCAAATGATACAAGGAGCTTTGGTGTCGCACAGCTTCCACGAGAGAATTCCAGGCACACTGGTTTTTCTTTTGATTCACCGGGGTATGAGTCTTTTTTTGCTTCACAAGCAGGTGTCCTTGCGCCTCACAAGGCATGGAATGTGGCAAGGCGAGCCAGTGTGAGGTTTCGGTTGAAGTTATCATTAAAGAATTGAATGACGGAATTTATTTGTACATTATATATATTTTATTTTTTTCTTTAGATTTTGAAAACTAGTTGTACCACATATAAGAGTTGACTTTTTTTTTTGGGTAGGTATTGTAGTTATTAGGATTGTTAGGGTAAAAAATGACTTTTTTTTTTGGACTAAATGAACATTCTTTTGTTATATATAATGTTCTTTTATTGGATAAGCACTCTCTCTCTATCTCTGAGTGTACAATTTTGAGGTAAAATTGTTAAATTTTGACATTTTAAGCAACGAATTCAATCATCCATGGCCAATGATATGCCTTACGAAGTTGTAAGTTCAAACCCCTTGCATTCCATTTGAATTTTTTAATTTATCTATTAATATATGTATTTTGATAATTGAATATTTGGATCAACTTACGTACATCTCAATTAATTTCATTTGAGTTTTTTTAATTTATTTATTAATATATATTTTTTGATAATTGAGTGTTTGGCCAACTTGTATAAAATAACAAATAAAAAAGTCTATACTAATTTAAAATAATAAAAAATATTATTTTTATATTACTTTATTTTAATTTGTAACTTTAACGTTAAATTATATCATTCACTAACGTGTTTTATTGTGGTAAAAATTCACAACTAGATTGTTTGCCGAGAAAAAATGACAGAAAATTCAATTCCAAATTGTTTTTTAGTAAAAAAATTGAAATGTCAAATTTCCGCCACATTAGAGGTATCCCTGGCTAATATCAAACCCCACTTGCTCAAATTCGCCATCAAACTCGAGACTGCCACTAAAATAAAAAAATTTAAAAAAATTCCTAACAAGTAACGAACAAGGAAAATAAAATAAAAAATCTTTTCCTCAACAGGTATTGGTGCCCACTTGAATTTAATGCAAGTTTTAACAGTTTGGTTATCACAAAATGAATTAGGTTCAAGAATTGAACAATATATAATAAATTGCATAAATTATACAACACAAGATAATTGAAAATTGAAATAGACAAATAAAAGCACAAACTATTAAAGAAAATGCTATGTATAATTTCATTTCTTACCGTATTTTCTCACTTCTAAACATATAACTGAGCAGATATCATGTACATTTATTAATGTGAATCTCATTCTCATGCGTCTAGAATAGAAACACAAAAGATTTTCACATAATAGGGTGTGAGACCCCACCCTTCGTCTCACGTGTCACATGTGTCCCATTCTGTAAATAATCATCTGTACACTTGGATTTACAAGTGAGAAAATAAGGTAAAAAATAAGATAACATATATAGCATTGCTTAACAATAAAACATGAATACCAACCAACTCAACAGCAGGAAGGACAAAGGAAGAACAATGAAGAGAAGAACAAATGAATTTCCGTCTCTTTGTTTCCTCTCTGGCTTTTCTCTTTCAACTTCAGAAATGGGGTCCAAGGTCTGTTTATCTTCTTCAGAAGATCCCATGAACGTCGTTAATTTCTGCGATACAGACTGCTGACCTTCACGCATGAAATTTTCGTCACCGACATAATCATCATCATTTTCAAATACCAGATGAATCCCACACTTCTTCAGATGAACCCCCTTGACAGGAGAAGGGTTCTGCGTTGCCACTCGTATCTTGTCACCGTCTTTCAAAAACAAAACCAATGGAGTATGATTTTCATATCGGCACAAGTAAAAATGATCTTCATCTGTCTTTGGCACTCCTTCTAAAAGCGGTGCAGTATTGAATATTGGTACGTTCAATCTGAGGATCGTTATTAGAATACCTGCTACTACAGGGGATTGATCTCTTAGATCATCTTGTATGGAATGGTCGATAGAGACAACAATACCTACAATTACAGCTTTGATCACACGGTTTTTGGGCTTTGAGCAAGAAACCTCGTCTCGAGTAAACCAATCTGGGATTTCGCTTCCAGGCACGCATAAACTGTTCAAATTCCTCAAAGCAAGTTGCATTTATAAAGTCCCATAAAACATTCTATTTCTGATCTGATATGTATGTTAATTACTCCACTCATAATCAGGATTATCTACTGTATTTTTCTGTAATGTGATCTTGCTGTGGTGATCCAACAGTTGAGGTTTAAAGTTGAAATAAAAAAACATCATTTTGGAATGTGTAATTCTAGTTATTTTACCTCAGTTTTAAACTTTGCCACTAGTTTATGTTTTTTGCAATGGGTCATGTTGTGGTAAAAAACCCAGCAAGATCATGGCAAAATCTTTGCACAGCCAAGCCATATTCCATTCAAAATATTTTTATTTATTTATTTTAAATTTGAACATAATAATACTCTTATACCAAAGACCAAAAAGCAATCCTAAGAAACAAAAGAAAAAAAAAGATCTAAGAGTATAGAAACCAAACACAAAATTGAACACAAGAAAATACATGAATCTTGTAAACTCTCTTTCATCCATATATTTTGTGTTTGGTTCTTAAGAAATTCCTACTTTGAAGACGTTTTTCACTTAAAAATGTGATTCTGCACTCCCAAGTAAAAAACTTGTAGTAACCCGCTTTTGTCCAAGAAGAATTTCGCTCTCAATTGAGTAGAACCTCATAAAAATCTCACAAAAACAAAAGAAAAAAACTCAAACTTATTCTAATTGTTTCTATTCATATACTTAACAAAGACAATTTGTAATTGACATTAATCTTAATATTTATTTATATTTGAACACATATTAAATTCAGTAGAAAAAAATAATTGTTAAATATATTTATATATTTAATATATAAATTATATACACACTCCCATAGGGGTTGCCAACTTTATAAACTTCTATATGCCCTTGTTCCCTCTGCCTCTGCTCCCATCTCCACCACCACTTCATGCAAACTAAGGTTCGGTTCTATGCCTGATTTTTATCTTCCTAGACTTTTTCAAATAAAATAAAAGTACCAGAAAAATAGTTCCTTTGGTAAATATAACTTATGTTGAATTAGGACATAAAAGTTGAAAAGAACCTGCATATCCAAATGGGATATCAACAGAAGAATGATTATTTGATTACTTACATTGAAAAAGGATTCAATGGTATTTTGTCTATGAAAAGCTCGAAGTTTGAACTAGAAGATTTATTTAAGGTAGATAATAATAGTCATTGGTCAATGATAAATCTACACAATCTTACAAATATATGACAGGGAATGTGTGTGTGTGTGTGTGTGAGAGAGAGAGAGAGAGAGAGAGAGAGTACCTTATCAAGTTTTGACTTTACCACTGAAGAGCAAGAACTACAACCACTCATGTACAGCCATCTCAAGGACTTCAAGCGTTCAAGACCTGGAATACCCGTTAGTTTCTCACAGTTTGCAAGGTTCAGGTTTCGTAAATTCTTCAGATTTGATATATCGGATATACTTTCCAATGCAGTACAGTTTGCAGCATTTAACTCTATCAAACTTGAGGGAAGTGGGGGAAGAACTTTGAGATATTTACAGTGGGACAGTACAAGCTTTTTGAGAATGGAAAGTCCACTTAGACTACAAGGAAGACTGGAAAAATCATTGTGACTGAGATTCAAAAGCACTAAAGACGACAGTTTTTCAAAATCATCAGGTATTTTCCCAGCTATTTTCCATGCACGGGCATCAAATTCTTCTAACAAGGAAAGATTTGAGAAAGAAGATGGAAGCTCTGTATTTTCAGCATTCTGAGATACTTCAAGGTCAGGCTTCTTCGCCATTTTCAATATCATCAGTCTTGAGAGCATGCCAAAATTTTCAGGTAATTCTGTCACAGCTGTTTCCTCCATTAGCAAGTGGTAGAGGGACTTCAAATTCCCAATTGAAGCGGGCAGTCTGCAAAGCTTTGTACATTTATTCAACCTTAACATGATAAGATTTTCCAACATCCCTATAGATTCTGGCAGCTCTGTTATGGCAGCATTCACTATGATCAATGTAGAAAGAGTTAACACACATCCAATTGATTCTGGCAATGATCTAAGAGATCTACAATTTCTCATCTCAAGATTCTCAAGAGATTTCAAGCCATCGACCTGATCTGGCAGATCTATGATCGATGTACCATCTAATAGTACCTAACACCTGATAACATGTGCCTACAAATTTGCAAATCTTCATTCTCTTTTGGCACTTTTGATCTGCCAATTGGAACCATCAAATTGTAAGTTATATTGATTTTATTCATGCTAAAATGAAGATGTTTTTTTTTAAACTGAACATGTTTTTTTTTTAGAAAAAACATTTAAATTGTTATTAAAATATTAAAAAATATATTCACTAAAAAATAAAAATGATATATAATGGTTAAGTGTTTCTAAACTTGAGTGTACATGGTTAAATGGGGGTGTAAAGAATTGTTTTTCGGGTATAAATAGAAGCACCCCACACATAATAAAAATAGAGAAGATAATAAAAACTCCAAAGAGATGAGAACAGTATAAAGGTTTATTTTGAACCAAAAGGGAAAATCCAATGAAATCATATTGTTGATTAAGAGTGGTACGAAATATTGTAGGCAAGGAAAACAAACTAATAAAAAATAAGTTGTTTTTCCTAATCAATAACAGTAAATGATCAATGAAAGTATGTTATTATTGGTTTGGGCATATTATCAAACACATGGTGAACAAAAGATAAAATTGTAGCAAAATAACAAAACAAAGACAATACATAGGGGCTGAGCCAAATATTAAATAGAATTGAGGCAATAACAAGTATCAATCTAATATAGAAGCATAGAAATCAAGTAATGACATCTCCATAGAAGACAAAGAAACAGCAAAGTGAAAGCAATTAAAGGAATGTGAATATGACTAAGAACCGATGTTAATTTTGAATGAGAACAAATATCAGATATTCATTCTTTACGATTACGGTTTTGAAATCAAAGCCCCAATGGCACAACTATCTTGGGTGGCTATGGATATTAATTTTGACTGATAAAAAAAATTAATAACAGATATTCAATGGTTAGGGTTTTGAAATCAAAGCACCAATGGCACATTTAGATGAAGCTTAGAGTTAGCAACAAACCTGAACTACGGAAAAGAGTTCTCGGAAAAATTCGATTCGACTGGAAGGGAAGGGAAAAGACGATGACTAGGTCTTTGGTCACAAACCCATGGTGGAGTGTCCAGAGAGTGAAAGCTTGTGAAGAAGATGTCGACATGGCTGAAGCCCGGATCGCCGACGAGGCTGGTGATCCTTGGAAGCTTTGGCTATGGCGGAAGAGAAGAGCCAACAAGAGGGCCAAACACGACTGATTCAATTTTGTTTCCCCTTCTAACCGGCTACACCGGTTGCCTATTTGAGAGTTAAATTATTTAAGTAATTTAGTTATGACCTGGTTATGAGATAGTATGGTACAAATAAATAACTGAATATAACTAAGTTATGAGTCAATATGATAGTGGTTATGACTAACATGGTATTGGTTATGACATAAAATCATATAAGTTCATAACTAAATGTATGGTACATCTAAATGTACCATAGCATCACCCCATCAATTAATCTAAAAGATTCAATATCATTTTAAAGTAAATTAATCTAAAATCATTTAGATATGATCATTGCACAAAAATGAATTTCAACCATTTGATTGTCCATTAAATCACCAAAATCACATATAATCAATCTATCAATTGCTCCCATAAATTGATATGGAGCGTAAAACAAGTCATTTGGTGCAACACGTGTCATCAAAAGTTCATAGTCTTTGTAAACAAAGTTCATCAAAATTAAAAAAGTGAAAACGGAATACAAATGGAGGAAAGTATTAAGTGCGTACCATCTAATAATAGAAGAGCTGTCTGGATAGGATCAATATTTAGGAGTTCTTGGTACTGGAAGATGTATATTTAATCTAATAGTGTATATTTATTCTAATGGCCCATTCAATCTGCTGTTTCATAAAAAGTGCAAGAGAGAAATATGTGTAAGTTTGTATATTAAAGGAAGATGCATGTTTGCCCCATTCATAGCTGTAGAATCTCGTCTTCTCAACTAAGAGATTGGGCCATTGGATTGACATCATAGGAAGAAGATAGGTCAATGCCGTAACCTACAAAATATTAGAATTTAGTAGTGGGCCACAATTTTGTACTATTACATTATATTTTAATTTATTTTATTTTTTGTATTGTCATGCTTACCATAGAAAAATAGCTCTATTTTTCATAAATATAATTGTTGCTCATGAGATTAAAAAAAAATAACAAAAATTAAAGTGAAAATAATAAATTTACTTAGGCTTGATTCATGGTGGCCATATAGAGCCATTATTGTCATTACTAAATAGGCTGTGGATTTTGATTTCTTATGGGATTCAAATTTACAGCTAATTTAGGAAGTATATAAAGTCGATTATTAGAATAGAATGAATCAGACCACCATAGTAAAATAGCTCTATTTTTCATAAATATAATTTACTCGTTAGATCAAAAAATTATGAAACTAATAAACTTACTTGGACTTGATTATGGTGGCTACATAGAGCATGTCAATTGACAACTTGTCATGGCTAAATAGGCCATGGATTTTGAATTCTTATGGGATTGAATTCTTGTGGGATAGATGTTCCACAGGAATTCAAATTCACAACTAATTGAGGAAGTATACAAAGTCGATTATCAGAATAGAACGAATCAGACCATTGTATGGACAATTTATATGAAGCTAAAAGTTGTGTATTACCAGGAATGAGAATGACAAATACAAACAAAATGCATAAGCAATTCATAGTAGTAAATAAAAATGTTGGGATACTATTGAAGATAATGAATCAATTTATAGTGCAATTCGGGTAAAACTCAGGTAATTTGGGTTTCATTCAAATTGGGTTTGGTCGGACAATCTCATATTACAATTCAAATTTAGACGAACATATATAGCTTTCAGCATAATTTGGGTTAAATTTAAACAACTTCTCCTCTGCCCAAAACGGTCCAAATTGCACCCCTAAATTCAACCGATTCTTGAAACATTCATTTCATGTTCTAAGATAGTTTCAAAAACAACTACTGGATGAATTAATTAACTTAATCATTCATTTCGTGCTCCCCTAAAGTCTGGATCGTCTTTTAGTGTTATTGTTTAGTGCATTCTTATTTTTCCTCGTTTTGGAGCAAATTTTTCAAAAATATATATATATATCTATATAATAAAGTATGAGGGTTTTTTAAAATATGTCAAAATGTATTAGAGATACATTTTGTTTTAAGAGTTAAGATTAATTCCCAAATTCATTAAGGATCAAGATTTTTTTTAATTCTCACTCACCTACCTTCTTTTCCCCTTCTCTTTTTGTTCACTCATGCAATGTCTCTCTCCTACCCACCTTCCTTCTTCTATCCCTTTTATTTTTTATTTTCCTTCCTATTTCTTTCTTTATTATTATTTTTTTTGCTCACTTATTTTATTTACACTGTGTAAATAAAAATAAAAATTGGGAGGAAAATAAAAAAAAGGGATACTATTGAAGAGAATGAATCAATTTATAGTGTAATTCCAGTAACTAAGGTAATTTGGGTTTCATTCAAATTGGGTTTGGATAGACAATCCCATATTACAATTCAAATTTAAATAGACATATACAACTCTCAGCACAATTTGGGTTAAATTTAAACTTCTCCTCTGTCCGAATCAGTTTAAATTACACCCCTAAATCCAACTGATTCGTGAAACATTCATTTCATGTTCTGAGATAGTTTCGGAAACAACTACTGGATGAATTAATTAATTTAATCATTCATTTCATGCTCCCATCAAAGCCGGATCGTCTTTTAGTGCTATTGTTTAGTGCATTCTTGTAGTTTCTCGTTTTGGAGCAAAACTTTTTAATATATATATATATATATATATAATAAGGTATGAGGGTTTTTGAAAATATGTCAAAATACTTTAGAAATGCATTTTGTTTCAAGTGTTGAGATTAATTCCCAAATTCATTAAGGGTAAAGATTTTTTTAATTCTTACTCACCCACCTTCTTTTCCCCCTGTTTTTGTTCACTCTCTCTCTCTATCTCTCCTGCCCACCTTCATTTCTCTTTCCCTTTTATTTTTTTATTTTTTATTTTCCTTCCTATTTCTTTATTTTTTTTATTTTTCTCCTTTTTGCTCACTTATTTTCTTTACACTGTAAATAAAAATAAAAATAGGGAGGAAAATAAAAAAAAAGGGGATACTATTGAAGAGAATGAATCAATTTATAGTGCAATTTGGGTAACTCAGGTAATTTAGGTTTCATTCAGATTGGGTTTGTACAGACAATCTCATATTACAATTCAAATTTAGATGTATATATACAACTCTCAGCACAATTTGGGTTAAATTTAAACAACTTCTCCTCTACCTGAACTGGTCCTAATTGCACCCCTAAATTCAATTGATTCTTGAAACATTCATGTCATGCTCCGAGATAGTTTCGGAAATAACTATTGGATGAATTAATTAATTTAATCATTCGTTTCGTGCTCCCCATCAAGTTCGGATCGTCTTTTAGTGCTATTGTTTAGTGCATTCTTGTAGTTTCTCGTTTTGGAGCAAAACTTTTTAAATATATATATATCTATATAATAAAGTAAAAGGATTTTTAAAAATGTGTCAAAATGTATTAGAGATACATTTTGTTTCAAGGGTTAAGATTAATTCCTACATTTATTAAGGGTCAAGATTTTTTTAATTCTCACTCACCCACCTTCTTTTCCCCCCCCTCTTTTTGTTCACTCGTGCAATCTCTTTCTCTTTCCTGTCCACCTTTCTTTCTCTTTTTCCTTTTATTTTTTTATTTTTTTATTTTCCTTTTTATTTCTTTTTTTTCTCCTTTTTGCTCACTTATTTTATTTTTCTTCTTTTTTAATTCTCACTCACCCACCTTCTTTTCTCCTCTTTTTTTATTTTCCTTCCTGAAGGCATGGTGTAAATAAAAATGAGTGAACAAAAAGAAGAAAAAAAAATTAAATAAATAGGGAGGAAAATAAAAAAGGGGAGAAAATAAAAAAAATAAAAAGAAAAAAAATTGAACAGAATGAATCAATTTATAGTGCAATTCAGGTAACTCAGGTAATTTGGGTTTCATTCAGATTGGATTTGGACGGACAATCTCATATTACATTTCATATTTAGATGGACATATACAGCTCTCAGCACAATTTGGGTTAAATTTAAACAATTTCTCATCTGCCAAACCGTTCCAAATTGCACCCCTAAATTCAATTGATTCTTGAAACATTCATTTCATGCTCTTTAATATATATATATATATATATATATGAGAAAAAGAAGAAAGAAAGTACTACTATCACCACTCTCCAGCAACCCACACCACCACGACTCCACAACCCATCCCACCGTGACCCGTACCCTCCAGCACCACTCTCAACCCCTAAGATTATTTAACCTCATAAAACCTTGTAATAAACACACACACACACACACAAATCTAGGGAATTTTTTTTTTCAAATAAAAAATCTTAGGATTTTAGTTTTGTGATAAAATAAATCTTAAAATTTAAATTTTATCATTTAAATTTAAATTTTTTGATTTGTTTTCAGATTTAACCATCCGTTTGTTCTATTAACTAAAACTAACCCCCCAAAAAATGATATTTTAGTCATTAGGATATTTTAGGTAATTTCAGTTAATGTACACCTAACATTGAGATTAATAACCAAAATATATAAATTGTTTAAAATATCAGTTTCATTAGGTTTAATTACTATTTTTTTTTCAATTTTACTTAACGAAAATAAATTAATAATTTATATTAAAAATAAATTAAAAGATTAAAATTTAAATTGATGAAATTAAAAACACAAATTTTATTTTGTTACATAAACTTTGTTTTTATAATTTTTCCAAAATTCAAAAAAAAAAAAAGAAAAAAAAAAGGCATATTTGTTTGGCCCCATGAGTGACGTATTTTATTGTGTAAAAAGTGGCAGCCACTCGCGACATCTGTGAGTAGGGAATGTATTAGAGGATTAGCACTCTGGAATCTAGCACTCAAGCCAGACTACCTCAACGGGGGACTTAGGATTGAAAATCAATCCAATGAGATTGATGTTTCAATTACAATTTGCCATTTCCCCTAAATCAGTCTTCTAAGACAGTGTTTGGCAAGTTGGTTTGTGGCTAAAATAGTTTCAAAAGACAAAATAGATTATTTTAGTCACAACAAATAAAACATCACATTCAACCCATAATCATTACACTCTTCTCTCATAAAAAAAGTCAAAAAATTCAAAAAGTCAAAAAGCCATTCTCAAACTAAGCTTTTTAATCCAGACTAAAATAGCCAAAAAAGCCAAAAAACCAAAAAGTTAACCCACTTCCCAAACGGAGGCTAAAGCGCATCTGCGTGAGACTCAATAAATTTGAGTCGAATTATAACTAAAAATTTATTTATTTTTTTAATTATTATTATTTTTTTTATGTATATACTTCATCAAATTTTTTATTTTAAAATTTAATTTTATAAAATATTTATTTTTATTGGATGGTCAATCGAGTGGATGATTGGGTGGTCGATCACTTGGTAAAAATTGTCCAGTTTTAGGAGATATTGGGTGGTCGATTGGGTGAATGACCAGGTGATCGACCACTTGGTGAAATTTTATCTACAATAAATAATAAAATAGTATATAATTTGTGAACCGTACATCGCTACGTCAAACAATATACTGTAGCAATGTCAAAATTTGTTTTGTTGTAGCTTGATGCAATGGTTCTTTCAGCTCTTGTCTGACTAATATATCTCCAAAACTAATACAGCAAGCCTAATGCAAATGCTCTAATGAAAAAGGAGTAATTGTGGAATTTCATATATTAATATTATCCAAATATAGTAAAAAAAAAAAATACTATCATGTTATTACTAATCCGGTGATATGCAAACAAGAACCGGACTCCACTCCAATCACCCATCTAAACTGGAGGGTGTTGTCCAAGTTCGTGAGACCTACCACAAGTTCAGTTTCAATGATTCAAATAGTTCATTTTATAAGATTTTTCATTCTGAACTAGAGGATGTTGTTCGAGTTTGTGGGACCTATCAGAAGCTTGGTTTTGATGACTCGAACTGTACATTTTATAGGATTTTTTATTTGTATTATCTATACAAAAAAAAAAAAAGGTAAATCTGATAATCATAATCTATTTAATTTATTGAGTTTATTACCACAAAAATGAATGATCTATTTTTAAAAACACATTTATTGCTTATTTTGTAGAGACAAATGTTATAAATTAAATAAGTTACGATTATCGGATAAACTTAATTTTTTTTGTTTTATGAATAACATAAATAAAGAACTTTATAACATATCAAAATTATACCCATAGTGAGCCCCGTAAGTCCGAATAGAACTGTCCAGTTGAGATGGGTGGCTGGAGGGGAGCCATTTCCTACAAACAAAGTCTATTTTATCTTACAATTTCAATCTAGTACTTATCACACTAATAATCCTATCACATAATCCTATTATACTTACAATTCCATCCAATATAAACAACCTCAAACAGAATCCCAAATAAAGTAGGTTTTGGATTAGGAGAGACACCACTACTCCAAATACAATCCTTTTGATCGCCGCCTAACACCTTTCTCTGCTACGTACGCCATTGATATAGTCCCTTGAAGCTCAAGTCTCTCTCTCTCTCTTGTTTTCTCTCTTCATGGAAGAACAAGTAGATCGTATTAGTGCTCTACCAGACACTATCATACTCCACATCCTTTCATTCTTACCGATGAAGCTTGCGATTCACACAGACATTTTGTCTAAAAGGTGGCGTGACCTCTGGAAATTCAACCCCGTTCTCGATTTCCGATGCTTTCCTTTTCTATATACCGAACCACTCGATTACCAATGTTGTCCCTCTCCAACAATCGAACCTATCGTCGATTATAGCTTTATCGATCGGTGTCTTAGCCTTCACAAATCCTCTACAATTCGAAAACTCACCGTCATCGCCTCAGTTGATTGTAATCACATTCCCAACCCCGATATCGAGAACTGGGTCAATTTCGCAATTGCAAAGCACGTTAGATTTCTCGAGTTCTATTGGCAAGGATATTATAGGTCTTTGTTCTTCTTTAAATTGCCCAATTCATTCTTTTTTGTTAATACTGAGTAGTTAGAACAATTGGTGTTGAGCCGTGTTGATTTTTGTTAGATCATCCCATGTGAGTGGCTAACCCATTTAGAGAGAGTGGGGTGGTTGAAGAACCCACTTAGAGAGAGTGGGGTGGTTGGAGAGCATTAGAGAACCTACTAGAGGAAGTGGGAGTTTAATGGAGAACCCACCAAGCCACTCACCATTGTTGTCTTCTCTTCTTCTTTGTATATATAAATAGAGGAAGAGATGGTTGAAGAAAATGAATGAGTGAGAACCATGAACAACAAAGAGAGTGAGAGATGTGAGTTAGAGAAACCGTCTCCCTCGGTGTGAGCGAGGGAGACGGGTGAATGGGTGAGTGAGAATAGTGTGAGCTTCTTCTCTGTTGTAATATTTCTGTAATTTTTCCATAAGTGATAAACGGTTACTCTCCCGTGGACGTAGACATTATTGCCGAACCATGTTAAATATGGTGTCTCTTTCTGTTTGGGTGTGTTTTTCTGCTTGCTATAATTTCTATAAGGTCTTGGGCGGGATCCCCGATCACCAACAAGTGGTATCAGAGCCTCGTCGGTGGCGTTTCGGAACAAAAACAGCGTGTTGTTCGAAACTGTCCAGAAATCAAGTTCCTCGAAATCAGGTTTTGAGCATACCAGGAGCAAGGTCTCGAGGAGAGGAGTCCAGAACAGCAAAGAACAGAAAAAATGGACATCGGGGTGGCCCACACGCACCGGTCAAAGTTTGGCGCGTGAAGTCAACCGTTAACCAGCAGACCCACGCGCAGCAGGAGGTGAAGATGATCACTGTTCACCAAAACTGCAGTGTTTAAATATTTATTCAGGAAAACATAACACAAGGAATGGCGCTGGCATAGTGGATAAAGTGCTGGGTGTTCATGGTGAGGGGTTCAAAACCTCTTGGATGCATACTCAAAATTAATGTTTTCTTTTTTGGGGGAGGATGACGCAGCGCTGACGCAGTGGATGACGTCAGCAGAATCATGCCAGCAGCACTGCCACATGGCAGGTCAGCGCCATGTGGCAGTCCAAGTCAACGCCACGTGGCAGTCAGTCGTCAGTCAGAGGCCGCCACGTCGAGGTCCAGCCAGCGCCACGTGGCAGTCACGTCATCGCCGCGTGGCCGCCACGTGGCAATGGTGCAGCCGCAGGAGGGAAGGATCCAGTGCTTCGCGGCAAAGGTGTAGCCGCAGATCTGAGGCGTACAAAATATTTTGGCTAGATCTAAGCCATTCGAAGTCCGTTTTTGGCGATCCAATAGTGGTTTTCAACTATTTGGAGTATTCCGAACACATCCGTACGGTCTGATTTTGGAATTGGAGTTTCTGTAAAAAGAAGGCAGATTAAAGTGACAGACGGCGGTAGTACGGCAGACGAAATATTCCTGAAATTCTAAAAATTTCAATTTTGGCCCCTGTAGTTTGTGAAATTACAGTTTGGTCCCAGTGTTTGGAAAATTTGCAATTTTGCCCCAGTTTTGGAGAAAGTTTTCAGTGAGGTCCCCGGAAGAGCAGCGATGATTGGTCTTAGCTAATCGGACCGTTCTGGACACAACCGCAAGGTCAGAATGGTGAAATTTTGAACAATTTTTAAAGACTGTTAAAACATGGGAGTTTGTCATCTTTAATAGTCGAATGAAGGTTACCGGATATTGTGGAACGCTGCGGATTCACTGAAGATGTTAGAATGGGCAGATTCTAACCAGATTGGACAACCAGATACAGATCAAGATAGATCATTGAAGACTAAAGGAGATCAGGCTTAATCAAATGGCAAATCAATGGAGATCAGGATTGGTCAAGGGTGATCAGAAGAATTGCACATGATTGTCTCAAGATCAACAATGTCTAGGAAAGTTCTGTCAAAAAGACACTGTCTAAGGAGACTGGTTCTTAAGTGGGACCGATTGTGACCCTACCAGTCTTTCCTGGGAACTTTCCTGGTTGTTGAGGTGATTAGAAGATCTGTTTCAATCAAAAGTCCACTTCATCAATAAATAGATGATTTGGCAACCAGTGCAGGCTTAGAGGAATGTTGTGGCAGTTGGAGCTACTGTCAAACATAATACAAGAAGTACTGGTAGTATGTGAACGTAGAAAGGCAACAGCTGCAGCAGTACACACATAAGGTGTAGGAGCACGTAGTCACAATAGCACAGATGAGTACACAGGAATGTCATACAAGGTGCAGATATACAACAGTGCAAGAGTACGCAGCATAATCGTACAAAGGTGCAGTGTGCCAGTTTTTGGCCTGGCAGCATCAACTAGTTCACAGAAGAAAGCTCCAGACAAAGAAATTAAAAGGAATAAGACGCTGTAATGCGCACCCAGGGAGAGGCAAAACTCTTTCTTTGTCCTGAATCTGGTTCGTGGCAGTGAAGTCGCGACGGGCACCCAGAGAGTTTGGGTGGAGTCACCTCAACAGGGAAACAGTGAGCATTCTATTGGAGGATGCAAGTACCTGGTGATAGAGGTGCGAGCCATGCAAGATGATGTGTGGCGGTTGAAGACATTCCAAGTAGGAGGTGCAGATTCACTCCGGATACTTGGTGAAATGGAGGCATATTTGTACAACGGTGTTTTATCATCCATGTGGGTGATGGGGGTGATTTATTTTGTTCACCCGGTTGAAGCCAATTGGAAGCCAATTGAAGACCTTTCAGAGTCAGTTGCAAAAGTTATCAGTTCATTTGGAGACTCTTGGGTTAGTTACAGAACTTCAGAGTTCATTGGGTTTTTCTCTAGGGGATAGAGAGAACCAGCATTGGCAGAGTGTACTTGGAGATTTGGCATATGTAATAAGTCCAAATGGTAGTACTTTATTGGCATTGGCCTCTGTGGAGGCGTTGGAGATCCTTCATGGATCGTTGTTGGAAGACTCGCATCTGGTGAAGCCTTGGTTTCCGCATTTGTTGATTTGAAGAAGGTGTGACAATCTACTTCAGATCTTGGTGGAGTTTTTTCCGCATTTGTCGATTTGAAGAAGGTGTGAAAATCTACTTCAGATCTTAGTGGAGCTTTGGTGTTTTTGTTCAATGTCTATTAGAGGCATTGTTGTTGGCGGTCTTTCACGGATTACTGGCGACTTTCAAAGTCGTGGTTTATTGAGATTCATTATCACAGTTGGGATCTATGACCGTGTCTGATTAGATCCAGGGGTGTCTCCGGTTTGTGAGATTTGATTGTTTCTTCTTCTTGTGGATTTTCATTTTCGCAATCTGTTCCATATTCGAAGACATCAGCTATTGGTAGTCTGGGTGACGATTCAGACTCCGGGTGTTTGCTTCTCTGGAAGCGGTTTGACCGTTGGTGGTCATTGAAGATTGGAAGAGATTGTTGCGGAGAAACGTGAAGATTGTGATTTTGTGAATTTCATGTGTTAGGATCCATCCCTTAATCTGCCGTTGGATTTGGAGGGGATAGATTGTTTGCAGACTCGGTGGAGTCAGCGAGGACTGTTGGAGTTGTGCATTTACGGTGCATGCGCCTTTGGGCAGTTTTTGGCAACTGTGAAGATGGTGCATCATCTTGTGTTTGCCGGTTGGAATGGTAGTTGGAGGAATCTGGAGTTTGCTCGACACTTCAGAATTTTTGGCACTTGGTATTTTGTAAGTTCATTTGAAGTTTGTTCCGATACTTCTGAACTGATTAGAACCTAACTGCGTCCACAGTCCAGTTTTGTTTGATAGAGAACTTGCCTCAGTTCTCGGAGAATTTGTTTGCCTCTCTTGATTAATTCGAGCTTGAAGAGAGCAGTATTGTGTTCGATGGTTGATCGGACATGATGTTTTTGGTACCGCTTTCGAAGTTGCTTTGACAGAGAATTTGAAATCTCTCTTGTTTACTCTCCTCAACACTGGTTCAAGCGGGTTGCTCACCATGTTTTGTTTGGAGTTGTCAAGGACAACTTGTTTGGCGCCTATGGAAATCGGAACTTGGCACTATGGTGGAGCTTGAGTTGCAGAAAATCGAAGAGCTAGCTCGATTGGTTCTACATGTTCTTTACATTGGCTCAATGTGATTTTGAGCAATGGAATCTGCTGTGTTTTTTGGAAAAGCGCTTGTGTTTTGTACAGCAGATGGTATTCAGTTTTGACTGAATGGTTGGATACCTGGGTTATGGTATCGGTTTTTTGATTCTGTGGCGGCGAACGCACCTCTTGATAAAACAGAGTAGTTACGGATCTCTCAGGCGAACTCGAGCGCAGGAGGAGAGATGGAGCCACGATGAGCACTCAAGAATATGGGTGTGGGTACTATGCTAGGTGTTGCATAGTTGGTGACTTGTACAGATCTGTTGAAGTTTCTTTGGAAAAAAGAGCTACTGTCAACCATCATCTAGTAGTACAAGTGATAGATACGCAGGTAACGCGTATCACTGAACTGGAGATCAGGGATTGCAAAAGGCATGAACAACAAGTATGTGGAAACGCTGGGAAGTTGTTCAAGAGTGCAAAGGGCAAATGCTGATAGTTCAGGATAGTTCAAGGGAAACTTCGAGCAAAGAAAACCAGGAACTTTGACCAGACAAAAGAAGAGTTTTCTATTGCTCCAATGACTGGTCCTGTGAGGTAATGCATGACAGTCAAGGGCATCCTAGCAGGGGGTGCAGGACATCCAATCAGGGGGTGTCAGATATCTTGGTTACGCAAGTTCAAGCATAGCAGGTGAAGACATCCGAGAAAGGAAGCGTGGAAGAGATCTGTGGGAGATAGGAGCAGAGGCTCTCTCCAAATCAGAGAGTGGTGTGAGTTGAGTTGAGGATGTATGATTCCCTCCTCCTCTTGTATCTCTGGTGTATTATCTCTAGCGTCAGGGGATGCAGCGTCTCAGTAAGAAGATGAAGATTCTGTTGGTTTTTGGGCGTAACAAGATTAGCAGCAGTGTATGCAGTGAATCACCTCACATGGGCTGAGGGGGTGATTTGTTGGATCATCCCATGTGAGTGGCTAACCCATTTAGAGAGAGTGGGTGGTTGAAGAACCCACTTAGAGAGAGTGGGGTGGTTGGAGAGCATTAGAGAACCCACTAGAGGAAGTGGGAGTTTAATGGAGAACCCACCAAGCCACTCACCATTGTTGTCTTCTCCTCTTCTTTGTATGTATAAATAGAGGAAGAGATGGTTAAAGAAAATGAGTGAGTGAGAACCAAGAACAACAAAGAGAGTGAGAGATGTGAGTTAGAGAAACTGTCTCCCTCGGTGTGAGCGAGGGAGACGGGTGAATGGGTGAGTGAGAATAGTGTGAGCTTCTCCTCTGTTGTAATATTTCTGTAATCTCTCCATAAGTGATAAACGGTTACTCTCCCGTGGACGTAGGCATTATTGCCGAACCACGTTAAATATGGTGTCTCTTTCTGTTTGGGTGTGTTTTTCTGCTTGCTATAATTTCTATAAGGTCTTGGGCGGGATCCCCGATCCCCAACATTTTTGCCCACCCACAAAACTTGATTGTGAATTCAGGGGCTTTGTGTCATTGAAAAAACTAACTCTTTTTTATTCTTACCTTACTGATCAAGCGCTCGAAGCCATTGTATCTAAATGCTCGGTTCTTGAGAGTTTAGCTTTGCACTTTTGCCAATGGCTTTACATGGTGAAGGTTTCTAGCATGAGACTTAAGGAATTTGTACTTTATCGAGTAAGCGGAGAAAGAGAGTTTTCAGTAGAAGTGGATGCACCCAATTTAGTGACCCTCAAGACTTGGGCTTGCGTGAATATGCTTCGCATTCACAATCCTTGTCGACATCTTGAAGTTAGACTATTTGATTCGTGTATTACGCGATTGGAGAAAAGCAATGTTAGCACATTGCTTGGCCAACTCGCTGAGATCGTGGTTCTTGTTGCTTCTGAATGGATTATTGAGGTAGTAATTTTTTACATGTAATTGTCATTGGTATTTATTATTTATTGTTGCTAATTTTGTGTGTATTTTTTTTATTATGCCATTTTGGCCATTCAAAAGTTTGTGATCGAAGAATATTATCTGAATGGTGATCGTTGTGCTCTATTCAAGAACCTCAAGGAATTCTATATTCTAGCTTCACCGATGAAGGAAGAATATAATGTGGTTATGTTCTTGGCCTTTTTGGAAGATTGTCCTGTTCTTCAAAAAATTCAAATCGACATAAGTTTCTTTTCATATTTTTATGTCGTGTTTTTTATTTTAAGCTTACAATCTTTACACCAATCTTTTTATGCATCACAGTTTCGAAGTCTTGTTGGAATGGGATACACAAGAAATTGCCTACATATGTGGATGCAAAATATCCAAGCATGTTTTCAAATGATGTGCGTGATTGTAAAGATTTGGACACTTATTTTCTCAAATTAGAGGGTGGAGAACGGTTACCTCAAGTTGGGCTTCTACATCGGCTTAAGACTATTGAGTTGTTGTACTTCTCTGGTTATAAATGTCAGATGGAGCTAGTGAAGTGTTTGTTAGAAAAGGCAGTGAGTTTAGAGACTCTATCTCTAGTTTTTGACGATCCTGAACAGTATTTCGAAAAAGAGTGTTGGTTGAGAAACGGGCATGTACCTTTTAATGAGAGAGAGTTGATTCGAGAACAAGTTAGTCTCTTCACCAGAGTTTCTCCTCATGCCCAGATCGTGATTAATTGAAAGTTGTGCTCAGGACCTTGTAATTGGGAACTTTTGCTTTGGTTAATTAGCTACATGTTTTGGTTGGAGTTGAATTGAAACTCGAACCTCAAAAGACACTACATGCTTTGATTAACTTTTGATTTTGCAAATGCTGATTTGAGTCTGTACCAGTTACTATGATTTGTATCTAATATTTTGGAGTTCCATTGTAGAATTTTAACTATTTTACATGCCCTCTTCAGCACATTCATAACATTTTTTGGGGTTACAATTCTAACATAATTTAATTTCAGTAATAAATTAAAACTTAATTTTTAATTTTATCAATTTAAACTATACATTTTTAAATGAGTTTCAATTAAATCAATCGATCCATCACTTTACATTTTTAAATGGGTTTCAATTAAATCAATCAATCCATCCAAGTCTGTTTATTATAACTAACAGAGAAATGATAAATTAGTCACTTTACCCACTATTCTATGGATGATTTTGTCAATTTACCAATAAATTTTGTTACAAAATACACTCTCCACCGCCTCGCCTCCTCCGCCACTATCACCACCACCACCTCCCCACTTTGTCACCCCTTCACTCACCCCTACTCCACCATTACCACCAACTCTATCCACATCCCAAAATTCCATGCCACTTACTCCTCCATCCATTTCTTTCATCTTTAGGTTGATAGATACAACACATTTCACACACATATACATCTATAATCCATCTATCTATCTATACAATTATTATATAACGTGTTGACACAAAATATCTCATATTTCAAATAATTTTTTTAAAATATCCCTATATTAGGTGTTCATGTAAAATTATATTATGAGGACAAGATTCAAAACTAAGATCATGCCTTTAATTATGAAGGCACTTGTCACTTGAACAACACATGTTATGTGCGCATTTATCTTTGTTATTATTCTCATATTATTAATTTTTTTTGAATTGTGCGGATTGCTAGTACTATGAAGCCTTGAGATGGTATTGACACAAAGTCTCATATTTGCTTTTTTTCCTAAAATAGCTATCTCTATTCAATATATTTTAAAATTAAAAATATATAATAGAGCATAATCAACAATATCAATATGATAACTATTTCTCAACTCTTTTCAAGAATTCACATTTTTTAAAGTACACAATTTTCCACAAGAGGATTCTCCAACGTTTCCATCAACCACATTTTCATAAATCTCGTTTCTTTCGAACACCACTTTCAAAATCACGTTTGTTCAACAATACCTACTTTTCCATGCTCAAAGTTTCTCATAAATTAACGAAGACTTCAATTTCAACATTTTCAACTTCTAGGATTTTATCAAAATTTAAGATTTTGTCACGTTTTAAAGATACTTTCATAAAAACCAAGCTTTTTACAAAGAACATGATCCACGAACAAGAACTTCAAGAAATTTGAGAGTTTTCCCCGTTTTAGTATAAATATTGTTACCCAAAGGCAACACAAAAGGGGGGTGAATTGGATTTCTACAAATTAAAAACTAGCAATTACCCAATAAAAATTATGAACTAATGCAACAAATAATAATTGATGATAGGTAGATTTAGCAAATGAATAACAGGTAATTATCAAGAATATCAGATGAAATATCAGTGGAGTATAGCTAACACAGTGAATAGAAAGTGAGATAAGAGAAGCAGATGTAAACAGATTTATAGTGGTTCGACTTCAACTAAGCCTACGTTCACTCCTCAAGTTTCACTTGAGATTTTTCACTATCCTTTTAGCTTCACAGGAGTGCTAGCAATCTCTCACACATAGAGCAATCCTCCACAAATTTACACACAGACTGTTTAAGTCTTCAAGCCCTTGCAAACCTTAGATGATTCTCAATCTCTATCAAGAAATCAAGAAAAATGAGTATATTGACTCTTATAAGATTGTTATGAATTTTTTTGCTCTCAAATAAAGCTACAAGGATGATTTCTCTCAAGTAGATACAAAATATTAAATCTCAAATCTCAAATTTTTCTATAAAACCTTTCAAGGGCAAATAAGCATAAGGCTTAAGCTCAGTGTTTTGATTACTGAAGAAGAATGAAGAGGATGAAGAACACTTTAGATTTCTCAGAGAATAGAGAGTTTAAGATTGATGAAGAATCAGAGAAAATTTTCTTAGCTCGTTGTTGTCTATAGCTCTTCACATCAGAGCTCTGTATATAGCAGAGTTCAGTGCTCTGTTGTATATGACATTACCCATTCTTTTTCTTCCGTTGAGGAGATGAGATGGTGATGGGTGTGATAATAGATAAGCATTGTTCAAAGAATGTCTTTTGCCCATGTGAGTTTTGCCCGTTGAATGATGAGTGAAAGAAATTGTTGGTGAAAATACCAAAAGAATTATATTTAGTTGATAAATAATGCAAAGAAAATTCGATACAAATAGATCAGGCTGAAGCAGGATAGATTCTCGTTTTCTTTAAGGAGATCAAGCCCACCGCGGTAAGAAGAACCCAAATACCGATGCAGCAATCACTAAACTTTGACTTGTTCTCTCTAGGATACAACAGCCCGACCACTTGTCGTATGGTTCAGACCAACGCTACATAAGATGGTGAACCCAAAGCTCCACCAAGAAAAACACCATTCTTTGACTAGTAATCTCTCAAGTATAAAAATAGTTGGTCTAGAAATGAGTAGATGAGAGGAACAATATATAGGCCACTAGGACCTTACAATTACACTCCAAAAAATGACCATTAAACTAGAGAAAATGGAGAGTCCATTTCCAAATATTAACTCACCACCAAGCCCATGACCTTCCAATTAACCTCCATTCATGGACAAAACAAAATGTCACCAAAAAAAAATAAAAATAAATAAATAAAAGATATTAAAATGGTCCAACAATTCCCCACTCATTTTAATATAAACAAGGACATGAGAGATTACCAAACAAAAATAGACTAGTATGTATCATGAAGGTGTGCTCTACATTGAACCTTCATTAGTGAAACAGTAACCTCTACTCCAGAGTCAATACTGGTATCAGACTTGAACTATGATTGCTTAGGGGAAATAAGTATTACTACTCACACATAATATGATCTAGGTGTTGACATGAGCTTTTAACAGCCAGCACATTATGGCCTTGTGCCAATCCTAGTTTTCATGAGCATATTTGAGAAGAAGCTTGTTCTCATAGAAAGCGGCCCCGCTTCCATGCTCACATAGGTGAAATCTGTTAAGGATGTTCCTGTAATTTATACACCCCACTCAACAAGAGCTACAAAATTTCATTAAGAATATAAAGACTCAACCCTCCAACATTACAGGACAAATGCACTTACATCATAGGGATGCACAACAATATAGTAAGGAGTGCATTTTTTACAACCACTATATGATTCATTCTTCCCATTGAACCTAGTTACAAGATCTTTGGTCCCCAGGTTGGGTGTCCTCATACATGGTTTATGATTTTATACGCTTGAAACCTATCCCCCTCGATGTATTCCAGATCATATCTCTCGTCAAAGCCTTGGTTAACGGATTCGCAAGATTATTACAAGATATTACATAATTTACAGTTATGATGCCATTACTCAAATAGAATCTTACATTACTGTGTTTTCTTTCTAATATGTTTGGATTTACCATTATAAAAATGGTTGTTCACTCTACCACAATAACAGCGCTACTCACTATCACATGAATTAACACAAGAGGAATTGGTTTTTCCCAAAAGGGATTTCATGTAACAAATCTCTCAACCAATTCACTTCCTCACATGCTGAAGCTAACGCTATAAGCTTAGCTTCTATTGTAAAATTAGCAATTATAGTTTACTTTTTAGACTTCCCAACATATAGCACCACCACCCAAGGTAAAAATAAAACCCGAGGTAGAGAGAGAGAATCACCTGACAAAGTGTTCGAATCGGCATCACTATATCCCTTAAGTACCGCAGGATACTTGTTATAAAACAAACCATAATTTTTTGTACCAAATAAATATCTCATAATTCTTCTCATGGCTAGCCAATGATCTTGACTTGGCTAGCTAGTAAACCTACTAAGTACTCCAACATCAAATGTCAGGTCTAGTGCAGTCAATAGTGAAAAACCTAAGTAATTTGTGATTAGATCAAGATTTAATTGTACCAATTCCTAACCAATTAAACTCACAATCTAAATCATCAAACACGCACGAAAGTGATTTAGATTGTTGTTTCAGAAACAATAAATAGACACAAACGATTTTTACGTTGAAAAAATCACTATTGAAACATCTCAATTGTGATTAAAAAACAAGAGCGAAATGCCACAAATCAATCCACTACTACTGAAGAAAGAAAGATTACAAATATACCAAACAAATTACCAAAACGCTGTTAATTTGTCTTCCACAATATGTATATCTTTCACCGCAACCTTCGTTTCGGAATTGATCAGATTGACATTGAATCCACAACATCCATTGTCGAATCAATGATTGCGCACAGCATCAAACTCCTTCGACTCCTTTGCGCTTGATTCTTTAGATTCCATCGAAGAAGCACACTTTTTAAAGAAAAACAACCAAGCTCCTTGACGTGTGCTTATCAAAACATGAGTTCAATACTCAATCAAAGATCAAGGAAAACTAGCAAACCAGCCCCCAAAAGAAAACCCTAAAACTCTTAAAGAGATCAAATAAAAAAAACGTAACCCTAAATCAGACTTAAACAAGTATTTATAGAAAACAGGGGCTGGGAAGGTCACTTGAGCGAAGACTCTCGCGCTCGAGTGAGGAACCAAATACGCGTGTTTTTCTTAAGTGGCATCGCTTGAGCCAAGCTTCTTTCGCTCGGTGCACAATCCTCCTTCTCAGAACTTTTGCAGACAAAGATAACTTCTGGGAGCAGGACTTCTTCGCTCAAGCCAAGACTCCTTCATTCGAGCAAGCAAGGCAAAACAACTAGAAAAATTACAACTCGATAAACAAGTCTGTTCGTGGGATTGACAAGACTAAGGGACCTAACAATCTCCCCCTTTGTCAATTCCCAGACAAAACATTCAAACACAGTTTCCTAGAAAAACACACACGCTAACAAAAAGCAACCAACCAACTCAACTATCTAAACAACCTTGACCAAATATCTGCAAAAGTAGAAAAACAACACCATGGGAATAGAAAGAGTAGTTATTCAAAAACAAAAAAAAAAACATATGAAGACATAACGAATCAAAACTATATCATCATGCAAAAATAGTATGTCCAGTCTGCAAAATCCACAATTAGTATGCAAAATTTAACAACTATATATCCTATATATCCCATATACTCCAACCATCATGCAACAAAATATATACCCCAACCGAAAACATAATAATACTACTCCCCCTTTTTGTCTAGGAGAGACAAAAGAAACAGAATAGACAGTCCAAATAATTAAAAAAAAAACTATCCAAGAGTAAACAAAACTATGAGCCTGGTGGAGGCAGCAGCGGCATCTGTAACAAAGACAAGATCTGAGTCAACAGGGCGGTCTGCTGATTGAGGAGACCATCAAGTGTATCAAGCCGGGCATCGAGCTGATCAAGGCGATGTGTGATAGACTGCTCGAACTGCTGCAGTTGGCCACGAAATGAACGATGGCGCATCTCAGGTGCACCGGCAGTGGCTGCATCAATCTTGACCTCCTCGGCAAGTGGATTATCACCTGCATCAGACACCTTGACTCCGACGAACCCCCTGCATAAGCTTGACTCTGAGACACGGTCAACTTGGTAGGGGTTTAATGGGAGAGGCAACTCGTCATCCTTAAAGATGGGACACCAAGAGAAGATGAGAAACCGAGTGAGAAAACACCCATAAGGAAGACCCAAGGACTTGCGACCCTCAAAAACAGTAATCATTTTGGATACGATCATCTC
The DNA here is from genome assembly GCA_030407325.1 of Camellia japonica. NCBI lineage: Eukaryota > Viridiplantae > Streptophyta > Magnoliopsida > Ericales > Theaceae > Camellia > Camellia japonica. Next base: position 186,265,764 of record JAPPVO010000016.1, on the reverse strand, counting down.
AGGTAGGTCAATGGGAAGACGGTGATCAATGTAATACAACACATAACCCTGATCTTAGGTAATGTGAGATGTATGAGTAGTAACATGTATGTTGGCACAAACAATGATGTTAAGGAGACAGAAACGAGGGAGAAGCTCATTTTGCTGAATGAGCGCCCCGACAATCTAAGTTCGGGGAGTGCCACAAAGTTCAGTGGCCACTCGATCAAAATCAACACCGTTGCGGGTAATGAAAGGATAATGACAATTCCGGACTTCCTAAAGACCAAGAAATTGCCTAAAGGCTTCGTCATCTATAACCAAGGCTTTTCCGAACCTATGTGTGAAAAGAGGGAGCTATTTCCTTGCTAATGGAGTGCATATTACAATAAAATTCTCGAACCAAACTGAGATTTTGAGGCCCAGAAAAAAGCAAGACTTGATCACCCCCAAAAGAATCAAACAACGAATGGATGGGAATCGACTCAAAAGCACTAGGATGGATATTCCATTCTAAGTGAACTTTCCGAGAAGCATAGAAATCCCTACATAGGTTGGATTTTTCCTTAGATTCAAATTTTTTAGTATTGAAATTGGGGCGAGACATAGTGGATTTACGACGTTTCGAAGGCTCAGCCATGACTGACCAAAAAGAAAAAAAAAAACAACCACAAAACCACAACCCACCAAGACACAACACGAGGAACACCCAAAAACCCATTAGAACCCCCCAAAAAAAAACCAAACATAAGATCACAGCAAACATTAGTAGTCAACAGAGTTAAAAACATCAAAATGTTCAAAACCAAAAGCAGTATAAAATGACTGGAAAGGCAGAGCTAGGTGAATTCCCAAAATCAAACAAGTGCAGCAATAAGAGAGATAGAAGAGCAGTAGATTAAGGGAATCAACATCAATTCAATTTGTAACGATCCCGGTTTTGATCTTCTTCCATGTTTTACCACTTCGATTGGCCCGATCAGGGGTCGAGCTGCCCGGTTAGCTCGCGGGGGTCCAGGGGGCAGCACCCCTTGGCGAGTCCAAGGGCAGCACCCTGGCGGTGGTCGAGCTGTTCAAATATTAGATACCCGAGAGCAAGTGCTACGGGGCAAAACCACACCGTTGGTAAAAGTGTTGTGGAAACACCATGGGGTTGAGGAAGCAACGTGGAAACGGAAGGCAGAAGTCCGCTTCAAATATCTGGATTTGTTTGAAAATGTTTAAGTTACTTTTCGTTGTAATACCCCCATGTGGTTAAGAGAAACGTGTTGAAATTGTTAAATACATGTTGTTATGCGTGTTGTTATTTTAAGCATGAAGTTGTTGTGGATTATTATTACTTTTTGGAAGACTTCATGTTTATGAGTATTTGGAAGGTGGTTATTAATGAGGAAACCATGATGTGATGGTGAAAAATTGGTTGAGAACTAATGTTGTAAATTATAAATGAAATAGCGTAGCTTTAATCGCTGCTAGAAACCCTTTTGTTTAGGTAGTTTGATTTGAAATTTCGGAGACGAAATTCTTTAAGGCGGGAAGGTTGTAGCGATCCCAGTTTCGATCCTTCTTTCATGTTTTGCCACTTCGACTGAGCCGGTCGGGGGGTCGAGCTACACGGTCAGCTCGCGGGGGTCCAGGGGGCAGCGCCCCTTGGCGGGTCCAAGGGCAGTGCCCTGGCGGGGGTTGAGCTGCCCGGTCAGCTCACAGCGGTCTAGGGGGCAGCGCCCCTTGGCAGGGGTGAGGGGCAGCACCCTCAAAACAAAAATGCAAAACGCATTCAAAGGTTCTTGTCCGCTCGGTCGGTCTGGAGTGCGGAAGAGGGCCACACGTGCAGGGAATGAGGCCGCACGTGCGGAAAATAGGGCAGGGGGCTGAAACACACTGCTAAAAAGGCAGGTGCGGCTGTAGGTGCTGGAAGTTAGGTAGATTTAAAATTTTTCCTTTTCTTCTCTCTTTAGGCTGATTGAATGTCACTTTTTGTATATATATATCTCTCTCTCTCTCTAAAAACATTTCATCTCCCTTCTCTCTACATTTCCTACCAAAAACCTCACAAGATCTTTGATTTCTCGAAATCCATTGGGATTTAGATCCAAGTCCTTCATCAAAGTTGGTTATCTAGGCGAGGGCTACGCTATGTGCAGTGGAGATCGAGTTTAGGCATCGTTGATTTTGGGGTTTCAACTCGTTTTCTTCTTCAAACTTGAGGTAGGGATTTTCTACACTCTAATATGATTTTTAGCTTAGTTATTTGCTATTGTGTATAAATGATGAGATTTGGTTGTGGTTTGGACAAATCTAGGATTTGGGTGTGAAATGAAAAAAAGGGTTTTGATGAAAATGAGGTGAACGAGTATGAGGCTTGAATATAAAATCATGTTGTGCCAAAATAGTTGATTTTGGTATTTGGGTTGATATTTGGTAAAAGGGGGATTTTGCCCTAATTTTGATTAAATTATTATTTTGCATAAATAATTGGGATTAACATTGAAAACATGAAATTGGAAGGTTGTGATTATAAATGGTGATATTGGATATGTATTATCTCACCTATGGAATTTTGAATAAACTATTTATTTTGATATTGAACATCTCTTCAGAAATAATTGCATTGGGCTATCGGTGGAGGATAGCTATGATTGTTGTAGAAATTACATGAGGATTAGGCGATTTAATGCTAATCCATTGTTGGTGTCATTGAATATGACCATGTTATAGATACATTGTATATGTATGTTTATTGGGAGGAGAAAGGGGATGTACTCCATATGTCATTATGTTTATAAATACATTGCATATGTATATTTGTTTGGGAGGAGAAAGGGGATGGATTTAAAGCAAGTTGGCCGGAGTGTCCTGGGTGAAAGACAGAAATTTATATATAAATGGGTGCCGATTCCTTCGAATGAAATATCCATAAAATGGCAAGTTTGAAGTGTTTATGTGAGTTTTGCATAATTGAAAAATCATTGAGTTGTAGTTTCATTTTGATTGTTGAAAGATAACGAATTTAACTCATGAATTGAGTAGCATATATGAACTGAAAATGAAATTAAAAGAAAATGGAATAAGGTTGGTCTTAGTGGCATATGGATATGCAGGTCTTGTGGATGTTTCAGGATCGATATTGTTTATGTACGTGGTATTTATACATTTGCTAAACCTCATAAATTGTGTTAGATTATTTCTACTGGGCTGTTGGCTCACCTTATATAGGAATACCATTTTCAGGTACAGGTGAGATGCTTTCTCCAAGGCAATAGCGTGGATGGAGTTTTGGGAAGCAAGAGCTTCTTAATTATGCCTTATGTGAGTATGTTTGTTATTTGTAAAGCCAAGGCTTAAGATGTAATGAGCGAGACTCAATTTGTGTAACCAAGCAATGACTTGGAAACATGTAAGCCTACATGTCATTTAACTGGTTGTTAAACAGTGAACTCTGATATATGAAACTATGTTGTTTCTCATATTTATTCCGCATATGAGTTATCTTTATTGTATTATTTTGGGGGCATGACACAATTCACAAAGACATCAGAAATTAGTAAGGAAAAACACAAGACAATCACAGACAAAAATTAAAGCCCTAACAATGAACCAATCTGCTAATGTTAAACCCTTACTCTAAACCCTAGCAAAAACAAATCAAATTACTAACCAAAAACCAATAGAAAGAAAGAGAAAAAAAAAAAAAAAACAAAAACAAAAACAAACTCAAATAATGAAGATGAATCTTAGCTAATCACAGACTAAGCAGAGTAAACACAAAAACAGAATGAGGACGAAAACAAAACAAAAAACAAACATGAAATAGAGAGAATGACTTAACAATACTGACGAGCAAGATGGATGGATGAGAGATGCCTCCAAAATCAAGTGAAAATTGAGGGGAGAAACTGCAGTAGATAGGAACAAAACCCCTAGGAAAGAGATAATACGAGCAAAAAAATGGGGAAAAAATGAAGAAGTGAAAAGACACAGTAACAGTATTTAAACCACGATAGGTTGCTCGAGCGAGGATTTTGTCGCTGGAGCTAAGATACTTAAGCGCACAAGTTCACTCGAGCCAAGACATTGTCCCTCGAGCCAAAAAGACATGCTCCCAGAATTTGTTCCATCTGTAAAAGTACTGAGTTGAAAGAAAGCTCGCTCGAGCGCAAACTACTTCGCTCGAGCGAAGAAGAAAAAAACAAAACACTTTAAAACACCTTTTTTAGCAAAAAACAAAAACTCACACTATTAAGTGGAACCTGAAACAAAAAGGAGTGAGCACAATAGCATGAATGTGACACTAAAATGAGATAATTTACAAACCATGAAGCATGAATACGTGTAATATTGACGATATGAAGCATAATATATGAGCAAATCAGATAAAATTGATCAATGGACATAGGCTACATGAGAATGCATAACTCAACTTCAACACGAGAACTCACAAAATGAATGTGTGTGTG